>OX346215.1:4800000-6000000 GCA_947049295.1 Ligdia adustata
TAAAGTAATAGGTACTTAGCATTTATATAATTGAGATGACCAACAAGATTAAGTCATCAATATGAGTATTAAATTTAAGATTTCTTTCCACCAAAGAGAACTTTCTAACAACAGTCAAAAAAGAAATTAGTTGTACATGACGAGCGATATTTTTTTTTTATTTTCCTGTACTTAAGTGGAAAATCGTATCTTGAGTTGGTTCAATATTTTGGTATTTTATGATTCTAAAACTAGATTTCGAAGGTACTATCTTTAAAGTTTAGTTTTAACATCGTGTATTGTAAAGTTATTCCGATGATATGTGGCCTGAACTCCGCTTTGACACTCGCACGCTCCTAATCGACGCGGGAATTAGAGATGCAAAAGCCACTCTACCAATAATTACTCAAATAATGTGAATCTGATGTATTTGTGCGGTCGCTATAAAGGGACTTCAATCGCTTTTCAAAATCATTTTGAATTGAGAAGTTTCTAATCAAATAAAGTACTTGGCAATCTACTGATTGGAACCTTATTGATTTCTAGGGATCTCTATCCTTAGAAAGGATCTTGAAAATGCAACAATTTAGTTTAACAGTTTAGTAGTTAGTATGAGGAATAAGCTGTATGTATAATATTTTACTTATGTAACTTAGTAAAGTGTGTGTTAGGGTATTTAAGAAGTCTTATGGAGTATAATATGAAATAAATACTTTTAACAATAACCTTATAAAAAGTTTATGTTACAAGGAGTCCAACGCTCTTTGAATAAGCGTGTGAAACATTATTCCTCGAGTATCTTATTTAGGTCAGGTGATAAAATACTATCAAGGGCATTTTGCATAGCTACAGTAAGTATAAAAAGAGCTTTTTTTAGTTGTAAATCTCTGATAGTGTAAAAAATATACATCAATATGGTAAATAACCTCAGAAAATTCAAAGAAATAGAAACGTAGTAAGGCCGATACACTCTTAACCTTCTCTATGAAAAATACCTTTTGATAGGCTAAAATTTACCAAAGTTCCTCCTCTTTTTGAAGTCAGCTTAAAAAGCAAACATGATTAAATTATCCAGACAGCGCACAACATTGAGCGAATCGGTCTGATTCCGTATATTTCCACAGAGGCTGGGAGCGCGCCCGTGACTTCCGCTTCCGGCGGCGCGCCTGCGCACCATCCGCGCTGCTCACCCGACCACAGCGGAATAACCAAACTGTAAGTACAACAAGTACCTTGTTAATCATTTTAGCTTGTTTATAAATATACAAAAATTTGTTGAAGACTCAGGTCTTGTCAGGTCAGGTCAGGCGACTGCGCCTGAGAGGTCGGAACTCTAAGTCTGGTTGTTACTTAGTTTAGTACCTACAACAAACTTCTATTGCAATACAGTGCGGTAATGCCGTTAGTGTCATGGGCACGTTTAGACTGGGATCTACGAGTGAGACTGGTATAAGAGACGACGCTATTGTTTATAGAAAATCTAATAATTATTTCATTGTTAATATTTATTAATAAAGTTATATAAAGTATACAATAATAACCTACCTAAATAACCGACTATAATGCTGGCTTCTATCTTTCACAACTCAGTAATGCAACAAGGCTATGGGGCCAGCTTTGATTACTCTACCAACTGGTAAAGATTTAGTTTTCATTAAAATTACGAGTAGCTATAGAAAATATTTTGATGTTTAAAATTTTAGTTTAATTTATTTTTAGATTTAGTTTTCGTATTAATTTATTTTGGTTTAGGTATTGTGGTTTATGATAGTGACGGTGCATGAGTTGTGTGAAGAGGGATATGAGTAAAAGAGGAGTGAAGGAAGATATGACGGCTGATAGACTACAATGCAATGGAACACATGTTGTGACGACTCCACGTAGCAGGATAAGGACAAGAAGATGATGATATTGACGTTAAAGTGCAGGAACGAGCCGGAACGGAAGTCCTGGCTCTATAACAATTTCACACATTTTCTTATTGTCGTATAACATTTCATTTCAACGAAGGTTTAAATGTATTGTTTCCTGCACTTATTTGGGCTAGAAGTATTCACCAACACTCATCTCTCACCAAGGTTTCTATTTATTGACCTAATGAGCGAAGGGAGCGACGCGTCTCTGTTTTGAGTCTGGCAAAATGTTCTTTTGTCTGTCAGTTTGTATGTATGGTTGTTTGACTGCAAGAAATTGCGTTCTAGCGTCGTTGTTTTCAACCAATCTTAACGAAACTTGGTATAGAGGTTCTACAAGTTTTCTGAATTTTTAATAATCATGATATTTTCATTGAACCAGTTTCACCCCCAAAAAACCATTCTATGAAAATGTTAAGTTTTCACGCTAATCGGCTGTTATTCCTGTCAACATCACGCCATATTTAGCTTTGTTCGGAAGTCATTTAGAAGCTTGAAAGCCGCTAAGTTAATGTAGTCACAGAACTAATAATATTATTTATAGTTTTAATATTAACATATTAACATTTGCGGAGATACTAAAAAAAAGTAAGAAAGAATGTTCTTTATTTATTTTACCAAACACGGAGATAATTGAAGGAGGCGCTCGCTCGAAAGTTAACATCTGAGGATGCCTTGTGCTAAGGCGAAACACGTGTCGAGGAAGTCGGATACTGAGAGAAAGAAAATAATAAGGTGAGGTGTGGCGGTGGTGAGGAGGAACCACACCATAAAAACAAAAATATTTTTCGATTTCTCACGCTGACATCAAGACGAGGCGGAAAACACCAAATATCTTGTATATACCATCTTAATTTATCAAACAAATAAATAATAATTTGAATTTGGTAATAATAAATTGATACACAGAAGTAATTTTAGAACAATGTATTTTTTCTATTGTGAAGTGTCTGTGATACATAATATTTCTTAATGTATTGCATATATTCCCGTTATTTCCATTCAACTTTGTATACGAGGCTATATACATGTAGTATATCTAGAATTTACTTACAATATTGCACATTCACAATTGCAAGTCACCACGTCATATGCGTCTCGAACCATCTTGCACATCCGACGTGCATATCTCGGTGTCACGCAATATACAAGACCTACGGAATATTCAGATACAGATACTGAGAAACAATAAAGAGAAGAGAAACAACTCTATACATATATTTATTAACGAAAGTACCGGACAAGTGCCTTTATTTGGCATCGTTTTTTATAAGGGGGGGCATCCATTAATTACGTGAGTCTCCTTTGGGAGGAAAAGGCAAAAACAAAAAGTAGAAAATGTAAAAAAGGCAAACTTCGTCCAATCTCACGGAGGGGGGTAGGATTTCTCGTCTTTTATTGTTCGATTGTTTACTGCTATTCTATGATTTATAACTAGAAATATTAAATACCAGTCTTAAATAAACTTAAATATAAAAAATAAATTAATTATCTTATTTACATTATAAATATACATTTCGAAAAATCACACGTGAGATAGGGGGATGGGGAGCAAAATCTCACAATATCTCAATGAGGAAGGGGGGGTCAAATATTGTCTCATTGTAATAACGTATGTCCTAGGTCAGTGTGCGTTCTGCACTGCACTGGAGCTTGATCTGTAAGTTCTCGTTATTGCAATCACTGCATACGATATGCAGTATCAGTAAAACGTCTCTTTCTTCTCTAAGATTCAAGTTATAATCTGCACTTGAATGAAAAGCTCTGAGGTGCATTCCTGAACCTGGAAAAGAACCCGCGCTCTACCATGAGAGGAAAGAAGTTCATAGATTAAGCCACTTTTTTTAACGATAAAGGAAACATTGAGAGTTGAAAGTGGAAATCTGCTTGTCTGAGACGAAAGTTTTTGGAGATAAGTGAAGTGTATATAGAGTAATTTGTTAGAGCTGTACTAAACCGAAAGAAGGTCACTATATTTTTCTTGAATTCATAGTGGGCCCCATAGAAAAATTGGATCATTTCAATTTTTATTTCTATAAAGGTTGTTATTTAGAGAATACTCGCTTTTTGGCGATATCACTATATTTTGTTTGTTGTATTTAATCGTTGATATTGTATTTTTTTTATGCTGCCATATATTTTTATATAGTTTTGTATATATTTTGTTATTTAGGTTGCCCATCTGCGCTGGTCCGTATTTTTAGTGCAACACGGTGCGGCGTGACGCGCGACTACGTCATATTATGTCGGAAATGCACCCATTAGTCCGTCTTGTGCGACTTGAAGCGTCCGGCAGCCAACTAATTTCGAATAATCATATATTAATTACAATCAAAAACAATAGTAAATAAAAAAAACTTAAAATAATATTTTTAAATATGTATTTGCTACAGAAAATAACAATAAACATAAAATGTATACTAGCAGTTAAACCAACCTTTCGACCAAATTAATTATAGAATCACGAACCACGTAGTATGAATTAAATAACAGCTTTGGTAACAATGGATACCCACTTTTTCGATTCACGTCATAGTTACTATTTTAGGCCATATCATCAAATTTATCCTAAATAATAGTCACGATTCATCAAATTTATTTATATATGTTCGTCGTGATTTTCTATTTTTATGCAAACTTCCCTCTATTTTGAAGAAATATACTTCCAATCAAAAATCCTCAACGACTAAGAATTTATGAATTTCAATAAATTCTTAGTCGTCGAGGAATTTTGATTGGGAGTATATTTCCTCAACTGAGAAGAACCCATACACCAAGCTTTCTCAAATTTGGTTGAATACTACCTGTATATCATTCCAGTCACTTGGTTTGTAAATAAAATTACCTGAAAACATTTGCCTGCTGAATTGAAGTCGCCTGTCGTTCGTCGTCGTCGTCATATAATAGTAATTTTGATAATCCTACATAAGTGTTACCAAACCTAAAGTAGGTACTAGGAGAGTTTTAAACGCACGTATCTAAGTGTCGAGTAGTTATCACATGATAGGGTCAGTCACACGTGCCGTAAGAGGATCTAACAAATAGCCTGCGCCCGCGCCGCATCCTGCGCGAGATGAGACGAACCTTCCTGCGCGGTTGCACGCGCTGCTGAGCGCGACCGAGGATCATAGCCTAACACTGACTCCTACATAATATTAAGTTTTGTTTTAACCTATGATGTCTCACTAGAACCGGGATCATAATCTAATGTAAACAACATGGCCATATATAGATTTTTTATTTTAACCTACACTGTCCCACTAGACCGGGTATCGGTAACTAGTTTATCACTAACTCAAAGATAATTTAACGATTATAATTTTAACGACTGTAAGACTATAGTAAGTGGTTAGTGAGGTCGATTGCCGTGCAAAAGGTACGAGGTTCGATCTCACGAAACATGCAAAAAGAGCCTGAGCGAAGGAAAACATCGTGAGGAAACCATAGCATGGTGGTAGGGCGTTTCTTACTCGTATCACTCGCCTGGCTAACTAGTTGCTAGCTAACTCAAGTTATAAAATCTATCGCCAAGCACCTTTCCGACAGCCTTGCTTGAGAGCCAGTGTATTCCAGACTAGGCATGCTCCACCTAGGACTACAGTATCGCTGACTTCCGTGGTCGTGCGAACTTGTGGTCAAATGCCTTGCTGTGTAGAATAAATACGTGTGGTACTTGGATACTGCCGCGGTAAAGCTATTGCATACGCATACGTCTAGTCGCACGCACACAAACACCGTACCGAAGTCTGCCGAACTGAAACGACGTTAGATGAGTTTTAGGTTTATTTTCGTTACGGAATTTGTTAATACGGTCGCCGCGCTCAAAGCCAACGATAAAATCTAAGCAATAGCTTAAAAATGTAATGGAGTCAATATTAGGTTAATGACTCTATGACAATATTAAGTTTGTTATTCTATAGAGCCGATACTCGACCGGGGATGCTAGCCTAACACTGACTGCAACACAACATTAAGTTTCTTTAACCTATATAGTCCCAGATATCCTCCTTTTTGGGAGACAGTTAATTAATTAGTAAAAGCAGCGAGTAACCAATAAGTCAGGGAACACCCTGACTCCCTTTCGGTGTATCATACTCTACATTGCCTACAGTGTAACATAACCACTGGCCACCGGACATCACACGGTGGCTGCGCAATCGCACATTCATATTTGTTACATTCAATTATAACCATTCATCGGCAGCTTTATTTTTAGCTATTGCAAACTCATAAGTCAATTCGTAAATTTAAATGTATGTTTTCTTAAACCTGCATATTTGACCGAGCGAGCAAAGTAAGGAAAGCGAATGCAGCTTTTTTAGAATAACTTTCACATTATAGCTCCACACTAGGATTTTCCTGTGTCAGAGCTGACATGCAACATTCACAAACACTTACACAATATTCAGCAACGAAGGCAGATATTAAAACACCTGCCCTGGAATCAAACCCAAAACTGCTGGATCTCGAAGCAAGCATGCTAGCCACTAAACCAGAGTGGTCGGCCTTTTTCTGATTTAATATTACTTTAAATAAAATATTCAGTAATAAGATGGTATATAAAAATATTTAGTGTTTTCCGCCTTGTCATGATGTCAGCTTGAGACATCGAAAAATATTTTTGTTTTTATGGTGTGGTTCTTCCTCACCACCGCCACACTTCATCTTATTATTTCTCTTTCTCTCAGTATCCGACTTTCTCGACGAGGATACTGAGATTTTTTTTGTATATACCATCTTATACAAGGATTTCCGCAAAGTAATGCCTGACTCCATAAATATATTCAATCGGTATTTCTTTTATTAACTGTTTATTTGTAGAAGTTTATTATATATTTAGATATAAATCAAATTTAGGATTAAATTTAGTGTAAAAACAATGATGCAAATAAACAGTAATATACTTCTTTAGCATTCAAAGTCAATAAAACTCCTTGTAAAAAGCCGTTTCCAACAAACAAATTAAATCCAATTTGAGTTCTATATATATACGGAGGCAGTAAATAAATTCTTCAAAAGTATGCACACGTAACGCGTAGCACCCGTTGATGTCTTTTGTTTAGACTACGTATGAAAAGAACTATCGACCGATCCTCAATGCCATTTTCATTCAAATAGATTTGATTCATAATACACCTTCGGTGTCGACAAAAGGTTTTATTATAAGGTTATAAACGGTGAAAATTTATGCACCGATGATACATTCGGTTCTCAATCGAATCAATAGCTGAGATGTTTATTTTCTTACCACGTGCCAATGCGGCGCTGAGCGCTGATAGTAAAGCTCGAATTTATGTAAATAATCGGCACGAGCTCAACTAATAATAGGATTAAATTTATCAATTGTCATTCGATGATATAAAAATAAAATTTACGTATAAATACACCGATTCCAATAGACATGCAAAATTGTATTCCACCTGACAACCTGCTGATATTCATATGGTATCATCGTTTTATAATAGCGGTCGATGAACTGGATACATTTGCGGACAAAAGTGTTTAGAAATCTTTTTTATTGCCACTTTTGTTATGCAATTTATTTTTTGTCGTTGTTATATGGTAATGGTATACCTCGAAGTAGGTAAGTAGGTGTTTCCTATTTTGAGCGATAATTGGATTTTATAAATGTGCTGTGAAAGAATGACAGCTCAAATATTAGCGTCGTTTTCTGCTGTAGATTGTAAAGTTATTGCTAAGCTATTTAAAAAGTTTATATTTTCCTTATATTTTATCATTATATTTACGCTATATATGTTTGTTTTGTATCTATTTCTAACGATAATTAAAGGTTTCGTCTCTCTTTTTAAAATGTTCATGAAAATTGTCTAAGTTCAAGATTATTATTGTTATGCTATAATTAAAGTTCGATGACCGTATTAGCGATACTGTTTTGTGATCACCAGTACGCAAACAGTTCTTTACAAACGCGTCATTGTGTGCTTATATTGTATTCCGTAAACCAATGGCATTAACAATGTGATACAACCTCCCCGCTCATTGTTCCATTCTATCTGTTATTAGTCCTCGGTTCAAGTCTATGGTTTATCAAGACTTTGATACTACTTTTTGTTGTATACTATGAGACTATTGATTATGAATGGTTTTTATAAGTCACTGTTGTATTGAGATGTGTTTTATTGGTTCTTTGGGTTACTAAGTCAGTGGGTGTGTCTGTTTATAGATAGATGGCTTTGTTTGAGTCCTATTATCGTTTTTATGGTCCAATATTCATTGTGTATGTTTGCGTTGAGATAATTATTACATAGTAATATAGTTATGATGATATTGCTACTGCGATTGATTGTAACGGTTTATTATTGCTTATTAATTGATTTGAATTATATAACGTGTTGTTTTGTACTTGTTATGGAGAATGCTAATTTGCTGGTACAAACGACGGGACATAAACTATAAAACACCCAAAATACAAGCACTCAAACACACCGTAATGGCTTGCTTTGAAAACACGTGCACAAATTTCGCAACAGACGTCTTAAATAATAAATAAATTCTTTTGCGCACCGAATTATTTCTGCCCTGAATAATTTTATACGCATTTTAAAATATCTTTTGAAAACGAACGTGGGATTTATGACGGAGAAACCCGTTCGAAGGGTGGTCCGCCCTTTGAGAGCTTCGAAGGGGTCCCTCGGATTCATTTTCTTATATTTTTTTCGTCTTGACAAACCCCAGCTGCTATAATACGACATGTTATAAATAAAATCGCGATTTTGACCCGTCAGGCGGATAGGGGATGCTCGCTAGATTGGCGTGCGTGAAACTATCTTTTATACTACTATAATGCAATAACGGTGCCTCTGTGTCGATGTATTAAAGTTTAAATTTGTGTAGTAAATGCGGTTTTAGCTGTAAATGTGATCTAAGATGGGTAAGAGCAATTTGACGCAGGACGTCCTGTCTGCTTTGCACCAATTATTATTATACCGTACCGGAACCGTTTGAATACGTTAGTGTCGAAGTACTTGCCTTTTATTATGATAGGTTATCGATTTAATTTGAATTACTATTTTGCTGTTTCGATTTTATTACAGTGTCATATCAATAAAACAGTAAGAGAGTTCGAGGAGTCCTATTCCAAAAAATACTTTGAAGCATATACTTGCATAAGCATATAAAGCATTCACATATTCTTATTTAATTTATTTGGAATTATAAGTTGAACTTTACATAAAATCTGTATTAATATTATATAATCACTTTTTTGATATTGGTTGTATTAACTTACCTAATTACCTAGACGGCAGAGGATACCTTCTTATACCGTGGGAATCCGTCACAACCCTCCAAAACTACCCTTTGCTACCCCTCTAGTACAAGGGAATCAAGTGAGCACAGCTTGTAACATGTGGTAATGTTGTACCACTCGTGGTACTCTTAATTTAATCGTGAAGAAACACACCAAAAAAAAATTAAAAAAACTTTTTTAAGGTTCCAGAAATGTAATTTGGCAGCGTAGGTTAGCAAAGCAACATTTAATATTATTAAATGTTTATTTGTTGTAAATATGAATTGCGTCAAGTAGTTGTTAAATCTCAAATGTGTCAAACTTGCTTACAAATTGCCCCACATGACGTAACACGGTGTATACACCTAAACTTTTAATTTATAATGCGGCAAATTTCACAAATGTAAAAGATATTAATAATTAACTTAAATCATGTGCTGATTGTGGTAACAACGAATTAAATTAGGTTTCCGTAACATTTTAATCAATTCAAAAACAGATCTTTTCAGATCAGATTTAAGAGCAAGATTTTGAGACACTATCATTTGATCATCAAATAATGACACGAAGTTTAGTTATATTTCACGTGTGTAAATCATTAGGTGACAGCTTGAGGATAACAGCTGCCTTGAATTTCAGTGCAAATTTTGATTCTTATTTAACATACATTGCTTCTAAAAAAGATTGTAATAATTTCGGTCACAACGCACTTACTCGTACAGTGTATAGGTATTTTGTGAGAAAACAAATCTGCATTTTTTACTTTGATACTAGGAAGTTTTATAGATCTTCAAAAGGGTTATTCATATTTTCTTAAGTAATTATTTAAGTAGCTTAAAAAAATTACTTATTTGTTACATTTATAGCAAAGTCATAAATTGACCAATTAAATTTGTTTTTACGTTATTGCATGAAAAGTGGTAAACATACAAGCTTAATTACATAATAATATTGCTAGTCAGAAGAATTTATTTTGCTAAATTTTTTACTAAACACTAATTAGGGATTTTTTGGAACTTGAGTATGTTCCGTAGAAGTATTGTTAGTAGTAATATTAATTGACAGCTGAGGTCAAAGCAGTCGGATTAATGTTTATCTACTAACATTTATTTGTACAGCAATTAAATTTATTGTGACACATCTAAAATCTTAGTTACCTATACATATAGAATAGCAAATTTAACTTAAATACAGAGATTAAATTAGATTTCCCCATATTTTTCCCCTTCTTTTAGACGGAGTAACTAATCCTAGTGTCACGAGGTTATTGGCTGCTAGAAAGCCTCTAATATGCATGATACAGGCATTTAAAGTTCACGATCACCCATCCAAGACCTAACCGACCTAAAACGTTGCTTAACTTCGACAAAAGAAACACTTAAACTAACTGTGCTCCACAATGTACGGTACGTGTTTGCCAAAAATAAGTTTTAAGACAGACTTATTTTATTGCGCCTCGCTTAATATACATTCTATTCTGTCAAACTATTAAAGTGTGAAATAAATAGTAACGAAACGGCGTTGCGCAACGCGTAATAACGAATCACTTTCGTTACAAAATGTCAACGTAATAACGAACGAACGACAGTCTCGTAATTCGTAGCAAATCAGCAAAAAATAAAGTTTAAAAGCGGAAAGTCGCAAAATACTTTTAACAAATAGTGTCCGTTAAGTTGACAGACTTAGCAAAAATGCTATAACTGGATCTGTAAAATTATGCTCGTCTTTAGTTAACTGTTTACACTAAATCAGTGTAAATAGTTAACTAAACAATGTAAGTAGTTTTTATAACCGTTAAATGTTAAGTAAATAATAATAAAAACGATTTTTTTTACTCTATAATGTTAAATAGAACAATCACCTTGGTAAGTACGCACTAATATTATTGTTACTTGACTATTTTCTTTTAGTTGAAATGACTCTTATTGCTATTGAAAACTTTGACAAATTTGTCTAGTGGTTTGGTTTTTAGACCAAAATAATTTAACTCTCAAAGGTGACAACAAAAATCACAATACACTATCACTCTTTTAAACATATCCCGTATATGATTTACCGCGGTTTTACGCGTGTCGTAAATGTAACACCTTTATAAACTAATTATTTTTTTCAAATCGAATAAATTAAATATCTTATTGAAAAAAACACATTTCAATTTGCATGTCTCTATAGACATATAAGCGTGACGATATGTGCATTGCGTTTATTATGGACCTTGTTATCTAGTAAATCAGGACTCACTCTTTTATATAGAAAGATTTAATCATAAACACTGTTTTATAAATCCCAAGATATTCTTACGATGTTTATCTAATAATGTAATTGTAATAGTTTGAATAAATAAAATATTTCAATTTACAATCATTTTGAGTCACGTCTAAAGACATTCCGAACAAAACTTGTTACATAATAAGCTTAACCAGAAGTGTACCAAATTAGACGAGTTATTTACAAAAATATGTGAAAAAAGTAAAGTTGCTTAATTCCAAAACTTTTGTGATGTAATTGTGTTTCAGTTAAAGTTAACATTTGGGTTGTTTTAGCATGGTAAAAATAACTTATGGGAAAATGCTTTTACATTGTGAAAGAAAGTAAATTCGGAAGGCGGCGCGGCGTAAATTAGAAAAGCGGAGTCAATGAGTGTTTAGTCGATTTTTTACTTACGCCCCTTTGACAATTGATATAATTGTCAAAGGTATTAAGGTATAAATTGTCTAGTGTATTTGTGATTTATTAATTACATGAAAAATTTGAAAGGAATTTACTTTAGTACCTACTTGAATAGTTACTATCTCATTTCGAATTTGATATAGTAACTTTTCCAGTAATTTACGGATTATCAACCTGGAAAGTTTGCAAACATATTACCAGTAAACTAGTGTCGGCTAGAGCTATCCGTAAGCAATAGTTTTGTATATAGTATGCAAAATCTTGGTTATGATATATAGATAGTTAACAGTCTCACGTAATTTCATGGTGTCCCTGGTACAACGGTCACCACACCCGACCCCAACCCTTGGAGTCCGGTCGCTCCAGAATTATTGTAATTTAATAACCCCGTTCGCCGTAAAACCGGACCTTAACCATCCTTTAACCAGCTTTTAAGAACCGTTCACTTGCGAAAATAACACAATTGATCACTTGTCAACTGCTTCTTATTGTGTTCCATGCAAAATCATTTCATACGAATACGACCTTTTCACATTATTTTGCCTCGTAAATTCTTAGACAGAATAGGTAGAATTAATAATAATATTACATCTTTACACGTGTAGTTTAATTTATTCTATGTAGATGGGTAGATAACGGCCTGTTATAGCTTAGAGGCTTGTTTAACTTGCTAATCGTTGCTCAGGTTGTAGATCTACTGATATGACGCCCCAAGTTGATGTGGAGTTCGCCCGATCTTCAAGTGAAAGCCTTTTGTTAAACGTTTGTTAACACGGTCCGCTTGAATGTTTTATTATTAAGCCCTACTTTTTATTGTTTTGGTTATTGATTATATCACTATCAACTATTAAATTAACATTAAAATAAATTTGTTATAAGTAGTCGTAAGTGTTATATAATTTATTTTGCAATAAGTTACTTCAAATTGAACCATGCACATGCTATCCGACCATAACATTTGATCTAAAATTAAATCTAAGTAGGTATGTATAGAATTACCAACAGATACATATTTCTCCTAATTAAAAACTACTGTTATAGTATTTTCATTGAAAATAAATATAGTAAAGTGGAAGGCACGAGTCAAAGCAGCGAGCTTGAGGCTCGAGACACAATACCGGCCATATGATGGCACATAAAGGAGTGACGACCTTGACGATTCATAATGATAAAAAAGGTTCATTTACACTAGTGCAACTGTTGTTAAAGAGTTCTATTGTACACCAGCGCCCACATGTTCGGGTGGCTAACAGGTGCGGCATTGTTACATGCAAATTACAACTTTCGCTCTCGACTGTACAATTTTTAGGGCTCGTATTTGCGTTTTGATTCGAATTAGAGCAGTGGGTCGGGTGAAAAGCTATGTTTAGTTACGGTACGAAGGCTTCGATGAGACTTTTTGTGGTTTGGAAATCTAGTGACTAATGTTCAGATTGTTATTTTTATCTGCTAACTTTATAACTAATTCATTGCTGAATTTACGAAATCCCGACTCGGATCAAAGTTAAGAAATATATTCTTGTAAACTCCGGTATCAATTTTTATCAAAGCCTCGACAAGCGTACTAACAATTTAGTCAATCTACATTAACTCGACTATAAATCTTGTCAAAGATCTGAACACTGCATCGCAAGCCGGAACGCAACTTTACGTTGCAAACTGCTTATAAATCGACATTTCAACTCCAACAAATCGTTAAACGTTTGTCTGGAGCGTACAAAACAAGGAACCAGTTCAGACCCCTAGACGGACAGATAGATAAATTGCAAGTGTCGCAGAAGAAATAATAGTTACCTACCCAGTACTGAATGTATTTCAAAACCAGCCCGGACATGACAAACGGCTTGTTAATCGCCTTTGTCAAGCTCTAATGTCTTGTATTCGTGAAACGGATCGACTTAAAAGGATTCGCTGATTAACAGTTATATAACGTACCTATTTTCTTATAGACCATCTTTTTATAGATGTGTGAGTTTCATACCAAAGGGTAAAAATCACAATAGTGCTTTTTATACTAGGTCCAAACTGGACTGATTGTTTAATCGGGTGATTTTTAGCTTCTAAACTTGTACGGTCGATTGATTTTGCTAAAGTGGCGTACGACATGGTGGGAATAAGTTTTTTGGTCAGTATGTCGTGAAGTTTTAAACGTTTGATAAATAGCAGTTTTAACATTGAAAAAAATTTTTGAGTTTGAATTGAGCATTTCTAGAACAAGATTATATGACAGTTTCCACATAATAAGTAACTGATTCTCAAAACAACTAACATTCGTTTTTTCATTGTTTAAAATGTTCGCAATGAAGAAGATGATTCCTTTGACTACTTGGCCTACTAGCAAAAGAGCAAGTGACTAGACCAAAATTGGATCATTGTATCGGGTTTGCTATTTCTATTAAAACATCATGGATTGGTATTTTGAAACACCATAGCAAGCCGGGCTTAAAAGTATTTTGCAAAAACTTAAGCTTAGAGACCTGCATCTAAAAGACAAAAAAGTCACTGATAATTGCATCTCTTATGTAGTATGCACCACGGTAACCTGAACAATGCCTTTATTTTAAAATCATTTAAATCGTGATTAAAATTCTTAACAAATAGAAACAGCTATTGTACGTCAGTGATGTATTTATGTATGTCCTCCGTGTGACGTAGGTTAGTTCAGGTGTGTGCCACTTTGAAAACTTATGTGTTTGTCTTTCGGCGGCAGCGCCTGAGAGAGTGTCCTATGATTGTAGACCAGTAGAAATAGTGAAACTATTTGCAGATCCGTTATTTGTGCCGCAATTCAACAATTTTTTTTTATTTTTTGTAACAACCCTATAGTATGTTTATTGTATTGATATACTTTCCCTTAACTCGAAAAATCAACATATGATTATGTTACGAGTATATGCACCGATTGGCTGTAAAATAAAATTTCTTCTCAAAAGTATAAACGAAAATGAAGCCAAAATCTTATCATATAAAGTGATTATCACTACATATGAAAAAGCGTAATGCATACTTTAACTAAATTTTATATATAATATATTTACTACTACAATTAATGTCTCCAAGCGATCCAACTTAAAGATCTTCTGAAATCCATAACTAATTATATTGTCTGACGTATCCAGCGAGCGTATATATGAGCGGCGAGTGTTGACAACTTTCAGAAAAAGTATAGGGTAATTTTGGTACTTGGCTAAGAACTTAAAAGGGAGATGTCCGGATCTAAGTCTTCACACTAATATTATACACCTTGTAAAGTAAAACCGCAAAGAGAATTTTGTTATCAAATAAATCTGTTGATGATGTAAAACAGTAAGATTTTGTGACAAAGCGTGGCTCGTAGAGACTAAGCTTCTGAGATGGATTGAAGGCATGGATCAAATCCCTATATGGCACAAACGCTTATCGTAGAGAGTAGGATGAGCGAAATAAGTGTGTTATCCAGTGTAGGCGTAATGATGATAAAGTGATATAGAAATTAGAAAAGGTCTCAACCGATTTTCTAGCTAGTTACGATCCGATGCAATAATGCCAGAACCAGAATCAAAATGCTTTAGGTATATGTGTGTGTGTGATTTTAATGTATAATTACGTATTCTTCGTCTGAGAGTCCCTATGTGCAGTGTAGTAGGACGTCAGTGTAATGGTTAATAGCCTATTAAAATATGTATTTGCAAGTGGGTAGAGTATGGACCAAACTGCATGCAGGTTACACATATAGAGCCAATAGAGAGCAATGGTACGCAACCTTACAGTAAAACCCAGTTTTGGTACTATTGACTTTATATCATAACTGTAATTTATAAACTAAAATGCTAAAATGAATTTTGCAAATGAATATTTACAAACTTCTTTTTAGCATTAATTATTAATTTTATTGAACAATACATTTCCTGTTACCCCAGGTGAATTTATTTTTATAAATTTCAATAAGATAAAACTAACTTAAATCTAAACCGCTGCCAGTTGGTAGAGTACCCAAAATGCTGGCCCCATTGCCTCATTGAATGGCAATACTCATGCGTTGAATCAGGTAGAGACCAGCATTAAAAAATTGAAAAATTAAGTACCTAATTATTTAATATTTGTAGTTTTGTATGACATCCTCCATTGCACGATGAAATACTATGATATTGAGATATCTCAATAGTAACTTTTTTAAAGATACTGTTGTGTTCCAAAACGGTTCGTTCGGCTGTCGCAAGTGAAAACGATAGTTCGCAATTAAATAACACTCGTAGCACATCGAAAGACGTGAGAGAAATCGAAATATATGAGAATTCATTACGAACACTGCACCGTCATTGTTCTACGTATAAGATTCAAATTTTACAAACGTCAATTAATATTAATAGACACCTTACACAGAATATGCAATAGTTACTGTACCTTAAGCAAAAGCTTTAAAAATAATTGTTGGTCTGATCGAATTGTAGCTGAATTTGAATGTGGCCGATCTGCATCATGTTGAGCAAAGCATAATTAGATAGTAATATATCTATTTATTTAAAATATTACGTAATAACTGGGGATTAAAATATATATAATTACTTACCTACTAGTAGAATAGGTAGGTGACAGGGATGTTTTCTTATTATTTTGTACTTCTTCTTCTTCTTCTTCTTCTTCATGTTGGCAAAGTGGTTCGCTCTGGTGGCCGAGTTTAGTCTTCGACATCAGGGCTAACTCCTTCTCCTACAAATAAAAAGAAGAGGTCTCAATTATTATCTACTGATTATATTTAAGTGTGATAAATATTAATACTCCCAATAGGATATCAAGTCGATGGTGATAAAGTATGTTGTAGCTTGTACAATTTGAATACTTGTAGAAAACGTAAATATTTTTAGACCTAAACTAGCCTACGATAAAAAAAATCTACTTGTTTCGTAACTTAAACTTAAAAAGCACTTTAACAAAGACAAACAGCCTAACCTTTAATAACATCTACTGTCAGCAAAATTTCGTAAACATCACTCATAACCTCAGCGGGCTGCGGTCGAATCCTCGAAATAAATTAAAAAATGCTCACTCATCATCAATCAAACGGGCTCGATTCCATCAATATAATTTACTTTTTGTAGTTTTTACCAGAAAGCATTCGGTGACTCGCAGTGACTCGCAACTTGAGGGCCTTGCGGGCCCTTGCGCCAGGTACGGCTATTACACAGACTTAATATTTAGAGGAGCTAGCGTAACCAACTGTCAGTATTAACTGAGCGGTATACAATAATAATTAAAAATATATATATCTTAAAACTCTCGATAGGATTACAAAAAAATTCTGCAAGATAAAGTAGTTATAATGTAAAGGTGTAATTTGTATATGTTATTTTATCTGGACATAAGCATAATTTTCTTCTCAATACTAATTTGCATGTTAGATTTAAGTAAGTAGTATACTAAAATTATTGTATGTTCGCAAGGACAATACTGTTGAAACGATAAGAATTCTACATTAAGACCAATTTCTGTACAGTGCAATAAATGATAATGATTATGATAATGAAAAAAAACTGTGCCCCATACTTCATAGGAAATAATCTTGCCAAGCAGTGGTATGATACGACTGAGTAAAATAAACGAACCACCCCTAACCCACAAACTAACTTTGGTTTCGAACTTGGGTTCCATTACGTAACTATTGGGGAATAATTAATAGACTCAGTTAGCTCCAATAGTTTAGCAAAAAAGAAGGGATCAACTAAATTGACGAGCGCAGCTTCACCGTGCATGATCACACAAAGTCGCTAATATGAGTGCCCATTCATATTACAAAAAAAAAACGTATGTATGTGATTTGTGCTCCTTTAAATATTCCATCTACGATTCATCGCCACCAGACATCCAATCAAGCTGAACATATCATCAAAATTACAAAATCACGTGGATGGTACCTAACTTAATATCCATTTCTGTAATTGATTGCAAATTGATTGAAAGTTTGATTGCGGTATTAACGCTGTAGACATTTACACCGTGGGTGGTAAAAGTTCTGCGTCATTCTAATACGTAATTATGATTTTCGTATTAACATTCTCGTGGGAAAGACATTTTCAGACAATAAACTTAAACATACAAGTGTACGTGAAGGTATATGCTTTACTGGAATTTAAAACAATTACCAAAGGTGCTTAATTTTTACACATTTGCTTTATTTATTCTAAGCTTAAATTGCGCTTTATCGAAATTTTCTCTATATTTTGCAATATTTACAGGGTATTTTTCTAGCTTTGCATATATTATAAAAAATCCAACTTCTTATACTGTACGGATGTAATTCAAGTATAACACGAGACACGAAAATCTACAAGTAATTTTAATCAAAATGACGAGTAGATTTTCGTGTCTCGTGTTGTCTTTACTGCAATAACATTGACCAGCCAAGTAAAAAGCCGATACAATTCTACTAAATATACCTAGAATACATACAATATCTATACAGCACAGTCAAAGGTTGTCTGGACGAGAACGCTGGTATTATTTTATGTTGTATTTTTGTGGTGACAAAAGGAGTGTTTTTAGTAGTGTTTTATCTCCAAAACAAACTTCCTATTTTACTTGCGAAGTTACAGTAAAACATCTAGTAAAATATCGACTCGTACCATAAAATTATAGAAGCACGTACACTCGTTCAGTGATGTTGTTCATGGTAAAGTATTCTATCTCGTGAACAGTGTCCCTAAGCAAGGTTTTCAAAGCTATCCTGTGTAGTTGTAGCGGTGACACGTCGAAACGGCTGGGACACCGCGGCGAGGTTGTAATCGGTTTTCTCCAATGAACGCCGATTAGACGCGCTGGCGTCAGCACGCTTGGGCCTGACCGTGTACAGCTGAGCACTAAAGTGAACACATTTGCGTGAGGGAAAATGATACGAAAACAAAATAATTTGTTCAAGTTTTGTAATTATAATCAAGAAGTAAATGCCTCGATGCCTATTGGTCTCAAAAGTAAACAACAAAAATTTTAAAAATTATTTGTCATATGGATGTGTCTATAAAAACTATAATATGAGTGCTCATTGGGTAGCTGATACAAATAACATTTTATTTCAAACTATACTAAATCGTTGCAGATACGAGTTATATACTTTTTATATTATGATATCTGAAAAACTAATTTAGTAATTTATAAATCATTATGTAAAAACAAAGTTAATTTTGTCATGAACTCAATATCATCGTGGCCTCGACTGTACTCACTACAGTCGTGACCAGACGGCTATTTCAATTATTATCTAGAAGTCGTTTCATGAGATCGCACCGCACTACTTTTAATCATTCTCTTATCCTACTTTTAACAAGAATACCGTTTTTCATACTGTAAAATATAAACAAGAGTTTCCCGGAACTTTAGTTTAAGGTTGCCGGACATTAAAGTAACGCAAAGAAGAGTATATTCTATATCTTTATAAAATTTATATTGAATCTCATATTATAATCTTATCCCATTCAAAGTTTTTTCTGGCAATGAACTGGATGTCTTGCTAGCCTGCCTTAAATGAGAAATAACAAAATGGGCTATAATACTCATAACATTTTATCAGAGATACAAAGTGAAACTACTCATTAATCAACTAATGTATTCTCCAGTTACTAAAATGATGCATTAGTTTGGCTAAAACATAGCTAGTACATAAACACGTTTTGGGTCTATTACATACCTAAGGTTTATCGGTTATACATAAGGGGAAGAACTGCCTGCCCGGATTACTTCTTACTTCTCATTATCCCTGAAGGTGTACGTAGTAAACCCAAATAGTGTTTTGTTGAATCGATGTCAGTTTTGAACAGTTAAACAAGTTAAAGCAAAGCTGTTGTGATACGAATCAGACGGAATTAAATACCATCTTCTACGACTTAATCTTGTTTACATACTCTGTTAAAAATAAAAAAGGCGATTCCTACTTTATACCTCATCTTGATGTAAAAAACACAACATTCCATCTGTCTTCTCTAAGCCTTCCAAAACGATAAATAAACACTAGCCGATACTCTCGTATGAAGTAACGTTCTTGGGTGTGTATTGTCGAAGCAATCGATAATTTTAAAGTGACAAAATATTTTATAAAATATATATGTGGTAGTTGAGTGTTTGATTGATTGCTTTATTTATAATGTATGTCATTGGCACAAAATTGGCATTTAACCTTAAGTAATTTGTCGAAACCTATTTCGGAAGATACCTAAATAAGTGTGTAGAAGTGACGCTACAAAACATTCAGGCGTTTAGCATTTTTAATTTTAAGTAAAACACAAGCCGAAATATTCTTAAAAATGCATATTTGATAACGTTTTGATTTTTCTTAAGCGATAGATAGATCTTCACTTAATATTATTGAGTGGCTCAAGAATACCACCTCTACCATCGCAGTTCGCTAGTCCCAAGCTGACGGCTCGGCTCAAAGCTTCGACAGGCGTCCAACGCGGTTCATAATTAAGAACGGTGACTGTTGAAAAATGGCCGCAGCCCCCGGCCGGCCGTGAATAATCGACGTAATTACCAATCGGAATAATTTCCAGCCAGTCATAGAGATGCTATCGGTAGGTGTCGACGAGCGCTCGTTACGCGCACGCATACACCGTTTCCACCTGAAAATCGCAATTTCTTTTCTTCATTAGATGTGTTGGAAACAGGTACATTTGTACGAAGAATGTTTTTGACTCGACAATTAAAATACTTGGGTATTTTTTTCATAGTCAATGGGGCAGTTGGAAATTTTTATTTCCATCTGCCCCAGTGACCACAGCAATGGAGCAGATGAGAATTGTTTCTAGGTAATCTTTTGACCCAATAGTCACAGCAATGGGGCAGAAAAGAATAAAAAAAAACATCGGGATGGGTGGAACAAGAGGGGTGGGATGAGACAGATAGGAATACGTTCCTACTAGAGTAAATCGCCTGGCTCAAACCATTGAAATTATATTTATCTCAAGTACACATGATACTTCACAAGTCAGTTAGTCTTTTAGTAACATTGCAATTAAAAATCTTCATAAGTAGAATAAATTTTACCAAATTTCTTACTCATTTTATCTGAAAGAAATATTTGGGTCAAAGTGCCTACAGTCAAAAAGTCAAAATCTTAGCTGTTCAAGCAAAGTACACCGTAAATATTGTTTTGTTTTCCTTGACATAAAAGGTGATACAAACGAAAACTATTAAAAAATTAGCTCTGAGTACCACCCACGTCCAAAAACCACAATTCGCAAATGCCCCGTCATCGGCCTACTCGCATCGATATAAAAGATATTTAGATAGTCCGATAATCGTATCTATAATTAAAACAATCCGACTGGCTGTCGCGGAGGCGTGTCCATTGCTTCATCGACGTGGGTAGATTTAATTAGTTGTAAAGTACATTTTTTGCGTTGCATCATCGGACTTGCCTCGCGGCTCGAGGTCTCTCTGGCGCCATTTTTAATGTGAAGAGCCGAGATTTTGTTTACATTTCATTTTTGAACCGATACCTCTTGCTTTTGTGATACGTTTACTATAATCGCTTGAAAGCGGAACGAGACTTTTTTAGTAAAGAACGTCGATAGAAATGTCGTTTTAGTTCTGAAGTTCTGAAGAGTCCTTCCGAGAAAATTTCTTGAATTTTGTAATCTTATTATACTGTTCATTTAGTAAGTAGTTATCTGAACTTTCTTTTCAGAAAAACGAAAGCCATTGGATGTCAACATACAAAGTACGATACAGTCCCGCTGAGATTTTCCTCGGTTTTGGCTAATGTATTCTACGGAAAGGGTCATTCGAAGCCGTTACTGAGTTACCGTATGCCACGGCCACTAATAGCGACAGCGTGATGGATTACACGGCTAATTGCCAGAGTCGCGTCGACAACTCAAAAACACATTACGTACTATTTTTCATTATTTATTCTGGCAACTTACGGTTCTCATAATCGTTGCTATTAGATTTTGTCAGGAGGTAGATATTACTGGATGAGCTCTAGTCATGCTGTCGTCAGGAATAATTTCTGGTAAGTTCATCGAGCTAGCGAAGGAAGATCTTTGTTTCGTCTGTTTCAGTCTGTCTGTGGTCAGGCTAATTTTTTTTCAGTTGTTTGTCTGGAAATTGATAGTTGAAATGTTGTAGTTGCCAACAAGGTGTACCTACAAGTTTTACAAATTTTTCAAACGTCAATTTTTTTTTTGGGGGAGTGTTTTTGCAAAGAAATGGAAGACGTCTGTCGTAGTACACTTAACAAAGCTATTGCAATGATAATAAGCAGAGAGACAACGATTTTTTTTTATTTTAAGTATAAAAGAATATGTTTAATAACGGCCATTTATTAAAGTTGCAAAATTATTATTGCAAAAGTCACAGAACTTTTAGTGTAAAATATATATGTGCTCAACTTCTTTTGGTGCCATATCCAGTCCGACTCTACATCGTCGCCATCAAAACTCAGGTAGCGCCGGGCGCGCGTGTTATTAAGATTCTAATTTAAAGCTGGCTCTTGTTTTAATTGAGTTATGGCAGTGTTACGGCTTTCAGAGTAGCCTATATGTTATGTGTTAACTATACTATGATGCATCAAGTTGATTGTTAGAACTATTTCACGGTAATCGTATCATGGTGGAATTGTAACGGCAATAAGTTGTCTTCTGGTTAGGAATCTACAAAATTAATTGGCCGTACGAATTCTGACCAAATTTTCTTTTGTTGTTCAGAATGTATTGAAAAACAGCAAAAAAAAAAACAGATCAAAAAAGTATCCTAAGGTGCCAATCACCAGCTGATTTCAATTTTTGTCATGCAATACTTACGTAAGGAGGAATTATGAATATGAGTTAGTTTAAAGATAAAAAATGGTTAAAAAAAGTAAAAATATATAGGAAGATAGAGATAAGGGAAATATTACAAAAATGTTTGTGCTAATGTAGTTAAAGCTAGTTAATCAGTACTTACTAGTTCTGGTAACTAGTAAGTACTAATAAAATGGCCATATTCGCGAAGGCTCGACGCTTTGCTCACACGGTCAATTAGGTAGACAACCCATGAACTCCTAAGTGAAACTTCCTAGAAACCGAAGGTCTACGCTCTACGCAATTACTGACGCTACACATTATCGTACGTGGTACGCAGATTACATGTCACGTGAAACAATACGTTCTCACGGATTAATGAACGTGAATTTTGGACGTAAACCGTACCCTACGTTACGAACATGTAACAATCTAATGGAGTTCCGTTTCATTGTAGACGACAACCGTAGCATTCTCACGGCGACTTACAATTTTTAGAAATGGAAAATGTAGGACGTTTGGATCGCGGTTTTTAATTTGAATGTAGAGTATGTTCCTGTTTTGTTCATGCACACAAATGTTTGACCTGTCCGGGTGCAAACCCGGGACCAGTGGCGTAGTAGGCAGGGTTGCTACCAACAGCTAAATTAATAGGGCTATCACATTCATTGCTCTCTCCTACATGAAGTTAAATCATTCAAGTTCAAAACAGACAGTGCTTAACTAAGGCCCTATCTATATATGACAAACCAATATGCTGTGCGATTTAATAATAATTAATGTTCTTAAAATTTAACACCAACGAATATCAAAATTAAGAAGATAATTATTATGTGTGTATATGTTATAAGTGGCAGTAGAAAATAAATGAATTAATTAACAATTTAACTTACGCACATGCATTATTAACCAAAATATTGCCCGTCTGCCGCTAAAAGATATTTAAAATGTATGAGTATTTTTGTGAGGTCGGTGCTTATTTCTAAATCGATGAAAAGAGATCTGTAAATACTTCTCATATTTTTAAGAGCATGATCGTGTTCATTTTATTATTATATAAATAATAGCCATATTATGATAAATATAAATTACTCATACAAACATAATATTACTCATGACAAATACTTTAAAATACTACACAAATAGTTCACGAATACACTGATGGAAAAACTATAGGTAAATTTACAACGTACTAAAGAATGCAATCAAAACGTGACATTGCAATTAATTTCACCGAATGCAGTGAGGCGGTCGGACGGCGACTTCCCTTCCGACTGCCATCAGTTCAACAGAAACAAAAAACCCTCCGCCCGCCGGTGCTTCCGATTCTGCTGACACTGCTGAAAAATTACGCAAACCTCCTTTAACAAACTTAATATTCATACCAAAAATGTGCAAAGAACGTAAGTGT
This sequence comes from Ligdia adustata, assembly GCA_947049295.1. Classification (NCBI taxonomy): domain Eukaryota; kingdom Metazoa; phylum Arthropoda; class Insecta; order Lepidoptera; family Geometridae; genus Ligdia; species Ligdia adustata. The sequence continues at coordinate 4,823,971 of OX346215.1, forward strand.
AGATTCTTAGAGAATAAGGTATACTTAACATCGTGAGGAAACCTGTTTGTCGGAGAAGGTTGATAACGATAAATAAGTCCCCAAGCCACAATTTGGCTAGCGTGGTGGACTATGACCTATACTCCCTTCATAGGGAGACCCGTGCCCAGCAGTGGGGCGCTATAGGTTGGTACGTACGTACAATCACATATATTTAATCTATTCTCCTTTCATGGATGAGACCCGTACTGAAGAATATATGATAATCACACTAAGTAGTCGTAGTATGTGATGTGTGTATGTTTTACTCCTTCAGGCTTAAACGTCAAAACGAATTTAAATGAAAGGCACCAGGATAGCGTATGAATAAACACATAGTAAAAATTTCAATTCAATTCAATTTAAAAAAATAACCGCGAGTACTACCGCAGAGCGCAGCTAGTATATAGGGATACTTGTATTCAGAGAAATAATTAAACGTAATAAATATGTCCAAAGTTGTTAGAACAATTGCAGTCAACGCCTTACTAGGTCGTTAAAATCGGTTAAGTACGGGTATTGCAGTATTTTGATGAAATCATGAACTTTTTCTTTGCCTAATACCTCCGAAGAATCAAAATGTCAGGTATTATTAATGACACCTTACCGAAAAGGTTCTGCAATTCTTCATAGTGACATAATACTCCGCCATCATACTCGTATCCTTGTAATTGTGGCAGTAAACTGGTACCAAACACCACACACTAATGACCACTCCAATATGAAGCGCAAATCTTTCAAATGGTCGCACTAATTTTTTACTTATCACGCTCACCTTCGGGTTGTTTCAACCTTCCGAGAACTTATGACGCATGGTTGAAAAAAAGTGTCGACACGGGTTTTTGTTAACAGCAATATTGGGCATCTTTCGTCAATTGTTACAGCGACTTTCTTTTGTTTCACTTCATCCCTGCTGCGTTCCAAATGGGAGGACCATTTAATTTTGAGGCTTGGCGACGCTAACAGAAATGTTTTGACATAATTTTTGGACACTGTTTACTTTGTTAACTGCCACACCATAAATCGCATGAACAAGTACGTTTATGAGTTTACGCTGAACGGACAAAACAAAGGTCAAGCTCGAAGACAATGGCTCGACGATACCTATAATGAGTAGGCCGATCGACGTTCCCGTGTAAATCTGCATGTATTATTTCGAAGGCAGACATTGTAGCACATGTGTAAATACTAAAGACTAATGCCCACGTTAAGGCATTTAACAGTCAGCTATAACAACGCTCGGTATTTTTAATATCTCCCAATTACAGTCTCCACTCGGTTAACGATTTCGCTGAGCATTAACTATTCCAATTTTATGTTTTTTGTCCCGACGGTATGCGAAATACGTGGAGATAATGCTCGTTCCTGTAATAAGATTCTTAATATATAAATAAAGTATGAGCCTAGTACGTCTTCAAATTAATAAATAAGATGTTAAATAAATTTTAATTGGATATTTGCCATTTAGATGTCTATATTCCAACTTCGAAAGGAAGGTCTCATGTTTGACGGTTCATAAAAACATTCAAGGTCTTTTGAGAATTTAAGACCAAAACAGAATAAACAGTAGTGTCGAAACATAAAATATACGAGCAATGATTTGTGTTAGTTTGTCAAAGACCATAACTGTTAAATTTAGTTAACTGCTACTGTTTCTTTAACCGCTACAACCCAAGTAAGCAGGTGCGATATCTTTAATATCAGTGGTCCATATAGGTTCTCGTATATGTTCTTGTTCATCGCACTTTTGTCTTGCACTCGGCGACTCACGAATTTTATTATCTATGGCTTAAAATGATATATGACTGCTCTTAACTGGAGAATCATAAAATATTTTCTGTTTGTGAAATATTTCTGAAGCAATAAAGCAATAATTCACTACGGGACTACGGGGAAGATGGCCAGCTTTATTTGCCGTCATAAACGTTCCGTTTATGGTGTACTTTTTTTGCTGGGCCCAAGCTCGACGAGTGCGACCGGAGCGCGCTTGTACATAAACTTTAGCTTTATCATTACAGTGATTGAACGTGTCCTGCACTTTAACGAACTAAAATTGCTGAGCTGAATGTTCTCAAGATGGCCACGAGTCGACTATATAAATATTGAAATGCAATCGATGTTAAAATTGTAGTATCTAATAGACTTGAAAATACAATGTCGTATAAAAATTGCAAAGACGTGTTTTGTACCACCAGAAAAGGACTATCCAAGGTCCAAGGTACATGCTGCACCAGGTACATATTTCTATATCATTTAAATTCTTGCTTTGCGGAGCGGACTCCTTACGTCCAGTTTAATTGGTAAACCCATTGATCATATCACAGATCATTCGTCCTCGTCATCGGCGAGCGAGACGGGGGCGTCGGCGTTTCACACGAACCGCGAGTGTGAAACTTAGGCTTAGGAAGTGTCGACGGGGGGCTCCATTAGTCAGCGTGATTAGTTCTCTTAATGTTTCAATGTGATGAATAATCGACCGGTACAGTGACAAATGCGTCGGTCGTCGCGGACGCACCTGACTCCCTCACAGACGTGCCGCGCCATCACTCAGCCTTCGCGCTATACGTTACACGTGAAGATTTATATTTATTAATGGTACTGTTGCCATCGCTTCACGGATTAAATGGACTGAAATCCGATTTAAAGATCTCTTCAAACGTCTTTGTATCTGGAAAATATCCTTAACGTTCGCCAGGCGTTGATTAATCAGTGTTGTTGAAGAATTTCGTGACTTTCCGAACGTATCTCGTGGTCACCCTGATTGTTGATAAATGACTCAGCTACGTGTTCGGAGTCAAGGGTTAAAGTCGGTCGAGATCTAGTGTCGGGATCTTTTTCATATCGACGAATCTCGTTCTCCTTTTTTTCATCGAACGCAATCGATATGTGTCACTTCAGTCACTTCGCTATGATTTAACATTGATTGCCTCCTTTGAGATAGCCGCGCGGTGAAATTTACAGCTGTATGCAGTAGCTACCGTCCTCCATTATTGCGCTAAGAGTATATTTGTAGTCCCGACTCTGGCTTTATGCGATTTCTGAGAAGTGAGGGCGCTATTTCTGCGAGGATATTACGACTGGATTACATCTAGGTGCGTAATATGCAACTGAATGCAAGAATGTCAAGACTTATTCGAAAATCCTTTAATGGTTAAATTTATCAAAAAAAACGCTCGCCTACAAAATATAAAACCTTTTTTTGCATTTTACAGCTTCATTTTGTTATTTCTAAGTGACATTGAATAAAGTGATATTTTGATTTTTCGAGATATGTCGTTAGCAGTTGTGTGCCTTGAAACTTTGAAAACCTAATAATACACCAGAGTGTTGATTTTAGAAGAAGTACAATCGCAGCTTTCATGTACTTGGCATCTACTCAATACAATTTCTCATGAGTGATCCCCAATAAGCCTAGGCATCACATCACACCGAGCGCCGCAGCGGTGATGCCAATGAGACTGGACTGACCTGAACACTATAAATCAAAACGCTCACGTTTGTGATTAATCAAACATATCAGAGAAACGCGTCAGGTGGTTGTAATAGGAAATACGGAATAACACGAAGATGGGATTGGAAAGTAATATAGCTTTTGCGATCATAAAACGGTGTGTCGTTTTTTATGCATGTTGAGAAGTTAATTCAAATGACTGCGATTATGTATATCTTACTACATATACATAATCGCGAGAAATAAGAATATCTGACTGCAATCATTCCTTCCTACAATCCTTAGTTTGTTGTACGATGGACTTCCGTAGTGGAGTGAGCTTAACATCTAGTATAAAGAGATGAGCACGAATTTTCTTGAGAAAAACACCCAAATGCTCATTAGAAGCATAGTTACAAAATAGTATAGTCAAGTGTGTCAAGTCCACTTTTGGCCTTTTTCATACTTTATTGTGTATCTTTACCTATTCCTAATGGGTTTTCATCGCAACAATTTTAGGCTAAAAAGCTTAATTTATATATTTATAAGTTTGTTAAATAAAAATACTTATATCATTATTAGATATTAGTTATGCATACAGCTTTCGAACAGATTTACAAACTGCAGAATCCAACGAGCAATGCAAAAGTTTGCCGCGGTTTTTATAAATTTGCGTTTATCGAAGAACATTATTACTTCCGTGTGGCTGTTTTCATCTGTTTTTTCTAGATCTTTGACCAGGCCCTCAGTATTTGTTGCATATAAATTTCAGTAAAATGCTAACATTTCTACTTCTCTATGCAAAAATTAAGCCGACCCGTGACTGTGACAGCAAACCTCAAACGCAATGCTAAGCAAAAAAATATTTTTCATTTTCGTCACGGTTTATTAAACTAAACCCGTGCTCTAATTTCGGTTACACTATCATAATTACTTTCTAAGTCATTGAATATAATTTCATAATGGCCATGCGGTCAGTGCGGTGACCACAGATTAGCAACGAGTTAATACGGAGGCACCACACGTCGCGATGATGTAGCGATTTGTACTCTTTCGGTCTCATTTATAGCTCTGTTACTCGTACTATTCCTTTTTTATTAACAATAAAAATATTTTTATGAAACATTCCGTGTCGGTGTTGAATCGATCGCAATCAGGCTAATTCGAGAGATGGTTTGAGTTGTGAGTGCTTGCAACAGGTATTTTGTTTTGATCTTTTTAATCATCTGTTGCATTTAACATGTACTCGTGTATACATAGAGGGAAATGAAATGCAGTTTGCTTTACAACAAATTTCGTTCATAGACAATGTTTACTGTAGAATGTAGTTTAGGCGATTAGTCAAGGCGGTGCTTCACTAGCTTCACTGCTACAAGAGCTACAAGTGTCACTGAAAATTTTGACATAGGCATTTGACACCTGTACACTACATGCACCAGAATATGAGCAAAAGTTGGCACAGCATTTGTAATACGAGCATTATAAGTGATCTCATTATATTTGGTGGCTTTTTAAATCACTAGTTTTTCATTGTGATAAAATACAGAAAATGCTACACCTACATTCGTACCTAAGTTAACGGAATAGTCTTACGACAATTTATGATTGAAAGCTTAAAAACATATTTGGCTTAGTCATTAATAAGACTCTACTACAACATAGCTACGATAATACGGTTAGACTTTACTCTCCAATTTGTACGTAAACATCATATCTTTGATGCATCAAATACCACAATTTTATTATGAATTAACATGTTTATATAGACTCATTTGGTCAGCATATCTATATCATTTGGTCTTCGTCTATAGTTTTTCTTTTGGATTCTCGTCTCATTATGCCATTTCGAACGTTATATCACTGTAATAAAGTTAAAATTTGAGGAGTAATTATGAAATACACAACTTAGGTCCAGGCAGACTGGATGTCAAAGTTATGACGTGTTAGATTGATTATCAGATGGATGTTAAAATACATTTTACGACTTTTTATGGCGAGTTTTTGGTGTAAAACCGTCATAACTGATTCGTTTGTGGTCGGATCGGCCGCGGCTGTCGGCCCCAAATCCTTGCTTCGAGGATAATCGAAGGATTTCCAATAACTTTGTTGAGTTTATAGGTAGACACCACCTACCAGGGCACAATTTAATAAGTTGTGAGGTACAGTTTAACGTTTCATTTTGAAGTAATAAAAAGATTGGATGAGGCATAATTATTTGTAAGAGTTTCTTGCAAACATAGCTTGTTAGGGTTGCTAAGCAAAGGTTACAAATGCGATTGTTTATGTGTAAGTTTGTTAGTTTATATGGTGAAACGGCTGAAGAAGTTTTAGCATAAGCTCTTGGATTTTTATTCAGGCGAAGCCCATTTGATACAGGCATTTTTTTCTTTTGCCTGTTAGTTTAGTTACTTTGTATGGATGTTTGGCGTAAATTACGCACTCGCGTACAGGTCGTAGTTTCCAAACAATATTGACAAAACTTGGTATACGTTTTAACACTTCGACGCTTTAACGCTGTTTGTTTGCTATTTTTTTCACGTCTTTCATGCCTAACTATAGTCAATCAGGGACAGGTTCTACGAAATTTTGAATATTTATACTCGTCTGGGATTTTTGATTAGGGGGCTGTTGACGTAACTGCCGCTTGGTTATTCCACCATATTGCATCAAACATTTTCCATTTCTATAACCAAACATTACAAATCTGCCGTTCCGGTGAGCACCGCACCCAGCTCGGACCTGTCGCGTATCCGGAACAATTACGTGAGTTCAACGCACGCCATGACGACCGCCGGACCGTGACGCTCGACATTTTATTAATATGAGGTTAAAGGCTGTCCACCGGCGAGGTGACCTGAGAGACATCTACCTATAGCCAGATTAGAAGCTAAAGGGCACCCCCCTAGTCTATGCATTGGCCATGGTGTATACACATGTCAACACATCTTGTAGTGAGGAGGGATGTTTCTCTTGGGCAGTAGATCTAGGTACTATAGAGTATAGTACCTATAGGTAAAGATATAGATTGGATATTTATGTAGGTTGTTATTGCCACAACGTAAACAATAAAGCAATTCGATTGACACTTGAACTTAAATTAATTTGGTTTTATAGAACCACCAAGCATGGAGCGACATTGGAAATGTTATATCTACTTGTTTCTATCAAATTGATTGTCACGGAAGAACAAGAATTCCATGTATACTTTAAAACCATAACATGCACGAGTTCAAAGAAACCACTTATAAATTATAAATATACGAGCATCTTTAATCACGCCAACTTCCAACTTAGGTAGGTACCAGTTTTTTCGATTTGATATTTGGTACACCCTAACAATTATTGTTTTAGGGTCTCAATATAAGTGTCAAATCTGATTTGACACCATCACTGAGTAGCTTCATTTTGCATTAGCGATGGAACATCCAGATGAAAATATTGTCATGGTAGAGTGGCAGCGGACCAGTGCCGGTAGTTGAGCATGGAGCGAGTGCTCACATCGGAAGCGGAAACTGCTCCCACGCGGGAGGTTCCGATCGGCGCGCGCGCACCAATCTGCACCGTGACGTCACTTCCGGCCTAGCCTGCCTGCGTGATCAGCTAACGGTATATCACTGATTACTGCGCCTGGTTATTTAATGGAAGGAAATAAAATTCCGAACACAACATTTGCGTTGGGTTCTACTCTGCTGAATTCGCCAAAAACGCTCCATACAGTTTTTGATACCTTAATTTACGTTCATTCATTTTCAAAATTTCTCTATATAAAAATGACTATATCTCATTAACCAAGCATTGCGTTTTTTTTTAATAATTATAGTGATGTATAGGTCGATCTAGACTTTAAGGCTTGTCTTTAACTTCTGTAACAGCCTGTTTAGTGTCTGATAAAATGTATTGGCTGTGTCAAATGTTCCTAACTTAGCTATGTTATTGCCATATTTGCTGCGTATCTCGTTTCACGTCAGTCCTTGAGACATCACACCTACGCGCGGTTTCTGCCCGCTCCATTTCCAAAGCAACAATTAAATTCTATTGTTAATGTAATTAGAGGTTGTCTCGCGATATAATTAACCGGTCCATTTGTTTGGGCGCACCGACGCGCGCATCCATCACATCACACGCAAAACATACCGACTCGTTTCCGCCACGGCTAATTCATTCACAGTACTCCCTCTGCTCTATAATTTCGCCATAAGCAACGGCTAATATCTCTCGTTATCTCCCAAACTCGCGTTATGCCACTCACGTAACGCAAATTATCGTAATAAGCAATAACCAATGGCACGAAGCTCACGTCGAATCGGCTTAACTTCAAATTTAAGTACTCATTTTTACGCGAACTTACAAGTTTTTTGAAGACGTTTAGGCAAATTACTTGCGTTTTAAGCGGATGAGCCGCCGACTTATTAGCGTCTAAAAGGCGTACTGGCTGTCCGGAATGATCTCAGACTCTATAGACAGCAAGGTTGTTTGTTACTCGCATGCTTTTCGTAACTTTTACTTCCCATTTGTGCGTGTCTGTATGATTTTCGGACAGATGAAACGAACGATTCGTGAGCGAAATCAAATTACAATAACTATACACGCCATCGCTACTGATACTTAAATAACGAGTTATTCCTAAATAACGGGTTATGTCTAATTTATAAGAAGTAAATTGTAGGATGCCACGCGCTCGCCTGAATAAGACAGCGACCCCGAATTATGTTTGGTTAAGTTTGTTCTACGCTGATTATACGTATTAGTGTTTTATAAAAAGGAAGTCGGTCATGCTGTCTTGTTGAAGTTGATAAATAATAAGCATGATACTGTTATAAGTTAAGTATGTAATACTTAAGTCTCGCTTATAATGTATTTTAACAGAAATCGAAATTTAAAATTCGTTATAGGAAAGTTTTGTAGTCAGTTTATAATATGTTATCAATATGGCAAATAACATTTTCTACCTACTTGGTAAAACAGTGAAAAAAATTGCTAATAGGCACAAGCTATAACGCTATAGCTCAAATTGTAAACAGCTCACCTTTAGCTGAGGTTGGCCGATAACGGTATACAATTCACCAAAATTATAACATGGGGTGAGCGTCGCTTTGGCAGTCAGAAGACCATACGTTAACACCCACCATTCTTCTAGAGAATCGGACCGCGGGCGTGGGCTTTTAGTCCATAAGCATAGGTGAAATGACATCTGATCCCTTCTACTGGATGTAGTTACTACTACTCTTCTATTATTATTTTGATAGCAAGTTACTAGAACACTCAGCTCTACATGCTTACCTAGATATACCCTAAATTCCCCACGCTCCATAAGTAAGGGACGAGACGTCACGACTGGTCATCAAGGAATATCTCCTGGTATTGCGTGGATGTTGTACGTTCAAGTCGGAATGAGTTACGGGTGCACCTATTAATATTAAATCAGTACATGTAAAAAAGGACGTGACAGTATAAGTCTCACATGCACGTGCAACATAGATGCATCCAAGTCAATCTTCCATGTAGGTTAGGAGACCGCGAGCTGTTGTAGCTGGGATACGAGTACCATACTTTAATGCACTCGTCGCAATCAAGGTTCATAAATAATAACTAAACACGCAATATACCACGTTATGGAAAATCGCCAAAGTAACAAAAAATAAAAGATTGTATGTCCAGTCAACTCACGTCAAATATATCCACGCAACTAGAATGTCGAACATTAGGGACGCAATACTTGTAAGTTATGGGCAATCATAAGAGCGTCCAAAAATCGGCAAAATGAGAACAAAGGTTGAGACAGTATGTCTGCTAGGAACACACATGGATGTATCGAAGGGCGATCGTCCAGGTAGGCATGAATGGCCGACGCCCCGCTGGCCGTGAGTTATGCGGCCCCTGGCGCGCGGCCGCTGCCTTCACACCTCCGCCCGCGTGTGGTCCCCACTTTATGAGCCAAGTGCTGCTGCGCGCGATCAAGCACTGCTCTATGCAACACTGAACAACCAGCATGAACGCTAAGGTTTCTTCTTCATATATATTTCTGAGCTTACATTTCGCAAAAACTTACAACACCACACACTTTAGATACAAAAGTACGTTTTCCCAAATTTCCTCTCTACCTTTTTTAATCCAGAGTAAAATGTTTGAAACTGTCATACAAGACTGTTTCAACCTCAATTGTGGAACACTTGAAACACTTTTATTATCCTTGCAGCTCTCTTTAATTATATTATTTAATAAGCAAAATGATTTGGCGTGGTTCTTTTCGGGAAGATTGAACGTATGAGATCGTTCGATACTTATAAAAAAATAGTGAACAAATTGGGAAATGTTTGTTTGGGAACCACGTAAGTATAAAACTCCAAAGAGAAACCAGTTTACTCTAACAGATCTAATAAGAACATTTTTACTGTCGTCCCACTAGTGTCATCGAAGATCCTCAAGAGCTCTCGGCAGTCTTTTACTTTTAAACAAAAGATTAGGTTTATAAGGTCACAGAATAAATAAAAGATAATTTAAGAAAATATTGTAATTTAAAAATATTGCCCACCTCTTGCATGACTCGATCCGTATGACACCTAAATCTTCCGGCGTAACTAGTAGATATCCTTACCACAAGATATTATAATATTAGTCACATTAGTGTGTATATTTTACTCGAGAATTATTTTATTTGTTAGACTTATTACGACCTGCCCGGTTTCCTGCGAGACACGATACCAGCCGATGCCATTTTTATTGGGCAGGAAGGAAATTCTAACGTTTAGATATTCAAAGTTAAGTGTTTGAGGTTTATTTATTTCGTAGTGTATGTTTCGGTCTGGTTGTGGGGTCTAAATTGTTAGTCGTGGACACTACAATATTATTAGAAGATATTCGATAAATACGTAACAACAGCAATTTAAACCTACTTTAATAGTGTTATTTTTAAAAGATAATGTCAAATTTGTATAAATTAAGGTTCATGACGATCCATTTAGGTTAAATAAAGCTTGCTCTAGGATAGATATGCATAAAACTATCTTAAAAAATAAGAATACACTTTTGTTTAAGGTAATAAATACCCTTTAACCAGCATGATATACACCTAATTAAACTAAAAATAAAAGCTCATAAAAGTAAGTGCCCTGACATACCAACATAAAGTTGATTTCCCGTACATGCATAGAATATCCTAAAATAAGAAGTAGGTTAGTGACTGAACCAAACCGCAGTGAGTTAGGTGCCAGAGGGACATAACATAAATAATGTTGACCAACGGAAGCTCATTCCGGTAAATGTCTACTATCACTTATATTGATAGCCCCTGGATAAAGTTACAAAGAGTGGTTTGTATGACATACACGCATTGGTTGTGTCACTAACATTAAAGTAATTCAAAAATAATATCGGTTGTTCAGTAACAAATGTTCGAACACTTCTTGTGAGATACTGTAATGTCGACCTTCTAACCAAAAGTTTTGTAATGATCTATAGCTGAAGTCAGTATCTTTACTTTTTCTCAAAGGAAACTCTAAGATAGTTTGATAGAAATTGTTTTTTATTTGGTATTGTTCTGTATGCACGTATGATTTTTATTGAATATATTTTATTGAAATTTTTGCTTAAATGATTTTGTTATTTTCCTCGCTGAAAAGAAGAGGACTGCGAAAAATTATTTGAAATTTTAAATCTTTTGGCTATCCATTAAACTAGCATACTCACCTAATCATTTTTTCACTTATACTCATATATCTTCATAATTCAATTCAGACACAAACAAGAATGAAACATTTAACAATTGCAAATGTGTAAATCCATGTGTCATATTAAATTTTGCGGTACAAAATCATTTACGGAATCTTATAGTATCGTATCTTGTCTGATCGCCTACGCATCCTCGTAGCATTTGACACGAATAACAATGTCAAGTTTATCTTACAAGGACTTAGTATATAGAGTCATCTTAAAATAAACTCTTTAATTAGTCATTTATTTACAAAATTACAGAGCAATGACACGTAATACGTGTTTTTATATCCCCACATTCCCACAAATATAATAAATGCGAAAGTGTGTTTGTTTGTTGGTTTTTTGCTTTTTTAACCGACTGCGAAAAAAGGAGGGTAATGTTTTTCGAGTGTTATTTATGTATATTTTTAGGCACTCCCTAGAGCCTAAACGGCTTGTCGTATTTTGATGTGAGTGTTGTCAATAGATTATTCTTAGCCGTGAGAGTGACACTGAGCACATCAAAATAAAAAAGGATATTAAGGAAGATACACAGGTTCAACGATTTAGCAGTCGGGTTTCTTTTTCGTACTCGCATATAACCACTTGTTTGTTCGTCTTCTTCTCTGCAACCAAGTGACGGATCAATTTGTTTTTTCCATAGATAGTTATAGTTTGAAGTCTAGACAGTGCTATAGGCTATTTTTTAACTATTATAAGCTATTTCTTAGAAAGATAACATGGGCGAAAGCAAAACGAATGTTCTTCATAATTCAATAAAAAATAATTACGACATATTAAACTTAAGTAAATTTTGAATAGGCTAGCCAAAAGTTTTGCTAAGAGTACGAAATATATTGAACTTTTTTATTGGTTTACCTTATTAGTACTTATTATTGTTACGACTTAAAGTAACAACCACAAGACCTCGTCATTTCAATAATTAAAAATGATGAAGAACTGCAGGAGGTAGGCAAGTTAGTAAAAGTTCACAGCGTGTACGCTGTACGTAGCGTGGTAAATACGAGGGTCTTAAAACAGGCAGTCGGTATAAGCCAGGTTATTTATCGCCGTCCCACTGGCCGCACAAGATTTATAATGGTAGGAAATGGCGACAATGCCAGCGGTTTTATATCACCTACTGTGCTTAATCTGAATGTGGTGTGAGATTTGCAAGAGCATTGTGCTTTTTTGCCTTTATCGAGCGGACGGTAGCCGGTTGTCTAGTTATCATTGCTTGTTGTATGGGTAATTTGTAGTACTTGGAAAGTATTAAAGTTAAAGTAACTGTTTTAATAATCTATTCGTATTACTCGTAGTAACAGTTATTTTTTATGGATTCACAGATATAGAGTAAGTGGTAGGTAAAATCAAAAGAGATTATTACTACCTGCATTAGAATCAGATTTATTCTTCCGGTATCTATCAATATGTTTTTATTCTACTAATTGTCAAACACATTTGACAAAGCGTGTGGCAAAACTCTTCGCTCTATTATTTCAAGGATTTTACAAAACTACAGCGTATAAAATTATTATTAAACATTATAAGTATACTTTGCAAAAGTTGACTCTTCCTTGAAAGAAGGTTTACAATCCGCAGATATTGCGTGAACCCAAGATGCGTGGGCAGTGTAAAGATTTATCGAACTCGCTACCGTCCCTAGATACTTACCGTACCTGCCGAGCACGGTCCCCACTTTAACTGAGATTTATATCTCGTGTTAAAATAATTTCTTGTTATGCCTGATTGTTAAAGATTTAAAGGTTTGCTGGAATGCTGCAGTATCTTCATACAAACTATGATTAGTATTCGCGAGGAGCTGGATATCGCCATATTCCAACAGGCTCTTGGCTGTTTTTCTCAAAGCTGTCTGTAAAGAAAATGACAACAGAAAAATCGGCACGGAACCGAAGGAACTCTAAACGAAAGTTTCAGACTTCGCTCGGTCAAAAGTACATCAGCCAAGAGGTTTTAAACTTGCAGCTTTTCTTGATTCAATCAGCAATTGCACCATATATTCCAGACCCACGTTATACAATATGATACGTTTAATTTAATATTAATATAGGCCAACAATTTTGTTTTTATTAGAAATCCGCATCTCAAGAGCAAAATATGGCCTTATAAGAACACTCCGGTGTCCCTCACTTTATCAGTCAGATGTGATACCTATTCGTCTGTTAGACACAGTGCTTTTTCTGTGACACTACACCTATGCAACTCATTAGGAAATGTATTAGTTGTCTTAACCATAGATTCTTAATTGTGATGAGTAGATATACTGCTTTATAATACTTACTCAAAATTGTGCAAAATAGAAACAAACATTAGCACTAAACAGTTTTATTATATTGGGTATTAATTGTAAACGGTATGTAATTTAAGGTGACGTAAAACACAGTGTGAAGTAGGTTTGTATGTTTTTGGGTACCACGGGTCTAATAATTTATTTATTGTATTTTTACATAATACACATATTCTACATAAATATATTTTTGGAGACTTCTTCTTCTTTTTTGTTAAGAGTATTTTGTTAAACACGGTACTACTTAAACTATGCAAAATGATACCGTCCCACTACGTTAATTTATGTTTCTAAGGCTAGATTGATGATAAATAGGGATGGTGGACAGATTTACCGTGCAGTTAGACTTTCCAATTTCTATTTGACTACAGTATCTGGTACGGAACCTTAGTTGTGCCAACCAGACTAGCACAAGACGAGCTATCTGGATCTCATTAGCGAACTGAAATCGTATAAGATCAAATTAATATATTACGAAGTTGTCATTTGGCATTTAGGCCTACCTTTATTATTATTTACCTACCTTTACCACATATACATACAGACAGGACCATTGGCAACTTTTAGTGGCATAAGTAAAATAAATACCATCTTACATTTTCATGTATTTAGAAAATTATCAATTACTAAATTATTCATAATTTCATAAACCACAACTTTCGTCAAGATTTATAAAGAGATTAGGAACTGTGTGTAATACCAATCCAGTCAAACCAGTGAACGTAGAGTCAACTGACAAATGAAAGAAAAAATCATAACTAAGCAGAGACGCTTTGCTCGCTTGGTCACTAAGGGCAGCTTAGACCAGCAAATAAACCAGGTTCAAATCTAGACTAAGGGAAAAAAATAATTAGTTAATAGTTGATCAACTTTTTAATTGATTTTTTGTATGGAGGTCCATAACGGTGTGTTACTGCAGCCTTCCTTGAGAGTCAGTGTATTACAGAAAAGGCATGCTCCATCTAGTGCTACAGTATACCTGACTTCCGTAGTCGTGCGAACTTGTCGTCAAAGGTCTAGCTGTGTGGGTTAAATAACAGCTAAATAATAGCCCTCATATTTTTTGGTACAACGATCTCTCTTAATTTATTAAGTAGGAATAAGATATGACATTCCTACATACCTAATAAAATAACTATTTGTTCCATCATCTTTCAATTATCTCCAACATAGGTACATACTTAAGTAAGTACATGGTCTTCAGCTCGTGACCGTTGATGCAAATTAGCAAGAATGATGATTCATTTTTTTATGTCTCCTTATTACCGTAACGAGATAATTCCAATAGTGATTGCAATAAGTACTTAATATTCTCGTTTGTGATGTACGGACTGAGTTTATGCCAAGTGAGTTATAGATGTAACAACTACCTCACAAGCTGTTACGAACAGTTTCTTAGTTGCGAAGCAGGTATGCGATTTTTTTACGTTTTAACATTGAAGACGTATTTGTCTAGTGCGTATCGAGGATTGCGAAGATCTGTAGCATAGCTGACTTTATTTTCATTACAAGTACCTATGACCATGATTATATTTTACTTGTTTGTTATTATCTACAATAAGTCAAATAGGATACTTCGCTTTAGTCCTGATGATAAGCCGCGAACGTGCCCGAACCCGGATCGACGTAATTGATTTATTTTCGTGAGTAACCAGTAGCCAGTGAAATATAATTACTTGTTTACTGTTTACATATCTCTGTAACTGGTGTCTTTTAATTACTTAAAAAGCTATTGCAGTCAAACCGAAAGCTTTTAGCTTAGAAAGTTTTAAATTTTTGTATTTAGAAATCCAAGAAGAACCAACTTGCATGTCTCTTTTAAAGTACTCGTACATAACTTGAAAACTGACACTTATCTAACAGTAAAACATTATGTATATTTTTTATTATATTAGTTAATTCCATAAAAACCATGTTTGTGACGATTTGATATACATGTCTGTATTTAAGAAAATATCTTAATTTGTATGGTTATCACATTACATCAATTAAGTTTCTTCTTCTAGTCTAACATAAAATACGTCATTTGGCACCTCTTGATTTAAGCAATTTTGCAAATAATATATAAACAAATATTGACATATTAAGTTAATATTATGGTTCTCGGGGCAGTGGTCTTATTATTTTCTGTATTGTTTTTATAAGCTATCATCACAAAAAAATTATATTGTGGTTGGCACTCCTCCTAATTTATTCTTCTATTCATTTAAAAGTTCTTATTCTTATTGATAATGTTAACTAATTAACTGATAGTAATATTGTTATGCTCGACGTATATAACCGGTTACTATATAACGTACATACGTTAAATACATATGTACTCGTTAAGTAGTAGTTTAAACACTGTAAGTCATTCAAAGATCTTATTAAATAAGGACAGATCAAAGGTTATTTCAACAGCTTTTTATAGCAATTTGTATCAAAATCAATCATAAATGTAACAAAAAGTGTTATTTACTGCCATAAGCGGTCACGTATCATAAAATTATTAGTAATAGATTTTTAAAAAACCACTGCACGCGCGATAAAAAACGAAGGTTACTTATTGATAAATTGCTTTAAATAAATGTATATTATATTGTCAACTTATCCAAATTAACTCATTTTATACATTTTCAACATTAAGTACGTCTCTTCCTAACTCTGTCTTGACACCAAATTATTACCTACCACTAAAATTATTATGTCTACGTAAAATACGGGTTATGTATAAAAGAAGAATCAGCTAGTTATGTTTTAGCGTTATATCACCGTATATACCTACTTATTCTACCGCTCCTAGGACTACATTCGAACATCAACAATCAATCAATACAGCTTCGATGATGCGCGTTGAACACTCAGATGTTTCTTCCAGGCGCCAATTTTCGCAGGATATAAATTAGTCTAACTTGCAACCCAAAAATTAATTACCTAACCTAATTTTACGTATTACCAGAAGTAAACAAATAAATAATCCCATATTCCCTTTTCTAACTTTAACGCGACCACCAAGTTCATCGCAGCGTTTCCACGGGATATTTAATAAAGTTCTACATGCACAATGGTCGTATTTCTAGCCCACGCGAGGATCCTATAGGCCGTCCTTTGCGACCGTCTGTCCAGTTTTCTGTCAGGTAAATAACCGTGATTATGGTACCACCGCGAAATGTACTTCATAAAATTTAATGTAATGTTAATAGCTATACATTGCGGGTGATTTTAGATTCTATAAAAGGTTAATAGAACATATCAATAAACTTACATTTAAGAACTTATGCTTCTTTAAAAAATAAAAAATGCTCGCGACATTTTTCTGTATTAAGATGATTCTCTAACTTTCCAAATCAAACAACATCAGACATTTGCGAACATAGTATTATTTTATTAAATGGATTATACATACGAAAATCAGTTAGCAATAAGATATAAAATACGAGGCATGATGCTTCATGCCGCGAACAACCTGTATAGTTTAAGAGCACACCACAGAGCCTGATACCGTATCATGTTAAGACATTAAGCTACCGCGAGCGAACCTCTGTTTACATTGTGCGCTCGCGCTGCAGATCCAATCTGTGGACTGTAACAAATCGAGCAAGCCCTCTCTGCGGCGATTGAGTTATTATATCTTCCTGTTAGCCTGTGGGCTACTTGTTTTTGTAGCTCCCGTGTGTTTTTATTAATTACACACTATAAATAATAAATATTTTATGTGTAATGCGATATGCGATGTCGTTTCCAGATATGCGCGCACGTCGGGTGTGCGTATTATTCAAAAGTTGGTTTTATTGTTTTCGATATTAATGTTGTTGGGTATGTTACTGTTCGAGTAATCAGATGTTGGGACAAATGGTAGTATGTCGCTACTGAGTTGTTGGACTGACATAATTTGTTTGTTTTGATTAACAGTTTCTGTTTTGGTAATTGTTCGATAAACTTCTTTGTAATATAACCTACAACAAGGTGCGACAAATATCAGTAAAAAGAACTGGGATAAAACTATTATCAGATTAACGATTTATTTGAAATAATTTAATATATATTTTTTAAAAACAACAAGAAATATTGAACAAAAATAGAAAATACAATAGTAGGGAAGCATGTTTTTTGTCACAAGCCGATCCCAACGCAGCTTGATACCGGCTGAAAATAGTATGCGTATGGTCAAAATATATATTTCAATCTTACCAACTAGTATCAACTAGTATAGCGCTTTAAAGGCATTATCTCTGTTTACATGTAATTTCTATCAATGCCGGTTTAACACTAATGCCGGGACGCTGCTCTGCTGCCTCAAAGAACAGTTATCTACTATGGCGATAACATTAAATTGTTATAAGTCTAGTCTAGAAAATTATTACCTTATTTGAGACCAATATTATGTAATCAACACAAAGACAATATAATATTAGAAACACTTTTACATACGAGGTATAATATTATGATTGGTTCTGAATTTTTTGTAACTCTACTATATGCACGGGTTCATTTCTAAATTCTCAATGTGTCATGTAGAACGACAGTACCGCTTAACGTTTTACATATATATTGAAGATTATTTTTCGTATCAGAGAAATTCCTGGACCATAAAATATTTATCGAGAACCGAGAGAGCCGCGCGGACGCTTGTTACAAGACGTGACGATGCAATCCAAGGGCTCATTAGGTACCACGGAACAACCATTAAACATTTCATTCCTTGTAACATAACTCGAAAACTTAACGTTTCAGTGCCTGCCAATTAACTGCACTTTTTAAGCAAGGTCGTAAGTTAACCTTTTATTAAATTATTTTTTATTTATAAACTGCGTGCCGGGTCCCATACAACGTCTAACAGAAAGGTGTTATTTTAAAATATTGCAAAAATAAACGGTCAAATTATAATTGGTCACGAGAACTGTCAAGTTGCATGCATGTTTGTTCTACAGTGTGTTCGCTGTGATGGGTAGACTAAAAGAAATATAAAAACTTTCTGTTCCATGTTATATATAATAAAAAATAAAAATAGAAGGTTTTGCTTTTTTGTCATTCATAACTCATGGAAATACCCACTTTAAGTTGTTGTTAATTACACTGATAGCTTTGATTAAAGCCCTTGAATTTTTATAAGATCTAGAGAAAGATCTAAAGATGTAAGAGAGATCAACGCTTTATTGTAGGCACACAAAACATAACAACAAAAATATAAATTTACATATTACTTATCAGTACAAAATTTACATACTTATTACTTTTTATCTTCATTCTTTACAATTTACTAAGGTTTAAACAAAAACGAGTTAAAACGCGGTGCCCATTTCAGTTAATTTATTAATATGTTCAAGATCGTGATCGCAAACGTGCCCTTTGCTCCGGGCGACATGAAATTAAAAGGTACGTCAACGCAAATGACATGAAAGCATTTCTCTGGCGTACGGTGGTAAAGACTGCAGTAATGCCTCCTGATTTGTCAGTTAAAACCTTGAGGCCAGCATGAATTTGGGGTTGGTACTAAGGAAAACGTCAACCGAGAGTGAGTAAAATTTTAGTTGTAAACTTTGAGTTTAAAGTTGATAAGTGAATTGAGATTTTTTTCTTCCTATTTGTACCATATAGTAAAAATACCTACTTGGAAGTAAAATATCCAAGCTTCCTCTCCCTCGTAGTGGGTTGGAACAATCCGTATTTCCTACCAATAATACTTAAGTTTCAATTACACACAAAATAATAAAGCAAAGCTTTATTTGAAAAGACAACTCCTTGGCTTCTTGTCTTACTTAGCGGGTAATAGAATAGAATACGAGTTTCTATATCGACGAATCTGATTATTTAGGATGTTGTGTGTCTTAGTTTGGGCCAGCTTAATCCTACAATTATACCTTGATGTAACATGCTTTACAAACCTTATTACTTTCTGATTGTTTTCTTTGATAAAGTATATTGGCTATTCAACTTCGACAACGAAGTGAGAACTCACAGTAAAGCTTGTGCCTCGTGCGACATGGCGGTGGCAAACCGCCGCAACCCACCAGTTAATGTGCCGATTTTATGTTATATTGTCATTATGTGCTGTTACTGCGGCTAATAGTGCCGGCGTGGCATCTCACACACGGCACGCCTGACAACAAAAAAAGTCAGCCAAAAACTGTTTAAAATATTAAGTTATGTCAGAAATGTGAAACCGGCACCGGTGTTGTTAGTGTTTCACATTTCGGAAAGTTTCAGATACACAACCAATCACAGTTATACGAGTATAGACATAGAAATAGAGTAAACAGCGGTGACTTCCTAAATTTGAAACTGGTAAACATGAGTTTAATTGTTCCTGATTTAATAAAACGTACTCTTTGGTTTCTAAGCCAAGTGACGGCTCGTCTGTGATGGCTGGTACACTTTGGTAGAAGCAGCTTTAGGTCCGATGTCACTCGTTTTTCTCTATAGAAATGTCAATGATAACAACAATTTTAATGCAGTTCAGAATCTAGTACTAGTGACTTTTTTTAGTTTTGTTTGCAATTTCACCAACAATTTTGGCAAAAGGTATCGTGTTAAACAGATTTGTTTTTAATGACAATTCGAGGCAGAAAAGAAACAAAGAAGTATGTGTAACTAATATAATTTATAAGAAATAAAATAATAACACGCAGGCCCCGACATCGAGATTAATTCCTAACAAATTAACTAGAATTGGAAACAAAAAACCATGGAAACCACAATCGATCTCATTACGACCCGAAGGGTTCTATTAGACACGTTGGATTAGACCGCGATCGGGATTCAAACGGAAATCAGGCAGTCGGGTGATATCCCATACCCAACATATGGTGATAGCAATCAGTTGATCGACCAACACAGGTATGGGTATTACGGTTCTATGGATATTTATCAATGTAATTTTCAACATAGATTAAGTACTTAGATCGTGTGGTGTAAGACAGTGCGAAAAAAAGGCGATTTGATACCTGTATAGTTATCTTACTTTTAATATACAGGGTTCTCGGTTATTGGTATACTAAGCCGGGTAATAATAATAATATAATAATAATACTCAAGCTAAGGAACAACATTCTCTATGTGATCAACTCGGGAAAAGAAAATGAGCAGTTTCATACACTTTGTCCGTGACCGATCATGTTTTTGTATGGAACAGCTGTTTTTTTTCTCGAATTCATAGTTGGTCCCATAGTGAAAGTTGTTCCTTAGGAACGGTTTTTACTATGATTCGGCTGAGTACTCCCCTAACCGATAATCCTGTGTACTCGGGAATAGATTACAAATTTGTTAATAGTTGTATTGCCTGAAATTCAGATTTATTACTAGCGTTTTATATAGTTGTTGTTATTTCTATTAGAAATCTATAATTTCCATCATAATAGTAGCTTAAACTGTTTGAATTGAACGACGCAACTCCATTGATATTGAAAAATTTGCTGTATAATTCTTTAGTCTTCGAAACATAACCCTCCTCAAGGTGTAGTTGGGAGCAATTGCATTTCTTATTACTCCCTATGAATTTGTCACGCTTGTATACCTGTTGTCTCATGTAGCGAATCCCCCGTTTTTTGTAAAATGATATCACGTAGAGAATTGAGGCAAAAACAAAATATTCTTAATTCGTCACGCTTGTCTACGCCACAAGCTATTTATTTTACCCCGCTAATAAATTAGTTTCTTGTTCCATGTGAGAAATTGAAATAGTTTTAGGAAACGTTACAAAAAACATGACATTCATTATTATTGTCTATTTTAGGAGCTTGTTTGATTGCAGTTACCGATGTAGGATAGTATAAAAAAAACTCGTCGATGATTGTAGTGAATGTTATATTCAAAGAACGTTTTGCTTTTGGCCAAGCAGAGTAGAGTTTTTTCGATAGGTATCTGTTTATAAGATATCTATACTTCTATACTAATATTATATTGCATGGGGACAAAAGGAAAATTGATTCCTGTTTGTCTCCTCTCTAAATTTTTATGTTTGTTTGTCCTCTCAAGGGGACAAATTAAAGTGACAAACAGGAACAAATCATATTATAAAGAGGAAAGATTTGTCTTTTTGTATGTAACAATTAAAACCACTAACTACTAGACTGATTTCAAAAATTCTTTTGCCGTTAGAAAGCTACATTATCTCTGAGTAATATAGGCTATAAAAATCAGAGATCCGCGTGTAATACTGCAGAGCTCAGCTAGTTACATATAATTTGCACTCCCAATACTAATAATAACTTCTGGGTACCTATCATCTAATATCTATATTATTTTAATTACAAGTGTTCTAAACAGTCTTTTAACATGTTTTTTCAGCAATAGGCAAACAAATCTTGTTTTCAATAATTAATTTTTTTCTTGTGTAAATCACAGGACTAATGCCACCTTTTCAACAACCAAGCTAATATTAGATGCGTCACCAAAATTTTACTTCGCAATTAACCAGGACTATAATAATATGAGATATAAGATGTTGTTTAAAGAATATCTTGTGTTTTCCTGCTTGGTATTGATGTCGGCTTGAGAAACCTATTTTTTTAATGGTGTAGTTCTTCCTCTACTTATTATTATTTTTCTCTGACTTTCTCGACACGTATAAGCGTTCGTACCAGGCATCCTCAGGAGATGTTGCCTCTTTAAACGCACGCTTTAAAGTGAGCTGTGAGCTCATAGATGTGCAACAGCTCACTTTAGATATTCTTTTAACAACATCTTATTATGAATAGATTTCCGCAAAGTAACGCCTGGCTCCTTAATTATAGCAGGACTATTTTATTCAGTTTATTCCTTCAGTTTATCTTTACATTTTATATTTGCATAAAAAGTAATTAAGTTCAATTTGTAGTCCTTGAACATTAAAAGCTAGGTGAAAGAACAAACCACTCGGCACATGTCGCGTTCCCCCACAAAAGGGGAACAAATTAAGAGGGCGTGGAACGAAACACGACTTTAATTGCACGCAACCGTTTACTGGTTTACTTAAGCTGTGTTTAATTTAATTTCTCCATCTACCTATCTTGAAATTTTATTTTGAGAGAAAAAGACGTGGAAGTTGTTAACAGCTTAATATTTCCAAAAAAAATATTTATTACATAATACTAACTAATAAACACTCTATGTCATTTCAGTCCGCTTTTACCTAAAAGGAGGAGGATCTCAGTTCACCGAAACTTATTTTTTTGTTTTATGTATGATATGACATCTGATGACAGAACTTTTTGAGTTATCTTGTAAAAGTATTTATTCGTAGACATTAATGACATTCTATTCGTAATTTAAATAGTAAATTGCCTGCCGAATGCAAGTTGGTTCATCACTTTTTTTAAAGTAAGTAGGTATTACTACGAGTATTACCTACTTGTAGTTTTAGTTTGTATTAGGTTATAGTTTTTCATAGCGGAATAGTCAGATACAATATCAAATGTGGGTTATATTAACCCTTGACTTGATGTCTTGCATAAGAGCCTTATAAAGTATTGAAATGAGTATATCTTCTACATATTATAGGCTAGTAAGTAGTAAGACGCCGCTAATGAAGGGCGTCCCTCGCGTGCGTCGACACGAAGGCAACATATGGGCATGACCGCTGTCAGGTGGGCCTCGGGCACCTGTCACTCGCAAAACATGGTAGGTAGGTACTCGTATTTACAACGTTTCTGTTATTTACCACCTAGGATAATCCCCACCTATATTATAACTGTAAAGATGTGGTTGTCGGTTTGTTTGTTCGTCTTTATATCTGCAACCAAGTCATAAAACAACTTTAATTTTTGAACAGATATAGTTCAATGTCTGGAGAGTGTTATTAGTTATTTTTCCGGAAAAATATAACGCGGGCAAAAAAAGGACATACTGAAATACGAAAGATAATGTTTTTATTTTACCAGACTCGGAGCAGTGACGTTTAGCTCGCTTGATTAATTCAGTGCTCACTGAAATAGAAAATTAAACTATAATAAATATTTATTTATTATGTAGTATATTTTACTACTATACTTTTCTCTGACTTTTAGGAAAATGTGTATTATTTGAATGGTGTTTCAGATGAGAAACTTTTCCTGGTTTGGTTAAACAAGGTATAATAAGTAAGGATAACGTTACGCACAACTTTTACTATGGGACCAATCCAGAATTTTAGAAAAATATAAACAGCTTGTCTTATCACAATTTTCTCTGCTCTTTTAGAATGTATGGCTTTATCTTTAAAGGCTTTACTGTGACTATGAGTTATGACCATTTAATGTATACGTAAAATAAAATTAACCCTAACATAAATTACTAAAACCTTTAATAGTTACGTAACAAAATGTTAGCAGCTACTTTTATTTTTAACCAGAAGACGAAACCAGAAGAGTTATGACCATCCGCAGATAAGAACAAATCCAATGACTTCTCGCATATGAAAATTGGTAAAACGGTTTGGGCCGAATGTAGAGAGTCACAGAATGTTTGACATATACATACATTAAACATACATACTTATATCGAATTAAACACTCGAAAAATATTACCGCAGTCGCAGTCGGGTACAAAAGAATTAATTACTTTGAATGAGTAAGTTGTGAGGGTAGATAATTTTCTGCACATATTTAGTAATATTAGACAGCAACGCATTATAGGCAGCTGGCAACACTAGACGGACGTTTCCAAGATAGCACGCACACAAGCACAGATGCCTGGCTCCAACACAGGCTCCAATTGTACGTTCACAACGAATTCATTTTCACAAAACTCATCTTACAGACGGCGGGTGATGACGTGACATGGAGGTTGAATGGAAACTTCTTCAAGTGGAAGAGACTTTGATTATTTTTATACACAGTACCTTATTAGTTTTCGGAGCATGGACATATTGGAGAAAATAACCTGGTCTGATACAACTGGAATTTTCAACTGAAAAGTATTTATAATCGTATATTTCATCTTCTGAATGAAAAAAATTTTGTAGATGCAGTTATGGGTGTGTACTGTGCTCTATGTACAGTTTGCCATGATAAAATTGGCAGATCCAGGTTAAATATGGAACATACCCAATATTCAGTACTTTTGACTGAACTTTTTATTCCATTCAGATGCACTTTTATACAGCACACTAGGTTGGTATATCAATGAATCAAAGTGTCAAGAGAATATTCCGCAGACATATTGATTAATTTGTGATTTTAACTCTACAAGCAAATTTTCAAAATTCTAGATCCATCATCTCCACACCCACAACCTACTTAATACTTGGTACAGGTACAGCCTAAAAGTTAGCCCATTAAAGTAATCGTAACAATGAAGCTCCGTCTAATATACTAATTAGATAACAATACAAAGCTGCAAGTAGAATATATAATAAGTGTGAATCGAACCTCAGTCACAGTCACAGTGAACTTGTATCATCACATACCAGTGTCTGTTAATTAACGTCCATAAACAGCAGTACATCAATTACAGCTATCGCATCCAGCTCGCATAGATCTAGCGACGGCACGGCGGCGACGCGTGGCCGGAAGCTCCACGGCCGCGTGAACACCGGAAATGGGCAGGATGACCGGATCCTATCTCCGGCCGGCTCCTGCCTACCTGTCGCCATGTTGTGACGTCACGCGACATGCTTCGCCGACGACAACGGTACCTGTACCTATCTGATGCAGGATAGATTTCCGAATTGTCAACAGAAAAACGTAGGGATAATGAAGGAAAACTGACGGGCAGGTTGTTTACTCTGAATTTGGTAAGCCTTGCTATCTGCCTCAGTGATACAACGTTTAAAGTGAATAAGATGCTGTGTGTGCACCTGAGTGTTACATATAGCTCATTACATAAAATGCGAAAATAGAAATTAAACAAGATAATTATGCATGGTTATCAGTTAGGGGCATACTAAGCCGAAAGGTAGCCACTATATTGATCCTGAGAAACCAGTTTCACTATGAGATTGATTGAATTTGAGAAAAAAAGTCTGCTGTTTTGTTGACGACCGATAAACTTTTTGTATGGAACAGCTGATTTTTTCTCGAATTTAGAGTTTGTCACATAATGCATGTTGTTCATTATGATGAGTATAGTGATATCCTTTCGGCTCGGTATTCCCCTAATCGGTAACCCTTTATTCCATGCAATTACAAATTATCTGGATGGTGCTCTCAATAGCTTGTATGGCAACATTCTATGTGCTTATTAAATGCGTATTTACTTATTCAGAATACTTTAATGCTAGTTCTGTGAAAAGTTGACTTCACAATCACAATTATAACCCATTTTCCGAGTTTTCCATATTTAGTGGAACTTAATAACTTAATTATTAACTGAACTTATTAATTATTTTATGTAAGGTTGTGTTCCGTTGCCAAACATGGTTGAGATCAGCCGGTTAATGGCGCCTTAGAAAACTTCCCTAATTTTTGGAGTAAATACTGCACTTCTTAACATTCGTAGAACTTGTGTTTGTAAAGTTGATAAACTGTATCAATGATGATGACGATGTTTTGTCAAGATTGGTTAGAAACTACGACCTGTATAAGCGAGTGCCAACATTAAGACTAACGTGACGAAATAATATTGTGCCAGACTTGAAAAAGAACTTACAGCTCTCTGATTAATAACTGCTACTTTAGCTTAGCGTGAAAATTACAACTCTCTGATTAATTAGGAAAATTACGTAACGACGTCGATTAACCAACAATGTTCTTTAAAAAGCCATTTTTACCAGGAATGTTTTAAATGTGGCACTAAGGAGTCCTGTGGAGCGAAATGCACTTATTAGCCGAGAAGGGCGCTTGGAGTGCACCGCCTAATGGTTCCCATTCACCGGCTGAATGGCATCGCGAAATTGCCAACAATTATATACTCTCGCAATGATAACCGGTGGATGCGAGGCAAACTCAAGGCTTGCCTGTGGAAGATGGGAGCCGGGCTGTCTCCAGCCAGCGCGTCTCTAGGTTTTGTAGGATTATTTGTTGAAAGGTAGGTTTACCTGTCGGTATTATGTAATTTTGTGATAATGTGTACTCGTAGATATCAGATTTTCATTGGAATCTTAATATTTCAGTCTGTATTATTAAATTTTCCCTACCTGATGCCCATAAGGCAGCAGTGCCTGGGTGTATTTGAGTCATTTTCCGTTCCATTTTTACCAAATATATTTAAAGAAAGCCATTAGGTCTACAGTGCGAATGTTAAATTTGAAAAATTTAAATGTGGTCTCATTGGTGGGAAACTTTTTTTCGATAATATTTATTAATTCCAAAAAACTGCTCCTGCTTCTTAACATGGTATTTCAACTCTATTTCTGCCAATAACGAAGTCTATAGCAAATTATGGATACATATACTGCCAAGACAGCATTTTAGGAAATTCAGTGTAAGTATTAACCTCAGTTGTATATAATACCTAAACTGCATATTATGTTTACATAGTCATAACATGATTACTCTTCGTCGGAAGTGTCCGGAGGTAATTCTGATCGTGACCCCTCCCATCAAGTTTGTGGCTTTTATCCTTTTCTCACTCGGATACCAGATGTCGTATAAGTATAGCCACTTACTGAAGTAAAACATAACAAATTATTGTAAGTACCCCTTTTACAACTCATTACGTCATGCAATTTCATGGAGAGAACTTTTGCGGACATTTTAATATTTTAACGGAAAGCCTTGGGTTTCTATTTACTCGTAGAAGTGTGAACGAGAAATTTTCTTTCATTTCATTACTCTCTAATAAGATGATTACGAAATATAGACAGCGAAGTATAGGTTATACCTACATGTCTTCTTAAACTTTTTAGCAGGCAGATGATAGAGAAGAGCATAATTTCATAGCTCACAAATACTTAGTGCTTCTTCTAAAATGGACACAAAAAAGTTTTTGAGGAGTCATCCAACAATACATCTAGAATTGTGTAAGTAGTATGATTATTGAAATTGTGTTATATATTTATTACTACTTATGTTTTTATTTTCTTTTGACGTGTTCTGTTTATTATCATTGGTGGATCTTTTAATTATGGTTGTTAGAACACAGTAAGGAGAAAATGCGAGTTTACCAGAAACCAAGCTTATCACAGGAAGCAGTGAGTCTTTACCGACCAAATACCAGCGCAATTATGCCAAATTGCCAATTTAGCTTGTACAATGTAGTGCCGCCGTCTTTTGAGTCATTTCACAATATTTCAATGGATATCCTGACAATGAAAGGCCAGGGAGTAAGTCACGACTTGGGATCCCTCGGGCGCTCACCTGTGTTTTACACTTCATATGAAATATGTCGAAATATGCATCTTTAAAAGTCCTTTTTGATAATTTGGCTCCATTAGTGCACGGATGTGATCGTGCCGTCGAAAATGCGGTTGCTATTATGCCTGTGGTAACGCGTAAATGGCTGAAGAACAGAAGAACAGAGGAGAGCGGCATGGTACAGAATAAATAGTATATTCACATTTAATGTAATTTTACGTACCTAAATGACACAAAACTCTTCCTTCCTTCTCTACATTTCTTTAGTCTATCCTTACCTAATCTGACATTGAATTTAAATAATAGTTAATAAGGTGAGAATGGATGGTTAGATAAATGAAAATTCTCTACTTCTACAGAATATACATTATGGATACAAAATTTTTATTATTACCTACTCTCTTTCTGAGAGTATATGCAAAATTAACAAAACAAAATGGTAATGATGAGGCAAATGTGTCACAATTCGATATTATATTTATTTTACAATAAGGTTACGTCATCAGCGATATTGATAGCTTCGTCGGTGTCGCTCGGTCGGTGGTCATCATGCCTGACTTGCTGCAGTTCCAACTTCACTATTTCGCTGCGCACCAGGACGATGACGTAGCATTGCATTACTGTAATACCGAAAAATAACTTTACTCTACCTATGACACCAGAGCCAGTAGCCGAGGCATGAAAAGCATAACGTTTGTCAATGAGTAGCAATGTGGTTTAGCGGCATCAAAACAGTCGCATAGGTCTAGCCTGGAAAATTTTTGCCGAGACAGATTGTATATTAGAGAGAGCTAGAAAACAAGAAGAAAAATCACTTCTATTAATTCTTACCGATAGCAAAAAAAGCAACCGCAACGTCGTAAAGCATGAGCCTCGAAAGTAGAATAATGGTGGGCACCAGAGCCGCCAAAGTAGTCGTCACTGCATAGTAGTTGTATAACCGTAGCATTGACATGTCTTTCTGAAAATTAAGAAAACCTTTTAGTTCTTTTAGTTATTGTGATGCGATTGAATTGCAAGTCATCACGCAATTTTAATGATCTATTCAGGATCGGGATTTGCTTAAGAAATTTATGTATTTCTCTTGTCAAGATTCATATTATTTAATAAGACGTGTCATCGTTGAGGACACGAACGACTTATTTCATCCTTGATGAAGTTCACCGAACGGGAACGAAACTATAGTTGGACCTGTCCAACAATACAGTAACGCGTGAAAACCCGTTTTCTTAAATATACATGACATGTTAGCATTATATCTAAAACTTTAAAAACTCGAGCTCTATCAGAACCTCCAATAGAATAAGGCTTTTAACTGTCGTATATGCTCTTCTGTGCTCTTGTTGTTGAACCTGATCACTGCACTGAGAAAGTCAACTCAACCTAGAAATACGAATAGATGACTCGTAAAGCTTTAGGTAGGTGTATTCTATTTAGCCCGTTAAATTTATCTTCTTCTTCGATCTTCAATCAACGCAAAGCCCAAATCGCTGAACCTAGATTAGCGAAATTTGGAGGATTTATTCCTTCTTAGGCGATAAGAGGAATATCACTCTAAGACTTAAGGTGTGAAGGGGCACTATGAACTGATTTTTGAAAAGACATTCCTTAGTTAATACCTCAATTAATTCCTTATTACAATGACTAACTCCAAAAACAAAAAAATATAGCAGAAAGATTACCTATAGATCATTTATGATCATTCCTTATGCGGTGCAATTAAGTCGCGATTAAAATCCCGTGGCAAAAATAGGATTAATTATATTGGCTGTATTTGACGTGCTCGTATTACATAAATTTCTCACCTGGCATCCGGCAACTAGCAGCAAGATATTCAGTATCACACTCATTCCAAATATGCTAAATAGCACCGTGGATGTAACTACTTCCAGCGCCGAGTCATTCATGAAATGTGACCGCTTTAGTTCCGTTGTCACCACCAATACTGATGTGGCGATTAAGGAAAATATCTGATAAAATTATTAGAGTCAGTAAGTATCTTAGTCAAACATTATTTTCAAAGTGAAAAAACTCTTCATTTCAATAAAATCTAAAAAGGATCAACATCGATGATTAGAATGTTACGTAGGTACTTGAAGAATATAAATCCGTTCCCAAATAGACCTACACGTTTCAGAACGCCCACTATAGATTAAATTATACCGAAATAATGCCGCTGATCATCTTGGCAATTTTTTTCTCACTATTAGCTGCTGCTTATACCTAGATTCGATTTGATGCAAGTATACGTTGCTCCTGAAACCTTACAATCACAACTAGACATATTTGCAAACAGATGGCCGACATTATGTAAATTTCACACTGGTCTACTGTGAGTAACAAGCTATTTTAGATAAGGAACAATACTATGTAAAAAAAATAGAAATAGTACCTATTTATAGTATTTATATCGACGTTATAAATGTATCTTTTTTTTACCCGACTACCCAAAGGAGAATAAAGTTTTTCGGGTTTATGTTCGTATGTCAATATCAACATGTATTTCCAATTCTTTGTGACCCTCGGACTAAACTATATAGTAGACCAACTTTGATGTGCTAGAATTGTTATTGTTTTTTTTTTTAGAAAATATGCTTAGGTAGGTACGTAGGTACTCGCGTGATGTGATGTGAAGCGACGATACGGTCTGAGATGGATCACACTTGGCTAGAAGAAACCGATTCACTCGTGACTAGAATAGACACAGATTATTATAATACAGTTATCAGGAAATAGATAGCCGGCAACGAGTTCCACAATCTGGCTGCTGGCACAATAAAAGTAGATCCAAAGCATTTCGTACAATTCCATGGAAGCTCTATCTTTGAAGTTTGGTACAATTGTAGTGTTGGTGTAGATAGTTCTAGTAGATCCATACTACATTTATTAAAACACAAAAGTAAAGGAAAAAAAACATTCACAGCTATAAAAACTAATCTAATAATAAACCCAATTTGTAAAATCTGTTGCCAAGCACGTAACAGTGTGTTCCGGCAGCCTTCCTCGAGAGCCCGTGTATTCCAGTCTAGGCATTCTCCATCCAGGGCCACAATATGGCTGACTTGTGGTCAAATGCCTAGCTGTGTAGCATAAAAAAACCCACAGTAGAAAGGAAAATTCCAAGAATACTGACAGCATTGCCACGTTGAATAATTATTAGTTATTGTTGTATAATTGTTCATAAAAGTAATAATAATTTTATATTTTTAGGGTAGCTCCTGTACATGTGAAGTGGGTATGGAACTTTTTTTTCACTTGTTGGGTATTGGTTTGGTTGTTGATTATGTGAAAATAGATCTATTCTGAAGTTTCGTACATATTTTTTTGTATGGAGTGTACCATTTTGAAAGATAAAAGAGGTTTGCGACCTTAGCCTACAATACGACAAAATTAATTAATTTTAGCTATATATATATATATATATATATTCTGTTTATCTGCATGGGTATGCATAATAACTGGTCATGCAAATAAACACCTAGTGGTTTTTCGTGCTTATGTTTTAGATTAGTGGAAATATGTAAATTATGTAGGTATTTATGTTTACAGTTATAGCTTACCTAATTTGTTAAAAAAAGAAATCAAAATTGAAACAAATTATACAGATAAGTACCTATGTATACTTACGTGTCTATTTAATTGCAAGCCATAACATTTTTAGAATTAAACATCCCCATCAATGGGGAGAGTCAATGGGAATTTTCGGGGCCCTAGATCTCGTGGACACAAATGTTAAAACATAAATTTTCAGTTATTTTAATTATTATTTATCATAATTAGAGAAGCACGAAGCAGACTTCCTTCTCTTTCAGTTTTATTGCCTGACCAATATACTCGATCCGTAAATGTTGTATATTAAATAACATTTATGTTTAATCAATGTTATCATTCAAATTATTTCTAAGAAATGTGGATATTTTACTAACAATATTAATAGCTCCAAAGACTATAATCCCTGGACGAAGAGGACAGCAACAGCAACACCTATTCACTTCTGGCACTTTAGGCATTTTACTCACACTCACACACAAATATTATAAATGAACAAATATTATAAAAAGGCAATTCTCAAATCACAGTCCAAATTAAAATAGCTCTAAGTATGAAACAATAACGAACACGATTACCCAACGTCTGCGCAATAAACATCTTGCTATCAAAAATGTGACACGACATTATCTTGGATGCAGTAAACAATATATACAAAGTCAATCAATGCAGTTAGGTCAACGACATCGTAACTTTTGATAAAAAGACATCAAGTATAGGCAATATCTATAACATATAAATATATCAAACCTTTATATTGTATCTTAAACTTTCTGTCACAGAAGGTACCGGGGCATTGGGAGAGGTTCCTTATAATTATCTCTAACTTTGAGCAAAATTTGTAACAGTATACCTACTCGTACCTACTAATAATTATTTTTAAAAGAAAATTGCAGATTAGTTTGATGTGCCCGAGTCCAGCAGCCTTATTCAGGTAGCGTTGCCACCCGGATTCGAAAATTTTGCATATTTTGAATTACAGAAAACTTGCCATATATCCTAATAAAATTATGAAATTGAAAATCTTGAAGATTGTAGAATCTTGACAAAAAGAAGGACCGAAAAAATTGTTTCCAGAGCTTTTAATGCCAAATTATAATTATGTACCTAAACGGAATTATTTCAACCATTTTCTTAACACTGCCATTTAGTACCTACTCTAGTAGGACATTTACGATAGAAAGCAAGAGTAACTCTCATATACGATAATAGGTACGTATGAGAATTTTATTATATTTTTTCTAGTATTCAAATATCATGTAGAAGGTACATTACTACTATACCTGTTCCCTACCTAGGTTTGATTACTGCTTAGGAACTGTAAAGCCTTACCTCCCTAATAAAGTACCTAAACGATTGTCATATTTCAACTTAGTCAGTCTAATAAATCGCAATAATGTCGCTTATTGCATAATTGAGCCACCCACAGCAGATCCCCTGCGGAGTATAAGTAGATGTTCGATTATTCCCTATTGTTTATTTTTTGTTCAATCAGCATGGTAGTTAAGTTTTCCTATGCCAAGATAGGTAATATAAGTACGTACCTACGTACGAACTGGCATTTTTCGTACGTGCTTCTTATTATTATTCAGCTGTACACGGGTTTCCCCTATGAAGAGAGGTGTCCCTCCCATGAAAAGAGGGCTCCCTTAAGTAGGTCATAGTCCATGCCGGCCAGACTGCGGATTGGGAACTTGTCAAATTCAAGTCTATAAGCATTACAATTACAATTGCGTCTAATCCTGGTTTGTATGACGCTACTCCCTTTTGGGATTGCTTATTTAACTTAAATTAAATTAACTTAATTACTTACTGGAGTTCACTGTCTCTTTTGCTCTACAATTATATATACTGTTTTAAAGGTGGGCTGAAAAATAAGTAATCTTCTGATTACTAGGTAACATTCAAACAGGCGCTTATACCAACAGCCTATATGCCCTTTTTGTTATTTTCTCCATTAAGTCTGGCAAAGCAAAGTGTTTCGCCTGTACATATTTGTCTGGGTATTGGTACACGAGTACAGGTCGTAATTGCGGACCAATCTTGCCGAAACTTCTTAAAACCTTTTGTTCATACTTAATAGCTTAAAAATTTTTTAGATTTTACCAGTCGTCTGGAAATTTTGATTAGAGTTAGATAAGTGTTATAAGTACCAAGTTACAAGTTACCAGTTCAAATAACGTTTTTCTCGTATTCGAGATAAACAAAGAAACTACAACATTACAGATTAAGTAGTATAAAAACTAAAGGACTTGACGAAATCCTCCACCTTGACAAATCTTGTTAAAGTTAAATTGTGTAGCGATTTGTTTTGTTTGGTTAATGGGCTACAGGGTTCGATCCCACGTTTAGACACAAAAATCATTTCGAATTTCGAAGTAAAATAATTCCGTTCCATAGTATTTGTTGATGAACTTTGTAAATATGTAAGTAGAAGAACGAAACGAACGAAATGCTTGATTGTCAAAATCAGTAATATGACATTTGCCTCTTTTGTCTGTGGTTCTTACAAGCAATTCTTTGAAGAATTTTATCCTGGTTTTTCTTGTTAATTGCGTATTTTTAGTAAATAAACGGAGTGTTTGCTGTAAATTTATTGAGGTAAGAAATAATTGATAAATAAATGATATTATAAAATAGCTTATTCGCTGAATGTGATAATGTCGAATTTGAGGTTAGATAACATACCTCGCATTAGGTAATTTTAGGTTTTTAGACCATTTCCTGGAGTTATAATAAAATATACGGATTTATTATGTATATATTTCTAAATCTCTATCATTCGGTATGGTTGTGGTTTGGTTTGAGAGTTTTGGTATGTAGGTAAGGTTTGTGTCACTGATTATTTTTCTGACTCAATATTACAGCAAGCTGCAAAGGCTTTCAAATCATTTACCCGGTAAATTTATGCAAACACAAAACTTATAAGAATCCTTGTTTCGTAGATTTATTGTTATCGATATTTGTTGTGTTATTTTTCTTAGCTTACTATTTGAAGATCAGGATCATCAGCCTAAAACCCTATTTAACACTGTTCACGATGTTGATGTTGAGCTCCTACAATATTTGAATATACGACATGTGACTTGTACCTTACAGAAACTGTATAGTGACTTATAATTACAAATTGAACTGTTAGTGGGATTATTAAAACCACTTATGTGACAATGTTACTGAAATTTTTCTATTAATGTATCAGCTATCATTACCTGCTACACACATAAAAAAAAGCACTTACTATTTCAGCAATGGCTGCGCAGCTTTTCAACCGCATTGGGCAGTTGGGCCTTGGAGTAGCTGTCATGGGAGGCGTAGTCAATTCTGCTCTTTACAATGGTAAGTTCTCATACAGTTATTTGATAAAAATATTTTTGTCCGAAGGGTATACTTTCTATATATATTACAATATAAATCTTATCAAGAGTTTCAGTATCAAAGGTCCAGTAGTAGTTAATAATTCAAAATAACTTAAAAATTTGTCCTTCGAATTGAAGTTTGTATTAACAAATGCCAAATGTTTTCATCTGAGTCCTATAATTTGCTCAGTCAATTATAACCTAGTGCAGTCAAGTATGTTAACTAGAAAACATTATCAATTTCAGTTGATGGTGGGAATCGAGCAGTCATCTTTGATAGATTTTCTGGTGTTAAGAATTTGGTTGTAGGGGAAGGCACACACTTCTTCATTCCATGGGTTCAGAGACCCATCATCTTTGACATAAGATCTCGCCCAAGAAACGTTCCAACAATTACAGGAAGTAAAGGTATGCTAAGCCAATAAAAGTTACATTACTCTAGAACTTCTATTTTGTGTGAATGAATTAATGAATCTACTCAGTTATTTATGTTTAAAAACTACCTTTTTGACTTTACACAGAGTCAACTATGTGCTTTCACCAACAACAAAGAATATATAATAATACTACCCGGCAGTGTGTTGGCATACTCTATGACGTATCCTATACTCCTATACATCCTCCAAATTTCATATCTAGGTTCATTAGTATATGCTCTGCATTGATACCTAGCGAATATACCCTTGCTCTTTTAGCTATAAAAAGGAGCCTGTGTGTTAATTTACGGTCTAACCTCTTTCCATAACAAATATCATCTAAGTTTCCAGGTTCAGCAGTTTTTGCAAGAAAGAGTGACAAACGTACATCCATACAAACTTTCCCATTTTTAATATTATAGTAGGAAGTAAGATTATATCTAAGATGTGTCCAATGATTTACACACCTAGCTGACCCGGCAAACATAGTACCGCATAAGTTTTTTTTTCCTCACTATTTAAACCTTTTCTGGAGTACTACGAACATTTCTAGACCAAAATCAGCTAAATCAGCCCTTCTCGAGTTTAAGCAAGACAAACAAACAGCAATTGATTTTTAAAAATATAGATTATGCCACTGCGATACTGTTTAGTTTTGTGTCTCTGATACCAGATAGTTTTCTGGTCATATATATGAGTTATCCGTTAGGGTGTATTGAGCCAAAAAGGGGTAGTAAACTCGAGTGATACTTGTTCCTCATTGAAGACCTACTTTAAATTCTAAGAACAAAAAATCTGCTGTTTCACACAGTGCTATTTTTTAGATACTTTTTTATAGAACAGCAGAAATTTTTTCTTAAATTTCTTATTCCCCATAGTCTAAAGTTGGTCATAATAATGAGTATAGTGACCCTTTTGGCTTAGTACACCCCTGATAACCATATAATATACATTACATAATTTTTTCATTACCCAATTTTATTTGTATTTCAGATCTGCAGAATGTGAACATCACCCTCCGTATCCTATTCAGACCTGTCCCTGACCAGCTACCAAAGATCTACACCATCCTCGGTGTTGACTATGATGAGAGAGTGCTGCCTTCTATCACAGCTGAGGTCCTGAAGGCAGTAGTTGCGCAGTTTGATGCCGGAGAACTCATTACACAGAGAGAGGTAGCTTTTAATTGCATTTCATAAGACACAAATTGGAAATAATTTGTATACTTAAGAATAAGTGAGAAAGAAGAATGAAAGAGTTGGTATATAACATAATGTGCACTGGATTTTTATCATCCTAAAATAATGGTGAAACAAAATTTTAATGGTATTTACTAAATATGTCGGGCTTTTGTCAAATCTGGAACCAAATGGACCGATACGAGATGATGGCAAGAGACCTGACAGGATGACTCTTGTACCTTGGAAGGTGGGACAGCCTCTTGCTTGGTACGCTACTTGCATGTCCATGCATGAGGAAGATGAGACACACCAGTGTCCACTGATGTGTCTCATCTTCCTGTAACAGAGGTTCAAGCTGGTGCTACCACTGCCAAGGCAGACACCCTCAACTGTATATGTTCACATGCAAAGTTCTGGGAAACTTCATCTAATTATCTGAACAGATTCAGAAAAAAAAATTACGAACCTCTACCTTACCTGCTAAAGCTCTGACACAGTTTTTAATAAATGTTATTACCAGGCAGAGTTTTTATTACAAAATTATTTGTTTACTAGCTGCGACTCGCAGTGTAACCCTAGTTGAATATTTAATTATCCCATGGTAACATTTCACTTTTCTAGGATCCTATGAAGCCTATGTGCTAGTCCAGGATGTAGGCTATCTATCTATATGCCAAATTTCAAATAATATTAAATCATAGTATTTTTTAATCATTAGGTATGTAACAAACGTACACACTTGTTGCTGGTCATTCAATTCTTTATGACACATCCATTCCAAATTACCTAAATAATTTGGTGTAACATTGGGGTGACGGCATCGTTCAATGCATTGTGCAGCCTAGGCATGCTAGGAAATAATAGCAACCGCACCGCAGCAGCTAGCCGCAATGCGCCTCTTGGATTCGTACCCTAAAGCTGATGCTATATCATGTTGTGTTGAATTCTTCAAATGTTTATTACATAAAACACTTGTTGTTGCAGATTGTCTCGCAAAAAGTCAGTGAACAGTTGACTGAGAGAGCATCACAATTCGGCCTTATTCTCGATGACATTTCCATCACCCACTTGACATTTGGCAAGGAGTTCACACAAGCTGTTGAATTGAAGCAAGTTGCTCAGCAAGATGCCGAAAAGGCAAGATTCTTAGTAGAGAAGGCGGAACAACAAAAGAAGGCTGCTGTCATCGCCGCCGAGGGAGATGCCCAGGCGGCTGTCTTGCTGGCCAAGTCCTTCGGTAGCGCCGGCGAGGGTCTGGTAGAACTCAGACGTATTGAAGCCGCTGAAGATATCGCATACCAACTAGCCAAGTCTCGCAATGTTACCTACCTACCTGCTGGCCAAAATGTTCTTCTAAATCTTCCCACTCAAGGCTAACTTGCCCTCTTAACATGTGGACTGAGCAGTTGATGCTGTTTTTACAGTTAACTCGGGTTTGTTCTGCAATAACGCATTTGTATTTTACACAAATTAATGTTTAAGTATTTTGCATTTGAAGAGACTATGGTACGGTTCCGCCAATAGATTGTAGCCATGATTTTAGGTTTATGAGAAATTGTAATTAAACATTAAAATATGATTTGTTGAAAAAAGTGTATTTCAATTTTAGTCCTTTCAAAGTAGATCCTCATTAAAATTATTGAAGAAATCTCTAGTCAAAATTAAACAAAGCGCAATAATTTTTCAATATACTAATCATGTTGCTGTTGAATATTCTAATTTGATTTTGATTTTTCAATTATCATTTTCCACAATACCATGAGCTTTTTATAATTATACTCCTACCCGGCGAACGTCGAAACGCCTAACAATAAAAAGGTGTGCTTTTTCTATATATTTTTCTATGTTTCATGTTCCAACATTTCAATAGTTATTGTGCTATTCTAGGCGCAGACGAATTCTAAAAGATAAGAGATTATTAAAATTGGTCTAGCTG
This sequence comes from Ligdia adustata, assembly GCA_947049295.1. Taxonomy (NCBI): domain Eukaryota; kingdom Metazoa; phylum Arthropoda; class Insecta; order Lepidoptera; family Geometridae; genus Ligdia; species Ligdia adustata. Next base: position 4,862,025 of record OX346215.1, read on the forward strand.
TTCTGAAAGTGGTGTAATGTTACTAACCCAACTTTCTTTTACATATATTATATTCTGGGTGATGAGACAAGTCTTATATTTTTCTACTTTTTTTTGTATATGGCAGTAATTTTGATTTGTGCTCTACACCCAAACAAGCTTTTCCTTGATAATATCCAGTTGTTTCTCAATCAGTTTTTTAGGAGCCTCCAATATGGCCTATAATATAATTCTACCTGTGTCAACTTGAATTAGAGTATAATATTTATTGGGATGGATATCTTGTTCTTGCCGAAAATTGTAATTTCGACATTTATCTAAATATATACTCCATTCCATTGTTTCAATTAATTGCTTCAGAATCACGATTGCATTGCGTCATAATGGTTGTTTTCGACATTTGGCAGTCTATTAACATTAGTTTATACTAACTCTGATCTATTCTATGTCAAAACAACTGTTATGCCGCAATTCAATTGTAATTCTGAAAAATTAAAGAGGCCGGATTTTTATTAGTACAGTCGCAGAATTAAATTGAGTTCTCCTTCATTGGGTTTTCATGATTTTCTTTATTATCAGATGTTCTGGTAGAAACATCACTTTGTTCATCACTAGATTGATAATCTTCTTTATCAAGTGCAAAAGCAGATTTAAGGTCACACTCACTAGGTTGCTTATTTTCTATTTCATCCTCTGACGGAACATCAACAGATCTAATGAATAAGTTTTCTCGAATGCATGCTTGTCTAAAATACTTAATTTCAGATGTGTTCAGATGTGATGGTAATACTAACTGGCATAGATTAGGATTCTCTTTAAAATTCTTTATTAAAGTATCAGCTTTTCTTTTAAAGTTTTCGCTAGCTTCATGTCTTTCAGTCAATTTGATGCCAACCAGTTTTTCTTGGTCACATGCTGCTCTCGTCTTTTTCAACAAGTCTAGTTCATCTTCAATGTCTTTGTAATGTAATTCAGAACTTAATACTTTTGCCCTCAACAGTCTCTTTTGTGCAGCATCATATTGTCCGATCATTCTTAGAGCCTTTGCATTTTGAAATAAAGCTTTACAGTTATTCCATAGATTTTGTAATCTGTTCAATTCATTACAAGCTATGCAGGCTTTAAGAGGTAAGTTTGCCTTATTGTAACAAACAGATGAATTAAAGTACAACTTTTTCAGCCATTTCTCTTGTTTCTTCTGCTCATCTTCATCAGCTAGACGGCATTTATGCAGCATCCAGATAGCTTTTCTGTACATATTTGCTGCTTGCTTGAAGTTATTTGACTGATAGAGCAAGGTGCCAGCGCTATATAAATTTAAAACTTCTTTTTCTACTCGGCCATACATGTCTGGCTGTCTGAAGTTTATTTTCCTGTAAACAAATAAATATTATGATTATTGTAGTAAATAAATATTTATACATTCTCCAAGAAAATGGAAGTCCTTACATTGTTAATCTATCACACAGAAAATGATTGAATGTCCAAGAGCTCAGCTATCAGCTAGTTTAAGTATGCCAGTTTGCTATAATACCCCAAGCAGGATGTCAATTCAGGACAATGCAGGATGTGCATGCACTTAGTCCATATTACCAAACACAATCATAGAATTTGTTATCATATAGTTATAGGCAAGATTTAAATGTCAGCTAGAAAAACAACATATACCTATTTTCAGGATTCAATGTGCACTTGACCAGCTTAACAAAGAATGCACACCGGGCTTTTGGTGGTATTTTAGGAGGGATACCAAACTCTCCATATGCAACTTCATCCGATAAAAGAAAAAGAGATAGTTCTCCAACCAGCATTGATTTAATAGCCATATCTAAGCCAGTTATCAATCCATGTTCTTCATACTCGCTCATCGTTAGCATGACCTCCTAAAATTAAAACAGCATTAGGTTCAATGTGACAGAAATATAACTAATTATTATTATTAATTATGTAATAACTAATTAACATTTTAAAAACTTCCAACACGGTTTACACTCTATAAAGTCACTTTTATACTTTGCTACAAGCCTAACTCAAATATTAAATTTTAAATAAATACAAACTATTACCTTAAGTTCATGACTATTATATTGCAGATCAAACTAAATACTCAAATGAAAATAATACAGGCAAAGCTAAGACAAGAAATTTTACTTTTGGTGTACAAATTTTATTTTGATATTAAGATGATTAGCAGGTACCTATATAAATCAGTAGATCTTACCAATGGTTTTTGCAAGCCATGAACAACAAATGGTTCTTCAGCATTGTCAAAATAACCAGAAAGAGCTAGAATGACATAGCATGGTTCCTCGAGGGGAAATCCACCTCCTTTTTCTATAATTTTCTTCTTCACAAGTCCTTTTGGATGAATGTCTGTCATATCTTGAACCAGTGTGTCAAAGGGGCAAACTTTATGCCCAATAAAGTCCACATCAAGCTGATCAGATTCGCTAAGTTCTGTTGTCAAATTAGCTTCATCTAAATGTTCATTGATATGCAATATTGAACCCGTTGTTTGTGTCTTCCTATGAAATCAAAGAGTATTATGAGATAAGTAAAAATAAATACTGAAGACATGTTATTTAAATGACCAATATTATGAGCAATTAGAAGCTGGAAGGTGGTCATTCTATTCGCAACATAAAAACATCAGTCAAACTATCAGTTTCGTTTGTTTGAAAAACATTAAGTAAAATAAATGGTAAATCATAAGCAATTTAAATTATTCTCATAAACAAAGATGCATTGTAGCCCGCTTGCGTACCTTAGGCTTAAGTTTTCAGGCAGAAAATCTGGGTTACTAAAACGAAGGTGGTTATAAACAAGTAATTACCTACCCTAAATCCAAACCGTCCTCCAGAGTGAATTGGTTTAGTGGTTTTGTGAGCATTTTAGTTTAATGGTGTTTCAATAATCTTTAACTTTCCAGTTCTTGTCTTCTTTTCTTTCCTATTCTTCAAATTATCGCTTGTTCTATTGGAAGCAACGGCAAGGAGCATGTACCATCACCTTTGACTTTGAGTTAGGGATGGTGCGTATTTACGCGACCAGGTATTTATACCAGGTTTTTACTTCCTAGTACGCCGACCAAGTACCGCCCCGAAATACTTGCAAGTCTTAAAAGTATTTACTTTATCCGTCCGTCGCTAGTACATACTCGCATGCGCGGCGGACGCAATACTCGTGAGTATTTTATTCTCTAACCATTTTAAACTTTGTTTTTAAACTCTAAATAATTATTTTAAAATTTTAAACTTTTTAGCAGCTTTTTAAACTCTAAATAATTATTTTTAACCTCTTGAGTATTTTATTCCATGCTCGTGAGTCGGTTCTGTTCAGCTTCGGTCGGCCCGTTTCGTCCACACTCAGTCGTACACCGTCTCATTATATCGCTCTCACTCATCCATGTTTGGGGTAGTATGGAGATACTCTTCTTGCAAAGATTTGAAATTCATGAATGCAAATATGCTTCTTATTACAAGTACCACAATTAACAATTTCCTATGCAAGTATTTATTTACTTCCTATGCAAGTATTTATTTACTTTCTATGCAAGTATTTTTTACTCGACACGCAATTATGAGCCTATTTCTATTGCAATGCAATTCAGTTTTCTTTAACGTAGTAAAATAAATACTTTTAAGGGTTTTGAGCCCCGGTTTTTGGCGCTAATTTTATACTTAGACGTACTTGGAAGCAATGGTATGCGACATTGCAAGTATAACCGTTCGCTACTAGGAGTTAGTCAATGGTAACCACTTCATTTATAGCAATGCCAGCAATTATTTATTTTATAATAATTTATTTATAATAATTTTTTTTTTCTTTTGATATATGGAACCATACGACGTATATTTGCCAGCGTCAAGTTTATACATTTTTAAGTTATAAATCATTCAAGTTAAATCATATATCAAGTAAAGTCATCGTGGTCAAGTTAAAGTCACATCATGTAGGTACACTTGTAAAGCGGTGGAATCCGGTGGAGACTTTACCAGAGTTTCTATGAAGATTTCCCGCGAACACGAAAACCACGTTATTCCGTCGTCATATCGTTTGCCTACACTTGTGCACATGAACAAGACATTAATGGTTAATAATCCACCTATATTATACATTAAAACTCGCAGAATCACTAGTTTTAAAATAAATATATAGATAGTGACGCCATTTTTTCGGCCTACGCGGAAAACTCCTACTCTCTTATTAAAATTCTAAACAGATGAAACAGAGTATCTCATCCACAGATTTCATTTCATACATACTCACTTTAAAGAAAAGTTTATTCGTTTTTTTTAATGTTTTAAATTACGTTTTAGAGATTTTAGAAAATCTAAGTAAAGTTCCGAATAATGTTATTCTCGTACGAAGCTCGTAAAAAAAACAAACCAAGAACAAAAATACATGTAATTGATGACATCTTTACGAGCTTCGTACGAGAATAGCATTATACGGAAATTTACTTAGATTTTCAATAATCTCTAAAAACTTAAGTGTTAGATTCTGAGTAAAATAAAAAAACAGGGATACGTTATCTTTCCATTATCGTAATAAAAATAGGGAGTAATTTTTTTTTAATACTTCAGTTTCATCACACTAATATTATAAAGGAGAAAGTTTGTGTAAGGTGAGGTTAGTTAAGTGAAACATACTTTTATTTTTTCTGTACAAATTATATTGGCCTGACTAAACTATTAGTCGTATCGTAATGAAAATATGACGCATATGATAGGAAAACTATGAATAATAAAATAAATAACAAAATAATAGCATAGATTCATTTAAAACCGATTTAAGTTCAGAATAATATCCGCGCTCAGAAACTGTTTCACTTCCCTCTACTAGGAGGCAAGTGAAACATTCTGTTTTTTTAATCATAATAGTATTACTAGAGTGCTTTTAATCAAAAAGGTGATATATTCAACAGCGTTCACAGCATTTTCAATTCTATTCCATTAAAAATAAAGTTCATTTTGGCTTGTAAAAGTAAAAATATAAATTTGAGGCAAGTGAAACATATATAAATATCCAGAGGTGCTCAACATTGTATTGATTTGAAAACTTATGATTGGATGAAAATAAGACTAAAAGTATTTAGAAGAAATATTTATTTAAAATGTTAGAAAGTATAATGTTTTCGTACTTATTATTACAGTGTTATCGTTAAGAAATAGCACATAATCATTGGCATTCTCGTTTTCTCGAAATAAGACTTACTCGAAATAAAGTACTACTAAATAGACCACAATAGGTATAAACAGGTACTACAAACATCAGTCTTTTGCTCTTAGAGTTTAACAAAACCTAATATAGTCTTTATTATTTACTAAGTCGCTGTTATGGCAAAGGTGAATTATGACAAGTTACTCCTGTAAGTACCATATTGTATTATTCATTTACTTACAGTTACTAGGCTACCCTATTGAATATTGTAACCTGCAAATGACATTTTAAATGTTATTTGTCCTCTGCGACTTATAGTTGGTCTGGGTCATTTAACCAAAATATCCTCGAGATGAGTATTTGACTTCAAACCTCTTCTGTCATACAAGAGATTAACTATCGTTGGTCTAGGAATTCCATACACCTTGGATGCTCTATAAGCCGACAGCTCGCCACTTCTGACAGCTTTTATAGCTTGGAGCCATTTTTCTTTTGAATAAGAAGCCCTATCTGTCTTTCTTTTATAGTTTCGAACCATTTTTCATTATCTGTAACAAAACACTGAATGAACGAAACAAATATAAAAAATAATTCTTAAAAATTTTAAGAACCACTGACTCGAGGCAAGTGAAACATACGTTTCACTTGCCCCGGACCGCATTGTTTCTCTTGCCCCGTTATATAATTTTCAGGTTATTGTTTTTCATCATCAAATTATAGCTAAACTATTTGTATTTCATGCAAAATTATAGTGTACGGGGGGCAGATCAACTAACATAAAACTATACTCACATTTTACACAGCCCGAATAGACGTTTTTCTAATAAAAAAATAATAATTTCAGAGACACGTGCCACTCGCAAATATATTTTTGACAGATAAAAATTTTGGCAGTGCGTCATCTCTTACTTAAGCACGTTAGCGAAATCTCTGTTTTATACCCGGAACTAAAATACCAAAAACTACTTTACCGACACGTACATCACCGAATAAATCGTTTAATATTGAAAATATTTGAATATGTTTCAATTACCCCGGTGTTTCACTTAACCAACTTCACCTTATATATATTTTAGTTCCATCTTCAGTGTTAAACGGCTAAACGGATTTGGATGAAATATACTATGGATTAAGCTTAGAACCTGGATTAACACATAGGGTCATTTTTATTCCCGATTAACGCAGCTGGTTAGTTTTAAAGAATTATAATGTATTTATTGTCAAACTGTGTACAATGCTCTTATGAAAAGTATAAAGTTTCAACAGTTTTGTTCTTTTAGAACATGTATACAAAAGTTTAAAATATTACTAATAACTTAATCACTAATTTATGGCATAATATACTTACACATTTTTAAATAAATACATAAATCATTGGCGCACCCCGGAGCTTTAGAGTGGTCTAAGCTTCTCGTACGAATAGTCATAAATTTAGTAATACTGCGTGTATTTTATGGAAACAAAAACTCATAAATACCTTTCTACACCATACATGTATGTTATTCTTGAAGGATATAGATTTTTAAAAATAAGTGCATTCTTGGCAAAGAGTTTCATATATTATAGAGTAGAAAACCTCCTTACCGTGCGTCGAAAAAAGTGTAACCGTTTTGGTGATGCGCAGTTGAACATGCGCTGCGGGTTGGTGTAGAAAATTTTACCTTAAAGAAAATTAAAAAGACTTATTTTTATACGTTTTTTTTATGATTGTGATTGTCTGCAACTTGCACGATGTAAACTGACGAAGTGGCCTAAGATGTAGTACTCTACGATGTAGCTGTAGTATGTTTGTATTCTTGCATAGAAGACACCAATTTAAAACAATTCAATTTCGGACTTGAAAAAGACCAAACATCATAGATCTGGAAATAGAGAAACTCTTAAGAAGTTATACAATCTGGCAGTTCGCACAATTAAAGTTGACGCAAAGCTTTTTAGAAAAAAATATCCGGAATCCCTATCTTGTAACCAAATAAATATTTTTATGCGTGTTAATTCATGGCACCATCTGCTGGGCACAGGTCTCCCTACAGGAGGTGTAAACCAAATTCCACTTATTGGACTAAATTAGGGTTTTTTCAAATTACTTAGTAGAAAGTTATCCTAAATTTCGTTGAGAACATTCATTCCCATGAAATTTTTGCAAGGTAGTTCAGCGTCAAAAGTTTTCTACGTAAAAAAAGTAAATTAAACAAATACAATAACTAATCCCTTCATATTTTATTTTAACAGAAAAACAGATGTAACTAAGTAATTTATTTTATGCATTGATATTTTCCCATTATTGTGGGAACCCACAGGTAAGTTTATTGTTTATGTGTACATATTATTTACATTAATATGCACACATAAACAATAAACATACCTGTGGAAAGTAACCTCGCTGGATTTGTTATGTTTTTGAGTGATTGAGTCACGCACTTTTACGATTTTATCCATTTCGAAAAAAAAAATTGAAGAGCTTTCGCTCGCTTGGCCTTACACCAGGCACTGATTTGAAGTGAGCTGAGGTAATGGCTGTGGCCTTAAGTGAAGCAGCAATGCATTGAGGCGGTTAGTACGCATCTAGTACATGTACATAAATGATTCTTGGTATTTTTTTGTTTTTATTCTAAAAAAACATTTCGGGGATTTAGTGGGGAATCAATATTAAGGAAGCGGGGAATTTCGGGGAATTACTTAACCGACGCGGGGAATCGAGACATTTTTATTGGCTGCACTGCTTGCTATAGTTAGTATTTGTCAAGGGTGGTCACGTTTCATTTGGCTATCTTATACAACATCTAAAGTGAAAGACAACGAACATAAAACACTTGTACCAAACAATAGTTTATTAATAAATACTAAACAAGAAATTAAAAAAATATATACATATTGGTGTAAACTTAAGCGTGTATGGTGCTAGCACAATTTTTTAGATACCTATTTAAGTTGAGACGCCTAATTACTCGTAGCAAAATTGCCTAATCTACCGCTTAGACCTTTGATTCAATGATTGTCTCAAAACTGCGATATACGAAGAAATAAGATCGTCCATCTTATAGCCTAAAGAAGTCTCGCAGAGTATCTTGGTGCCACGTAAGAAGTTACCCATCGTCATATGGAAGAAGGTATTACCCGACGACCAGTTCGAGAGCTGGGAGAACGGATGGGTAACCAACACGTCCTAAAATAAAGATATGCAGTTTAAGTTACTTCTATGTAAGAAATTCGAGGTTCAGAGACGCGCTATGTCAATTACTTACCCGACTTTGTGGATGAATGATGCTAACACCATTTCTATTGATACCAATAACAACCATTTCGGGATACGAAGGATCTGAGGTTTGCTTCACTTCAAAAAATGCTGTTCCAAAAGTAGGCAGTTGATATATCTTCTTCAGAAATCTTTCTTTAGCCTCACTCTCAGTCATCCCCCCTTGCTGTAGATATGCTGCTGATATTTGCGACTTCCACTGAGAGTTGGATTGTACTTTAGTCATATCTGTGGGAATAATTTCATTGAGCATTTGTGGTATTTGAGGTAGCAGTGTCTGATCGCTGCCAAACCTAGCTCTGTATACTAAAGCAGCTAGTTCAACTAGATCTTGCTTTGACGTTTTGTGATAGCCTCTCAAGTATTTGGGCAACTCTTGAGGGTAGTAAAATATCAGATCCGCGTTTATATCTCGCCCGGGAACTGTGTTAATCCAGAGTTTTTTCATGAAGAATATTTGGTAGTTCATTTGCACTTGAGATCCAGCTGCAACAGTAAAAAATGTTTTTAGATCAGGAATATTGACGTAAATATAATTGTGGATATCACATTGAACTTACCTCCGCGAATAGGTCTCGTTTGTTTCATCCATTCAACTAATTCGTGAACGAAGTCGAAGAAGTAATAATTTTCGGGTACAGAGAACACTTTATCTGTAATTTTGACAAACAAGCTGAAACCATCGCTGTTCTTCAAATTCAATCTGCCTGTTATTTGTTCACATAGGTCTTTAGCTTTTGTTGCGGAGTCCACCTCAAATGCTTCGTCGGTGTCATCGGGGAAGTAGACCTTATGGTATATCTGCATACTTCTATGTCGAATGGCTTCTAATTCTACCACATACGGCGCGTACATTCTCGCTCCATGCTTTTGAGTTCGGAATACACGTTTCAGGCACTCCTTTGCTATAGGATGTGGCCTCGTCTTTAAGAACTCTACTAATTCTTTGATTAACGTTTGTCCGCATGCGAATACGCCGGTTGCAAGCCACATTAATTCCCAGCCTCGTTCTTCGCTCAGCTGTATCCTGTTATTAGTCAACTGCTTCATTATCTGACAGTATATTTCATCGCGTAAACTGGTTTCTGTGAGCGCGGCTCTGAATATCTCATCTGTATACTCAGTGGCGGATCTAGCTTTAGGAGCTGGCATATCTCCCATGTATTTCAAAATACCGTAGAATGCCGCAACTGCACATTTAGCTTGACTTTCGTTACCTAACACTTTCTTAAGCAATGGTTTGCGCAACGGCTCTCTAGTATGCGCCCACAAGTCACTAGTGGTCGCGCGCTTTGCAGTAGTCAGCGTTGATTGCTTGGAAATCGAGTTGATATCATCATTTTCTCTAAAGTATTCCATAGCAAATTTCTCAAGCGTGTGCATTCGTTTCCTTTGAATTGTATTGTATTTTGATGGCTTTTTATCTGTAGCAATAGTACCTTTCTTAAACACTTCTAGCGTTACACTCGTCGGCATTGTTAATGTAGGTAAGATATAAACTTCTTCGGTGGGGAAAAGTCCTTCTTGACCGTTACATGCGCCATGTCCCCAAGTGGAGTGCAGTAATGTTTCTCCTGTACAGTCGTGTAGTAAAGTTATAAAGTCACCTTTCTTGTACTCTAAAAACGATGACGCATCGTTGTACCCTTGTGAGTTAGTTTGAGCGATAACGTAAATAGATCGCCGCTTTAATCCATCTATGATAAATATAATTAAAGAACTCATTTCGCTTGCATCTACGCTTTGGAATACGAACTCTTCTTGCTGAATTGTTCTTATCGTGATTTTTCCAACGTTGTCATAATTATCGTCTTCATTATAAGCAATGTAGGTAACTTCTGCGTATGATATTTCCAGCAAAATGTGTTCTGATTGATCGACTATATATATTCCGGTCCAATTCACAGCTATGATAACGAGGTCTTTGCTGATTGTATCGCCTTTTAATTTTATACATTCAAAGAATCTAGAAAATAGCATGGGCCATTTCAACTTGGCAAAAATTACGATATCCTCTTTGCATCTCAACGGGTCTACTTTTGACTGAATGCTTTGCGATGATTCAAATGCTTTAGTCACTAGGTGTTCCCATTTAGTAAGAGCTGCATCGTTCGACTGTATGAATTGGTTCGGAATATAGTTAACGATCACTTTTCTTAAAATATTGGGATCGATGCAAGGTCCATATTCTATATAATGTTGCTGAGCGGCTATCATAGCCAAGTCCTTTTCTGAATTGCATCTGTATTCGCCGAATTTTACTCCCTTAGCCACCTGGTAATATATAAGATTAGTTGCCACCGGATCGTCCATAGGGTTATGCCAAGGAGTGAAGATCTCTTTCCTGTAGAACAACCTCCAAGGAGCATTCTTTTCGGGAGTACCTTGTTCTTTAGCAAATTGTTCACATTGGGATATCGCATCCATTATGTGTTCTCCCTCACTGCCCAGCGAAAGAACTTTGTCGTACAAAGTAATATAAAGAGAAAAGCCGAAAGTATCGTTCAATGAGACATTCTCTGCAATTTGCTGACAAATCTCTTCAGCCGTCGTCGCGGAATCTGATTGCACAGTTTTGAACGATTCGTCCATAAGTGTCACCGATAGAAGGATGGGTTTCTTAGTTTTTGTAGCTTGAAGTTCCAACCAGCTTGGTGGTTGAGTACGAGGTCCATTTTTAAAAGTCCTGACTAGTCTTCCTTCGCAGTAAGGTGCGTATCCAGGTGGTCCTGAGCGGATGAACGAGCGGAGATATTTGACAAATCGATCAGATGGCGGGAAGCAGCCAATGCAAAGAGATAGAAGGATCCAACCACGAGCGTGAGATGCTTTTGACGGGTTGTTGGTTAGCTGCTTGCAGAGTTGGCATAGTATCTCATCTCTGAAACGATCATAAGGTTGTATTAAAACATAAGAAACTTAGGAGAAAGCTAAGAGAATTATAACATTCGTCAATCACTTACCTAAGTTCCTTTCTGATTATTCCATGGCCTATAATAAAGTGGAGCTTTTCTAGATTGGTACTTCGACGTGAATTTAGCCAAGAGTTATACATTTCGTTTGTGATTTCGTCATTCATCAAACTCTTCATAAATTCTTCGTTTAGTTTCGTCTGTCGTTTCAACGTCTTAGACATCATCTTGTTTCTATTGTCGTTGTTAGGGTCATTTGCTAGTAATGCCTAAGAAATTTAAGAGATATTATTTTAAACCACTTAATGCTATAATTAAACAATGAGATACTTCAATTGCTATTTTTGTGTCTGTCTGATTCATTGTCCTGTGAGTAGGGACTAAGTACCTGATATATTAATTTCGTTACTGATTAACGAAATTAATATATCAGGTACTTAGTCCTTACTCACATCGAATTCTTTACTCTTCTGGAAAGCTCTCCCAACAGTGTCCGTCAACTTTGTCATTACTGGTACATTATCAATTTTATCATCGATATATTTTGGTTCAGATAAGTCTCCCATGAAGCGTAGAATCGTAATCCAAAGGGCGTGAGATGCTATTTTATCTACCGGTGAAGGTAGATCTAACAGGGAATGTTTAAGAGACTTCCTCGAGTATTGATGACTCATGTTTCCAATGAAATAAGTGGCTGCGAACTTTCTAAAGTTAAACTCATCGAAAGGCTCATCATCTCTTTGTTCCAGCATTGGAATCACGGTGGATATTTCAGGTTTCGCTATCGCTGTCTGAAATTTTAGATAACGCTCATATTAGTCCTGTATATTGTTGTGTAGGAAGTAGTCTAAAACGTATTAAGTATCATTACTGTCTGCATAGAAAGTCTAACTAAATAATTCGATCACAGTAAGCTTCAAAGTTCATCTTAAAAGTACAAGTGCGGTTGCATAAAATCGAATGAAATATTCCCCCAGACAAAAATATCCGACTACTAAAATATCCTAAGTGTAATAAAATATAACAAAGAGAACATTTTTGTTTGAATGTTAACATTCTTCGCTCTCTCAGTCAATAATTTATACCGAATTATTATATGAAATAAACTGCAAACAAACAACTTAGAAAACAAACAGCACGAATATAAAAGTTAACACAAATACGAGTAAGAGAAAATAAAACTAGTACCAAAAACAAAGGAAATAAGGAAAGTGAAAGACACTTACCACACCAAAACCAGTACCTCGTACTGTACCTGCGGGAGTTGCACTGTCTTTCAAGAATCCAAACACATCATCCACATATCTATCGTCTATAGCTTGAGCACTCTGGACGCTGCTATTTCCAACTACATCTTTCACAATCCAGATAGATCTCATCAGATCATTATATTTATTTTCATGATCTTCTTCTGCTATCTTTACATTCGCAGATCTTTCTAAAGCTTTCTTTTCGTCGGCAAGCAGAGCCAATCTCGCTCTGATAATATGACCTTTTTCTTTAACCAACTTACGAACGAAATACCCTCTGCAATACGCCTGGAACTTTCTGAAGAATATCCGAAGGTTGACAAAGGTCTTTCTTAGTTCCTTGGACTTGATAACTGCTTGTATGCGCAAGTAGCCTCTCCTCATAACGAGGTAGCGTTTTCTGTATCCTCTGGCGCGGTAATGTTTCTGAATAACAATCGCCGCTGCTCGCATTCTCAAGTATCTTTTCCGGTATATGAACCTTCTCGCGTTCGCTTGCACTCTGATTACAGCGGTTATCATCACTTTGTGCCTCAACTCTTCAAGAATCCCGTCGTGATGATCTTTCAAAAACACTTTTGTATGGCCGAGTCTGAACTCTTGATCTTGTAAAACTGATGTACAGATTTTCCTGGTGGCTTCTTTGCAATCCGTTTTTTCGGCTGGAGGGATGTTAGGGATCACCAAGCGATACCGGTGCACAAATTCGGAGTAAGAGTGACGAATGGGGAATCCAGCTTGTCTTATTTTAGCAGTTTCCATGAGACCAGCATAGCGAAGCTGGCGCACGCAAAGAGCACGATCGAAAAGCTGAAATAAAAATATAAATAAACTACCTACCCAAAAAAAAATACATGATAAATAAGGTTATAAAATTTAAATGCTGAAAATTACCCTTGGCTTTTTCAATTCGTTTGGTTTTATACATCTTACGAAGAATGGATGAGAAGCGTACAACGTTTTCATTAAAGCATCGAGCGAAGTTTTAAACTGATAACTCAAGGAAACTGGCTTGCGACTGCCACTATGAGTACCGGCACTTGCGATATCATTAGCAAACAAACTCTTCAGAAATTGGTTGCTTGAATCGAATATCATCTCTTTGACGTCTGTAGTTAGCATGTCTCTGTTTTTATCCAAAAATCCTGCAATGTTAAGACGAGCATTCGTTACTAATACATCGATATTTTACAACCCTTACGAGTCTGTCATAGTATTGTGTGTTACCTCGGACTTCATAAAACACATCTCCAGCAAAATGTTTAACACCGAAACGATGTTCACGCGATGATTTCGCAGCAATATAACAATTTTTCGTACTATGATTACTGTTCAGTTTAGAGAGCAAAGTCAAATCGGTGCCCTTGGGAAACCGCGATTCCTCGTCGATAAGCGACAACAAATTCATAGGTTTCAATCCAATCATATCAAGAATCTCCTGATTGTCAACGTAATTAATATTGTCCCATGTTATACCCTCCTTTTCATATTGCTCTTGTTCTATCTTAAAAATATGCCTGACGAAAAACTGCTGCAAATTTTCATTGGCATAATTTATACACAGCTGTTCGAAGCTGTTCGACTCAAAGTTTTCGAAACCAAAAATGTCTAATATACCGACAGATCCGCTCGATAGCTGCTGGTCTTTATATAGAGTTTTGTTTATTATTTCTACAATATATACAAACATGTGGCCGTATATGGCTTTTACTAGAGCATCACGACCTTCCAACGCTGCTGCAACAGTTAAAGTGGAAACAACTTTCTCTCCGTGGGCAACGAATGTTTTCCTTGTCAGCGCGTCGCAAAGTATCGTCTTATTGACTCCAAGAATCGTAGCTATTCTATTAGAATTAACGGCATCCGTTACTTCCGAAGATTCGATGTTGTTGAAGTTAAACGACTTGAATTTCAGATTGCCCATGTGTAAAATTGCAGCGAGCAGACTGAATAGTCCCCATACTTCGTTATCGGGAAAGTTTAATACTTTGAACGCAGAACGGATATCGGCAAACTCGTGACTATCATTCCGTCCATCGCATGTCAACATATTCCCAGAATTCAAGTAATAGTAATCATCAGGTCTCCCCAACTCGAGTTTCCTCTTTTCATCCGCAGATAGTCCTGTCACAAGAGCATAGAATATGTGATAGTTTCTTTCTCCTTTGTTTTGGAATACAATTCGAGATTTTTCCAACAAATACTGGTCAATGTTGCCCCCTTCGATAATTCCTTTTTTGCTGAAATATATGTTGACATATTTACCGAATCTGGATGAGTTATCGTTTCTTACAGTTTTTGCGTTACCAAATGCTTCCAGAATAGGATTCGTTTCTTGTATTTGCTGTTCAATCCAAGAATGTTTTCCACTGGCAGCTGCCAGGTACTGTAGAAGTAGCTTTGTGCTCTCAGTTTTGCCTGCACCACTTTCTCCACTGCAAAAATGTATATAATACTCAAGATTTATTTTCAATGTGGAGTTGGATGAGGAAAGCAACTTTGGCAATGTTAGATCCACGCCAAAATTGACAAGTTTAACTTGATAACTTTAACTTAATTATTATTCATAAACGGAACTATTAGACCAATTTCGTAATAAAATTTAATGTAAAATTTGTAAGAGACCAACTAGAAAAGTATACTTACTTAAAATAGAAAACAAAAAATAGAATAATTTTCTTAAGCGGTAATGGTTTCGTTGAGGAATCGGCGATTATATATAAAAAAAACTTGCGACGAATTCATCAGAGCTTCATCGTTTTTTGAAGTCGGTTAACAGACGTCTTTTTAATACACCTATTAAACTTTAGCTTTAGTAAATTGTTGTGAGGTATAAAATGTTGACCTACGAGTAGGTTTTACCTGATAACAATGCATTGATTTGACAACGTGTCCATGAGGGCCCGATACGAGCTATCTCCAACAGCAAAGATGTGTGGAGGAATCTCTCCCATGCTCCGTTCTTGGTAGAAATGTATCTGGTCCATAGTGTATATAGGCAGGATCTCGTATGGATTGATAGCTATTAACATGGTTCCTGTGTATGTCTGGAAATTATACAAAAAGAGAATTGTGAGCTAATCTCAGTTTATGTAAAAATAATGACTTACTAAAATATGATATATAACTTAAATTCGGCAGGTGCGTAAACAAGTTGTTCAGTTATTTTAATTGACAAACCAAACAACTGGGCCGATTTAATAAAATAAAATTTACCTACCTACTAACATGAGATTAAAGAGGAACACTTTCAAATAAAAATATTTCATTCAAATTGGTCTAGCCGTCTCTCGTGATATCAGGCAATCAAACGAACATTAAAATATGTAGTCAAATTGAGTACTTCCTCTTTTTTGGAGTTCTGTAGAAAATATAATAACAACTGATTTTAAACTGCATACTAAATACGTCTCAATTTCGAGCGTTATAAATTTTGTTTTATGCAACAGAGATCGTTACGCGCCAAAGTAAAACGCTTGAATTGAGACGCGTTTATTTATAAGGCAACTAAATACCAAAACTTTTTAGTAATCAATGGAAGCGTAGGAACTCAGTCAAAAAAAAACAATCTTTTAAAATAAGTTTCTTGTTATGACTTCACTCGTATATGCTCGTTACTCTTTCGCACTAAATAACACATTTATTAATCGTCTAAGTTTTAACATACTTTAAAACTACAATGATTAATAAAAAAAATAAGACTAAAACTCTCATTATTCTAATCTCCGACGGCACTAACATGTTCTTAAAAATATTCTTGTAAACAAAGCGATTACGCACTATCTATTATTCAGGTATATCGGTATTGGTTTATGGGTTTTCCTTAGTGATAAAAATATATAAGTAATGTGTATAATAATTATTGCTTGACAGTTGCGTAGATATATACGACTTAACATAGCATAGATATCGTGAGTTGACTGCACCTTAGGAATTTGGTTTATTAATTATAGGTACCTACCTACTAGATCTAATATGTATTTACATTATTCATTCATTGCTCTAATCCTCGTATTATCAGGAGTCGAATATTCTGATAATACTAATTAGAACTAGCTAACTTAAGCTGTCGACAGATTTAGGAATTTTTATTTAAAAAAATTGTATGTACTCATACCTACTTATGCTAGTACATATTGATTTACCTGCCTCCATCTAGCATTTCCGTATCCATTGCAGTTTAGTACGATAACCACCACTTCAACTCATACTACGATAATTACCCAAACGTAAAAACAATAAGTACTTACATAGATCAACTGCTGGTTGTATCTGACATGCAAATTACGCATGATTGTGTATTCCTGGAGTTCTCCTAATGTGATCATGTCCTCAACCCCTACTCTTGAGGTAGAGTGAAGTGGCTTCAGCACATTGTGAATGGACGTGATTATCTTCTTGCCATCGTCATCCAGTGCTTCAATCTTATCTCCAGATGTATTGAGTATCTTCACAGCTATGGGAATGTCGAATTCTGACAATCCAAGTGGCTTCAACCATACTTGGTCCTAAAATACAAGTTGAGTATTAAAAGCTATCATTACTTGTATTTTATTGCATACATGTCATTTGTAGTGTGATACTATAACACAAGTATATTTTAAAATAGACTCACTGACAATCGCACCCGATCTGCCATTGTTGTAGTCTTGAGATTCTCCTTAAAAACACTTTAATTTCCTTTGTGACCTCAACATTGTGTAACAACTAAACCAGGACTGTCAGTGTTATCAATAATCCAGATTGCCTTATCTACTTATCACATTTAGATATAAAGCCACACTTATCATGACCATTCAAAGATAAATATTGGTTATAAAAATATACAAAAATGTCTGACACATTTATAGTAGGTATATGATTCAAAAAGCTTTATAGTTGAAAATTTGTCTAATTTGTATTTTAAGCTATGTAAAATTAATTTGTTTTTACAAATTATAAGTCTTGAAAAAGATGTAATTTATAAATATGTAATTTAGTTACAAATATTATGACATACATTAAAGACAACACACCAAGAAAACACAGTTTTAGGATGAAATAAAATACAAGCTTAATAAGGCTGATGTTTTACATTGGTAAATACAATTTATTTGTTAATATTTTAGAATTACAAACTTAATTTTAAATTATTCTAGTTCACTTCTTTTTTTCATCCTTCTCTTTTTTCTCAGCTTTAATTTTATCTTCAGTTTTCTTTTCCTCATCTTTCTTGTCCTTTACAGCTTTTTCTTCTTTCTTTCCTTCCTCAGCATCACGGTTTGTAATCTTGTTGTTAATAAGATTGTGGAGAGCAATAATGGACCTCACAAGAGCAGCAAGGTAAACAACTAGTGACTGATCATTGGTTTTAATATACAAGTTGTCAATAAAGTGATCATTAGCAATATCTGGTAGCAAGTTAAATATGTCTTGCAGCTGATAGATGATCTGGTGATTCATAGGTAAAGAACCTTGCCCAACTTGTAGAAGGTAGTCTCTAATTTCACTCAGTTGAGAATGGAGGCCTTTCAGCCCAAGCAGTTGGTTGGTAATGCGTTGAGAAAGACTTCCAACAGTTGTATCTTTAATATCCCTCAGCAAATGCTCTACACCAACTTCTTCAGCTTCCTCGGCGCCAATTTCACTCGGAACATGCTCAAATGTTCTTGTTGTTGGAGTTCCATCATCATGGACCTCTTCTACAGCTCGGTAAGCTTCAGTAGGCAGCCCCAAGTCCTTGGGCTTGGCATCAATAATTACCAGAACTGAGTTTGGGCAGTAGCGTCTGATTAACTCATTAATGGCTACATCATTCTGATGTAGCTTAGGTCCAGTGTGGTACCAACCGACCACTTTTTCTCGGGCATTGACTTTCTTGAACATACCATACATGTTCTCTAGATAGTCATGATCAAGGAACCAAACTGACTTGTCTTTGTCATCTTCATCAAATGGCACTGAAAATATTATTTAAGTTGATTATTAATAAATAAATAAAGATAAAAGAATTTTAAACTATGTAAGTAAATAATTTTAATAATTTATTTTTTAAATATAAATTTAAATGTAATTAGAATATTATGAATTGTATACTGAATAAAATGATAATCCCTGGAAGAACACTAGGTACCACGACAGGGTATCCTACTGCGGTAGCTAGTGCCATTAGTTATGTCAAGTGACACAAATAGAATTATACTCTGTTTAAATACTTAAATACTGTAATATAGGTTTTATTTTTATTAAGCTAAAATAACAACAAAACTTGATACACTACTTTCTCCATAACAGTGTCTGTAAATAAGATAATTCAGGTAATAAAACAATCTACGACGACTTTACTATATCTGATGTCCATTTTTCCCTCGAGTGATTTTTTGCGGAAACCCCCCCTTAAGCAGATAGAATGTACATTCAATGTACATAATATACATTCCGCCCCTTCTCAAAAACTGCCTACCTTCATAAAGGATCTAAAAAGGTAGCCATGTGTGGGGTTTGTCACAGATATAAACCTAACCAACTCATTTTGAACTCCGGGTGGGCCCCGCCAGAAGCTCTAGCGGTTGCCTCTGAGTGGAACAAGCCAAACTCGGTCTTCGCTACGCTACACTTTTTATATTAACTATAGGGGTTAGGACCACAAGACTATGTGGAGTCAGGGTGCTCTGTGTCGGATCTGTAACTCAATTCGACCTAATCTATCAGTCGGATCTACGTCTTCACTAAACTATCACTCAACTCAACAATTTTTTTTTTATACAACGTGCTATAGTTATGGCGTTACGTTTCGTTTTACATTTTGCCGAAATGTCGTAACTTGATTATCAATTATTAATAGTTCATATGTAACAGGATATGCCTTAACAGTAAGAAGTAGATAAACATTCTACAACAAAATCGTATGGCATATAGTTTGATTAATGTTGTTCGCGCGGTACTAGGTATGTTACGATTTTTTTTAAATATATTTCGAAAACTATAAATTTCCGCAAAAAACTACTTTGGGTGTAGTATTGTGGATAACAAAAGGATTCAATAAGAAAATTACGAACCTCGAACTCCGCGTCAGATATAGTAAAATCAAGCCAATAATCAAGCTGTAGTCACCTGCAATAGGAGAGCTGCTGAATAATAGTCATGAGCTAAAAGAAAAGTTTTGCATAGTCATTATTACTAACCTGCAAAACTATTTGATACATCCAGGACGCCTTTCGCTCTCCAGCATCCCAGGAGGACGCCGACGACACGTTTTTGGTTTCCAATCTTGCCCATTCGGTTGAAATGATCCACAACGCTCAGAAGCACCAGTGGATGAACCACTACTTTGTTGGTAACAATTTCTTGAGAAGGCATTGTGAATTGGTAAAAAAACCAACCGCAAGCAGCTTTCACCTATGAAACTATCGAAGATGCGTACAGTTACACCAAGTAGCAATGTATTAAACGAGATTTGCACGAAATAGTAATAAACCAGCAAACACAACTAAATTTTGACAGTCATCTTCTAGCTGACATACAAAGGTACTCTTTGTTTTTTTTTCTCTTCTTCCGTCTTCAAGGGCTATGGCTTAACGCGGTTTATGTATTTGCCATATCTTCAAGTACATAAGTCTTCCGCAGTTTAATAGTAGGTGACGTTGAAGACAGAGAATACTGATTTTGTGATAATATTTACAAAAGTTTGGGAAACGTATATTTATATGAAAAAGGATATAACAATGTACAAAAATAGGAAAGGAACTCTTTGCTTTCTAGCTGACGTCTATCTAGCTGTCACAAATAAAAAATGAATAAAATATATACAGGATACCGCGATATAAACAAGATAGTTTTTAAAATTTATTTCTTCTTTAGAAACTATTATACTTACATTTAATAAGCACAGCCAATGCTTAACTGATTAAGTTATTAGCATGGCACCGCATAATGATGCTGTAGTTAGATAATATCTATTTAATGCCCTCTGTGTTCCCCAGTTTACACAACTGTCTGGTATAGTGCGTAGAAAAGTGCTTACATACTACGTTTGCGGTCTTACGATATTTCACTTTAAATAATAAAATATTTATTTGAGACAAAACATGTCAATGGCGTCACATGTTAAAAAAACCTTATGTCAATCATATAAAATTGTCAGTGTTATACAGCGCGCAGCGCGGTGTTTACAAAAAAAATTTAGGTGACATGTTTTCTTTTCGTCCATTTTTTAACCTAATTATTTAAAAATAACGTATTCATTGAAAAGATATAGTCGAGGCTGCGAAATTTATACAAAAAAAAAAATGGCTCAACGAACTTTAACCTTCGTCACTGGTAATGCCAAAAAATTGGAAGAGCTACGGGCTATACTTGGCAACAGTTTCCCATTAGAAATAATTAGTCATAAGTTGGATTTGCCAGAACTTCAAGGGGAAATTGACGAAGTTTCAATCAAGAAGTGTCAAGAAGCAGCCAGGCGTCTGAAGAGACCTGTGCTAGTTGAAGATACCTCTCTCTGTTTCAACGCTTTAAAAGGACTCCCAGGGCCTTATATTAAATGGTTTTTGGAGAAATTGGAGCCTGAAGGCCTTAATACGCTTCTGGCTGGCTGGGAAGACAAATCCGCAGTAGCAGTATGTACATTCGCCTACTGTGATGGTAAATGTGAAGATCTTGATGTGAAGCTGTTTCAAGGTCGTACTAATGGTAAAATAGTTTCTCCCAGAGGTTCGAGAGACTTCGGCTGGGACTGTTGCTTCCAACCAGACGAGGAAAACCTTACATATGCCGAGCTACCTAAAGAAAGAAAAAATCAAATATCTCATAGATACAAAGCCCTTGACAAGTTAAAAGCACATTTTGATAAATTACAAAACTTGTAAGTACCCTGAATTGTTACCTATAACTGATACTGTCAGTTAGAATATTATTGTAGTCTAATTATAATTGTTAATTATGTTAAAACTTATGCAGTAATAAACTTACTAACTTCTAACATTTTATTTTTAAAATACTTATTTAGGTATTGATATTAAGTTTATTAGCAAGGAGGTATAGCTAGCAAGTAGGAAATTGTCTTGTCTAAGATAGTTCTACACATAGCTAGAATGCTTTTATTGTTTTCTGTTTTTATTTGAGTCTGAGGGCTGAAGATATCAATTTTAATGTATTTGCAATTCAAGCAGTTTCCAATATTTTTCAAGTCAAATGTACTTAGTAGGCCAGAGTGTTAATTATCCAAATTTATTGGCTGACATTGGTGTTCTTAAAACTGATTTATTCAGGTAGTCAAACTGCATGTGGATAGTTAACTATCTGAACTTATTATTCAAATTATTGAAGTATACATATACTCGTAATTGTGTAGTAGCAAATCAAATTACATTATGTATCTATGTGTAGTATGAATCTCTTTAGTAACAATGATGAGTATAATAGGTGTGCAGTCCCAAGTGACGGGACAGAAATAGTAAGCTGGGGAGGGTGTGAAGCCTGTAGCAAGCAGTTTGAGCTGTTGTTTGGTTGACCAACAATTAGGTAAGAGGCATTCTAATGTACTTGCAATAAGTTAGTGACATGATAGCATAATATGCTGTATAGTATCCTGATCTTTTAAGTAAATGGAAATTTAATGTTAAATGTTACCTTTTTGATCTTAGTACCATCCTATTAAAACTAAAAGAATATGAATATGGCTTATCTTTCATATATATTTCAGATTTTAGAAATCGAAAACTTTAAATATATAATTATATAGACTAAATTATCACAAGTCTTTCTAGGCTTCTTATGACATAGGTTTATATATTTTTATAAATAAGTGTCAAAAAAATTAAGAACTTAAGTAGGTAGGTAAGTATATTGCACATCTTAATAATACAATTACTTTCGTATTACTAGCTAAACTACAGTTATATAATTTGCAAAACATTTAAAGATACCAAAGTAATAAAGAAATAATAATCATTGGGAATAATTACACTTGAAGAAGTGTGCACTCCGGGAGCCACATATGGCTCTAAGTTTGAATTATTATAGTTCTTATAATACCAATCTTTATCATCAACTTCCCTAGTCCTAGTGCTGCCTAAACTCATACTATCCGAAAATCTTGTTTTTGCTTCTCTATTAGAGACTGGCGAAAATGTGTCTTGTAGTTTGTGATGTTCTACTGGTGGCATTATAACTTTTGTTACAGTTGCTGGCCTCTTGCCGAAGTTGTGAGGTCCAATTTCAGGATTATTTGGAATTAAAATTGCTGACAGTGCTGTTGGCTGACTCTCTATATACATTTTTGTTGAAGGCTTGTTTGTTACAGAAGTTGACGATGAATACGACATTGTACTTGATTCCATCCATGTCTGCATTGACATATCATTTGTAGTGTCTGTTGTTATTAACAACCCTTCTTTTTCAGTTACATGAGTTATAGTCATATTTGATTCCATCAGGTTGTATTTGCTCATGTTATTTGGATCACTCTTTTGCTCTTCAACATTCTTTGTCCTATTATAGGCAACATGAGTACTGTTATCATCATTCATAAATGCTTGGAGCTCATGTATTTCACTTTTAATTTTCTTGTGTGTGCTGTTACTTTCAACTTTGTGAATGGGTGTTTTAGTTGTGGCTTCTACAATGCTGTGCTCTGTGCTACCTTTACGGCTGTATTTGATTTCTGATTCAGTATTTATTGTTGCTTGTGTTACAGTTAATGTAGGATCAGGTATGGGCATAAATCCCCCAGAAGTAGTAGGCATTATTGGAGAAAATCCGCCAGTTTCAAATCTAGGTGGTTCTGTCCTTTCATATACATTGTTGCCGTTGCTACTGCTGCTGCTACCATCGGGGTTTTTATTTACTGGCCAATCTATCTTACGGCCTGTATTTAACAACTTTCCGACATCTATCGGAGGTATGGGCATACCGAAAAATGTAAAACTACTGCTAGGCTTTGGAGTAGGTCCTGGTTTCTTCGTGTTAGACGTGTTTTTCATTTCTGCATAAATTACCGGAATACCTCCAATGTTCTCGTGGGACTTATTATGGGCTAGTCCCATTTCGTTTTTGATTCCTTCTAGCAAAGTCTCATTGTATGGGTAGTCCACATAATCATCATAGAAGTAATCCGATTCCTCTGGATATGGTCTATTGTTAATTTTATTAGTATGATAGGTATTTTTAATTTGAGTAGCATAATCTTTAATCTTGTCTAGTGACGAAAATACCTGAGATGTAGCAAGGTTTGGTAGTA
The DNA here is from genome assembly GCA_947049295.1 of Ligdia adustata. NCBI lineage: Eukaryota > Metazoa > Arthropoda > Insecta > Lepidoptera > Geometridae > Ligdia > Ligdia adustata. The sequence continues at coordinate 4,885,803 of OX346215.1, forward strand.
ATGCTTCATTTTCGTGTGTAATACATGACCTGAAATCTTCTTCAACAGCTTGAATTTTTGGACAATCGTTTCTTGAAAACGGCATACCCTTTACGTATGTTCCATCAGCACATTTTGGCCCAACAGATGATGATTCTGAAAGCCATGATTTGAGCCAGATAATTGCGCAGTTGCACGTTAAAGGATTCCCTGAAAAGAAAACACAGTTATTTATTTAAGTATTTGTTAAAACTTAGTACTACAAATTTTGTACTAACCATCAATATCTAAAATAGCGATGTTGTTCCTTAATTTAGCAAATGTGGCTTCAGATATACTCATTAACTTGTTTTGTTTCAGTGAAAGAACTTTCAATCTCGGCATATAATCGAATGGCTGCCCGCTTATATGGCAAATCATATTATTATCCAAATTGAGTTCGACCAGCCATTCCATGTATTGAAATGAAGCCCGCGTTATTTTAGTCAGTTTGTTAAAACTTAAATCCAACACCTCTAGGGAAGTAAGCTGCCTCAATCCTGAGTTGTCGATATTGGTAAGTTGGTTATTGCTCAGATTTAAATACTGCACCAAGGGAATGTTTTCAAAAGCGCGCGGAGAAATATACTGCAAGCGATTTCCATGAATTTCCATTATTCTCAATTTTGGTAAATTGAAAAATGCATTGTCAGGAATGTCGATGACGTGATTCTTGCCCAGGTAGACGGTAACTAGATTCGGTAAGTTAGATATAGCTTTAGGGTGAATAACTTCGATTTGATTACTATCCAAATCAATTGTATCAAGATTCCTTAAATCCTTGAAGCTGCCTGTACGCAGTTGAGTTATTTTGTTGTGTGGTATTTTTATAGTTGCAAGTGTTTGTATGTTATTTATCGAGTTACCATCAAACTGCTTAATATGATTAAAACTAGCGTCCAAAACCTTCAATTTAGACAACATATTCAAAGATACTGGAAGCTCATTTAAATTGTTTGACGATATGTTCAAAGTCTCGACATCTAACGCTCTATTTACTATACTCGGGCTTATGGCTTTGAGTTTATTTTTACTGAAATCTAGTGCAGCAAGTGCAGCGTTTTCTTGTATAGCCATGAAATCAAAGTTTTCAATCGTATTTCCATGCAAGTTAACTTGTTTGAGATGAACAAGTTTGCTGAAACTTTTAGGATGAATGGACAAGATTTGATTGTCACTCAGATCTAGTATCTCCAATCGAATTAAATCACTAAATGTGGTCGTGTCTATTTGTCGTAAACCGTTGCGGTTCATAAAAAATCTGCGCAAATTGTTTAAGGTTTTCATGCTTCCATGCGGAATTTTTTGAATTCCGTTACTTGAGATATCCAGTGTCCTTAAAGAAGGTAAATCCAAATCTGGAGATGGCGGCACAGGCAAGTTCGTGATTTGATTTCTTTGTAAGTATAATTTCTCTAATCCTCTTGGTAAACCGGGCACAAATTCTATTAGTCTGTTTGTATTAGCATCTACTTCGTAGAGATTTGGCAGATTTCTAAATGTTGCTGGATGGATTGAGACCAAAGCATTTCCAGAAATATTCACGTACTCCAGTAGAGGTGACTCCATGAACGTTATAGGATCTATCATTGACAGTTGATTGTGGCTGAGGTTGATTCTTCTCAAGGCTGGCAAATTGTAAAGTAACTTGGGTTGTAACCTTTTAAAATAATTATACGACAAATCCAATCCTTTCAGAGCAGGCAAATTCCAAAATGGGCCCTCATTCATATCAGTCAGCGAATTATTACTTAAGTGTAGTTCTCTAAGAGCGGGCATGGCCACGAAAGCATCTGTTTGTATGTACTTAATACTATTTTTATTTAGATGTAATCTCTCCAAACTTGGATGACCTCTAAGTGCGCCTCTCGGAATTTCTTGCAACAAATTATCGCTTAAATCTAAAAATTTCAGACGTGGCAGTGCATCGAGTAACGCTCTAAACTCCGAAATATGCATTATTTTGTTGCCGATAAGATTTAGTTCTTCTACTCCACTCCCTGATTGTTGTAAAAATGATTCAGGGTGAATTTGATTGATTTTATTGTAATTTAAATCCACAATTCTCAACTTGGGCACTCTATGAAAAGCGCCATGGTGTATGACATGTATATTGTTGTTGGATAACAAAATCTTCTCGAGCATGGGTTGATCAACAAAAGCAGCTTCGTTTAACTTATCTATGACATTATTGTTTAGGTTCAAAATGGAAAGCATGGGTAGGTCTCTTGTTGCTCTCCCGACCATTGTTGCATCTGTGATCATGTTGTTGCTCAACGACAGTTCTTCTAGCGAAGGAATTAAGGAAAGTGCACGCATATGGATATGATTTATTCCGCAATGAGTTACTTCTAGTTTTCTTAGCTTTGGGAGGTTAAACAGGGCATTTTCTTTGAGTATACGCAAATTAGGGCTCCCTTGTACAAAAAGTCTTTCTAAACTTGGCAAATTTTCGAACGTTCTCTCATTTATAGCATTGAGGCTTCCAGATTGTATATTGATGTATCGTATTTTTTCCATGTTGACAAAAACTGGTATCCTTTTCAAGTTGTGTGACTGTATTGTTACCGCTTGCAAATTTCGTAGTTTCAATAAACTTTCTGCGGGAACATTTCTGAAGTCATTTTCTACAATAAATATTTCTACTAAGTTCTTCTCTTGTGTTTCTAGCCACGCAGCTGAAACCCTTTCAAGTCCATTATGACGAAGCATCAATCTTAAAATTTTCACATTTTGAAATAGTTTCCCTGGGAGAGACGGTAGGTAATTGTTCTCTATTATCAATTCATCTATTGGTTTTCGTATCAAATCTCCTACCTTTTGTATTCCTTTCGATACTTGAGTCAGATCGCTGTGCGTACACCTGTAAAATATATTTTTTTCAAATGAAGATTGTTCAAATATTTTTTCTCGTTTAAGTTCAATGTCAATATGTACACAAACCTACCATATTTGAATGTCTTCTTGCCGATTCGTGCATATGCATGGAAGGATCGATTCTGGACTGGGGCATATTGTCGATTGTCCTGATGCAACTACTGATATCACAAGAGTGAGCCATAACACAACCTCCTGAACTTTAGAATCCATCCCTTAGATTCATGTGTGAGGGTCATTGTAGCATAATTTCATTTGAATCTGCTCTTCCCGCGTACCAATGTGTAGCCTGAAATAATATTTTTAATTAATTATTTATAGCGATATTGTTGTATGGTGTTTCAGGAATTATACTTAAACGAACACAAACAATAATACCTACTACGGATGAAAAATGCATTGATCCGCTTTCCTTCTTTACACCATTCAATTGGTTGCACTTAATCGCTGGTTAAATCATAATAGCGAAGCTAGCGTCATTTTCGAAATTTGACACAATCCAGTGGCGTCAAGGACCGGCTTTAATGAAAACAATGAAAATGGGGAACAATGGGCAACGGTCCGGTGGTTAAGATGCACTTTCACTACCATACTGTTGTACTACGTACTGTTTGCATCAGTCTTACACAATACAATTTGGAGGTTTTAAGACTATCGATGTAGGTCAGAAATGGGATACGGTAGAGTGAACTTTGCCACAATATGTGGTTGAACAAGACGAAATTGAAACAATGCGAGATCAGTGTTGCGTAATTCTAAAGAATGATATAATTGAAACATCAAGGTCTTACAAGAATATTTCGGGTTTCAATTAAAATTCCATAATTATTTCTTTATAGAACTTCCTTCCCAGAAAAACATAAATTATTTTTGAATCTACTGAATGTTATGCCCTTTACATTCGTAGATGATATTATAATATGTAAGATTCCACCATTCTTAGAATTTCTGTTAGTCAATTGTATGTACCTACGAGTTTTATTTTTGAGTGTTGGTGTTATAATTTATTTTACCTACTCGTAGCAAGACGATTATAGTCCCAATTTGGCGGGTCCGTTTTCTTCTCATGCTCTAGCTATGCCAGCATAGAATAAACTGAGTTCTGTTTATTTCTATTACGCTAGGCGTGATTATGCACTATAACAGCCTGAATGGAACATTATAGAGAGCATGCACATAACACACAGATCTAGGTGAAGTACCTTGAATCAATGGATGCAGCCAACGGCACGAGATTGCGGTACAGTTACGGCACTTACATCTAACTGTCGCCGGTTGTCATCCCGTAACGAGAAAACTTTGCAAATTGTGGGTTACTTTTGTAAAACTTTTATTTTAGTTTTAGTGACAGGTAGTATATCAACGTAATCTCCGTAATATGATAGGTACCTATATGACTGAACGTAGCAAATAAAGAAACTGGATCAAAGATATGTCCTAAAAATTGTATGGAGCACTGGCCGGGACAGTGTATATGATACCATAAACAAGTTAGTGATTATTAATTCTTAATATATCAACCAAATTCAAAATAACCTAACTAATCGTAGTGTACAAAATTAATTTAGAATCAAAATATTGTAACGCATAAAGCCGATTTACGCGTTTTGTTATGTAAATTTTGATATTTGTGACGGGTGGTGTATTCATAGACCAAAGTCACCATTTGAGTCAACCTAGGATACAAAAATCTTTCAGGGATGCTCTAATTGTAATACAGTTCACAGAATTTAGATATTTTTGTACACGTTTTGACGTAGTCAAAAGATGCAGGTTTCGTGATTACTCGTAGGTACACAATACTCGTCTAAAGTAAACAACATCTAAAGACATTTTTTGGTAGACGTACACAATCCTGGAAAAAAATTAAACAAGTCCGTAGCCATTTTAGTTTATTTCTTGATCATCGGGCGAGGCGATGGTTTTAAGAACGTGGATACTCGTATTGGGAATTATTGTATTCTGTATGTTAGTTGTCTAACAACAACTTGAGTAGATAGGTAGGTACTTAATACCATTATTTTGTAATAATTAATGAAACTTTACGAGTTATATAGTGTCAATAAGATTTAAGTCTAGTTCGGACCTACCTTAATAGCTGTCTCTATAAAAAACCATCATAGTTATACTCGTACGTAAAGGTTTACTCCTTTTATATATTCTGTGGCTCTAACTACAGTGTTTTATAATGATTATGCGCTACTAATTTCTAAAATACAATTTTTAAGCATTTAAGCAAGCTTGCATAAGTTGCGTGTTGAAATTTCCATTGCCTAAATATGCATATGCAATTTTAAAAAGGCAGGTGAATAAATTAGCATCATTTGCCTATTGTCTCAATAAAATATGTTTTTATTTGGTGTGGGTTTGTTGTATGTTTGATTTGGTTTTGTGAAATTTTTTGCACAACATAAACTCAAGATATGGTTAATGGCGTAAAAAGATTTACCTATGCCCTGCAGTGGGTAAACTAAGCTGTCTATGATGGTGATAATGATGATGGTGTATGTTTTACATAAGATTCATGTAAAAACATGACAAAGACTATTTATTCAGTGGAAATGCGATAACTATACTTACTCACCATTATGAATAACTAGCTGCGCCCCGTCTTTTTACCCGCTATGTGTTAATCCAGGACATACGCTGTCTTGGTGCTTATTTCTTTCCAAATCCGTTTAGTATCTTTTGCGTGAAAGAGTAACAAACATCCATAGGTAAATCATATTTTCACGTTTATAATATTAGTTTATATATTAGTAATATAGGTATTTTGATACAATCTGATATTATTATAAAAACGAGAAAAAATAACCTTTTTCTTTTTGGCATCCTCGATGCCAAGCTCAGTAATCCTACCTACCACAGTTAACAACAATTTAGTTGTACCGGAAGTACCTGGAGGCGGTCGACAAAGCGCATAGAAGACTTGACTTTTCGCAGTTCCCGTGTTGGCCCCTTAGGGTGAGGTAACGAGACCTATAGTGACCCATTTCGGCTTAATCCCAGCCCATAATAGTATTGTTAAAATATGAATTCTTACCTCTCAAGATTTCATCAAACTTACTGAAGAACTGATGGTGATGAAAGACAACTAGGGCTATTACTACTGCTTGCTTTAATGTCCAAACAGCTACTGGAACGATACGAATACAACTAAATATTACAAACATCAGGTAACAAAAAATTCCCAGCTTAAAATTTACAACCAAAAAACAACGAACCTTGAAGATTCAACCGATTCCAAATATTGCAAAATAAAACAGAGGGGTTGTAAACCCTTTTTGTAAAGTTACGTCACACCGTATCAATGACGAGCGCGGTTGGTGGTGGCCAAACACGGACTGAGATCTGGAATATTTCGCATGTAAACACAAGACTTTCGGTTCACACTTCGATGCGCACCAAGTAACTTATCTTTCACCATTGTGCTTGTGGCTCGTGCCGGTTCGTAAGTGTGGTACAGAAGGGACAGCAACACCAACAGTAACAAGTTATTGCCTGCAAATACTCTTAACAACAAATAAATGCCACGGTGCTCTGTTGTTTTCAGCAGGCATTTTTTTTTGCCATATCTTGATTTTTATAAGGTACAAATTTGGTACTTCTAAACTAACTAAATTACAGTTGTATACCTAAAACATAAGCTTGCTGTTTTTTTCTGGTGTAGTACCTAATAAGTAGGCACTTTATTATTGCGTATACCAATTTTAATGACCGCGTAATTTTTTAAGCCGTATTAGTCATGGTGTCGTTGGTTGTAGCAACCGTAAGCCATGTCAAAAGGCCTACTATAAAAGTTAGTCTTAACGAATAACAAAGAAACTAATTAAGTTTCTTTGTTATTCGTTATAAGTGGTAATATCTTAAATATAAGTGGTAGGTAGTTAGCTAATAATAGAGTTGTTTTTAATAAAGTTGGTGGGCAAGTGCAAATGAATGTACATATTAATGTGTAAAATAAATTCGCTTCTGCACTTTTGCTCTTTGGTTACAAATTGCAAAATAAAGAATACTAAGGCGTGTTATCTCGATTAAATCAGCGATGTGGTAACGAGGAAGGGTGCATACTTGGACAATAAAATTGACTTGTCGTTTTAATTGCTCAATTCTTTAAACGAACCTACCATTAGAAACTTTGTTGTAGAGGAATGCGATGATGGGCGAGTGGTTTGTGTGGTCGATTGCCGTACGAGAGGTACGAGGTGCAATCCTACGACATACGCAAAAATACCAGAGCTACCAAGGAAATCATAGCATGGTGGTAGAGGGTTCCCTAAGGCTGGCCTGGCTAACCTTCAAGTGGATAAATCTGACGTTAAGCATACCTAACGGTGTGTTCCGGCGGCTTTCCTTACTAGCCAGTATATTCTAGAGCATACTCTGTGCTCCAGTCACAGTGTTACTGACTTCCGTGGTCGTGCGAGTTGGTGGTCAAATGCCTAGCTGTAAAATAAAAACATTCTGGAAGTTTTGCATCAAGACATTATGAAAAAAACATAGCCGAACATAAATGTAAGCTCATTAAAATCATTTACGAGTCAAATACTTGTACAGGTACATAAGCATTATAAATAGGGAAAGAGAAGCTTGAGGATTCAAGGGTATTGAATTGTCATTGGGTGATAGCATAATGACCATATTTGACGTAATAAGGATGTACTGTGCCAGCGACCCAAAGCCATACTCCCAAGCTCACTTTTGAGCGACTAATACTTAGAGGTAAGTTGCGATGCGATGTAGGTTCGAGGTGTGATGCAAAGTTGCAAGACAGCGCAGCTGAGGGATGGGTGGATTCACCACGGCGTGGTGGTGAAAGTGGTGAGGGCTCCAGAGTGCGTCGGGCGCGGACAACTGCTGGCGCACCTATTGTTTTGCCGAGATGTGACAAAATGGAATTACCTCTCTGTCTCCCTGTGATACAACAGCATGCTTAGAATATTTTCTCCACGTAAAAATGCTAACACCGCGAACCAAATCAGTAGTGAGTTGTGGTAATTTTTCTTTTGCTGGTACCTACTGAAAACGTCCCCCATTCAGAATCCCGAGGGATGTTTTTTAAATAGGTACTTAGTATGCACCCTATGTGTTTAATAATATCCGTCAAATTTCAAGTCCCATATCGTAAGAGTTTGAGCTGTTTGTTGAGAATGCTGTCAGTCGCAGAACTGTTAGATGTAGCTAGCTTGCATAAAAGCAGTGTCACTATTGAAAAGACAAATATTATAGCTATCGGAAATACAGGAAAATACTTAATAACTTCAGGCTATATTTGACATCCTGCGCAAGAAATATAAATAAATTGGTACCTGAGCCAGCATTCATTCAATAAGAATGTATCAACTTCCTTAACGGTGGGCCAATTTTATAGTAAACGTCACAGGCACAGCGCTAACTGAATCATTATGCTGAGTGTCTCGAAACTTTTCGTTCCTGTCAATTTTCGGGATAAAAATGTACATAAGCCGTTGCAAAAATCCCACTTTTTAATTGAGATACCCCACGAACTTAGGTACATCTCGAAAACCTCTTAAGTGTAATTTAAAAAAAATTAACGCGTGTTTTATTCGTATTGTTTAAGAAGACGGGCTTTCACGCGTACCTGACTGTGGAAAGGTCCAACTATATTTTACACGTCGCACTCGAGTGCAAGACGTGTCATCGTTGAAGACATGTACGCCTGATTTTATCCTTGATGAAGTTCACCGAATGTGAACGAAACTATAGTTGGAGCTTTCCAACAATCAGGTACGCGTGAAAACCCGTCTTGAACCTCTTAACTGATTTCGCTCATTTACGAATTTTGTACCTACCTACTATCAAAAGACAAAATCGTAAGCATATATTAGCCTCTACTCAGGCACATAAATTACAGAATAAATAAAATATGAATAAAAGTTTCATAAATGCATGGAGCTCCGGCCTGGACAGTATACATGATAGGTACCAAAAATACGTCAGGGACTATCAATCTTATATATATCAACCAAATTCAAAATAACGTAATTTATCGCAGTGTACAAAATTAATCTCGAATCAAAATATTTCCATGTTATTTACGAAAAAAAGGTGATTTGCGCTTTATTATTGTATCAATTTTGACATTTGTGATGAGCGGTGCAATTTATAGACAAATGTGACCCTTAAATTCAACCTAGGTTACATAGGTAAATCTTACAAGGATACCATAACCCCACTTCATTCATCCATCTGGAATATTTATTAAGGGATTACCAAAATCTATTGATTTAATTGCTTACTGTGTTATACTTAATGTAAAATGAAACTAAACTGCTTTTTAAATTGGATATGTAATTGATCATCGTAACATTATGTAATATCAAGGTTCAGAAATAATTAATAATAATGTCACAAGTAGATACACGCTCATTATTATCCATATTGCGAATGAAGTAGCGCGAATTCAATTGTTTAATAATAATAAATGTGTGGGTCTCCAAAATACAGGCATTGCCTAGTTTGGGACCCACAAGTAATCTATTGTAACGGATTCATAATGTAGTTGGAACATGTATAATTATTTTGTACTAGCTTGTGGTTTGTAATTTCCTACTTATAATTTAGAAATAATTTGTAATCTGTATTTATTTGGTAAATAAACATTATCTTATCTTATCTTATCTTACTTCAATTCACAGAATTTATATATTTTTGTACACAGTGAAGGAGGCGGCTGACGCATTTTTCATTAATGCACAGTATTAGCCACATCTTTAGACATTTTTTGTAGATGTACACCGTCCTGGCCGAAAATGAAACAAGCCCTTTACTTGATAGAAAAGAAAACAAATTGCGTCATGATTTTATACCTTCAGCCAAGTAGTTGGCTGCGGACATCATTCCGAGTAGGCACAAGCGTGCACCTCAGAATCTGAATCATTTCACTCACGTGCAGAGTAGATTGCCACGTGCTTTAACGATTAGGTAAAGTCATGGTGAACGAAACCTGTTTATGGAAGCAGGTTAGTAGTTTGCAATGATCGTCAAAATAGGTACCTAGAAACTTGACCAGAGTATTACTTTATACTTATTCGTTACAATAATGTCGCTGCTTAGATATATCCAACTAGGCTTACCCTCTTTGTTTCCATTATAACTTTCGTGCTTATAATAATTTTAGTCGGTTAGGAGTCGCTGATTAGTTAGTTATAGCCTAGTCGGTAAAGGCCAGGTAAAAGCCAGGTTTAGGCATGCACCTCTGAGTTTTTCGCTCTAGTGCATATTAGAATTAGTAAACAAATGTGAACGGTGAAGGAAAACATCGTGAGGAAACCTGCTTGTCGGAGAAGGTCAATAACTTTTAAAGTCCCCAACTCGCAATTTGGCCAGCGTGGTGGACTATGGCCTACACCCCTTTCACAGGAGAGACCCGTGCCCAGCAGTGGGACACTATGGGTTGATACGTAGGATACGCTGCGTCTCCTGTCTTAATTAGGTACCACCTCAGTCACCTTCTACATAGTGGACTTATTTATTTGCTAGCTGTACCTGCGACTTAGTTCGCAATTGCTATCCTTGTATAATTTATATCAGTAGGTATACATTTCATTGATCCTTTTGAAAGTCTTTTTGTACAAGATACCCAAAAATAAGGTAGCAGTTTGAACTGTGAGTTTGATTGACTGAAGCGATACAAAAAAGTTCGCGTATGTATGTTTGAAATGCCGAAGATCTAAAGATTCTGCATAGCACTAACGCCTATGTAATTTTTGCAAAATCAGCACTCATTTTTAACAGACTTCAAAAAGGAAGAGGTTTGCAATTCGTTGGAATCTTTTTTATTAGGGTTCCGTATGCCAAAAGTTAAAAACAGGACCCTATTAGGTACTAATACTTCGACAGCCTGGTGACAGACAAACAGTATACCTAAGTTTTTATTCCATATTTATAACATACTTGGCGACTGATTTTTCAACTTGAGGATGGTAGTTAGACAGGCGATCGTTAGAAAATGGTTTATTCACGATGCTTTCCTTCATTGGGAGCTCAGCCCCTTTTGCCGTATTTTGTGGGATCAAACCTCGTGCTTCTCGCTCGGTAAAAACGCATTTAGCGATATTTAAGCATGAGTTACTGAGTTATCACATAATACATTATTATGTCTTTCATCCCCCTCCTACAAGAACCCCGGCGAATTTCGGAATAAAAAGTTGATATGTTGTTCATGAAATTCACACCATGAAATAAGCTATATGTAGATATAACACATTTCATTCGAATCTATCCAGTAGTTTCAACGTGATGCCTAGTCAAGATACAGATAGACAGACATAAAAATGAAAAAGTTACAGATACCGGTTTAGCATTGATAACTACATGGGGATGCCTGAGTCAAATTTTCGAAATACATCTAATGTACTTACTGAATCCGACCTGTTACAGTTTTATTATAAGTATAGATTACTTAGATTCATGAATAGACATAGAAACTAGGTACCTAGAATGTCAAAATGATCAAGGTAATGATAATTCATTTTACTTACTCAATTCAAATCAAGTACAAACCAATACGTATATAGGTAACTACGTAATAGTATAACCCCCTCGAACGGAATCGGAAAAACACACATATTATTGTGCCGAGCTTATTTGAAAATAACAAAAACATGTTTTTAAGAAAGGAATTTCGCATCTTATGCGCTGTTAGAAGAGGTTAGACTAGCAATAACAGAATAATGAGTGTATATAGATGGACACACCCACCATAGATCTTGTGGACTCTACGCACGTTTCAATTTACCGACACAGTACTGTGACCACACGCTTCTAGTATTCATAGATAGATACCTTACCATCAAATAAAACAAGAGTCTCACATAAACCGCTTATGTGGTTTAGTACAGATTCTTGATAAAATATATTGTTTGCAAAAAAATGTATACTTATCATAATGAATATCCGCCAACGTGGCAGTTACAAACCCTTATTTGTTCAACAAAACATTGCCCAGTATCTACGAGTATATCACCTACCGGTTCCAACGGAAGATCAACGCTGGTTGTTTCAACCAGCATTATGTTGAGTTGAGACCGGTTTGTGACAAATAACAGTAATTTGTAACTTCACTCTGATAATTAAGTAAATTGTGTAATCAAGTTTGTTTTCTGTTTCATATAAATATTTTTCTTTCTTGCTTTCTTTATATCTTAAGTAGAAGCATTAAAATTGTTATCAATGTTTTTTTAAAACTCTCCAACCTATTTTCTTTTGATGAAAATCCCCGTAAACAGTCAAATTTTAGCACGAAACTAAACTAGAAATTGTAAAAACAGAACCCGATATCATGTTAATTACTGTGTTTAATAATATGCCAAACCACATAAACACAGAATCTACTTACAAAATATGTTACTGGGAACTTAAAAAAATAAAATAGACTAACGATACAACAGTTTTTTTTGACGGAAAGCTCATTTCTAAACATCGTTACAATGTAAAATTGTAAAGCGCCATTTACTCATTTTTACTGAAGTATCAAGCTTAGAGCCTTAACTTAGGTATGTCATAGGTAGTTTTTCTTAACATAATTAAGTATAGATATGCTTTGTACATAATTGCAGGAAATAACTGAATACAGGCAAGATGTATAATAGTTAAAGTATGCAACGATCCCTCTTCGCAAGAAAACTATTTGATGCGGAAAAATTAAACCTCTCATTTAGTAGGATCTGTTAGGTACTGAAAATTTAAAAAACCTCATAGCTGTTACTTAGTACTTCTGATCTCCTGGTAGGTACTAGGTATATTTATATTCTACTGCTACTATAAGAATCTACTGCAGGACAGAAATATAATAAAATAGTAATGGACAGAAGTCAAGAAAACTATAATTATGTACTTATTAAAAAGTATGTAAGTACCTATAAATAATATTATAGATAAAGTAGAATCGAATGAAATTATAATACTTGAATGTCTTCAACGCTTCAACTTCAATAGGTACTAGAGTATATTAATTTTTTTTTAAGTATCCTGACTGCACCACTAAAATTCAACTGAAAAGCAAATAAAAACAAGCTTCGGTCCAGTAGTTTGATTTATTTATCAAACCGGCTTGAAAAAAATTTACAGGTGCCTGCCGATTTCCGATATGAGAGTTTGTTATCACATTTTAAAAGTTGGACAAATGTATGTTGAGACATCCCTAGCAGCTCGTGAAATTATCATGACCAGTCTTCTTCTCTTACCAGTTTACGGAGCATCCCCAGCACTCCGGCACCTCGAAAGCGACATCAGTGCCGTATATTTAGTACAGAAGATTACCATCACTAAATTAGTCTTTAAATCTTCATCCCTGTAGTTTAATGGATCAGCGGTAGCAAAATTTAAAGTAAGACAAGAAACACATAAGAAACTTAAGAAGACTAGTTACCTACGATATATAAACTGAATAAGGCGATTAACGTGACTAATTCTGATCTTCAACGGATTCGAGACTGGAGTAAGTCGTACGGTCTCACAGTTAATCCGTCTAAAACTCAAAGTATCATCATAGGAAGTTCCCGTATGAGTTCTAAAATCGAAATGAGCCGCATTCTTCAAATATTTTTTGATGGACTTTAAATTAAAATTAGGGAGACTGTCAAAAATCTTGAACAACCATGGACAAAACACTTTCCTGGAATCCAAAGCTTGCAGAAGTTAGTCGCATAATCTTTGCGTCTGCAGTTTCTTAAGAAGACTGCGTAATATTTTTCTTCCGATTACTACCAAAACTGCGTTTGTGCAATCGCTCCTTCTTCCTATATTGGATTACGCGGCGTAGACGCTTACTATTTAGATTTAATTGAAGAGCAGCTCACCAAGCTTGAGCATTTACAGAATTTTGGCATTAGGTTTGTATTTGGGTTACGCAAATATGGCCACATCTCCGAATACCATAAGAGGCTCAAATGGTTACCTATCCATCTTCGCCGTAATTCTCATATTCTGTCTTTTCTTTATAAAATAATATTCAATCCCACCACTCCTTAATTAAAAGATAATTTTGTCTTTGTGACTGCTTCTCATTCTATTTCTTTAAGACCTTCACGAGATCTTCGCCTTATGCTGCCAGTTTACTGTGCAAGCTATCCTGCAATAGAACATGTTACCCCTGTCAATCAGGCAGACTAAATCTCTCTATATGTTTAAAAATTTGGTGAAAAATCGTTATCTCTCCGTAAATTAACCGGAACATTTATTGCGAGTATGACATGTATGTATTAATTATGTATATTGATTAATTTTAAAAGATTTTATTTTCTTGTTTTTTTGCGGTACAATATTTGTACTTGTTATTTTTCTATTTTTGCTATGATGCACCACCAACGTGACTGTTCTCACTTTGTCCGATCCATCCCAAGGTTGCCTGGAAGAAATTGCTTTAGGCGATAAGGCCGCCAAATGTACAACCGATGTTTTGTTCTTGTCTGTATCTTATTGTTTATTTTGTTTTTGGTGTGCAATAAAGAAATATTCTATTGTATCTAAATATTTAAAAAAATAAAACTTGTCTTTTGTGAACACAACACCTTGCCTCCTTTTCCATTACTATTAAACTCTGGAAAATTAAACTGTAGAGTCAGTCCCATTTGTTACAAAATCATGGATATCTTCGTGTCAAATCAAAATTGTTTACATCTAACTCTAGAGGTAGGTATACATACATCAGTACATAACCTGTTCCGACACGGCATCGACAAGGCAAGAGTCAGCCAGTTATAGTTGCCTACCGCTCGCCAACGTGGACTGGCGTGTCAACATGTTTTTAGTTAGGAATTTATATCGGACTCATGATAAGTTGAATATTAGAAAGTATACAGTAGACAGGTTTATGAAAAACCCTCCAAAAATTTTGATAACCGGTAAGTTTGAAATTAATCTGATATGACTTTTTTTACTTTGATAATCAAATCCGTTGAGGTTTCACAAAAATAACACCATGAGCTTGGGTGGTAACTGAAAGCTGGAATGAGAAAGTCTTGGTATAGAAAAATAGGTATTCCATGAATAAGGGTTTTCACGGGGTCCGATAAATCGGGGCATCATTCGTAGTCACATCAGAGTGACAAAAATTTTTTTTTCGTTTAAAAAATCCTGAGTGTCACACTGGTGTGTCTACGAGTCATGTCCCGAAAAATCACAGTTCCCAACTAAAGGTTCTACTAGTAGACGTACTAGTTTATTATCGTGTAACATATTTGCGTTTGCGTACGTAACCCTAGTAGCCGGTAATTTGACACGATACTCGATTAGACTTGCGGCCGCGACATAAATGTGAAACGAAAGTGAAACTATGTAGGCAAGGCACACTAGGTTTTTATGAACAATTTCTCTACAAGAATAATTTACGACACAATGAGTCTATAACGACCCTTACTCAAGTAAAATGTAGGAAAATAAATTTATAAATTATTCCTTTACAGGTGGTCTCGGCCAACTTGGCGTAGAATGTGCTAAGTATCTCCGCGGCAAATACGGTCGAGAGAACGTGATTCTCTCCGACATAATCAAACCTACCTCAGAGATTGTTAACGATGGGCCCTACATGTTCGTTGACATACTCGACTTCAAGGGCCTGCAGAAGATTGTCGTGGACCACAGAGTCGACTGGCTGATCCATTTCTCGGCGCTCCTTAGCGCAATAGGAGAGCAAAACGTTCCTTTAGCAGTGAGAGTGAATATAGAAGGCATGCACAATGTGATAGAACTTGCCAAGCAGTACAAGCTTAGAGTGTTTGTCCCGAGCACAATCGGTGCGTTCGGACCTGATTCCCCAAGAAATCCTACTCCTAATATAACTGTGCAAAGACCGAGGACTATTTATGGTGTATCTAAAGTGCACGCGGAACTTTTAGGAGAGTACTATTATTACAAGTTTGGGTTAGACTTCCGTTGCTTGAGGTTCCCGGGAGTAATTTCCAGTGATCCGCCAGGTGGAGGAACTACAGGTACCTACACTACGACTTATATGGTTTTAGAGCAATATATCTTCTTATTTAGCTCATGCCTTCACAAATTTGCAAAACATCACAAAATCTGTGTTCTCTATTGGTTTTGCTTAAACGCGTTTTTTGGTTTTCCGACCTGAATGACCTAACCTATGTCCATTATCGACCAAATGTTTAATGTTTGTAATGTTTTATTTTGAGTTCTTACCAGTACGAATTTTCTTTTTATCTTTTACCTTTGACTTTGTACAAGATCCGGTTTCTCTATTGGTATTGCTTAGATGCAGTTTTTGTTTTTCCTACCTGAATGACCTAACCTATGTAGATTACCGACCAAATGTTTAAAAGTTATTAAAGTTTTATTTTGAGTTCTTACCAGTACGAATTTTATGTTTATCTTTTATCTTCGACTTTGTAAATTAACGGGCAAGTCTATAAGACAAACTCATGGTACATTATTTCAGACTATGCGATAGCAATCTTCCACGACATCCTGAGAAAAGGACAGTACCAATGTTACCTCAAGCCCGACACACGTCTTCCCATGATGCACGTGAAGGACGCCCTTCGAGCCCTTGCCGAGTACCTCGAAGTACCCAACGAGAGGTTAAACAGAAGAGTGTACAACGTGACGTCAATGAGCTTTACCCCCGAGGAGCTTGCTGATGCTATATCAAAACATTTGCCAGATTTTAAGATCACGTATCAGCCTGACAGTAGGCAGGAAATAGGTGAGATTTGGGCTACTAAATTATATTAAGATTTTGTCCCGAGCCATAGTATAAGTGATCGGCAAAGATTTTAAACTAATACCGTCATAGTATGGAAATTAAAAAAAAAAACATCACCGTAAAAGCAAGGTCATTGGTTCGAGTTGTTTGCCGATAAAATTTGTAGGTTGTATTATTATAATGTATGTACCCTCTTGCGCGCAAACGCATGTGACATTTCTTTCTGCAGTGTCCTTAATGATAGGTACTCAGCTGCGATCGATTACCTATCGAACACTCAAGGGCAAGCGTTACCCAAAACTATTTGAAAATAATGTTAATCGATACGGTTCACCGATAGATCGTGTTTTTGTAGAGCGAGACCTACCTATTCACACTCGGTTTTGTATGGAATAAGAAAGTGAAACAGACTTCCATTCGGGACGCAAAAAATACGTTACTAATCATGTCCTCTTAAAAAATAAAACTACATTGAATAAAAAAATATATTCAACAGAATTCGATAAAATTTATATGGGACCACCTCGGGAGTATACGTTGTCGAAGTAAAGAAGATTTCTACGTAATCGGTTCACAATTGACGACAGACATCGATGAACATATGGTTTTTTTGTGTAGGTACTAAAAAAATAAATTGAGACGAACATAGAACCTCTTCCATTTTGGAAATCGGTTAAAAACAGCATCACTTTGCGTCAGTTAATGTTTTTTTTACAACTCAATTCCATTAAATAAATATTTTGTATTTGAGTAACGATTCCGGTAGAGATTCGTTTTGAATTGTGTCAAAATAAAATACCTAAATCATCTACTGCCTACTTAAATTTGGCAACTTGATTGTTTCGTGATTTTAATGAACCTACTTAAGTACTGTACAAAATTACTAAAAGTCATACATGACATGACCTACATACAATGGCATAATGCAAGTTGGCAGTAGTTGAGCAGCTGTTTCCATTGATATGTTGAACGACCTAGATTTTATACCTAGGAGCTAGCCTTACGGCATGTAGGTAGGTCGTAGTTCTTGAGTACTTCTGCTTTGTAGATAAAGCGCTACCAATGCAAGGTTACTTCAAAACTATTACAAGTATAGGTAATGTAGGTATAGGTATTCTATGCACAAGGATATTACCTACCTATAGGGAATTATTACCTACGAGTTGAAAGGGAGTCACTGTACCTACTGATCATGACGGACAATTTTATAATGGAACTAAGCCGAGATTGAAAGAAGAATAACAAGTGATCAGAAGCGATTGTATAAAAACCGACTGCAGAAACATTAGACAACGGTATTTTTTTAAATGAAACCGCAAAATGAATACCACCTGCAGGTAAAAACAAATCCAATGACCCTGCGCATCAAAAACGGTCAACCAGTTTATGCTAGGTTTCGGTAGGTTAAATATACATACATTTTTTTGAATAATACACTTGAAATGTATTACCCTCCGTTTGGACAGTGGGGTAAAAATTAAAGTATGGTATTTGAGGTATGTTTTAAAAGCGTATATTTCAAGTACCTAGATAGTTTTTTTGCGTATCCGCTAGGATTGGCTTTTTTGTTGTACATAGATTAAGAAAAAAGCGTTGTCTTTTTTCATCGTACCAAACACGCAGATAGCGAGTTAGATGATTTAACGTAAAGTTGTCGATTCCAAAACTTAACTATTGTAAATAGCTTTCGACATGAGCTCTTCAAAGCCCGTTACGAAATACCTACTAAAACTTGATGTTGAATACAAAATCCAAGCATACACAAACTTCACAATACATAAATGCCATAAAAATCAGCATGTTCACGTCAACTTACACGCAAATAGAAAATAAATGATACATACGCTTACGATTGTAGACTAACTCATTGACAGAATATTTATTTTTAATTTCAGCTGATTCTTGGCCACAAGTATTCGATGATAGTGAAGCACGTCGCGATTGGGATTGGAAGCCAGAAGTCAACTTGGACAACCTCGTAAAGCTCATGATGAACGAAGTCAAAGAGAAAATAGTGGCCAACGGGTTCGATTAAAAATAAACATAGATTTGTACAGTTATTCTAATTATTCTACGTTAAGTTTCTGAAAGGAACCTAGATAGAAAATATTTACAGCCAAAATTAACAGAAATACCACTTTTGAATAAATTCACTACACTTCTCTTTAAGAATGGGCTTAGTAATGTAAAGATGCTAAAAGTATCTTTGCTTATCCAAAGTTTTTAGAAAATATTATCTTGTTAGCTAAAAAACAAAGTTTATATTAATTGCCTCTATAGTATTTGCTGCGCCCACTCCAGTTTTTTTTGTTCGGGTATGAAAAACCCTTTGTTACAAAACTGTTGTATTTTACGAGTACCTAAGTAGTTCATTTAAGGGTTCGATTATAAATATGTATAATTTGTAGTAAAATAAAAAATAAATAATTGAAAAATATGATCAATTCCTTTATTTATGCATCAATACAATAAAATAAAAAACAAAATAACTTTAACTTACATTAATTAAGTCTAATTTAGTTAATAAGCCATGTCAAGCATAGAAACCACTAACACAGGTACCTAATCATAGTTAGGTATGGTGTGACCGCTGTAGTAGTACGTAAATGACAAATCGAATATACATAATCATAAACCGAGGGACAGGAACAAAAATTTGTATATTTACCCTCTCGCTCGGGTTTTTCCTCTATCCAGAAACATAAAATCATTGAACGAAAATCTCTATATACAGCTTCGGTCTAAAAACATGAGAATGCAGAAGCCTCAACTCATTTTGCTTCAATCGAAGTATGTCAATCATATATATACCTACATATTAATAAAATATTAAATATTTTTATTGCATACCTAACATTAATTTATAACTTTCCGCAAAAAAATGAAAAAAATGAAATTTTTTAAAGATGACCAGGGCCTTTCAAAATTAATGCAACTTAATATCATAATAAAATTAGGAATGGGCGATCGAGTGTGCATGCATCAAATTCTATGCCTATGAAATAGTAACAACCGTTTAATTTGTTATATATAAGTCCAGACACATATATAAGTTATGTGGACCTGTGGTGCCATATAAAAGAAAATATTGTGTACATACAACAAACAAATGAATTTCAATCTTCATTTATAAATAGCCAGAAACTTGTAGTTTATTAAATGCTCACTTAACAAGTTTAATTCGTTACGTTGATTTGCAAATAAATATCACCAAATTAATAAATAAATCGTGTATCCAGTGACTAAGATTTACGAGTTTAATTCGTGACGTTGATTTGCAAAAAAATATCGCCAATATAATGAATAAATCGTGAATCCAGTGACATATTAGGTTCCAAAATTAACAAAAATGTATTGCATAAAATAAACGAAACGTACATAATATAACTACAGGATATTTCATCGATTTTCGTTATCTGTATGTACGAACATTATGTTATCGTAAACTTTATTCATTTGTTAAGTGCACTATTAGCCCAGTTAATAGCAAAATTCTCAGTATAGACACCCTTACAATAATTCCTGTCGCTGAAACTTATTAGTCTGATAGGGTAACGTTAATTGATCGTGACTGAGAAGAATCCATTATTTTACATGGATTTTTGTCAACTGTCTTCTATTGACGTTATTCTACCAGACTGCAAAGTCAGCGACAGAATTATTGTCAGGGTCAAACCCCACACTGACTGGACTATGGTAGCATAGACATTACTTACGTCAATGTATGGTAGCAGAGAAAAATAATAGACAAGTTCACGTCAATTTTTCGTGATCGCTGTTGTCTCGTGTTTCTAATGCACAATCAAAAACCTTTACTTATGCCTCAACTTGGGAGGTACTCATCGCCTACAGTAGAGATGATTATTAAAGATGGCAGCAAGATCACTATCAATAAAGCCGTCCTTATTCCTACATTTCAGAAAGGACTTGTTTCATTTACGGCCAGGACGGTGCACGTCTACCAAAAAATGCTTAAAGATGTGATTAATATTGTGTAGAAATGAAAAATGCGTCAATCGTCTCCTTCATTGTGTACAAAAATATCGAATTTTTGTGAATTGTAGTGTAATTATGGCATGTCTAAAAGAATTATGTATCCTAGGTTGACTCAAATGGACACATTGACCTATTTATTGTACCGCCTGCAATAAATGTCAAAATTGATACTATAAAAGAGCGTAAATAACATGGCAATATTTAGATTCGAAATTAATTTTGTACATTGCGATAAGATAAATTATTTTGAATTTGGTTGATAGATTAAAGATAAATAGCCCCTAACGTATTTATGGTATCATGTACACTGTCCTGGCCGGAGCTTCATACATTTTTGAAACATCTCTTTTATAATGAAGCAAATTGTACCCGGTCCTCAATAAGCCCTCTATAATAACTTCTCTGGCCAAACACTTAACTTATCACAATGACTCGATTCACACTACAAGTGTCAGTCTTCATTTCGTTTCTTTTCAGCAAAAAGTAAGAGGTATTTGTAACTATTTTTCTAAATCCACTTTTACAAATGCTCTTTTATTTTGAGTCTTACCACAAAAATATTACAACAAGGTTATGTTAAGATGCCAGCAGTGACAACACGCAATAGATTTCCGTAAATCTAAATAACAAAAACTTAATTATTTCACATAAAAGCCGAATTTAGATACGATTTTATGCAAGTAAATGCGTGCTTATCGTAATAGAAAGAAACTAATACGTGTGGTAATCCGTAACAATTGCTGTTAACTCCATGCTTAATCGAGGCCATCTTATATTTATATACTTACATACACACATAATACATAGCTAGGTACATACTCAATACACTATTACCTTACAATAGAGCAATACGTTATAAGTCAAAATATTTATTATAATACACATTAATTTATATATTTAAATATATACAACTAAAATACATGGACGTAATTATTACAACGGCCATTTGTTATTAATAGGCAAAACATTATTATCAATAGTGACATTTAAAATTGTACATTATTGTATCATGAACATTCGTTTCGCCTAACACTTCTACATATATATTAGCAACTTTCAAATGCAGTTCAATGTTACGGAAGGTGTTTAACAACAATAGTACACCGTCTCTCTCTGTCCCTTATTAACTTTGTTAACTTTAGGTAAGTTTTTTAACTTATCTAACGTTAAATAAGTTAATATGAGACAGAGTCGATTTTAATTAGTTTAGAAATGTCAGTGGAAAGCCTTCAGAACTGCACCCAGCACAAAAGTATTTTTTTTAATTTATGTTATTATAAAACTCTATAACTGTAAAATAGATTATTATAGTATTTTCATTGTTATACATTTCTTCATATACCGCAATCTAAGTATCTACCCAAATAAATGAAAATACTTAAAATTGAATACCCAGTATCAAAACAACAATGCATTTTTGGAATAGAACAATTGGAACTTCTACAGCAGTAGGCATCTAGGCATATTAAAAGGCACATCCGTCGGGTAAGCATGGAAAACTAAACTTAGTTACCGTTATAATACAGGCGAATTATTAGCTTGTTATACGCATGCAAAGTGCTTGAAATATGCACGAAAATTTGCAGAGTAAGTTTTTTCTTTTATTTTAAAATCAACAACAATTCGTACGTTATGCTTTGATAGGCGATAATAGGTACAGACAACATTACATTAAAATTATTTAGTATTTTTGTAAACGTAAAGAATCAAACATTGTTCCAAAGGTTCATTGGTGAGAATGTGTCTTCCATCGGATTCACGATATTATAACATTTATTGCATTTCGGAACGCCGGTTGAGTGCACTACACTCTGCAAAATATTATAGCAGTAATATGCATCGCAACTAGATCTTAGGTAAAATACCCTGAAAATTGCTTAAATATACCTCTCTTTTGTGAGAATTAGGGAGCGGATTTTATGCTTTTCATAAAATCCGGTCCCTAATTATCACCAAACAAAAGAGAGGCAACAACTAAAGATCTGTCAAACTATGTTAGGATAAAATGCCCTAGAGTTCTAAAGATGGCGTTATATACAATAACGGTAACTTGACAATATTGCAATAATATAGTGTATCATACATTATCCGCATCAGGAAAATCTACTGGGTGTTTTTATAAACGCACATTTCGATAGTTTTGCATTATATACTAGACATTTTAACACCTTGCTAACATTTGGACTGATACACCACAGACGCCTATCAATAATTTAGCTCGTATATTATCTAAATAATTTCTATATTAGGCCGCGAACTTTTTAATATATTTTATTAATCCTCATGGTATTGCAGAATGAACAATTAAATCACAATGTAAATTAAAGAAGTAAATAATTACTAAAATAAGCATCCATCCGATTTCTAATAACCTTATTGCACTGCTTTCTATATTTTACTATCACATAAAATTATAATCACTTTTTAAACGTAACGATGCTGATGTAGCATTCTCTATCTTCATCTTCTATAAGCGCGGCAGTTTTTTTCTTAACCACCCACTTCGCGGGTGGTTTAGCGTTATCCAAGACTATTTTTTGTTTTGTTTCAGAATTATAATTGCATTGCATCACAATAGTCGTAATTCTGAAAGAATTCAAATCACAGTCTTGGGTTCATCGCTATCGCCAAAAAAATGTGTAAATTGACCCGAGTATTTGCATTACATTCGCAAATATTTAAGACTTCATTTTGAATAACAATACGGGTTTTCATTTATTTATTTAGGACTTATGCAACTCCGCCATATCAATATATCGCGCTAGAAGTATCAGTGTTTAGAATAGTTTATTTACTTGTACATACGTTCTTAGTTTTCTGATTAGAATTAAATTAATGGCACTTTTTATACCAATCCCGTATAATATATAATAAAATTAAGAGTCACAACTTTCGTCCATATATTGATAGTCTTGAACATCCATTACAAAGTATTATTATTGATGTATTATTGACACAGTGCATGAATGAAGATTTTTTTTAAAGTCTATACTACATATACAATAATCTAAGGATTATAATAAACAAACATAATTATAATGCGTTCTGCGTTTTTGCGCAATACATTATTATGAATTAAAATTATAAGTTACTAACTTAAGGCTGTTAGTACAACAAAGTAACTGTTATTAGATCTCCATAATAATTAAAAAAGACGAGTAACTTATTGAAACAATGATTCAAAATATGCATGGAGGTTTAATTGTGATGTCCTGAAGACTTAAAGTATGGAATCAACCCATTCCCAATAATTCTATTATCGTCTGCTGATGTTTTTTTAATGGAACAGCTAAATTATTACCTCAAACGCCGGGTTGACCTCATAATAGAAGTTTTTCATTATGACTTAACCGATATAGGATATTCGTTTCCATAGGGCACATGTAAAACTATTCATTTATTTGAAGTTGGTGGAGTACACAAAAACTTAAGTACGTACATTAAAAGGAAAATGCAATATTCACAAATTGGAATACAATTAGGTAATTAAATAATAGGTATATAAAAATTAATTCAAGTTGGTTCAGGTCAAGTATAAGAGAGAAAAGTGTAGTACAGATTAACTCTATCGGCTGATATATAGGTTACTTCGTTACAAACGAGTATCGTTTACAATTTAAATACTGCACAACCGACTTCAGATTTTTTCTCTTCTATATTGACCCCGATTCAGTCAGGCCAAACTTACTAAACTAACTTAATTTGACAGTTCTAAAATTGGCTCCTCTCTTTTTGTTTCCAAAAGTGAGTGAATTATGGGTATAATTTTAAGAACTTTTAGTTTAGTCAGTGTCACTGGCCGAATTGGGGTTATTATAAAAAAAACATGTTTCCAAATAATATCAAAAATACAGCCGTATTGAGAACCATCTTTTTTTCCGAAGACAGTCATAAAATATAATGACCTTGAGTAATTTATCCATGCTAAACGTATGGATAAATTATTTTATTGAGTATAGAATGAAGAAATGGAAGGAAAGAGATCGAATATATTTGAAATTCGTCGGACCGTTACGATTGAAAAGTAACGTCCAAAGAAGTAGAAATAATACACACACATTACATACTAAGTAGTTACAAAGTCAGACTTTGGAGGTCTTAAGTGATGATTCCAAAAAGTCCTCCCTTATACAATTAAGCAAGTCAAAACGTGATAAAAATGGTTAAAACCATTTTTATCACATTATAATCTAAAGATTAAGTTACTCGTAGTTTAGAAATGTCAAGAACTGAAACGGCAATGTTCGGACAGTCAAATTAGCTAAACTGTCAGTTCTTAAAATTATAACCATCCTTTTCTCACTTATGGAAACAGAATAAGAGACGACAATTTTAGAACTGTCAAATTAGGTTAGTTTAGTAAGTCTGGCCTGCCTAAATAGGGGTAAATGTTATATCGTTAGGATTATTTATAGAAATTGATTGAAAATATAAAAATAGCAATGAACAAACGGTATACGTGTTACTTATTTGTCAAATGACAAGTGTTTTAAATTGCCTGTTCGTTGTAGGCAATGCATAATAAACAGACACGATCAATCTTTGTACGAGAACTTCAGATACTTTATTAAAAAAATGTGAGATTGTGACATTAAGCCCCACTTTGAAGGCAACAATTTCATTGAAGCCAAAAAATCCTTGTGATTCTTTAGTTTGTTTAGAAACTGGAAAATAGTCCACTACATAATTAGAACGTACGAACTTGACTCTTGAAACTCTGCAGCCTCTGGGCCTACAAATATCTCAATCGTAAAAGGTGGAAGGAGAGACAGGAGCCCTATACCCTGACTAATGGATAATATACGTACGTAAGTGGTAATATAAGTGGGATCCATCGAACCGTGATTTACCAGATAATAACATGTACTTTCGTAAAGTAAGCCAGTCATCTAGCAATTGTAGGTAATTAATGTCAATGAGGGAAAACATGAAGTCCTGATAAGCGTACAAGACGACAATCGACTTTGGCCGTACGAAATTATTAACATAAATAATGGCAAGATAATATACATATCTATTATGTAAGTCATTGCGAATAATCATCATGAAAATACTTATCCTTCAAAGCTTACATAATAGACCCGAGTCTCATAGAGCATATTTTAATAGCATATACTATGAATTATAACTCCTATACTCTCAAAATTAAGAGCACTTGCATATTGTCCAAGATGCGTGAGTGTTGTTTATCTCTAATGCTTCACATAATAAGCCGTGTCCAATTAAGGCGCAGAATTAGATGCATATAAGCTCTCACGCTTGCACTATCTCAGTTTTATTAACATATGAATATAAAATTAACAAACATTTTAGTAAAAAATCGGCTTCGGTACAAAAATAACGATGTTTTCCAATTTAAATTATCCCAATTTATAAAAAAATTGAATAACAAAATATTAAATACTGTATTCCTACATACAATACATATACATTTGAAAATATTTCATATAGTATTTTTATGTATAAAAAAATATTTATAATAAATTGTTCTTTTCATTAAAATGTGATAAATTCCTGTCGTAAAAATGCCCGAAGCCGATATGTTTTTTAATACTATTTTAATAAAACTGAGAGCGGGTGCATGCGTCCAATTCTGGGCCCCAAGCATTATTATTGTAATTGACAGTAACAACAAATTTCGCAAAATTAAGAGCACTTGCATATTATTCAAGTTGTAATATTTTTAATAATCATTATTAATAATTAATTATTATCTTTACAAGTCACATCAAACGGATATTGTATGTATCATGACCCTTTATTGTTTAGTCAGGCAAGTTACTACTCTTTATAGGATATACATAAATCAGCAGTCAGACAATATTTCATAGGCTTCTTCTATGATAAGTCTCATCCAAGGATAATAGTTCGTTCTACGACACAAAATCGTTGTTTCATTCATTAAGCGAATCTTCTTACAATCGTACAAAAACAGCGACAGAACAAATCACAGTTCAAAAACACACGCGCTTGCATAAACGCGGAAATAGGAACGAATGATAGAAATAAATAAAAATTTACTTCACATAAAATAATAATTGCCTAATAGAACAGAAAAACCAGACAGAAACCGTGATATTTTTGACCAAGGTCTTGTTTTTTGAAAGAAAATCAATTACATAGATCAATAACTTGTCTATATTGTAGTTTTTGATCAATTGAACTATTTTTAAAATATCACGCGTTGTGTGAGACTAATCTATAAAGATATTATGTTCAACTTTATAGTGCTCTTAAATGTTGTAAATTTGTATCTTTTCAAAACCTATAGCCGAGTTTTAGCAGTCGCTTCAGTTAAGGTAGCGGAAGCTCCCAGTAACAGTTGTTGTCCTGCTCATAGACCCCGTAATAGAAGATATCTTACTTAAGATAGTTCACTTATTATTCTAGATATAAACATTATGTAGGTCAAACAAAATAAAAAAAAACTTAGGATAAAAAAAGTTTCGTTAAATTTTTATCTTTAGAATAATAGGTGTACGTTTTTTTAGTAATTTATGAAATTACGGAGAATGCGAGAAAACACATATTTTTGCAATATGAGCGCGCATTAACTGCAAAAAAAATAAACAACTCCCATACCTATGACACAAATTAACTGTTCCATTTATTCCGCCTTAATGTGCTGCTGTTGCTCTCTGTTCAGGTTCATCTCTTTGAGACGCTGCCTCAGTTGTGCTTTCTTCAAGTTTGTCATTATTTGCGTTGATTGATACAGCCATGACCCCTGAAAATATAAATAATATATATTAACACTAAACTAGGTAGTTTTACCGTATATGTTTACAGCACACATACTTAAATTTGCTTTACAGAAGATATATGTGCTATTAATATAAGGATGTCCGTGATCACAGGATGAAACTTCATAAGGAGACTTTAAAATAAGTTTATTTAATACTAGCGTACAGCTAATCTTTCATAATTATGTCAGTGGGAAATTTTGTGAAATTATATCAGTGGTCCTTTTGAATATCTTATTATTGTAAAATATACAATAATACAGCAGTATTTTGAACTGTGCATTTGATTAATTCGTGAAGTTCGCACAATTATGTTCAGCATGAGTGGTCAATTTTTAAGAACTAAAGATTTTGCATAGCATGAACGCCTATTTGATTTTGTGAATTCAGCACTCGTTTGAACCCGAACATTCATTCATTCATTTCATTTATTTTTTATTCAAGACAGCTAGGATTTGACAACCAGCTCGAACGACGACGTATGCTACTCTGTGGCCGTAGATGGAGCATGCCTAGTCTGGAATACACTGACTCTCAAAGGAGTCCGCCGAAACACCGTTAGGTTTAAAAACGACAAATTTTTCAACTTTGTTTTCCTTCAACGGTAGCTCAAGCTCTACTTGCGTATTGCGTGGGATGGAACCTCGTACCTTTCGCACGGCAATCTACCCCCTTTAACTACTCGTTCGCCATCGCTTAAAAAAATTGTGGACGCTGTGTGTTGATACACGTACAATCATAATCTATGCCGCAGCTATAAACTCTGACTATAGTATTTTGATGCGGTATACGTTAAGTCTAACTTTTGCAAAGTTACCCGTAAGATTTGTATGGAACATTTTATTTATATTTCTATTAAAAAAACTCTTGTCTATAATTTATATAAAGTATGATCTACAATACCAGTGTCGTATTTTTTTGTGGTAACATAATTTCAGTATAGCCATTATAACGCAATTTTCTTTGATAATTTGTATAGAACGGTTTAAAAAAGCCGATTTTCAATTTCCTATTATTTAAATTATATAAGGACCTTATAAAAACAAAAGTAGGTTGTAAGGTTGTGATGTGACCTTCAAATCTCACAGATTATATATGCGGAAGAGTGTAGTGACGTTATTCGTACTTACTAACAATTTTTGTAACTATTTAGTTACAGGTCAAAAGTTACTGGTAACTCTTAATGTTTTTCTGAGTTTAGTGTTTAGAGATAAATTTATGCCTAAAATAGGAATATTCGAAAAGCCCAAGAATAGGCATTTGCCGAAATCTGCTAATGACTACCTGTTAAATAGACACCGTGAAAAACTATATGAGATTCTTTAAATAGCAAGTAGACATAAGTATAAACCAGATCTGGGAACATCCACGCGACCACGATATTTTAGACTTTTAAACGAAAACAACCAACAATCACAACCATATTAATGTTGTATTTCGCACAATAATAATATGAAATAATATAATATGAAAATGGAAACTACATGTATGCGAGTACGAAATTTTCAAGATACATACAATAAATGTAATAACTTAAACGAAATAAAAAATTGCAGTACCGAAGCAGAGACTCGTCCGGTCTACAAATATAAAAAAATTAACAATTCATTAGAAATGATTATCAAATAAAATAAAAGAAGAAATCCGATGACAATTTGATCCAGACAGCTGAATTTGAGCTATATTATCATCACTTTATAGTTTATCATAGAATCAGTACACATAACAACATTTTTGGAAGTTATATATTTTTGATTCTATTAATCTTGTTTGAAATGTTTTTGATTTAAACTAAATTTTAAGCTTTGTCATATATAAGTTTGACACAATTTGGAAGTATTGTACTGTACATTCATTGCAGAGCACTGATAATTTCTTATCATGTTACAGTGTGTAAATAAATGCAGATAGATGTGCAGCATGTATATTATAAAACACATGTTGACCTTGATTCAGAAACTCCACGCTACCTAAATCTATAATAAATTGTATTGAGAGTTTGTCTGAAGAAAGTAATCACCTGAACCAATTTTGAAAATGTAGTTATTCCTAAATGACATATTGACTTCGCTCTTATTTAATTGCGATAAATAATAACATTATGTATTTGTAAAACATCAGACACCTAACGAAGGGGTTCGGGTCACCTAATTCGGAAAAAATATATGGGGTGATTTTAAATTGACTGCGTACATCTTTACCACACAATTAGCATCGTTAATATAACATATTTCGCTAAAAAAACCCATCTTTTTGCATTTTTGTTTACATAAAACTGGAAAATATGTTCAGCTAAGCGTGATTACACAAATCTGGGTCATGCGAAGCCGCGTGTTGTCGCCGTAACCTGGTTTCGCACCTGGGCGGGGCCGCGGCCTTGAGTGTCCATGAGTTTTGCGTTCACTTTGCATGACTTTAATTGAAGTTTTCTCAATATTTTTGTACTCAAGTGGGTTAAACAAAAAACACGAGTATTTTATTTTTAAATAACCTAACAGTATATTTAAAAATAAAATACTTGTGTTTTTTGTTTAACCCACTCAATTTAGAAGCACCCTGTATATACAGTGCTGACGTTTCTACTTAATGTGGCGTAATCAAGAATTTTGTATTTTATAATTAAAACTATATTTTATAAATAAAAAGACATACTTATAGAAACTTATCATTTTGTGATTCTTAACTATTGTGTTTTATTTTTTGATGGAGCATTTTGTTAAATTTAGCATGCCCGAATCAGAGTCAGTAGGTACACAGTTCATTTAGGCTAGCAATGCACAGGTAAGCGTCTAGTGCCTAGAGCTTCATTAATCACCTTAGCAAAACCAACATACTATTTGAGTTTAGCCAACATATTTTCTAGGAATACAAGTCACTAGCTCTAGGCTCTTGAGTGAGTGAGCTTACCCCTTAGCTTACACAAGTTCATCAACCATTAACATGCTACCTATCATTGTTAGTGAAAAACATGCCAATTACTAAAATTAATTCATAGATAACTAATAAGTATTAATATCTAAATGACTTACCACCATTATCATGCAGTTCAAGAGTATTGGTATAGAGAACACAACAGATATGAACAGCCCTTTGCTGTCAAAGTATTGTTGTCTAGAGAATAATGCCCAGTTTCTAGCAGCTACTTCATTTATGCTCTCTGAGAAGTATACCAGCAGCACTAAAAAAGAAACGCTATACATTTATAAAGGAACAAAAAAAGGAATGTGTGAGGTTAAGAATCAGTAGTCACATTGATTTAAAAAAATTAGAAATTCAGAACACAATGTCACTTAATACTCTCATATGCATTTTTATTTACCACAAGATTTGAAGTTTTCATTAAATGCATGGAGGCCATTTACCTTTGTCTCTACGTCAACATCAAATTTGGAAACCATATAAAAATGTTTAAGCATCTATACAAGGAGACACACCAGAATTAAAAATGATTTAACTTGTTTGAACTCAATTGCAATATTGTAGTTAATACTTCAGAAGCATTTTTTTTTAGATTGAGTTAGATAGATGAATGCTTTATTGTAGACACACAAAACATAAAAAAAAAATATATATAATTTTACATGTAGTGCTAACAAGACTGAATGTGACTGAATAACAAGATAAGAAAATCATTAGCCTGATGGATTCAATTTCACTATTTGTATCAAGAAAAAAGAAGCTGTAAGAGTTCAAACTACTCCACACTCACAATTGTTTCTTTAAACAAACCCACTGTATATATGATACATGTACTCATATATACACCATAAATACAGTAAGTTACACAAAAGTTGCTTGCATATTA
Organism: Ligdia adustata; assembly: GCA_947049295.1. Classification (NCBI taxonomy): domain Eukaryota; kingdom Metazoa; phylum Arthropoda; class Insecta; order Lepidoptera; family Geometridae; genus Ligdia; species Ligdia adustata. Next base: position 4,916,926 of record OX346215.1, read on the forward strand.
AAAAGCAAAAATAATATGTTATTTGCATGAAGCATAAACTAACCAAAATAAAATGAGCAGTTTTATGCAAATTATTTTTTTATTAAAAAACCTTATAAAATAATAAGGCTCATTAACATTGTATAATGGTTAAAAATACCTTAAGATACAATCTGGTATAAAAGTAGTATTTTATTTCATTATTTGACCTTGACCATCATACCTTCTTATAATAATACCTTGGTAAATTGTTTTCCTTGACTTTTATGATACATTTAAGCAGTGTAACAGTAATATATCATTTACTCACATAATATGATGAATAGTATTATTTGGAAGTTTCCATAGTTCCTTGTTGATAAGCATGTAAATGTGACAATGATGTGGAAAGATACTAAGGCTATAAGCCATGGGTCTCCCCACTCAATCTGAAATAAATAAATAGAACTAATTACTACAAATATGATTAGGTAGGTATTAACTATGTAGTAGGTACTTAGGCCTTCTTTTTTTGGGCCTCATTTAAATGTATGAATACGAGTTACCTTTTGTATCTAATTTGATAATATGCCTAAGATGAAATATGGCAGCACGAATGAAAGGAGAAATTGATTTTCAGGGAACATTTTGTAACTATGTGTGATTCTATATTCAGGAGCGAACATTTCACTAGTTGGTGACGAGACATTTATCATTTAAGATGTAGATAATATGAACATCACATAATGCCCAACCCATGTGTAACTTTAAACATTTAACACACAGCATCCCTTTTAAATGTTGTGTTTACTGTTACTATGGAAGTTTCAGAAGCATGTTTAATATATACTGGATACTATTGTATGTTAATTTTGAATTTCATATGCAAACACTTTAACTTAGGAACTCGTATATTACTAATAGGCATATAATTTAAGTGTTATAGCACATACTGTAATAATTAAGATACGTCGTGTTTTTAAGCGACATTCTGATACAGCAGCGTCACGGCCAATATAGTTGACATTACATGAACACTTTGAGCTAAATTTTGATGTATAAATATGAAAGTTATGGTTCTGGTCAATACTTTTAAAAGGATCCACGAACTGGCATCGATCGATCGATTTCTTTAACTCCAATAATTGCGAAATACATTTTGTAAATAAATAATGCTACACGGCGTATGACCATAAGCAAAATGACTAAAATACAAATTATGAAGTACTTACACTGCGCAGATACGAAATGAAATCTGATATCTGGTTAACTTCAACAAACTCTTCCATTACTATATTCTGAATAAAAACCGAAAAGTTATTTTTACGAATTTTATGTACAACCGCACAATGACTTATTTCTCTGCTTTGCTTTTTCAGATTATGAATGACTGACAGCTGACATATTATTACATCTGACGTTGATTGCTTTATTTTTATCCTTCAACTTCAACTTAGGTTTTTTTTATTCTTTCTTGATTGGCCACCACACTCTGTGTATTGTGCTAGTTCTCAAGTTCTTATTCCTATTGTTTGTTCTATAAATTTTTTATCATTTTTGACTTAGGACGAGGTATGGGTGCGTTCCGCGTAACTAGGTGTAACCATTCGCTCTACTCGCGTGCGCGACCTCAATGTAAATAACAACTGACATGCAACTGTCGTGTTTGGAGCATACGTTAGTGCAACTATCTATCTATCTATGATTATGGCCTCTGTGGTATAGCCGCAACTTGGCCATTGTCGCGTGGCTTAGAAGACAAACGCTGAAAAGATTGGCCGGTGACGCGAATAATTCATAGAACACTTCGCCGATGCTCACTGTCAATTTTTGATATTTTTTTTAATGTGAGCTAAGGTGCAACTAATTAACGATCAAAATAGCTCTGTAAAAACGTTGACGTTTATCTGACCGTTGACAATACATGTCTCTAGCAATAAAGGTTATTTTCCCGTGAAATGTGAGGTTCAGGTGCAGTCAGTGTAAATATTCTACTAACGCGTTCGATACCTACGTGCAGCGTAAAAAAACAACGAAACAACTACACCCTTAGGCATGGGACGAGTCCCCGTAGACAAGGCATGGCCTCAGTGACTTTAGCCTGGCCTGTGAGCAAATTAAAGAAATATATATATTTGGTACTGTCAAATTCGCTGCGAATTAAGTTTTTGTATTTTGGACTATGTAATTTTTAATATTTTTTTTACATTTTAACATGAATCGCGGACGTAATTTGTGTTTTCTGTAATTGTTGCAGCTATGTATTACATATTTCTTTGACTCTACGAGTGAAAACGAGCCGGTATCATAATGTTATCAAATAAAATAACAAAAAGGATTAGCGGCTTCATAGCCTGCTTAATTATCATTGTGCAAGACGCGCGAGCCAATAGAGATTTTATGAAGCCGGCGGCAGATAGGTTCAGTTTGGACGTGAGTGAATGCTCGTTGTATCACAAATTGTGTTCGCATTTGGACGAAGATCTTGCTATTCTTTCATGCTCGCTAAATTCGTCGTACAATAAGACCTTAGTGGCCTCAAACTGTCAGCACAAGTTATGGACTTACCAAAATTACTTATTAGACAATGCTTATTTGGACTTCAAACTCACAATGCCTTCAAAGCCTTGTCAAGATGAACCAACTGTACTCAACTGTCTAAAGGCTAACGACAACTCAATGGACTGCATATTAAAACGGAAGTCTGGTATCACCAACAAAAACTGTTGGAGAATGATAAACAAAATTGAATCTCTTATTTTTAATGACTGGCAAATAACTGGTACTTTTTTAAATAATTGCTATGATGACATACAGGCGCACACGTGTGGCCGTATACCACAGGATCCAAGAAGCCTCTCTCAAACTCAGACATTGAAATGTCTGCAGAGCAATGAACAGAAACTTCGTCCAGAATGTATATTAGAAATGAACATGCTGGAAGATATGAAATATAGCAATTTACAGTTGGATAAATTAATATTTGCTGCTTGCAATGTGGACCAGAAAACATTCTGCCCAGATGAAATATCTGGTTCTTGGCTCATGTATAAATGCCTTCTGAGACATAAATATGAAAATAGTAGGTTTTATTCACATTTCACTTACACTCAATAATAGGATCCCAGTTTCACTTTATGTAACATTGATATTCTTTTCAGGGATGAGGAAAAAATGTCAAGACCAACTGTTTTACGATCAGAGAAACATAGTCATGAATTACAGGATGAGCAAAGGCATGGTGAGATCTTGTAAAGAAGATATTCGCAAATACCGTTGCCGAAAAGGTGTTGTGGATGACAAAGATGTGAGACTTGCACAAATATTACTCTGCCTAGAAAATGTATTAAGAAACGACAGCACAAAATTGACAGCTGAATGCACTCAAGAAATGACTGATCATAGAAGAATGCTAATGGATGACTACAGATTGTCCCCAGAATTAATGCAAAACTGTGCCAATGATATCACATCTCTTTGCAAGGGTATTGAAGCTGGGGGCAAGACTATTCACTGCTTGATGGACCATGCAAGGCCAAGAAAAAGGAAAGATAAAAGAATAAGTGTACCATGCCAGAAATCTCTGGAAACTTTGGTACAAGAAGCTGACCCAGGAGAAGATTGGAGAGTTGATCCTATATTACATAAAGCTTGTAAGTCCGTTGTAGACAAATCCTGTCAGGAAGTTTTAATAGGCAATGGCAGAGTAATGTCTTGTCTGATGGAGAAACTTGGAACTGTACACATGAACCCAGACTGTGAGGCAGCTTTATTGCAAATTCAGTATTTTATATCTAGAGACATTAAATTAGACCCTCAGTTGTACAAAGCTTGCAAATATGATTCTGTGACACTGTGTAAAGCAAAACTTGGTTGGCCTGATAATGATATTCAGTCAGAAAAAGATCTATTAGTACTTCCTTGTTTGTACAATTATGCATACAATTCCGATCAAAAAGGTAAATTGAAACCTGCTTGTGAATTGCAAGTTCGCAGAGTGATGAGACAAAGAGCCATCAGTGTTGACCTGATGCCTGAGATCGAAGAAGTTTGTATAGATGATTTAGCTATATTATGTGTAGATAATTTTGGTAAAGGTGAAGAAATAACATGTTTACAGGACAAAATTAAAGAGCTCTCTCCAAAATGTAAAGAAGTTGTTAACAATTTTACCGAAACACAAAGCGGTCATATAGAGTTGAATGCAGTTGTTAATATTAACTGCAGGGTTCCTATTGATAGGCTATGTTCAACTGAATTAAAGAGTAAGAAGGATGAAGATGACGTCATGGAGTGTTTAATATTACACAAGAATGATCCAGAAATTAAAGCTAATGTTAAATGTAGGGCAGCTATAGAACATGAACAATTGATCTCGTTGAAAAATTATAGGTTTACTCGTAAGTTTAAGAATGCTTGCAAGTCTTATGTTGTAAGATTTTGTCCTAAAGCTCAAACAAAAAGTCAGGTTGTGACCTGTCTGAGTGAGATTGTTCGTAATGATACAATCGCTAGACGTAAGCACACAATATTTAAAGATTGTCGGCAGCAATTGAGAAGTCAATTATTCCAGCAAAAGGAAAACATTGACTTGGATCCAGAACTAAAAGCAGCTTGTAAGACTGATTTACTAACTTATTGCCCGAATGTACCACATGGAGAATCCGCAGCATTGGAATGTCTTCAAACTGCTAAGGGCAAGCTCTCTGTGGCTTGCCAAAAAGCATTGTTTGTTGTAAGGAAACAGGAATTTACAGATAACGCAATTGATTACCATTTAGTTATGAGCTGCAATGATATGATAGACTTGTACTGCCATAACACAGAACCATCAAAAATACTTGACTGTCTGAAGGTAAAAAAATTTGTTTGCGTAGGTTTAGCTCCACTGTTCGATTTGGTTCAAATACACATTTGCTGTATTATAAATAAAATGATGATTATCTTTTCAGGCTCATCGCAAGGAACCTCAATTCAATGAGGATTGCAAACTTGTGATAGTGAATCGAATGATAGAACAGAACACGGATTACAGATTCAACAATAACCTACAAAATGCATGCAAAATTGATATTAAACAGTTTTGCTCTGATGTCATAGGTAAGAAAAAAAATGTTATGCATACTGTAATTTTATTAATAGATATCATTATCTTTAAAGTTTTACTTCAATGTTCAATTAAAAAATTATGTTCAGTTATAATGCTCAATTAATCTTCAATGTAAAAAGTACCTAATATGTGAGTTATTTCAATTTAATGATCATCAGCCTTGAGATTAGTCTGTTAGTGTACATGTACCTATGTATACTATGACTAATGTTCTTCAAGTTAATTAATATTATTGTATATCATTATCATTTCCTAAAACCCAAACTATGTACAGCATGTATGCCCAGCATGTATGCCCAGAATTTTATCTATTCCTTATAATGGTAATGTAACACATATTTATGCCTAGTAGTTCTGCAATCTAAAAAAAATATTATATCTTTATCATATATACTTATTTCTAAAAAGACCCAGACTAGTATATACTCGTAAATAGTCTTTTCCGTTTATAAGATATCATAATCTCTATATAAGCTCTCAACAACTCAAATTTACACTGTCCAGGTGAGCTCGTCTCATCCAGTTATTGTCTCGACAATCCATACTAGTCTTCCAGACTTACATTTACAAAGAAGAACTATTTGCTAACTAAATCTGGCATTAACTTTAAATTTTCCTTAGCTCTGCTATAATATTGAACTGTTTACAGCTAATGAGCCTCAGGATATCGAACTACAAGGCAAAGTGCTATACTGCCTAAAAGACAAGTTCAGAGAGTCTAAACTGACTACGTCATGCGAGAATGAGCTGGCTAGTGTTCTAAAGGAGCAGGCGTTGAACTTCCGATTAGATCCATTGCTCGGAAGACTGTGCAAAGCTGAGATACAGACTATATGCGCTATGCCAACGGATATTGTGAATACTGAAGGAGAGGTAATCTTTGTTATGATTTCCGATACCTATTATTTTCTAGGGGATCAAGAGGCGGAGGGAATCCTGCTTGGACGTCTAAGTCACTTTATAATTCTCGAAGACAACTTCAAGTCGAGGTCATGTCGTCTTAGAATGGAGTAGGCAACTAGTTACCTGCTCACGATTGCTTGTTATTTTCTTTAGCTCAGTTTCAATTAAATGTACCTAAGTATACTTGCTGCATGATGTCATACTATATTCAAATTAAAAGTAAGTAGATATCAAAACAACTTATTTGATAGTAAGCACATAATTATGTATCATGTTTAAACTGAAGTAGCTGGAAGACGACAGTCACGATTCATTTAAATCGTGAGTGTAGCTGTTTTATATTTAGATTTATATAAGTTATGCTCTACGGTTGCTGTTACTTCGGTAAAAACTCTTTGTAGATATTTCTATCGGTCGGTTATTACCTCGTTAAATTATTCACTAAAAAGGGATCTTTTATAATTACTGCGTATAATTACATTGTCCCGGAAACAACCCTGTATGCCTGATCTCAAGACAAGCATAATATAACCGCTACGCCACGTACGAGTAGGTCAGACATAAAGAAAAATGAATTCTTGTTTGTCATCCTGAAATATCGCAATAATTATAAAAGATCCCATTTTAGTGAAAAATTTTACGAGGTAATAGTAATTGACCGATAGAAACAACCAACTGTCTCCTCTCGAATACACGTTCCATTTCATAAATTCAACAAAACATATAGAGGCACCACCATCAACGGCTGTTGTTAAATAAACAAGTATTTTGGACAAACGTGCAAATAAATCATGAATGTCGAGTAGGTATATATGAATATATATACCTACTCGACATTAATGCGAGAGCGTCGATTGCCTTGTTACTGCTCTATATGGCGTTTATAGGTACATCATTCGTTATAGAATGTCTTAAGATAACTTGTGGAAGGACATGGTAGCTTTCGTCATTATCCTAAATGCGAGTGGTATCGCCGAACGCAGTCAGTTATCTAACAACATACTCGTATAAGCGACTTATGAATTACGTGAAATGAACCGTGAATTTCTAAAGACTGATTAATATTCTTTGGGTACATTGAACTGTATAACATTATGCCATTGTCTAAGGCTTCATTGTGATAAATGGTACTTCACTGTTACAACTGGATACATATATATTCGATTAACGGGCTAGATTCTCTAGATATCTATTAGGTACATTTAACAGACTATCTTTTTACAATACTCTCTATATAAAAATAGGTATAACAAATGAAACACATAAAAAACAGGTAGTACATTGGGGTGGCTTTAAAAAAATTTCTTCCAGACAACTTTTGGATGGATCGGACTATTTTAAGTGATGTCGCCGTTCGTTGATTTTAAAACTTCTCTATTCCTTGTAGAGTTGACTGACTCTGTCTGTTCTTATGTTATTAGTTAATTGTCCTTGCAATCTTCTGTGTATAAGGCCGCCCAATGAGAATGATGATGACTTAATTTAAACCTAAACTCTTTTGGTTAGGAGCTAAATTATCACTGAGTAATATAGGCTAAATTACAATAAATGTCCTTCTGTGCGAAGCCGGGACGTGCCGCTAGTATACAGTAAAGTTATATAATATTCAAATATATGTTGCAACCTACATCTACTTACTGCTGGGCACAAGTATTATTCACTCCACTAGAAGTTTATGACTTAGTATGAACGTACATTGTCAGAAATTGTTTATAACCACAAATTTGGCGTAGCGAAAATATCCCGTCTAAGTTACTCACCATCGTTTTTTTTTTTAATTATAGGTCGAAGAATGTTTAAAGAACGCGCTGCTTAATCATAAGATAGTTTCTGCTGAGTGCGCGCGTGAGGTCGCGCAGATCATCGAAGAAGCTGAGGTGGACATTGAGACTGATCCATTACTTGAGCGAGCCTGTGCTCTCGACCTACTGAAGTACTGCAAGGATTTGGAGCATGGAGCTGGAAGACGTATGTTATTTAGTTTTCAGTTTCTTTAAATTACCATTTGTGTGTTTACTATCAAACTTAAGCAAGAAATATTGTCTTCAATAGGAATTTTAGTAATGTGCATATAATAACGTACCTACCTACTTAAATAGAAAGATAATAATTTAAACCACCCGGGGCCCTTATTCACAATGAACATTTTAACCTATTTTAACACATAACGCGGCTGGGTTATTTTAATCACGTAGAATTCACGTGGAACGGTATTCACTAAGCCAATGTCAAATTTCATATCGTGCCGTGGCACGCGCTCGTTTTGCATCATCAGACTCTTGTTCATACACTTAAATTTCCTCTTTATTCACTAAGATGATATCACCCAGGTGAACGGAATATAACATTCTATGTATACCTATGTACATATTTTTTTCAGGACTCAAATGTTTGAAGATAATTCTGAATGACAGCAATAGAAAATTGGAGTCAGAATGTGAGAAAGCACTCGCCAGCAGATTGGAAATGTATAAATATGTTGCTTCGGTTAGTACCTAACAACTGTAGTGTGTTTGTTTTGTTGTACTATCCACACTTCCCCTTACACACGTCACGATATATTTTTACACTGATCCTAATTGCTTACTTTTTTAAAAATAAATTGTATATCAAATGAGTTTTTTTTTTATACATAAAACGTACAATACTTTAAAGGCAACTAGTAAGTTGTTTCTTGGTGTATGTCAAGACAAATGTATATTTTTCTGTTACTTGATATCTCTGAGCTGGGTGCACCAATTGAATTGAAAAACCTTTTTTTGTTTGGAAGGGTATATAACTCCCATGTAATCCCAATTTAATTTTGTTAAATTCAGTCGACTGGTTTGATATTTAAATCGAAATAAATAAAAAAGTTCTATCGGCAGCTACCATCATTGAAGTTGGTAGTCAGTTATTAAAAGGTTTATGTTTTTTCAGATGAGAGTTATGGAAAATTTGGGTGATGTCTACAACGAGTTATCATCGTCTCCATCTAAAAAGTATTTTCTGGTAGTTGGTATCTCAGTGATTGGTTTAATATTTATATTCGGCTTATATTGTGGACGTATGACTAAGAAAGCTATGTATGTAAAAAGAAAATAGGTAATCAATTTATACATTATTTAGGTTAAAGAAGTAAATAATATAAAATAAAATATTCTTTTATTTTATTTTAAGTATAAGTAATTAATCAAGCACATATAATTGAACCATGTATATTATTATTATTCTAAAGTTTCTTCAAATTCCATTTCGAAGTCTTCAATGAGTTCTTTCTTCAGAGCTGTAGTTGTTCCTTTTGGTTCAGATTTAAGTTCTACTTTAACATCACCTTTGATTATCTTTTGGCTCTCCTCAAAGAATTGGTTTGGATGGTTTATTCCTAAGCCAAGTTCTATGTTGTGGACTGCATCAAAATATCTGCTGCAAGCTATCTGGAAGTGACCTTTTTTTGCAACATCTACAATATCATGGACAGCTGAAACAATAATTTTGACATTGGTGACACGCAGGAAATATTACACTTTTTATTTTCTAGGGTATAGTAGTGATATATCGCAGCCAATACATATGTACTTTCAAATTCCATCTGTTGTAAAATTTTAAAGGAATTACAGGCAAATAGGAATTATAAAGGCTAGCTACACTAGATATTTAAAAATTAAGACAGGTGAGATTACTTTTTATCACTACCTAATAAGTGAAGTGACAACATGCAGCAACACACAAGTTAATAACAAATAGTATTTTAATAAAGTGAAAACTCAGCTTCAAAAACCACTGGTCTGATACTGGAAGTAAATAAAATAAAAATTGGCCCAGATGTCATTGTGTGAAATTAGAGAACATAAAATATGTGTATAAAAAAAATTACATATTGAGAACTTAAAAGATGGTTAAAAGGTTATAGTGGTAGGTATAAACAATTAAAATTTTTATTACCTTGGGAGTCAAATCCATATCCTTGCAGTTTATTTTTAAGGTTGCTAGCATCACAGTGTTTGTATGGACAGCCATGACAGTCTCCAGGACCAACATTATCATTGATGATTCTTAAACAACTAAAAGGAGAATAATTCTTCTTTCCACCCTCTTTGCCATAGTTATACCTTACATTATAGGCATAGCTTTTCTCAAATTTATCAGCATCCATAATTTTTGTAAACTCCTCACGCCAAAATCTCAGTGAATCTTCTAGTGTCACACCAATACCCTTAAGAAAGAGGCCATATTGCAGTCTGCCTCCATGCTTCAAGTGATGAGCAGCTCTGAGCTGTTCATGAAGTTGTCTCATGCATAACGGGAATGACTTGACAGACAACATGTCCAGTCTTTCAATTGGAATAATTGCCTTTGGATCTACATAGACATTACCAGAGTATGATTGATGTAAGCATTTTAACAAGCTGACTAATCTTTCTTCTTGCTCAATTTCACCTAAATGGTGGCATGCGATCGCTAAACTCTGCTTTAGATGTGTCCTGTACTGAGCTGTCAATACAGAAACAAAGTCCTTATGTGGAATATAGGCATAGCCGCCACTGAGATATACTTTTCTCATTTTAACTAAATCTAATACCTCATAAAACTTTACTTTGTAGAATTTCATATTATCAATGTTTTGATGACTCGTGGACTCTCTCAAATTATGAATGATTTGGTCTTTTTCTTCATCAGTGATATTGGTATAACACAAGTTGTTTAGTTTGAAAAATGTGTCAACAGCCTGACCTCTCATTGTGATAAATCTCATTTTGAAAAGTTCAAGTTCTCTAGCTATAAACCATCGACGCAACTCTTCAGTCCGACAGTAGGCTAACCTAAGAATAAAGTGAGCTATGTGATCTTTACGCCTTGCTTCGACGTCTGCCTCACTGACTCCGCAAGCAGTATTCTCACAGAGTTTTGAATAGTACTTCAACCCTTGTGTTCTCAGCTCGTTTATCACGTATTCTGTCCACTCTTCTGAATACGCTCGTAGACCCTTCAGCGTAGTAGCTGTGGCCAAAGTCCTCAACAACGTTACTCTCTCTAAAGCCAATGTTTCGAATTTCTGCAGCGTTATTTTTTCAATAGGTGGTATTCTGTACATTTGAAGATCATGAGGATATGTTTCAGTGTAACTTCCTAATATTGGGTTCTTAGTAGACTTACGTTTTATTTTCAAATCCATTTTTTGTGGTGTAGTAGCTGTAAACCACTAAAATAAAATGTATGATTTCGTCAAAATCTTGTACTTTGTTTGCACTTTGCTTACCGTGCCGGGATTTGATGGAGGACAATGTTGCGATTTTCGCGCCAAACATTTGACAGTAAATAAACTTTGACATTGATATTTACTTAGCAGTTTTTTTTTCATATAGCGTTTTACATGGAATCAGTAATTGCTACTACGTATGCATAATACAGTCATTTAATTGAAGTTGAGCCGCTATAAAATCAGTCGTGGCGAAAATAATATTATGATTGTTATGACAGCCTAATATGACTAATATACCAATTGTTTTTTTTATTATATTAGTTCTCTCCATCCAAAGGTTGCCTGTAAGAAATTGTATAAATATGTCTTGCTGTATATTTTATTTTATTTTGGTGTGCAATATATAAAGTATAAATATAGTTTAAAGCTATATTCATTCATTCAAGTCTGATTTTTCTGAGCTACTACGTAATTATTACTTTCAGTAATTTTGTTCACCCTAGGGAAGTGAAGATTTTCTGTAAACACGAAAAATATGTTAGTCAAATCACTAAATATTGTTTACATGCACACACACAAACACACACACACTCATTTTTAAATTTCACCTTCTCAAATAATAATAAAATTAATTTAAGTAACTTTTCGCCGCGCGCACGCGAGATTATTTTTACGTTATGTACACGCTACTTCCGGTGTTCTTCTATTACTTTCTGTCATGTGTCACTAATCTAAATCTCACTAATTCTGTCATTTAATTTCTGTCATGTCGTGTCGTGTAAAGTCTATTCATTAAACTAAAATCAAAATTATTATTTATTTTACTAAGTTGTAGTAAAAAGCCTGTACTATGTACATAAATCGGTTACGAACTTAGCGAATTGTTATCGTGGAACAACTAAAAAGTTTTCATACGTAAAATAGGCGATTATGGGATCGCAAAAGATGCAGTCGTCACTAGACGATTTAGTTCAATATACCCAGCTTTTTAAGGCTGTGCCTACTGTTTTGCAAGGGACGGTGCTGCCTTTTTTGATAATTTACCCTGTAGTTTTCTATTCATGGATATTCGTGTACGGTTTGGAGGAGAACTATGAAGCCGGGTTCGTCACGGTCGCCGTGGTGGCTGTAGTACAAATACTCATTTGCCTGTGTTGCTACTGGAGTGTTCACATTAATTGTTTCCTTTCCTGCTCCTCGGTAAGTAATTCCTACGAATAATAAGGAATCCATCTCTTAAAAGAAGGGAACAGCTTAGTAAATACCTATTTGTTTTACTTGTAGGTAAAAGATCCCATACAAGCTGAAATTGTCAAAGTTGTCCCAACACCTAATAATGGATTTTCAGAAGTGGTCCGACTTCACCATACAAAGGTAAGATATCACTAGTACCTAGTATATATTTCAGTTGAAATAAAATATTTTACCAGGTAAAGGTCAATTTTATAAATTATGTGGTAAAATAACTATGATTATATTAGATACCTATGTAAGATCTTAGTTTTCTTTGTACTCTGTCAACTCAATTTATTATACCAGTGGATATTAGGGACTAACATTCTTAGATAAAATACTGCAAAAGATATAAAAGCACATGTTTAAAAATCAGCCAAGTGCAAGTGCATTGGACTTGCACATGAAGGGTTTCATACAACATTAGTTCAAGTTTCTTTCTGTTGTTGTTATCATGAATCATGAGTTCCCATTTTTACCCTTCGGGCACGGAACCTTAAAAATGGCATGCAACCCATTACCTCGCAATTTTTTCTTTCAGTCCACTAAAAAAGGTAGCACTAACCCAGATGTGTGGTTTATATTCCAAAAGAGCAAATATATTTATGACTGGGACAAGAAAACATTCCATACAGTTGAATTTCCAGTGAATAAGACTTATGAAGAATATTTGGAATCAAAAGGGTATACTGATGATGAAGCAATTGATATTGTTGAGAGAGAATATGGGAAAAATGAGATGGTAATGGTAAGTAAGATGTATTCTTGTTTTTAGTTTACTCAGTTAATTAGTGAAAACTAGAAAATAAATATACATATAGTCAACTTCATGAAGAGTGGGAGTTAGTTTGCTTTCTTGGTATTTAGAACAAAAAATTATAAGGCCACGTTGTTATTACGAGTGTAAACCATCTGGCCTGGTGACTTAGCCCGGCGCCGGGCCACATAGAAAATTAGGCGGTACGAAGTTCGCTGGGTCAGCTAGTTCACAATAAAAACTAATTACTATATGAATCACTGTAGTACTAAGCTGTTTAATTTAGGTAGAAGTTGAATTCTTTTCAGTGATGCATGTAGTTAGTACCTACTTCACAAATTACGAGGCGTTTCTTCTTTTCTCCCCTTACCGGGGACGATGGCGCTAGGTTTGTGTCATCTGGCCCGATATATATATTACCGGGCCAAATAAATCCTTTTTTTTCCATGTGGCCCGGCTCCGGACCAAGTCAACGGGCCAGATGAGATACACTCTTTATTACGACGTCAACTAAATATTAAAGTTGAGCATTGAGTAAAAATCAACAGTTATTTTAACTTGTCCTTATTTATACATTGCAACATAATTTACTATCTCAGCCACAGATTTTTATACCTCACCATCATTTTTCGTTTTACAGCTTCAATACAAGCTCGTCATTTGTATTATTTCATCTGTAATTAAATTTGAATTTTCAATGAGTTTAAGGTTAGGCTAGTTTAGGTGTTTTGGTGCCATTATTAATGTTTTCGGAGTTTACTGCGTGAATGCATGCCACAAATTTAGATGCTAAAAAATAAACTCCACGCTGTGTTATAGAGTGGCTCACATGGTTTATAACTATTGGCTAATATAATATTATTGACACGAGCATTGATTGTGGCTAGCTTAGTAATTTAGAAGTCAACTTACATTTTTAGAGGTGCTATTAAAAATTAGTATTCTTTCAGAGTTAACAAAACTTGCTGAAATTGGTTCATTGGACTCACAATAAGTAAATATCAATAGTAAAAATTTACAACTCGAATAAAATTACAAGTGTCCTCTGATATAATTTTGTAGAGTTCAAATTGTTGCAAAGTATTGTCTTTGTCATATGACGCTTACACATTGCTCATTTTCTTCTTGACTTATGACTTGATTTTCAATTACTAAAACAATTAAAAATTAAATTTTTATTAAAGTAAAATTAATAAGGATAAGTATAACATAACTATTTCAATTTTTCACTAATTATTGCAGGTAGTACCTGAGTTCATGGAGCTATTCAAAGAAAGAGCAACAGCACCATTCTTTGTATTCCAAGTATTTTGTGTTGCGCTATGGTGCATGGATAAGTATTGGTACTATTCAATATTCACACTTGTTATGCTTATCTTGTTTGAATGCACATTGGTGCAACAACAGCTCAGAAATATGGCAGAGATCAGAAAAATGGGGAATAAACCATATAATATCAATGTGTATAGAAATCGTAGATGGAGACAAATTATGAGTGATCAACTAGTGCCGGGCGATATAGTCTCTTTAACCCGGTCTCTTAATGAAAATTTAGTTCCTTGTGACATTTTATTGTTAAGAGGTTCCTGTATTGTAGATGAATCAATGTTGACAGGAGAGAGTGTTCCACAAATGAAGGAGCCATTAGAATATCATAAAAACTTAAAACAGAACCTAGACCCTGAAGGTGAAGGAAAGCTTCACATGCTCTTTGGAGGTACTAAGATTGTACAACACTCATCGCCTAGCAAAACTAGCACTTCCGGCCTGAAGGCTCCTGACAATGGATGTATTGGTTACGTTATCCGTAATGGTTTCAACACGTCACAAGGAAAACTACTAAGAACGATATTGTTCGGCGTCAAAAGAGTGACGGCCAACAATTTAGAAACATTCGGTTTTATTTTGTTTTTACTAATATTCGCAATTGCGGCCGCGGCCTACGTATGGATCAAGGGGTGTGAAGATCCCGAAAGAAACAGATACAAACTCTTCCTAGAATGTACATTGATATTGACCAGCGTTGTGCCTCCAGAGTTGCCAATAGAGTTGTCTTTAGCTGTAAATACTTCACTGTTATCTCTATCTAAATTAGCAGTATTTTGTACAGAACCATTTAGAATACCATTTGCAGGAAAAGTTCAAATTTGTTGTTTTGATAAGACTGGTACTTTGACTAGTGACAATTTAGTTGTGGAAGGCGTTGCGGGTATCGGAGATCATACAGACGCGACAGTGGTACCCATATCACAAGCTCCAATGGAGACTGTGCAAGTGTTGGCGTCTTGTCACTCTCTAGTACAGTTGGATGACGGGGTAGTAGGCGATCCTTTAGAAAAAGCGACTTTAAAAGCCGCTGAATGGAACCTCACCAAAGGTGATGCAGTAGTACCAAAGAAAGGAAAGTCACCCGGCTTAAAGATAGTACATAGAAACCATTTCTCAAGTGCTCTTAAGAGAATGTCCGTGATAGCAGGGTACCAGGTCAACGAACGCGGGTTTATCGAAAACCACTACATTAGTAGTGTAAAAGGCGCGCCGGAAACCGTGAAGACTATGCTCAAAGAAGTTCCTAGCCACTATGATCACGTCTATCTAACGTTATCTCGGCGAGGCGCTCGTGTTTTAGCATTGGGTTATAGAAATTTAGGAAAATTATCATCGCAAGAGATCAGAGACTTGTCTAGAGAAGACATCGAATGCGATTTGACTTTCGTTGGATTCGTAATAATTTCATGCCCATTGAAGAATGATTCTAAAAAAGCAATTGCGGAGATCGTTCACGCCTCACATTCCGTTGTCATGATTACTGGTGACAATCCGCTGACGGCTTGTCACGTTGCTAAAGAGTTAAAGTTTACTCAGAATCCTGAAGTTCTTATACTTTCGGAGACCAGTGGAGAGTGGAACTGGACTTCGATAGACGAAGAAGTGAAATTACCAGTAGTGCCATTCAAAACTTCCAAACAGTTGACTTCGAAATTCGACTTATGTATAACAGGCGAGGGTCTGACTTATCTTAATGAAAACCACCACAAATTTTTGCTAGAACTGATGCCTCACATAAAGGTGTTTGCCAGATTTGCGCCCAAGCAGAAAGAATTCGTCATCGTAACTCTCAAGGCTCTTGGTTATACAACTCTGATGTGCGGCGACGGGACCAACGATGTTGGAGCACTGAAACATGCTGATGTAAGTTTGCTATTATATTGCATACATGCTATAATTATCGTTACAGAACTTTGAGATAGCCTTGTTTAATTTGCCTACAATAACTTTTGTGGCTGAAATGATACAAAGCTGCGGTTTCACTCAGAATATTGTTAGATATTGTTCATGATTTTCATTCAAGGTGAATAGTTAGTAGAGATGACATACCTGCTAATGACTTCCCGACACTGAATAATCTAAGTGACATCGGCTGTCTTTTTAGTTTGTTTTAAGCCAAAATATTAATATGAAAACATTAATTGTGCAACAAAAACAATACTTTATAATATGTCTGTTTGTGAAGGTGGGCGTAGCAATCCTAGCGAACGCACCAGAACGCCTTCGCGAGCGCCCACTGGAGCGACCAGCGGAGCCCGAGCCTGCACCAGTGCGCCGCCCGCCCGGCGCCCGCGACGCGCGCGCTGAAGCCAGAGCAGAGGCTGCGGCAAGACTCAGACGCGCTATGAAGGAGCTAGAAGAATCTGCGGAAGACCAGCCTCAATTAGTGCGCTTAGGAGATGCGAGCGTCGCCGCGCCGTTTACCAGTCGACTGTCGAGTATACTTTGTAGTAAGTTCTTGTAGTGGTGTTGTGTCAGTTATTTTGTCGAAACCAGGGCAATGGCTGCATCTAGTTTGAGACCAACCAAGAAAGTTAGTCCGCTATTGAAATGCGAGCGTCGCCGCGCCGTTTACCAAGCGACTGTCTAGTATACTTTGCAGTATATCATAGTAGTAGTTTTGTGTTGGTTGTCATGGCGAAGCTAGATCAGGGGCCACAGCTAGACTTAGATGAGCTATGGAAGAGCAGAGGCCGGGTTGGGGGAGCTTATTGAAGACCAGCAACGGTCTATGTGCTTCAGTTCGTACGAAAAAATTCGTTCTGACCAATACATAGTCGCATTCTATGTATCGATTTTTATTGTTTGATGCAGTATGCACACAAGAAGTACTTGATGATCTGGTATTTATTTGGTCGGCTTTGGCACAGAGCTTTAAAAATTCTACCTTTCTTCTTCACGTTAGCTATTTTTACAGCTGTTCGATACAAAAATTCAATTTAACTTGGAACAAAATGCCTAGAACATTTTGATGTTCTAGGCCTTATTTTGATCAATTTCGGGTTCGTTTAAACTTTTTTTGTTGATTTATTAGGAAATGTTTCCGTATTAAAAAAGTATAGGAACTATAAGTTATGAGTAAAACTTCTAAAAATCTTTGTAAAATTCTCTTTTCTAGATAATTTAATGATTAGCGCGTATCCATAATTAATCTGCACAACCATTATATTTCACCTTCTTTTCTAATTATACAGACTATGGTCTGTTGTTTTGTTGAACTTTACAATTATAATACAAAGTTAATTGTTTCATAATATAATTCAATTGAATGATTTGTATTTGTAACGTATTAAAATAAATGTTATAAAATAATAATATATCTGTTGATTTGGTGCTCTTAAAAATTTTATTATGCATATACTGCTGTAGATATCTTGTGTTCTACATTTTGTTATAACTTATTGGGGTAGAGCGGTTATAAGCTTGAGCTATGGGTGAATAAAACAAATAATATATTTTACCTTCCAGTCTGCCACATAATAAAGCAGGGTCGGTGCACGCTCGTCACCACGCTGCAGATGTTCAAAATCCTGGCGCTGAACGCGCTCATCCTGGCTTACGGCCAGTCAGTGTTGTACCTCGACGGTATTAAGTTTAGCGACACGCAAGCCACGTTACAGAGTCTCCTGCTCGCTTCCTGTTTCCTCTTCATATCTAGGTCTAAGGTAACATATGAACCCAGAAACCTATACCGCTTCGCTGAATCGATCGCGATCCGGCACGGGGTATTTCTGTAATGTTCGAGTTTGTATGCAACCTATCATTAAGAAAGTGGGCGCGATCTCCTGTATATGTCTTTGTATTTGTTGCAGGTACACGTCTTAAAATAAGCTCATATTGAAATAATTATCAATTAGTGGCACTGGGCATCGGCGAAGTGTTCTTTGAATTATTCGCGTCACGGGCCAATTTTTGGCAGCGTATATTTTCTAAGCCGCACGTAATTGGCAAAGTTGCGGCTTTACCGCAGAGGTCATAATCATGATAGATAGATAGATAGAAGTAGGCACAATTATCTGCCGCTTTCTATGTGACAGGTTGCATACAAACTCGAATATTACAGAAATATCCCGCCCCGGATCGCTTCCCGCGCCGGGGAGCCTCTGTGGGTCTCACGCTTAACGTTTGTTGGTATATTAGTTTCAGCGGCTTGTCTCTATTGAACTAAAAAAAAAACAGGCAGTATATATTTTTTTTATTTTTATGACTGTCACTCTCAGCGTTAAGTCTAATCATTTATTTCACAGAGTATACAAAACTTTGTACATTTCTGAAAGAAAGTTTACGAGGAACACCTACTTTAAAAAGTGATAAAGTGACTTGAATTCAGCAGGCATATTATTTTTCACAGTGTACAATTTACTTAATTACTTATTTAACAGTTATTTTGATTTATATATATAGTATCAGACCGATTATATTACAGACACAAAAAGAAGAATATTCTAAATCGGTCCAGAATTTATTTTATTAGCCAGTTCGGCGAATTTATTTTATTAATAATATGGGAATGTTTAAGCTAATTTACTAGTTCCATCTTTTTAAAAGTCGGCTGTAAAATGGTTTCTTTGTTTTCCAGCCACTGAAGCAGTTATCCAAGCAGCGCCCTCTGCCGAACATATTCAACGTGTACACGATAATGACGGTGATGAGTCAGTTCACCGTGCACTTCCTCTGCCTCATATACCTGGTGCACGAAGCCAAGGAACGTTCGCCGGGCAGGTGACTTACTTACATACATACGATATAATTTATTTCACACCGGATATGTAATAATAATGACTATAGGAGCAGGTTTGTGACGGGACCAGCTGAACCATTTTCTTGTTAGTGTATATATTTCTTCTTAAAATATTTGTTACGTTAAACGCGATGTTAAATAAAAAGTACATTGGATGTCTGAAGCGGTTTGTACATAATTATAACTAATGTTATTTGGGTTTACGCTCGTCTAATCGTCTATCAGGCGGTTGATGTACTTGAACCTACGATTACATCAAACTTAATGAGGACTTCGTTTATCGTAACTCGAAAGCTAATAACCTTCTCCGACAACCAGGTTTGTGTTATGGTTTTCTTAACAAGCAAAGCAAGTTTATAATTAATCAAACATTAAGATTTCATAGAAGTTGCTATAAACATCACGAAATGTTCGAAATGTTTATAGCATACACAGGGGTGTATGCTATAAACATTTCGAACTGCTTCACTCGGCTCTACTCTATGAAGGGTCATAGAGTAGAGCCGAGTGAAGCAGTGGAACACTATGTGCTGACGTAACAATACGTTCCATATTTCAGAACGACCAAGCCTCAACTGGACATGGACCTAGCCGAGGATGAGGAACGTGAATTCGCGCCGGACCTACTCAACAGTACCGTCTATATCATCTCTATGGCGCTGCAGATATCAACATTCGCTATTAATTATAGGGTGCGTTTTTACAACATTATTTGACAAATTGGCGAGTTCGAAATTTTTATACATAAATTTTCGTGAAAAAAATTGTATGGCTTGAGTTTACAAACCGTAGTTTTACAATAACAAGTAATGTAGAAGAGGTTACAGCCGACTTCGATTCGGCAAGCGCCTATACAAGTTTTTTAGTGATTTTGATTTACAAACTAAGTTACTGCTACAGTGTGCGATTCTATTCTTTTTTATGTCAATTTCGCGATTCAAATTATTTTCATTGCTTGTTGCGATTCAAATGAGCAAATGCTGGTTGTCTGACGAGCTCTACTTTTTATGTAAACGTTATTTCAAAGTAACAAACATAGTAATACTTAAAAAAGTGACAGTCGACTTAATCCGGCAGTCGCATGTCGCAACTTTTTTTGTGATTTTTGTTTACAAACCAAACTTCTGGACCAATGTTTTTTTATGTATTTATCAGTCAGAATGGGATAAGGTCAAGATGATGATGATGAATTCCGGACAGAATGTTTTAGCATACATAGACAAACATTCCGACTCCTAATTGTTATTCTTTTTTAATAAAATGAGTAAAGTGCGATGGAGAGGCGTATGCATGATATTATGTTGCTCGAATGACAATCTTGAGAAATGGCACAATGCACAGAGAGTGATGCCAAAGAAGAAAGAAAAGACAAGCTATAAAGCGTTCTATTGTACATTGTAGGGTGAGCCGTTCATGGAAGGTCTGCGAGACAACAAGCCGCTACTTTACAGCATCGTGGTGTCCGGCGGCGCCGTGCTCGCGCTCGCCACAGGGCTGCTGCCCGACCTTTCCAACATGTTCGAGATAGTCTACTTCCCGCCTGACGTGAGTACACTACGTAGCCTTATTAGGAGGATTTAATGTGGAGAGCGCCCTTGGCAAGCAGGTGCTTATTTTATAAGGTTTTTTATCCCCGCGTTCGCTAAAAATTGCGTCTGTTTGTGAATTTATTGCAAAACTAGTAATTCTGCAAGTATTATTTTGTAATATAGGTGGATTATTAACCATTAATATCTTGTTTATGTGCACAAGTGTGGGCAAACGATATAAAGACGGAATAACGTGGTTTCCGTGTTTGCGGGAAATCTCCATATAAACCCTGGAAAAGTCTCCACTTTACAAGGGAACGAGACAACGTAATATTATATAACTGCAGACAAGGCGGTATGACCTCAATGGCTCTGGCCTGCCCTATGGGCAAATAAATAAATAAAAAATTGTTATATAATATTTTTTAACGCTGACCCAAAAACGACGGGGGTAAAATATAATTTTTCGGATAAAAAATATTTGCCCAACTATTTGTGGCATCGTACGTATATTTTCACAACTTCGTCAATATGAATATCAGATGAAAGGGTTTGTAGGCGTAGCTCTGAGAGACAATAAGCCATCAAAATCTCTAGTAAGAAAAGTGATTTCGAGCGGCGTAGCGGTGAACTACAATAATAGCGAGCGTTTAACAAGTCTTGTATTTATATTAAAGTACGTGTTCAGTATTTCTAGTGACGTTTTTCTTTTCTGGTTTTTGGGCTAGTATACATTACTATAAAGGTTGCCTGGAAGTGATCGCTTTTTAGCGACAAGACCGCCTAATATGCCTGTTTTTTGTATTGAATGAATGAACATGAACATATCGTACACTAACAATTCAAAACTAGTGAACATTTTTGTATAGTGCATTTTAGTATTTGTTATTTGATGTTGTATGTAAGTGGTGACAACACAGTATTCCTGTATTGTATATTGTTCCAGTACCGAGTGATCCTGGTGCAAGTGCTGATAGCTGACATGTTGTTCGCGTACCTGGTGGACCGCGTGTGTCTGCTGCTCTTCGGGGAAGGACGCTCGCTCAGCACATAACTAAACAAGGCACGACAACCTTCTACAACATTCATGTGGCTGTCAAACGTTTATATACTTTAACATATTACTATTTTTGTTTAACGAATTCGAAAAAGGACGAGGTGACAGTTCGTAGGTTTTTTTATGTTTTTCGATTTCTCAGCGACACGATTTTGAAAATTCATTTTTTTCATTGTAACGGTACTCGTATATTTCATCAAAATAAGTCCAGTAATTGGGTTTATAAAACAAAATAATAAGTTTTTTTTATAGCCGCCTGCCCAATTGAAGTCTGTTGTAATTTTTTTAAAGTATTACTTTTTGAGATATTTAATTTTGTTTCAAACTGGTAATATACCTCCAAGGGGCGCGTCAGCCGAAACTCGTCATAGTCTTAAAAAGATAAGACTCGGTACATCGAATGACGTTACATAAAATACATAATGTAAGATAATAGATAAATCTACAGAAACGCAACGCGATATTTTTGAAGTATTTTTAACTTTCTGAACGAAAAATATAGCAACTTAATTGTCAATAACGTCAAGTTCAATTTCGACTTTTTGAATGAATTTAACTAATTTTTCTCTAAAAAAATATCTATTTAAAAAACTCAACCCAATTCTGTAGACAAGACTTTCGTGTGTGAATTCCGCAAACTTTCCAAAGCCAAATTTCGCAAATTTTGTTTTTAATAGCTAATTTAGCTTTGAAGAAAACGCGCCCCTGAAGACTGTTACACACATTACCATCAATTACGCTTCTAAGCTACATATGGCCTATTAATTCATATTATATTAATTGAAACGGCTGGAAATTATTAGCAGTTAAAAAAAGATAAGACCCTAAAATACAAAAGTCGCAAATTCCCCTATGTGACAGTGTTAGAACGAAAGTAAAATTAGAAATATGTTACTTTCTTTTAACGGTATTACGTCGAATTCCTATTGCACACGGATCGTTGGGGATATTTACTTTCATAGTATGAAAAAGTGCTATATGGGATTTTTTTGAAAAGGTAGAATTATAAGCTCATGATTATAATAAATTATAAACTTACCGATCTGGAGCCTTATTTTTTAAACGTTCGAATGAATTCATCGCTCGCTAATGACGTCACTTTGTTCGAAAGTGATGACGTCACAAGTTTAAGTTAGTATAAATATTAGATTATTATATAGATATATATTAGACATAAACTATAACATTTATATAAAGGAAAAAGCCAGTGACTACGGAGACACAGTTTTAACTAGTTCGGTGTCAGTGGATTCATTTACTGTATTTTGTTACCTACGTATTTTTGTCAAATAAACATATTTGATTTGACTTATGAACGAAGTAACGTTAACGAGTGATGCATACATTTAACGTTTCAAAAATAAGACCCTAGACCACTGATAACTAAAGTATATTTGATTTACATACAGTATAGAAAAATACAGTTTAAATGCATCAGCAAGAGTAAAAATATTCTTTACGATCTTTTAAACTAGTACGTACGTTTTTATGTCAACGTTTGACCAACAGGTTAAAAGTGACGTGTGATGCAATCATTTATAGATTTAAAAAATCTTATAGATTTGTATACGACAGCAGACGAAAATAAGTTTACTTTTGTCTATAACCAGGGTATTTGCAACATTTTTAAGACGTTGTTGTTTAAGTTTCAGCATTTTTACAAGTATAGACAATTAAAATATGTATTGCAAAATTGATAACGACCCCCTGTTTATAAAAGCCCGACATATTAAACTAAATTAATTTCACAATTCTAAACTTGTCGCCTCACATTGTTTTCCCATAAGTGAATAAAATATGGATGTATTAAAATATATGGATATATTTAGCCGAATTGGGGTCAATAATATTATTGTTTGAAATATATTTAATTCCTTTATATTATATTAATTTATATTAATTAAGGTTATATGCTTTTTATTGAGATAGTTTTTATTGAATTCTGTCGCATTCCTCGCGTCGTAATAATATGTATTTATTGTTGTAAATAATATTATTGTGTGGGAAGTTCAAGTCGGAAAATAAAGGTTACAAATTAAGTGTAACCGCTCAAATGATGTGCATTAAAAGTATGTAATGTGTGTTAATAATGGTTTATAAATATAATTGTGTAGTAAAAATAAATAATGCTTTTAAATTTCTCGAACTTCCTAAATCCAAGAAGCCTAGGAATACCAAAAATGTGTTTAAATTCACCAATTGTTGTCTTTGGAATTATAAAAATAATAATAATAGAAATCTCATACTACAAATACTTTTTGATTATTAATGGTGTTAATCACAAAAATATTGTGCTACCTCTTTTAATTTAAAAACCTTTAATTTCTAATTATCTTGTTGATATATTTACTTAACAGGTTTAGAAAAGTAATAACGCACTCTATGAGATGATAGTTTTATTCTAACAATAATACTTAGAACACTTCGTCGCTACCGAAATATTACATTTCGGGTACGAAAATCAAAATCACAACGTCCGGGAACTGGAAGTCCGTGTTTCATTATCACTGTTTAGTATTTCCATCCGAGACCGCCTAGGTTGCCGAGACCTAGACCGCCGTAACCGATGTTTCCAAGACCACCGACACCTATGCTGTTGAGACCTATGTTGCCTAGACCGATGCCGCCAAGACCGATGTTACCAAGACCAATGTTACCAAGACCGAGGCCTCCAAGTCCGACTAAGCTAGTGGCTCCGACGGCAACAGGCGCTGCGACTGCGATCGGTGCAGCAACTTGTTTGACAGGAATCACTTGCGGGTGTACCGCGGGTCCTACGCGCTTAACCACCGCGTTGAACCCACTGACCGGGTCGGCGGTGTAGTCCACTACTCTGATAGTGCCGTCGGGCTCGGTGAGAGAGTAGGAACCCTTGACTAGGCCTCCGTCGCGCGACTCGGTCTGCGCCTTATTGTCGCCGGTCAGCGGGTCGTTCACTGCGTAGTTGAAGCCGTAGCGGGGGATGGACTGTCGAAAGATATAGATATGAATAATTATCTATTTAACTATACATTTAAGTTGACAGTAATATTGCGATAGGTAGGTAGGTCCAAAAATGTCTTTAGTCTTACTATAATTAGTTGATGCGTTTGAAAACATGTTCACGAGTGTATTTGATTGTGACTTTACCACCGGCGAAATCTCAGTTTAGTCACGTGTGAACACAGAAGTTAATTGATTAGCATTAACATAGAAAAGAGAGTTCTTACAACGCTGTCGATCGCTGCAATTCCGAGGCCACCAAGACCAGATGGCGCTGCCAGCGCCACTCCCAGCAGACAAGCGATCTGAGGACAAACATAAAATATAGGCACTATTTAAATGCACATAAACGATAGATCAGTTTAAATTACTGCAATTATTATTGCAATTGGCACTTCGATGCGTCTACATCGAATTTACATCCGAGAACCGCTGAATGCTAAAGCACTTTGAATTTTGTTTTTATAAAAACATATAACACGTATAATGATTGGACCGAATTTTGAAACGTTCCACATTTTTTAGATAGAAAAAGCACATTTGTTTCTAGAATGAAGTAGGTACACAGAGATCCTTACCGCGATGTACGACTGCATGGTATCTATTGGTTGTTTGGTTCGACACGAACTTGCCCGGTGTATACTGGCGTGTCTCCCCACACTGCGTATTTATATCCCTCCTCGACTACCTCCCTACAATCCTTGCCTGTCACGCTTCACTACTCTCCTCATTACAAACATTTTCATAACGTGTCCTAAAACCAAGTATAATTAGTTAATTGCCGGCGTTTCTTTGTCCAACTGATGCCAACTCTGCTGTTGTTTCATCAGAATCCTGTTTCATTAACTGAAACGTGTGATGTTTGAATTACTGAATATCAAGCTACAGTTGCATGAAATGGTTAATTTTCCTTGTAATCTATATGTTGCGAAGGAAAGTATGTTGTGCCTAAGACAAATTTTCTCGTTTTGCGAAGGGATACCTAGTCCTACTGCAAACTAGGGCAATGACCACTGAGTGATATGGGCGGTGGTAAGTTAGAGTTGTACCTTAAATTAGTCAAGGTACTTACCTTGTATATGATAATTTGTTTATTTTTAATAGGTAAAAACTTAATTTTAATCTAATTTCGGACTTCGGTCGTTATTTCAGTTATGCGATAGTTAATTAATTTTGAAAAAAAAAAAAACAATTATTTGGAAATATCTAGTGTTATTGATTACGTATAATTTGGGTGTTGCAGTCTTTTTTTCAAGTAGGTATAATAATGTTTCTTGGAAGTGATGACCTACTGAATGCGATTCGAAACGCGTCCATACATTTTTACAGTTATTTTGATTTAAACCTGTTTATTTTTCTTTTCCCTTGTATGTTCTTTTGTCGGGATCGGCTTCATTAACCGACTGAAAGGAGTAGGTTCTCAATTCATCGAAATCTTTTTTTTTTGTAGTAAAAGTTTTAAGTTAGAAATCTACGTAAGATACCTAAGTTTTTCAGTTAATAAAAAGTGGCAAAATGTACAGAGCATACTTACCTATTATTGCAGCAGGCATGCATTTAGAGTAAATTAGTGTTGTAGTGTAGAAGTTCTTTTAAAACCACAAACCTTTGTACTATTATTTATATTGGTAACACTAAATTGACAGCTCAAAATTCTCTTAAATGGTTGATTTCCTTCTTCCGGTGTTTCTTGGTGCAAATGGTTTTATCTCATAGTAATAATAACGAATTATAAGTTAATTTGTCAAACCAAGTCTCTTTTAATATAAATACAACAGGTTATGAGCCCAGTTTATCGCTTCGAAAGTTTTAAATAAAAGTTAAAAGTGAAAGTTCGACAACTTAACCTAAAACTTTTATGCCGGCACCGGCGTGTCGGTCGGAAAAGTTTTATAAAATGTCTTCAAGCAACACGATGACGCTTATAGAAAAGCTCACGGGACGTGATAATTACAGTACGTGGAAATTCGCTGTTCAAAATTACTTCGAACATGAAGAATTGTGGGCATGTGTAGAAGGCACGGAAAAAGATGTCAAACTCAATACAAAAGCGAAGTCGAAGCTTATATTACTGGTAGATCCCATCAACTACGTACATATTCAAGAAGCAAAAAGTGCTAAGCAGGTATGGGAGAACCTCGCTAAAGCTTTCGACGACAAAGGATTGACAAGACGTGTTGGTTTGTTGCGAGATTTAATTACCACGAGACTTGAAAGTTGCCAAAACGTTGAAGATTATGTCACTAAGGTTATGGTGACTGCACACAAACTACGCAATATTGGTTTCCACGTTGATGACCAGTGGTTGGGAACATTATTGTTAGCAGGGCTGCCTGATATTTATCAGCCCATGATTATGGCTATGGAGAGTTCCGGTGTGTTAATATCTGCTGATGCTGTAAAAACAAAACTCCTTCAAGATATCCGAACTGAATCCACAGCGTTACTGGCAAAAGGCAACAATAAAAATAAAAATCAACAAGAAACACAAAGAAAAGGCCCTCGCTATTATTCATGCAACCGATATGGACATATTAGTCGTTATTGCAAGAATAGTAAAAAGAAAGAAAATAAGTCTACAGATAATACAGGCTATGTTGCTGTTTTTTCTGCAACAACATGTAATAAACAAGGTGACTGGTTTATAGACTCTGGGGCATCTATGCATTTAACTATGCACCGTGACTGGCTTTATGACGAAATATCACCTCCGATTACATCAATCAAGGTAGCCGATAACAAAATACTACTTGTGAAAGCCTGTGGCAAGTTGAACTTGCAAGTTCTAGACCAAAAGGGCAGAGTGCAAATTATACAAGTCCAAAATGTGCTCTATGTTCCCGAGTTAGCCACAAACTTACTATCAGTGAGTCAGATGATAAAAAATGAGTGTCACATACAATTTGATAAACGAGGCTGCAAAATTTACAACAAAAATAAAGAACAAGTAGCCGAGGCAACTTTGAGTAATAATATGTATCAACTAAAAACTCTGAAACCTGCGGCTTACATGACTGAAGCAAATAAAAGTGACGCCTATCTATGGCACCAGAGGATGGCACATCTGAATTTTGATGATTTGAGCAAATTATCTGAAAATGCTGGAGTGAAAATAGAAAACAAAGAGAAGATTTTATGTGTTCCCTGTTCAGAAGGAAAGCAAACAAGAGCTCCTTTTCCAGTGGATGGTTCCCGGGCTCAGTCAAAGCTAGAACTTATCCACTCTGACGTGGCCGGGCCTATAGAAGTCCCATCCCTTGGAGGTGCCCGCTACTTCGTCACCTTCATCGATGATTATACCAGGAAAGTATATGTTTATTTTATGAAAAATAAATCTGAAGTTTATGAGAAATTCACTCAGTATAAAGCATTAGCTGAAAATCAGCTCAACTGTAAAATTAAAAAGTTCCGAACTGATAATGGCACAGAGTATCTGAGTAATGAATTTAAAATGCTCTTACAAAAGTCTGGAATTTTGCATCAAACATCCACTCCTTACACACCACAACAGAATGGGTTAGCTGAGCGAATGAATCGCACATTGTTAGACAGATCTAGATGTATGCTTGTAAATGCTAAATTGCAGAAACAGTATTGGGCAGAAGCTGTAGTGACTGCAGCATACATAACAAACAGATGCCCAACACGAGCGCTACAGTATGCTACGCCTGAGGAGAAATGGACCGGTAAGAAACCAGACATCTCACACATGAAAATATTTGGGTGTGAAGCAATGATGCACATACCAAAAGAGAAGACAAAGAAATTGGATCCGAAAGCTACTAAATTAATATTTATTGGCTACTGTGAAAATACAAAGGGATATAAATTATACGATCCAAAAAGTAGAAAAGTTTTGATTAGTAGAGATGTAATTTTCATGGAGAATACTGTTAAAAGAAATTTTGCATTAATGCCATTATCAGAAGACACAAATATAAATGAAAGTTCCACTTGTGAACAGTCAGACGAAGAAAAATCGAGTGAGGATTCTTTCCACTCGGATGAGGGATCTTTGTATGTACCTGAAGAACCTTTGAGGCCTTCAGATATACAAGAAAGGGTAGTAACCAGTAAAAGAAAATGCAGACTAGCTAGAGAAGGAAAATCTTATCTTTCAGCACTACAAGAAAATAATAAAATGACAAGCATCCCAGAAACTTACAGTGAAGCTACATCACCTAGAAGCTTATTGTGATGCAGACTATGCAAAAGATATTAGCACAAGACGCTCATTATCTAGTTATGTTTTCATAAAAAATTGTGCAGCCATTACATGGATAACACAAAGACAACAGAGTGTTGCATTATCCACTACTGAAAGTGAATTCATGGCGGCATGCTTAGCCACAAAGGAAGCCCTGTGGGTTAAAAGACTATTGATAGACATTGGTGAATTTAATCAAGACTCAGTGTGTTTTAATATTGATAATCAAAGTGCAATTTGTTTAATTAAGAATATAGACTTTCATAAACGTTGCAAACATATAGATGTTAGGTATAACTTTATTAAGGAAAAATATGCTGAAAAACAAATTGATTTATGATATGTGTGTACTAAAGAGCAATATGCTGATATTTTTACAAAAGCTTTGTCTAAAAAAACAGTTTCAGTATTTACGAATGAAAATTGGTGTTTCTAAATGAGTAAAAAATGCTCTTAAATATATATGTGAATAAGATATTTATGTAAATGTCATTATGCATAAATTAATGTTAATTTACTGTAACTTTTGTAGACAGGAAATAGTAATAAGAGTTTGAGTCTAATTTTTGATTGTTTATTGGCATATAATTAGTATTGTTTTGGTGAGAGTATGTCAACTTACAATTTACTCTAAGCTGTAAGTTATGTACTTCAGTTTAAAGTTTTTTTTAAAAGGTTTTGTTTTGGTGAGAGTGTTGTAGTGTAGAAGTTCTTTTAAAACCACAAACCTTTGTACTATTATTTATATTGGTAACACTAAATTGACAGCTCAAAATTCTCTTAAATGGTTGATTTCCTTCTTCCGGTGTTTCTTGGTGCAAATGGTTTTATCTCATAGTAATAATATCGAATTATAAGTTAATTTGTCAAACCAAGTCTCTTTTAATATAAATACAACAATTAGTAACGTTGTATTTCTTATGCATTATATTCATGAATTTAAATGCACTATTGCATTCGCTAGGTACAAAATTGCCTGCCAATTAACACTAATACATATTTACACTATTATTTACCTAATTACTTACCTAATTAGGTCTTTCGTACTTTGCATAAATAGGAACCCACAAAGATTATTATTTAACGATTGTATATCCGTTCGCACCAAATTAAAGTACCTACTTAGTATGTCGGATCAAAAAGGACTGATTTATTAACATTATTTTGCAGTTGCTATGCGATATACTCATTCATTCTGTCCATTACTAATATATTGGTACTTGGTACTTTACTTTTCATACGTGTTAAATGTAACTGGGCCTCTCCTAACAACAGATTGTTTTATACTTTATCACCTACATACGCAATATCCTCTGGGATCACCATGTGATCTTACTTACAGTTCGGTATAACGAAGTACCTATAGGAATTTTACCTATCCTATATCGTTGTAGTATGTATGAGCATAGTTTTAATTATTGACATACGTATATCAATGGTTATAATTACATAACTAGCTGATGTATACCTACCGCAAAACAACTTTTTAACCGTTCTCAATCAGAGCATATTTTTTTAAAGTGACTTCCATTGTAGCAGGCGCCGATAGAACTTTTTCAGTTATTTAGATTTAATAATCCAACCGCTTGACTGATTTTAGTATAATTAAAGTGGGACCTCTCGGGAAACTAACAGTCAAACCGGTCTACCCGTCTCTGCGAGAAATCAGGTAACAAACATTAAAAAAAACAGTTGATTTGAGTACCTACTCTTTCTAGTCGGTAGAAAATATACCTATGTTGAGAATCAAGCGGGAAATGGTACATCAATAACCTTATAATATAATAATATCTTTATATAATAATATCTTCCTACCTAGTATAACTTTTCTAACGAAAATCTTGAAACATTTAAAAAATTTGTCAGACCTCATGTATATAGCAAAGTGACTTCCATTACTGCAGGTGCCAATAGAACTTTTTCGGCTATTTCGATTTAAAAGTCAAAACTCTAGACTGATTCCGATAATATTAAAATGCTACTGTACGAGGGCTATAACCCTTTAAAAAAAAAGAATTCTTCAAATTGATCCAGGCGTCTCCGAGAAATCAGGTACCGAACAAACATTAAAAAAATACAGATGAATTGAGTACCTCCTCTTATTGGATGTCGTTACATATAGTACCAACGTAGGATCAACCAGACATAGGATCGCAAGAAAAAAATTCTAACTTAAAGCAGAGAAGCTCTCTCTCTCGCCTGGATATAGGTCCAGTTCGATCACCCATATACCATTGAGGGCCTAAATTATACAGGTGCCCCAGTTTATTTCGCAGGCCACCTAGAGTAGCGTTGACCTGAAGGCAGCTTCCATAAACTAAAGCAATAACAAAACCAAACATTCCAAATACTTATCGACATTAAACGAGATTTAATTATACGAGTAGAACCACTGCAATCAAAACGATCCAGTAGCGTTTAACGCAATTTAGAATCAAAAACGTAATTTATCTAGCGCGAGCTGCAACTAATTCGGCTTCAGTCGACCGCCTCATTACCCCTTTTCAGTGGAACACTCTTTCCACTCAGACTTACACAAATTCACATTTGCAATCAGAGCCCGGAGAAAAGTTCTCCCTCACCCCTCGCCCTCCCCACGCCGCCTTTAATTAACAGAAAGTGGTTCATTAGAGCTTATTCATTAAAGCAAGGAGTAATTAGCGAACTCTAATGAATGCTGTAATAATGTAAGAGCGGCCGCGTCGGACTGCGCCGCGGCCCCACTTCTAGATTAATCTAGAAGCTGGGAATAATTTAGTAATGGCGTTAATTTATTATCCGGCTGATTGCGGGAATTAACTTGATACAGGCGTTGTAGCTATGGGCGCTGTATACTGGATTATGGGAATTGTTTTCAGTGCCTGAAAGACTAAATTATTCTCAGCTAAGGAGCTGGTATTATAATTTTTGTTAACATAAAAATTTTCAATTTTTACGTCAATCCCTTGCCAATTCTCATTTCAACACTTATAACATTAACTGTCATTTACTTACTTACTGTGTAAAATAAGTTATTTGACTTGCTAGTATAACCAACGTGGTTACGCACACATTGAATATTAGAAACAAGCTGTTGCCCATGCCTTAACCCACATAAAGCGCAAGCAACTTTAAACCTCATTTCGCCGCGAAATTTTATGAATATCGAAAAAAAAAGAATACATTGCCTTAGTTCTACTATGTTATGTTTATATATGGTATAAGTAAGTCACAAAAAGCTACTTAGGTAAAAAAGCTGGATCCTTTTTAAGTTCCTAAAGCTATGGGTTTTATCGAGAATATCCGTTAGCTTCAACGTGTATTTTATATTTAAATATGGTGTGATCAGAGCCTGTATGTACGGCGGTACGGTAACGAGCGATGTCTGATTGTACGAACAAAGTTGCTAACGAACTTATGTGCCTAACTAGGCGCCTACTTACTCAACTTTACGACACGCAACGACCACAGATTTTTGAATTACTTCTGAAAGGTGATAATGATACGGTTCTTTAAATAGGGTAGTCGAGATAGAAAAAACTCTTCATCAGCGCCCGATTGATTTTGTCTTGTTGTTGAATAAGTTTTAATAAAACATAATAAAAATCTAAATGAGTTCTATATCACTTCTTGCATCCCACTGACTTGGTTTTTATTATAATTTTTTTCCCGTTGTACAGTAATTCGACCTCTACAGTTTTATTAGATGTAATAAACCTTTATATAAGTACATAAAAGATTATGTACTTATATACAGATACATGGCTAGCCGTAAGGGGCTGTGACCCAGTGCCGTAACTAGGGCGGTGCCAGCGGTGCCCAGGCACAGGGCGCAGACCCTGGAGGGGCGCAGAAATGACCAGACCAGTATCTAGTTTTGTTTCATGTATGGTAGTTAACAAAATGTACCTACATTTTGTTTTATTGCGAATATGGTGTAGACGCGCCCTCTGTACTATCTATATCTATATGGCATTTTTCAAGCGATCTTGAAACAACAACACTTGTAAAGGTGGTTTTATATTTGTCTGATGTGTCGTGACGTGACGCGTCAGAACGGTATCGGTTTCATACATTTAGTACTAGCTGGTGCCCGCGACTTCGTCTGCGCAGGATTAGTATTTCGAACAATATGTTTATAAATTGTAGCCTATGTGTTATTCTGATGTATAAGCTATATTATTGTAAAGTTTCATTAAAATCCATTCAGTAGTTTTTGTTAGAGTAACAAACATCCATCCATCCATCCATACAAACTTTCGCGTTTATAATATTAGTAGGATGGTAACGTTCACACTAGTGCGTAACGTAACGTGTTGTGTTGTGATGGCTTATGTATGGAACCGATACAGTTCTGACGCGTCACGTCACAACACATCAGACAAATATAAATCCACCTTGTCTTGCTCGCAATATTACATTACATACACAAACAAAACTACCTATACCGTAACTATGAGACAATTTCTGTCTATATTCATTTGGAGGGCGCCACTTCTAACTTAGAAGTTTTAAGCAAATCTGTCAATCTAGCTGAGGAGATGTACATATAGTTCACGTTACGCTGTCATTGCTGTCAGCCACATTCATTGGTCCTCCCTTTATCTTTGATTTTATTCATTAACTACGTGCGGCGTTACTGACGCACTAGCGTGCGAGAGATAGATAGAAAATTCATCGTTCGACAAGAGTGAAATGGATGACTTACAAAACTAAACGATTCACAAACGTTCCATTCTGCCGCGCCGTCCCACCCAATGTTCGGGGATTCCCCGATACATCGAGAATCACGCATTCAGATAGCCGGCCGGGGGCACTCGGATTGATTGTCTTGCTTCTCAACCATGGTCATTATTTGTATAAAATTTCATTAGTTTAAAGTAAAATTGTGTGTGAGAGTGAATAAGTTTATTGTTGATTTGTTGTTCGTTGATAAACTCGTTTGGGTAAGTTAGAAAATTGTATTTAAAAGTTTTACAAAGAAAGTTGTATATAAGTATATTTTTTCGGTTAAAATTTTTACGTTAATAGTGAAATTAACTGAAAATATTTTAAGGTCGGTTGGAGTAAGTAGGAGCGGCCTGTGCCCAGCAGTAGGACATTTAATACGCTGATAATATCAATAAATATTTATGACTTGTAAATGTTATTACTTTATATTATTATTAAGTGTTATTACTTTCCTAAGTAGGTATTTTTAGGTGGCATTTTTATGTTGACCATTTTTATGCTCGAGTTCGGTTCGACACACAGGTATACATATAGACAGGTACTTGTGTTGAGTTCCGAACTACTCGTATATACTAGACTAGGCCTGATTAGCGATTCTTCTTTCAGAAATATTACCTGCCGGCTACCGTAAGCTAAGCACGCATGCTATAACAAACAACATGTCTCAAAAACGTCCATCCGGTTCTGAATTTCGTAAGAGAAAACGCGTGAGAGAGATGGAAGCAAAAAAAATGGGAAATACGTTACGAAAGTGGACAGTCACACAACCAGAAAACAGTCAGGAAGATGTGTCCAATAATGACGTTTTGGCCCACCCTGGTATGTCTGGAACTGGATCTGGAAACAATTTAAAGATAGAATATAAAGAAGACAGCCCAGTCAGCCCATTCCAGCAAGACTTGACCTTGCCCATCACCACTAGTCCAAGTTCTGAAATTCAAATTAAAGAAGCAACTGCAACTGATAAGATCCAGTTAGACATAAACGATCCTGTTTCATGGTTACCATTAACTGACCACATTCGTTGTTTCCTTGTTGAGAAAGGTCCTGATCAAGGAAAAGGTAGTCAAAATATTTCTTCAACTGAAGACGCAGGACGAAAATTTCATATGCATTGGTTTACAAAAAAGATGAGCAATGGCGAGATGGTACCAAGGCCTTGGTTGATTTACAGTAAAAAAAGAGATGCAATATTTTGTTTCCCATGTATACTTTTCGGTTCTTCCTCGACTAAGCAAATAATGCCGGCACTGGCTGATGCACAAAAAGGATTTAATGATTGGCGTCATTTAAGTCCACGTATTCCTGAGCACGAAAACTCTACATTTCATAGAGAAAATTGTATTAAGTGGAAAATGCTTGAACAGCAAATAAAAAGTAAGACCACAATAGATGCATCCTTACAAAAGGCTATTGATCAAGAAACAAATAAGTGGAGACATATTTTAAAAGTGTGTACTAGCATAATTTTGTTTTGCGCGGAAAATAATTTACCCCTCAGAGGCTCTCATGAGCATATTGGAAAATCAGGATCTGGAGTTTTCTTAAGTGCCGTGGATATGATTTCAAAATTCGATCCTGAACTTAGAGCGCACATCGAATCGCTTAATAAAGGAAATATTTCATATTTTACGCCTTATATTCAAAACGAGCTTGTAGATATTCTTGCCTCTGAGGTCAAAAAACAAATTTTAGACGACGTTCGTGCGGCAAAATACTTTTCCATACTTTTTGATTGTACGCCAGACGTATCGCATCAAGAACAGATGTCACAAATATTGAGATTCGTAAAAGTATCCGAGCAGAAAGTTACAATCGAAGAACGATTCATAGATTTCATCCAGTCTCATGAAAAATCGGGCGAGGGATTGTCGAAAGAGATTTTAGAGAAATTAGAAGTTGATGGATTGAATATTCAAGATCTTCGTGGCCAAGGCTACGACAATGGTAGTAATATGGCCGGTAAATATAACGGAGTCCAAGCCAAAATAAAACAAATTAATGAAAATGCTGATTACGTGCCGTGCGCAGCGCATTCTTTGAATTTATCTGGCGTACACGCTGCTAGTGTGACACCTGACATGATCACATTTTTTGGATTAATCCAGAAAATATTTGTGTTTTTTTCGAGTTCAACGGTCAGATGGGAAACTTTAATGAAACACTTAAATATTTCATTGAAAAAACACGCCGACACTAGATGGGCCTCTAAAGCTAGGGCCGTCAAAGCTTTGAACACGCAAATACCCCAAATCAGGTGTGTGCTAAAGATTCTAACTACCAATGACTATAATGCGGAAACAATCGCTACAGCTAAAAGTATAATGGACCTAATTAATTATAAATTCATATGTACTCTGCAAATTTGGGATCAAATTTTGGAATCTGTTGACAGAGTGAATGTAGCTCTACAGTCTAAAACCATTACTATCGACAAAGCTTCTGAATTAATCAAGGGATTAACAAGCCAGATTCAGAATATTCGCGACACTGTGGACATTGTTTTCGAAAAGGCAAAAAGAATTTGTGAACAATGTGACATTGAAGACAATTTTCCTGAAAAGCGACGAAAGCGAGTAAAAAGACACGATTTAAGTGAAAGTTCAGACGCCGGCTACTACATTACTCAGCAACAAAGTTTCAAAATTCAGATAAATGAAGCAATAGATACAATAATTTCTGAATTAAAATGGCGATTCGAAAAACTACGCGACATACACCACTCTTTCGGTTTTTTGACCGTAAAACACATAACTACATATTCGGTTGAAGAACTAAAAAAACATGCAGCTGATTTGAGTACCAAATATTCTGCAGATATAAATGCCACAGAATTTTGGGCCGAAATAGAAACTTTGAAGAGTCAAGTTGAAGCGACTACATTATTTGATAAATGTGAATGTCAGTCAAGTATGGGTCTTCTCAAAGCTATAGTGGAACTGGATTTAAAGGAAATGTTTCCCAATGTAGTAGTCGCTATAAAGATATTTTTAACGATGCCAGTGACTGTAGCTTCCTGCGAGAGATCATTCAGTAAGCTCAAATTAATAAAGACGTACCTGCGCTCGACGATGGGCCAAGAAAGATTGTCTGGCCTAGCAATTTTGTCGATTGAACGCGACATAGCACGGCTCCTGTCGTATGACAATGTAATCAAGGACTTCGCAATGAGAAAAGCGCGGAAAGTAAATCTTTGAGTAGGTAGCTGTCCTTTTCTTGTTATTACGGTTTACCTTAGCCTTGGGTCTTTACTACCGAGTACTTTGTGTCATTTCTGTATTTGAGCAAATATTTTTGAATAAACAATTTTTATCTTAAAGAAATCTACTAAGTACCTATACCTTCGTAAACAAAAAATAGATAGATTTATTTTTATGCACATTTGTCCACTTTATTGTCAGAGCCTGGTTAGAGCATTTTTCAAGGGCGCAGTTTTGAAAGCTCGCACCGGGCGCATAAAAGGCTAGTTACGGCACTGCTGTGACCACATTATTATAATGACTGTACTTTTATGTTTATAAAGGTTAGCTACTAACATCAGTAAGATGTACTGTAATAAGCCTTTCAGCTGAAATAAAATGAAGTACAGACGAAACGAAAAGATTTAGACGAAAAGATTGAACTAGTTGTCATAAAAAGTGTTAGGATAAAATTAATTTCTACAATTAAATACTGTGTCTAATAATGTAATAATATGTCTTTATTTAATACCAAAAACTAAAGCAGTATAACACAGATTTAAAAAAACGTTCTTTGAATTTGGGTGAAGATGTCGCCTAAACAGATTTTTTTTAGTTGTTTTTGGTACTATTATACTCGTTAAGGTAAGGGTGATCAAATAATTAGAATAAATTTTGATAAAGAATCCATTCCTCATCTAGCACGATAAAAAAATTATGTATTCAAGTTTAGATCTTTTATGATATTATGAATCGGTAGTTAATAACATTAACTGTAGTTTGTATAAGATTAATAACTCAGCTATAGCACGAAGATTAATAGACAATGCAGGGAAGTTTTGTTATGATACTTATACTTACCTACAGCCGACCCATCATTAATTTGAATTTTTGTTAAGTTCTGATCCTGATAAGAAATCACGGTTCGTTATGATCTTGACCGCTTGTCCTTTCCTTTTCCTAAATTCCTTGATCTTTTGTTTTCGACTGTACTTTATACAGTACAAGAGTGACCCTTAGTTCCAATGTTCTTACTTCACAATTGCTCCGGGACGTATGCGGACATCTCGTTTAGAATTTCACTGGAACTGCCATGAAAATAGAAAATAATATTCATATTTCTGTAAACGAGACAATGCCAAACATAGATACAGACCGTACAAAGTACACATCAAGTTTCCTGTTTGCCATTTTTTACTAACGAGCATACGTGGCCTTTATTTTCAGCTAGGATTCCGTGAAATATATATCTAGCTACTCGTATTTTGTCTATAAACCAACTACATAAAGAAGAAGGTTCTCATTTCGTCGGAATGTTTTCTTATATCTGTTCCCAATTTGTCAGAGACGTCTATTACAAAAAATATTTTATTGTTCCTAGGATTTACTTTTGAAGTAGTCCCATTAAAATCTTATCGTAATCGCTCCAGTAATCTGGTCTAACAGAAAAATTTTAGGCCGGCTTTTTAATTTTACATGTAATTAGGTACTACAAATAATTTACTCGTAGTTTTTTCGTAGCCAATTTTCTCATTTACAGACGGACGAACGTCTTTTTCTACGAATGGCACATCGTTATAAATATTTGTGAGTAATTAGCGGATAAATAATAAGCGTTAGAAAAATGATTGACAGGGAAGATTTCTTAGAAAAACTTATTTTCGTGTGTAATAATGTCTTGTCAAAATCTTTTAAGGTCAAATTGGAAAATAAAATTTGAACTCTGCTTTCTTGAGAGTGCTAAAATTCTTTTGTGCTTTTTAGGTCATAGTCATTATTGTTAAGAATGCTACTATTTTGTTTGAGATGCCGAGTGGTTTAGACACTTTACTGAATATTGCAGGGCAGACAGCCTACTGAAGGCTATTGGTAGGGTTTTCACTAATACTTGCTCTCTTACCTAGACGTTTGGTGTACCTATCAGTACGATATTTTTTAACCTTTCTAAAAAAACTGTTCTTGGAATAATTTAAGATTTAAGTACGGTTCATTTTGTGGTACAAAGGTGAAGAAAAAAATCGTGAGCATGCCTGCATGTCGGATAAGTTACAGTGCC
Source organism: Ligdia adustata (assembly GCA_947049295.1). Taxonomy (NCBI): domain Eukaryota; kingdom Metazoa; phylum Arthropoda; class Insecta; order Lepidoptera; family Geometridae; genus Ligdia; species Ligdia adustata. The sequence goes on from OX346215.1 coordinate 4,955,859, forward strand.
GTCCTCTACCCGGAATTCGGTCACCTGAGCTAAGAGAGATGCTATCCTTTGATACTTAGGTCAAATATTCATGTGCAAGCCCTGGAAGAGTTTTGCATTTGTCGTTCATCCAGCATGCGTGCTTAAAACCGATGACCGATGTAAGGCAAGGTTCAGTCCAGTCAGAACTGTCAGAAACCTGATATTAGAGTCCAACTAAGTGCTTTTTATGGGTAATGTAGTGGCCTAAGAAGCAGTACGTTTGCATATCTAAAAGTAACTGATTCACTCGCGACTTAAAAGACCCAACTTATAGTTAATGGAAATAAGGATATCTGCAGCGAATTCCTCAATAACCGAGCAGCTCACACAATAAAATTAAACGCAAAGCATTTTGTGCGAGTCCATAGAACCTCCATTTGTCCGAAGTAGAAAAGTGGTAATGAGAACTTAAAAAATCCGCAATATGAATCTCCTCCTCTTGATCGATGTGTCTCATATTCAGAACTCTAATTTTAGGTTTAGTATGTTCCACCAAATTTGATGGAAATCAGCCGGTAAATGACGCCGCAACAATACTCCTCCAATCAAAAATTTGTATTTCTTCAAAAATGTAGAACTTGTAAATCGAGTTTCATCAGGTTTGTTTTGACGAACTCGAAAAAGAGACGCTTCACTCGCTTCAGTCAATCTGTCAAAATTGTCAGGCTAGTTTCACTATCAGTCATTTATCAGCTCGTACCAGCAACATTTTTTGCCATTCGTCGTTAAAGTCCATAGTATTTGATATTCCGTGCATCAGGAATGTACCTAATTGAAATGGCCGCCGGAGGTATTGTGACAAAACCGGCGTGTTTCGGTTTCGGAACTTCATCAAATTTGTAAACATATTCTCGTATGTTACAAAGACTATCATAGAATTTTCTCAGCGACACCGGACAATTCAGAAATATATTTTCTAGTTTGAATAAAAAAAAGTATACTTTCTTGTTGGCATATTTAAAAAATAACATAAAATTGATGACTTCGCGATCAAAAAAATAATTTAGTAAAAAAAGTACTACTTGACCGGTTTTTATATTTAGATTTTTTATTTGAGGTAGTGTTCTGAATATCTCTGCCAAATATGAAATCTTTAGGTTAATAGCGCCGTAGCAAACTCTTTTGCTCAAATGCTTTGCTCATGCAAAAACATTTAAGCCTATGTCAACTCGCTGCGAATTTTATTTTCGTCATTTTGTCAGCCTTATTCTAATTTTATCCATTCTGACGTGGGTCGTAACTTATGGACATCAAAAAGTTCTTGGTTGATCGAATGATGAGATGAGTCGATGAGATACAATATGCACAAATTTACGTTCGCATTAAGCACGCATGCTGTCCGATAAGCTTTATCGGATAGCGTCGAATATTGTGTATTTGCTATATTATTTTATCAAATATTGCTATCGCGTGTTCGGATGAACGAGGGTAAGCAATCATTTGTGCTCTGGAATGTATACAAATTTTAGTAACGGACGTTTTTGGGTTACTTTTAATTTGCGAAATAACCTATATCATCTTGTTACCTGAGTTTTGTGCTCAGAAACGTGTTATAATCTTTACAGCTATTTTTTTTTTAATTGTAACGTAAACTTACTTTGTTTATAATTTTGGATCAACATTCTGTTTCCACTTCAACGTGGCAAAACCAAAATGTTTTTTGAATATTAATGGGTTGTGTTGGAGATGCCGTCAAAAAAGCCTCCTGGGAGGCTTGTTTACATAATCGGTCCATTTGCAATGTAAAACAACGTCGACCAACTGTTTTCTTGCTTTTTAATCTGAACACAATGCATAATACTGTGCATTTTTTGGTCGAAACAATACAACCACTAGGGGTCACTAATAAATTATAATAAAATTAATTTTGCTTTTGCTAATTATGGAAAATTGTTCGCCGTTTAATTTAACTGTAATTTATCAAAACTACGAGTACAAGCATGTACCTACTTAATTATTGAAGTAGGAAAAGCATGACCTAAGTTTTCATTACCTGATAGGTATTTTTTATATTAATAAATAATATTTAAAAAAACTATCTCTAAATTACAATTATTTTCTCATTACTTTTAATCGAAATGATTGCCAAATTAAGATAATAAATATATATTAAAACTAATTGGTGGAATCATGATCATTAGTAACAAAATTGAGACACTACCAATATAATTTATAGTAGGCCGAAGCCCAGCCGAAGTATTGGTGATTAGGTTGTTAGGAATAAAAAAGACGAGAAGTAGTGAAATGGGCGATGAATATTGTTATGTAACTGAATGTTGTACCTACTCAACAAAAATACCTAATTGTATGTAATTGACGGTCCGTTAAAAAAGATCTTTGAACTGAATTGCGCTTTGTGCTTTTTACTCGATTGCCCGTAAGGAGAGTAATGTTTTTCGAGTGTTTGTGATCCTCTACCTAAAGCCTAAACTGGTAAACTGATTTTGACGATCGAGGTGTCATGAGATTTGTCTTAATCTACAGATGGTCAGATAGCGTATTGGTGCGTTAGTAATTATTTTGCATAGGATAGTTTATTATCTATGTTTATTTTTTTAAACCTGCTCCCTCTGGCGTCAAGTCTACAGTAGCTGAATGGTCAGGTATCTGGGGCCCAAGTCTGTTATTTGAATTGTTTCAGAATTACGATTGCATTTCGTCGTAATGGTCGTTTTTGACAGATTTAATAGTCTGCTAATATTAAGTTTAATTCTAACTTTTAATAACTAACTATTCTATGCTAAAACGACCATTATACCGCAGTGGTCGTTTTGACATAGACTTAGGTGTATTTACCCTTAAGACCTTGACCTGGATGTATTGTCCCTTAAGATGCAGGTTGGGATACCGTCGTGATTATTTCCGTGTTTTTCTCACAATCAAATTAATCCAGTCAAAAGTGTTTGCCTACCTGACATATATTAACTTTGTTAATAACATTTACTAATAAATTAACATGAATATATTAAATTTTAAGGGAGAAGTTATTGAAACAATGGATTAATTTACAAAATTTTATTTTTTCTCCTTTCCCCGTCTCTTTTAGGCTAGATGTATGTTCTTTCTTTGTGTACTGGTAACACCACAACTGTTCCGAAAACTACTCAGACTTGCGACTAGACTTGTTAGGAGTAAGGCAAGATTAAGGGCGAGGGAATTATGATAAAAACAAGCCAAACTCTGAAGGTTCTGAATTGACAAATCTATAATTTCTCAACACTCGCCGTAATCCCTTAATTTAAGGTGAGTTAAAAGGAGATGAAAAACCTTAGTATACTTGAATAGTTAAAAACTAAATGTCAATGAAACCCTTCAGAGTTAGACCTAAGTACGATCGCATAATTCGTAGATAGACATGTAAAAGCTTACCCGAAGTATGCAACTTAGGCCTAGGCGAACTTATTTTCACTTTCAATCATTATTTACTTGTCATATACAGACTGATATAAGCTAATCATGAGTGGTATGGTGAAGAACACTTTCAGAGATTGATCAGACAAAGTATTATACTTGGTGATCTAGGCAATGCTACTAGGGCTAGGTCAGTCGCGTAGCTTTCAAGAGTAATCTACTTATTATGCGAAAGATTAAATTTTACTTGTAACGGATTGTTCATTATTTTACTGCATCACTTTTTATTGTATTCTTGTCCACAGGCAAAATTAGCCGTTGTAAAAATACCTTCTCGCTTACGCAGTCTTAAAAGATTTAATGTAGCTAAGTCACATTAAAAATAAAATATATTTGCATGCACAGTAACTTCTAACATATTTTTTTTGTTTATCGTTTATAATTTTCCACTTAGGATAATAATATAACGTTTTTTTAGTCTGACAAAGTATTTCGATAGAAAAAATCAAAAAGAAAATCATATGAATTACGAACTTTTCAAGCAAGACTCCGAGGGGCATTTGCGTCTTAAATTTAGCAAAAGTATATTCATGCAATCATGTAAAAATTAAAGCGAAAAATCCGTTGTAAGTAGTTTAATTTTCATGTGGGACAATCGTGAAAACATAATACTCGTATATTTAGTGGTTATGCTCCTAATAGTAAATTATTTAAAATTAATGGTAAATCAGTTGTAGATCAAGTCTGTAACGTCAAGTCTTCGCAGTTTTCCACAAATTAAACAATAGGTGGCAAGACTCACTAAACGCTAACATTAAATATATGCACTCATATCAGATATATTGATGTCAATATTTATAACTAATTCTTTATTTAAACGATATAAAACATGGCTTGGTATTAAACTACAGAAAAATGCGTTTGGTACATACGAGTATTAGTGTGTGTTTATATATTTTAAGAACTTCATGAAAGTTATGATTGTATAGTGTTATCATAAAACAACATATATGCTTTGACATTAAAACATTTTATTAAAAACAAAACGATGTCTCTATAATACGTATTTCTTAACACGCATTAATGCATATAAGAAGTAAAGTTTAAGATCACTCGATGAGAAGTTTGTCATCTGGCGTTTTGTGCTTTTGAGGTAAATTCCATAACTATAATTATTCATAGCAAAATTTCATGAAACACTGACTTTCTTTCTGACCAAAAGATGGACTTTATTATATTAAATTCAGATACTAAATTACGTACACAGAGGAATGTTAGCGTTTAAGGTAACTTACATACGTTAATTACTGTAATTCACTCGTAAATTGATTTGAACACAGGCAAAATTAGCCGTTGTAAAAATACCTTCTCGCTTACGCAGTCTTAAAAGATTTAATGTAGCTAAGTCACATTAAAAATAAAATATATTTGCATGCACAGTAACTTCTAACATATTTTTTTTGTTTATCGTTTATAATTTTCCACTTAGGATAATAATATAACGTTTTTTTAGTCTGACAAAGTATTTCGATAGAAAAAATCAAAAAGAAAATCATATGAATTACGAACTTTTCAAGCAAGACTCCGAGGGGCATTTGCGTCTTAAATTTAGCAAAAGTATATTCATGCAATCATGTAAAAATTAAAGCGAAAAATCCGTTGTAAGTAGTTTAATTTTCATGTGGGACAATCGTGAAAACATAATACTCGTATATTTAGTGGTTATGCTCCTAATAGTAAATTATTTAAAATTAATGGTAAATCAGTTGTAGATCAAGTCTGTAACGTCAAGTCTTCGCAGTTTTCCACAAATTAAACAATAGGTGGCAAGACTCACTAAACGCTAACATTAAATATATGCACTCATATCAGATATATTGATGTCAATATTTATAACTAATTCTTTATTTAAACGATATAAAACATGGCTTGGTATTAAACTACAGAAAAATGCGTTTGGTACATACGAGTATTAGTGTGTGTTTATATATTTTAAGAACTTCATGAAAGTTATGATTGTATAGTGTTATCATAAAACAACATATATGCTTTGACATTAAAACATTTTATTAAAAACAAAACGATGTCTCTATAATACGTATTTCTTAACACGCATTAATGCATATAAGAAGTAAAGTTTAAGATCACTCGATGAGAAGTTTGTCATCTGGCGTTTTGTGCTTTTGAGGTAAATTCCATAACTATAATTATTCATAGCAAAATTTCATGAAACACTGACTTTCTTTCTGACCAAAAGATGGACTTTATTATATTAAATTCAGATACTAAATTACGTACACAGAGGAATGTTAGCGTTTAAGGTAACTTACATACGTTAATTACTGTAATTCACTCGTAAATTGATTTGAACATGATAAATAGACGGTAAGACATCATAATCAATATATAGAGACTGTTAATATCTCGAATTCAAAAGTTCAAAAACGTACGTTGGCATTGAAATTATTGCTACGAAGTTCTGCGCCCAAACGTTTATATACGAGATGTGTCTACTTATTTACTAATTAACGCTAATATTTACAAATAATAACGAATAATGATAACGAGCGATCGTTTAACAGCTTTTCGAAAAGAAATAACTAACTAGGAATATTCGAGAAAATATTTACAGAGCAATATTGCAAATCACAGAAACGCGTGCTCGATATGTAGCGTCTACAAAAATATAGGTCTGATGTATAATAAATAACATATCGGATATTTTTATAGTAAGTAGCTAATAACACAATATTGGCAAGAATAACATCGGTACTACAATGCTTTTAAAATATAGGTAAAATAATAAAATAGTTCATAATCACAAATACAGGCAGCTGATCAATATCTAAATAATACATAGTTTAATTTAAAATAATATTTCGCTTCATGTGTAAATTATTCGTTATTTGGTAGGTACGTAGGTAGGAAATTTTTATTCACAGTGATTTGCATATTGTGTAATTTGCATAAAATACATACGTGGGTACATTTTATCGCTAGTTACAATGGATAATTCCAATTTTATTAACTTTTGTTCGATGAATACACATAAGTAGGGAATTATTAAGTTCGTACAATGACTAATTATTTATAGATAGTATTATTTTTCGTAAAGAAACGGCTTATAATACGAGCAGAAATATCAATTTACATTATTAATATCATGTAAAGATATGCCGTTGCGTTTAATTAATTATCACTTTAAGTTCATTCATAGAAACAACACACTTGTGTTTAACACATATCTTTCACAATACTTAAGTACCGAGTAATTGGAAATTTACATACAGCGAGTTAAGTTTTACATAAATTGCCATTTTCACAACCGAAATTAAATATGTAAGTAGGTACTAAAGTATAATTTAATAGTTCGACCCTGGTAGAGCTGCGACAACAGGTTGCGAAATCTCTGTACAGTTCGCAGGGTTCATGAGTCTGTGCACAGCACTGTCACTCGGGGTCCCCGTCGCTGGGCGGGGGCTGAGGTCTGAGAGGAGCAGTGGAGAGGTCGAGTGCGGGCTCGGCGGGCGCCGAGGGACCGCTGCACGGCAGGCCAGACGGGCCCGCTGCGGGCTGCAGGCAGGCTAGACCCGGCCCGGCAGCTGGCGGGCTCCAGCACGCGGCGCCCGCTGCCTCTGGCCGCATGCTCGCGGCGCTCAGGTACGAACACGCCATCATCTGCAAACAACAACACATACATTAACTTCGTCTCTTCTTCACAAACTCCGCAATTACGTAGATTGTGCGTGTAATTTGAGAGAGCATAGACTGGAGTAGAAACAGAGCTTCCATAAATAATGAAATATGTATTATGATGAGATGAGAGGCCTAAAGAATACGCGGCTGGTGCGAGGAGGGTGGTACTCTAATCACGCTAATGGCCAATGCGCCGCGTCCCGCGCCCTCCCGCCCGGCTCCGTTTCAAGGAGGCTTTCAAGCTAATGTAGAGTGGGCGCAAGAGCAGTTCAATCCTAAATCGTATCACACGTCCGCCGACCGACTACTTTATAATGTTCTCTTCTGGAATATTCTCAGAAATATTATATAACAGACGTTTTTTATGTCTTTCTTGGTGTATGCTGGTTTTATAACAGAAAGTGGATTACATATAAAACTTAAAAAAGACTGATTATGAAATTGATTGATTTGTGTGAATCATATTCACACAAAGAGATCTGTAAGTACCTAATACAAAGCTGGAATTCAACTTTAAAAAGTGAATTACCAATTCATAACTTTCTGTTATTGATTAATAATCTTAACTACTTAACCGATTTTTATACAATTTATAACGATAAAAAAACTAGACTTTCGTTTTTTTTTGCGCAGTGTATGCTTTACAACAAAAAAATACAGACATATTATAAATTCTTATTTTTGAAGCCCGTTATGAAAGATTTATCCATCTATCTGTATTCTCCGTATCGCTCACCGTGACAGTAATCGAGTGTCTGAGTAAATAGTTTTAGAAAGTATGACACCTGAAGGTGTCTATCCCAATGTCGATGGACTGTGTGTTTTAATTGATATTATTGGTTTTTACTCTTAACTATTTTTTATGTGTCTGTAGTAAAAAAATAAGTTGTTATTGTCATGTGATGCCATACATCGCGAGGTGACTGTAAGTAAAGCAGTTAGTGGCCGTATATCACGAGCCGGATCAGACCAGCCTGTGCTCGCCGCTTGCTTCCATTTTTCACACATCGCTGTAAAATTGATTGCACCATATACCAGCAAGGAGTTCGGTCAATAGTTGTGCTGCGAAGCGAATACAACCAGTACGTCGATGTGTTTATGCAATGCTAATAGAAACGTCTCACGAAACAATAGCATCGAACTCGAATTGATTTATGCCTATGTCGGCTACGAATTACGTAGTATTGTAATATTAGCCCATAGTTAACATCCTGAACAAAAGCCTCCATACAATTGGCATAGTTGGTTACAACAGCTGCTCGGCTCCGCTTCGGGCCGGCGCGACGTGCTTTAACAATGATATTCTAACTTTAATATTTATTACACTTGATCAACCGCCGCGAGTTATTGTGCCCGCTCGTAGACGTGGCTCGACGAAAACTCAAATTAAAAACACAAAATTTCATGCATAAATTTAATTTATACGAAAGCTACAATCTACGTAAAGTCTTTAAACGAGCAGAACTTAATTAACTTGACGCCATCGTAGCCCAGAATGTAAAGTGCATAATTAAACCCTTTACGTAAACGCTTCGGTTAATATGTTTAAGCGACGGTATTGCCTGGGAAGACCTAAACTCTCCTATGAGAATAAACAGGGAGAAGCGGCCGAGGCTCGCCGCACAAATGAATTAGTGGTGTTGTGCTGACCCCCGAGCGCAGGGGGACTCGTCCACGGCCGCGGGGTATCGCGATTAAAATATAATTAGGCGGAAGGCAATCGTTTCGACGTCGAGGCAGGTGGTGCGATAGCCATAGCCACACGATCCGCGTAACGCGCACGGGAACGCGCTTATCGCTTAATAATGGATGGAGAGGGGCGCCGTATCTTCGACGCCAGATTAATTACAGCCTGCTAACGTCCGATCGGTTAAAAATCGTACCGGATACTGTTAGCGAGTAATTGATAGAGCAAGTGTAACGATACATTAATAGCTATCAACGAGAACAACAGGACTAATAAATCACGTGTACTTTCCGTGTATTAATGAATTCAAACGGGCCGCGATAATTGCGTACCTAATTACGGCCAGAGCCGTCTAATTAATCACTGTCGGATTATGAATTAGAATGGCGTTAATTAAACATGCATATTATTTGTGGTGGGGATATATCTCCAGCGTCGGTTCCACTTATTGTTTCGTGGGCGAGGACGGGGGTGTAGCGAAACAATTAAGTTTGAAACTAATACGAACGTTTGAAACTACCCCTAGAATGTCTCACTCCCCGCGGGACAAACACGGCTATTGTGACGATTACTAAGAAAATTGTCTTGTGCGCTTGAAAATTTCTTATTCTAAGGTGTTAACAAGCTAGTTTGAGCTACATTTGAGCACATAAGGCACTGATTTTTAACCAAGAAACGAATAAGTTGTACTGTAGTGTTAGTTCAGCTATAAAGTTAGAGACGCATGGGGTCAACAAACACGTATAATTAAGATCATCACCATATGAAGTCTCAAACATGATCCAAGTCCACTTTATGCAGTATGCCCTTATGTTATAGCAGTGCAATTTGTCGACGGTATCGCATATCGGCAATGATTGCGGCGCAGCGCGGCTTCCCGACCCCGGCTCGTGCCCGCAGCCCTGACCCGACAAATTGCACCTTTTACACGATACCCTATCTACTACATTTACGAACTAGCTGCAAATTTTATTGACCTCTCTGCTTTTAGTTTGCTAACATATTCTTTCGTCAGTCAGCGTGTACTTTTGTATGTATTGAAATTGTAACACTCGTACGGGTCGTATGATAATTTTGTGGGTTGTTTTTAGTACGTCACTCATAACGAATAATTTAATTCATTGAAAATGAACTATTTAGGTCAAGAGGTTATTGAAATGTAAGGTTTTAAATGGCTAGGGGAAAGATTGGGGCGGCTGTTAGCTGTTGCAAAAACTTTTGTTCAAGCAAGGTCTTATACTGTTTTCAGAACTACTAGTTTAGTTATCCTTTACTTTAGCCATATGGTCGTTACTTAAGCTACTTTCTAAATGCTAGAACTAAGACGAAAATTGGAAAGATTGATATATACCTAAAGCGACAACTGTAGATAGATATCCATTCATTCACAACTCAGTACCTACTTTTCATTGTGAAATTTTTAACCGCACTACTTACCACCTTTTTAAAAAACTAGGTTTGTGACTCGTTAAAGAAATTAAGCATTACGAGTATCAGGAAGGACAAAAAAAGACAAGAAAATCGGTATCGTCAACGCATTGATAGCAATTAGCCTTCGTATTCCTGAGGAGGTTTATTTGTAGTATCAAAATCTTAGAACTAAACAAAAATAAAATGTATAATTTCCTAAAAAAATATATAATAACCATTGTCCTTAGTTTGTCTTACTAACTGTACAAAAGTTATTCCACACAAAAACGTAGGACGAGTTGCATTATGAAAATATTATTATTTACTTTGATTTTCTGCAAGTCATCTTAAATGGGCAGTAAGCATGTAGGACGAGATGATCAATTACCCACTTTAACTATATTTATTGTGTTAACTACAACAATTAATATCTATTTCATCCATAAAAGCTAGAAATTTATTAGGATACCGCAGCTGGTTATTAAACTGTCTATCCCTTAAGGAAGTCTTAGTCCCGTGTACACAATCGTATGTGCGTTCAATTTAATATCGAGCATTGAATAGAAAACGGTCGTGTGCTCACAATAGCCCATCGGCATTCCATTAACTAGCGAAGCAAACACGGGACGCGTTCACTAACTCAATACGAAACGATTCTGCGACCGATACTCGCAGGCTCGCACATTCCTATTCGATTGTAACAACCTAACAACACTAACGACTGTTTATATTGGATCGTTCGACTCTCCCGGGTAGTAGGTTGGGCGACAATCGCATGGACCCAGAGTTGTAGTTTAGGAAGTCAGCTCGTAGGACAAAAATATAATTTGGAATAATCTGCTATTGACCTCGCAATACGATATCTTTAACGACGTTTTAAAAAAAAAACTTTGTATAGCGGCAACTACTGGACCGTTTTTTTATTCAGGAATATTATTTAATCTTGTGTTCCTTATGTCTGTACCAGATATTATTGAAATCACCTATTCCTATCCTTACTTTTTTGGGGAGAAATATCCTCCCTATTAAAAAACCCTAACGCCTTAAAAATTCTGAAAATCCGTACAACAAATACACAAAGTTTCTTCAAGATTGGTTCTTCAAAAGTACGACCTGTACACGAGTACGAAATTTCAGAAGACATACAAACATAACAACCGAACTAACAGACGAAAGAAAAATTAACCAGACCCGAAGCAGAGACGCTTCGTTTGATCGGTCAATTAATAATTAATACCTTTAATAAAAATGGGATATCCGTTATGTTCGAATTACTTGACTCTTTTCGATAATAAAAACGCTTATTAATATTTTGTTGTTACTGTATACATATGAGTATGTCCAAGCACGTCGACGGGTTCAACCCCTTAAGGTTTTCGCCCCTGCGGTTAACTTTCCACGTACGTCCAGTACGGTACATCGCTGCTCCGACCGCCCTACTTATGCAAGACAATGCAGTCTCGTCCTAAATAATTTAATAGTTGTAGGCGTCCGTCGGTGGAGCGGTCCGCAAACAGTGGACGATATCAAGCCGGTAGACGATAGCCATCGTTGACCGCCTGGCGCTTAATCGATGCGTGTCTGATGGAATTATCTGAAGCAGATCAGTTGAAAGCGTATGTACGAGTCTGTTAGATACGCTACACTGGCGGTAACTATCAGCTGCGACCGAATCAGTTTTATAGAAGTATACTCACATTTGTTTGTGGGATTAATGCAGAAATATTTGTTTTCGGCTACAATTTTTAAACTATCGATTTAGATACATACAGATGATATGGGTTCCCTATCCTAAATTCTATGGTTAATTTTTTGTTTCGCTGCAGTTAAGTGTAACAATTAACACTATCATGATTTAATTATGTTTGTTGTGCAAAAAAATACAACAAAAACTATTGCTTTTATGCACTTTGTCATTTTATTAAACATATGGTCTCTGTGTTCATGATATTACAGGTATTAGGGCACCTGAGGAAGCTCTCTATCTAATTTAAATGATTAACGTATCTCAGTAGTCGACAGGTACGAGTACGTAGTGAGAAAGCACGCATGGAGTCTAAGTCCGTGCGTGTCGGGGTCGCATGAATAAGCAATGAGCGCGCGCGCACGCGAGGCGACAAACGGCCACGGCGCACGCGACTTGCCCGCCCGCCCCCGCCCGAGCATCGCGCGCCGCCCGCCCTAATTTATGACCGCCCGCCCGCCCGCTTTTGCTGCGCTATCACTCTAATATCTTACGTCGCTATCATATCTCTCGCCGGTCTAGGCTTATCTTCGGTTTTAGTACATAGCTTTTTTTAACAAACTAGGTATGTATGTGCAGGAAATAAAATGTTTGTTTTGTGCATAGATATATTATATAGAGTTTTGCATGTGAAGGGTTATTAATTAATTAATAACCCTTCACATAATTGAACGTGTCTAAAATTGGTTACGAAATACTTCGAATATAAAGCACTTATTTTAATTTACTATTCCTTCAAAATAGTTCTTTACGTACTAACCGGTTGGCGCAGTTGGTAGCAACTCTGCCTTCTGCGCCGCTGGTCCCGAGTTCGATCCCCGGACAGGTTAAACATTTGTGTGCATGAACATGTCTGTTTGACCTGTGTCTGTCTATATCAGTCATCAGCTTACCATAGCACAGGCTTTGCCTAAATTGGGACCTAAAGACATTAGTTTATTATATTGACAAACACGATTTTGATGAACTTCGTTGTAACAGTTTTTATAGAGATTGGTAAAAATAATTTGCTACCACTGTCGGGTCATATTGTCAGTGGGTAAATAAATGATCGTTCTCGTTTCCAGCGAGCCGGCGCGACGAGTGACCTGTTGCGCCGTCGACTGACGTCTTAATGCTACTGATTGTTTATGAGACGACCTGTTAATTGCACCAGCTGATTGAATCGCGGCTCAATTAGAACTCAGGATAACAGATCTATTGATTCAACAAGCTAATATATCATTGATTGGATTGATTTGGTTAGGTTAGGTTAGCAAGGCATTTACTCAATGGAGAAATCTGGGCTACGCGTACGTGGAAAGCTATTGGGCGGAAACTGTATTTTAAAGAGCATAATGCTTTTATTGGTGAACTGACCCTCATGATATTTAGATTTGGAATCGTTTGTCAGGAAATAGTTACAATAGCGCAATACTTCGGACAAACTTTAAGAAGTGAACGTCAAAGGATTCAGCATAATTTTCGATAACGAGCGTTCGAGCCGCTCTCGTACTTCAAAGCCACCGTTTCAGTTACAGTTTATTATTAATAAAATTTGGTCGGGTCGTGGACCGGAGCGCGGGCGGTAGAAGAGAAGACCGTAACGAGCGCGGACCACGCTCGTTATCGGCCGCTCCGGCCGGCCGCGCGCGCGGAAAATTCGCCCGAAACTGACGCGCGTGAAAATTTAATGAACGGCCGGACGCTAGTTAACTAAAAGGTAAAGTGCACCCTCTTGACGTGTTCGGTAAATATTAATAGTGAATGTGCTAGCGTGCGCCATTAAAAATGCACGAGTCCGCGGACATGGGCCGTCGCGACCGCCGCCCGCGCGCGTTCATTAGCCTCTTTATACCCGTACGAGACCTCTAGAGCCACTCCGCTACTTTCTTGGACCACGTCTCGCGATTGCCTCTCGATTATCCGTGAAACAACTACTTTCCCACCGACTTTGTGCAATAAATACTATGTTCAACACTGAACTTCGGTCGACTGGGGCACGGCATACGCTTCCCGAGAACAAGTTTCACGATTTGAACGATTTTAAAACTCTTAAGGAGGCTATTAGGGATAATAGGAAGTAGAATCAGTCTAGCTATGTCCGTGGCTTAAATGACCTAAGTTTGAGTTTAGTGTCGATGCTACAGGCGGGAGTTTTCAATCCGTACAAAGTATCGGAACGCGGCTCGTTGTGCGGAATTGTCGCAACAGGGCGGCCCCGGGCAGCAGGAGGAGGGGAAGCGATATGCTAGGGGCGAACTCAAGACGATATCTGTTACTCAGTAATGAGGTTCGTTAATTATGTATCGCTAGGTGCGTAAGCTTTTCAATTTGGTTCAGTGTCGCGAGCTCTCGCGAACGAGGTCAAGGGTTCGCGACTTTCGACCCTGAGGGGCTGCCAAATTAATGAGGTACTCCTTTGTAATAAAGAAATAACAAGAATTGCGCACGCGAACCCGGCCCCGCCGACTTGGATGTCATTAAAGGCGTCGCGAAGTCTTGAGCGAGTCGTTACCGCGCCTCGCACACAACAACCGAGTTTTCATCAACATTCCGAAATGTACCCTTAAAATTACTTAGCAATCTCTGTAGAGGAACAAAACAAAGTACATTTAGGTCACATCTAAATTTCCCACGAAGTCACAAAATTTTAATTAGAATTGGGGCTATTTGGAATAAGCTGTATCGTTACTTTCAAGACTAGAGTAATTCACTTTTCTTCGAAAAGAGTAACTGGTGCTAATTTTAAAGATAGCTTAGCTACAAATTTGCTAATGGACTTAAAATTTTACTATTATCATAGCAATGCTTATAGCATTGTGAGGCATATGCCGCTGTCATGGTATTACAATTGTCTTGGTCCTTTAGAAATCTTCACTAAATGGACCAGCGACTGATTTTATGACCAACATTATGCTTATAAATATACCGAAAAAATAAACTTTATAGTCAGAATTATGATATTCCTTCCTACAAAAGAGTATCTACCACACACGACAATCACATTTTACTCCACTTGAACAAAATAAAAAAAAACTGCAAATAGTTTTGTACGGGCTAGAAGCGTCATTAGCTTCACAAAGAATATGATTAATAAATTGAAAATAATGCGACCCTAGATTAGACCGAGAACTTTGTTTGGATCTTATTTTCAGACCGAGAAACCACTTTTCCTCAAGATACCAAAACAAATCTCCATTTTTCTACCAATATCCATTAACCTAAATGTTTCTGTGTTAAATAACCCCGCCATTCTACTTTGTAACATTAAAATAATTGAATCCGTCTCGGAATGGGTTGGGCCTGATTAATTCTTATCGCCGGGACGGGTCCGCGCCCGCTCTTGATTTGGATAAACTAAGGTCTCAAATAATATTTTTTCAAGAAATACTTCATTGTTGACGCAACCTCTTTTTGAATTTCTAAGAAAAAGACACTGTAATACAACAGTTTTTTTTGCTGCATGTGATCAATTTATTATTTTGCTATATTAAAAGAATATTTTTATTTTCTTGTTGGTACAATAGAGCAATAGAATCTATATTTACGTATAATACTATGTATCTAGATAAATATAGTAAAAATATGTATATTGCGTATAAAATAAAATGCGTGTCTCTAACAATTTAATATATGTAATAGGCAAAAATAAAATAAGGCTCGCGCGTGATTTGCAGCAAGCATAAAGTATAATATTGTACATCTACGACACATATTTTTTCCTCGTCGATAATCTACGATCATTGTTCATCAATTGTTTCTTGATACTCCGCTTGTTTAAATAAACGCTAGGAACATGACCACATGGTATCGTATGGGACAGTAGAAGCGCAAAACTATTCATCCGCGCTGACGTGTGGTCACCCCCCTTTCCTTCTCCGCTATTTACTCGAGGATATCTATTGGTTTAGGATAACGTGTTGATTACATTTCAGTGGAATTCGTTGTTGTGCTAACAAGTGATAGAGAAATAACACAGCGAATTGTAATCAGTTGTCGAATACGGTTAGTTTCGAAAATTTGGGAATGTTAAATCATAGCAACTTAAGAATAATAGAAAAAAAACTGATATTGATATACATTTATCGACTTCATTAATGACCGCACGTGGGACAGTTTATCTGTATTTAACTGTTTATAACAAATCCAGCTTAGCCATACCAAATAGCTTAGTCCATACCAAAAAAATAACTTCGATATAAAAAGCTCTAATACAAACATTTTCAAACATTTGCCAAGTAGATATGTAAGATTATAGGTAAATATTGGATTTATAACGGCAATGAAAATGAAAAACATTTAAGGTAAAATTTAACACAAATGGAAATTCCATAATGTACATAATTATATTCTATTATACAAGCGATAAGTGGAATTTTGAATCGTTTCTCTTCAACTTTTCGCATATTCTGATCAAAACTAAAATAAAACATCAACCTCAAAAAAAAAACAGATATCCTAGTTGAACAAATTCTACAGTAGTAGTGTTTATAGGGATACAGTGAAAAGGGCGGCGATTAAAATGAATCACAACGGTGGTAATTGGGCGGCCGACGCGTCGGCTCTAAGGTACGGTGAGCGGCACCCTATTCTGGTGATAAACGATAAAATTTGAAGTGACGTTTCATGATAAACGCGAGATTATAATCATAAGAGGTTGAAAAGAGGTGTAAGACTTTATGCTATACGCTATAAAAATCGTGTACCTACTACTGATAAATATAGTGTACATAAAGAAATTTATCGCGTCTGACTGAGAAGCCAACTTAGCCATAGAGCTTAGCCACTTAGCCACCGAAACTGAACTGACTTGAAATTAAGAGAATGTATTAATTTTATGTGGAAGGAATGTAGGGATAATAAATAATAATGAAATACCAACGTAATATATAAAAAATATTAAAAAAAACATTCTGTAACCAGATAACCTAATAATAAAGATGAAAGCAATAAGTTATGAATTCTGAATGTTCAATGAGTTTTTTTATCGTGCGGTACTAGAATGACGTCTTAGAGAGGTTCAGCCAATTAGCCGCGACTTAGAAGCCCGCAACGGATCGCGTCGGCCCCGGTCTAATCTACCCCGCGCGCGGCGCTACCCTGCAGCGTCATGTGCCTCGTCAACTGTACATTGGCACAGTACTTCGAGTAAATACTGATGAAAATTGGTGACGGATTTAAGATCGATACTTTTAATCAAATTTGTCATTTTTATAACAAAAAGACTAACAGTTTTTCGTTCATAAACATAACTTATATTGTTGCTAAATATTTGATCAAGCGAGCAAAGCGTCTCTTCGAGTTTGGTAAAATGTACTTCTATTTGTCTGTTTGTGTGTTTGTTATACTTGCGTATAGGTCGTAGTTTCCAAACAAACTTGACGAAACTCAGTGTATAGTTTTACGAATTTTTACAATTTCTTAATCGTCTAGGATTTTAGATTAGCTTGAACTTGTCTCAAAAAGGGCAAAGTTTTGTTGAAAATTCGAAAACTGAGAAGATTATACAAAAGTATATTTAATTAGGTACCCGTGAATTAAGGTCTAAAAATGTATTGCAAATGCGTGATCAATAGTTCACAAAACCACTAGTGTATTTGGTATTTAGGTAGCATAGTTAGCTACTTTTTAAAAACTCATAAAGTAATACGCATATGGATTGATATCCAAAAAAAGACTGCATTTATGTGTCTCATACTCGTATATATCTTCGAGCTCCGTAGAAAAAATGAGTGTTTATGGATAGTGACATCAAAAGGATTGTTTCTGGTTTTGTTATCTTTTATAATAAATCATTCAACTCTGATATAACAGTAAAGCGGTGATAAATACGTAATATTTACTTGTATTTCTTATTTATTTAGTCATTTGTTAAGGAGACATAGAATGAAGTGACTGGTGATTCCTGCTCCTGTTCGTTCTTGGTTGGCCATTGCTATTCAACGCGGTAATGCGGCAAGTGAGATGGGCACCTTTTGGCTCTTCTTTGTTAGGGATTCCAATTTCAAATTTATACAGCTATTTATTCATACATTTGTATTTCGAAAACCGTAATTCATTTGTTTTTTTCTTTGCGTCACGCAGTTTACAAAATGGAAAACTTGAAATATCGCGTTATTTACGAGTACGAGTTCCACCGTGGTACCAGTGCTGCAGAAACGGCTCGAAGGATTAATGATGTGTATGGCGGCGGTGTCGCAAAAGAAAACACAGTGCGTTTTTGGTTCCAACGTTTTCGTTCTGGAAATTTCGACCTGCAGAACAAGCCCCTTGGACGGCCGGAGACTAAAGTTGCTAATGAAGAATTGAAAGCTATTGTGGAAGCAGATCAATCGCAAACCACGTCCGAGTTAGCTACAGGCTGCGGTGTTAGTGATAAAACTGTGTTAATCCACTTGAAGCAAATTGGAAAGGTGAAAAAGCTTGAAAGATGAGTACCTCATGAATTGAGTGCAGCAAACCTACAAACGTGCGTCAACTGCTGCGTTACACTACTCAACCGGCACAATAATGAAGGGATTTTAAATCGGATCTTTCGGATATTTCAAGTTTTCCATTTTGTAAGCTGCGTGACGCAAAGAAAAAACCAAACGAGGACAAAACAAATGAATTACGGTTTTCGAAATACAAATGTATGAATAAATAGCTGTATAAATTTGAAATTGGAATCCCTAACCAAAGAAGAGATATTTGAGATCAAAGTGGCCAGTACTACTAAACGCCAATTTCATATGTAAGGACCTAATATTACAATATGAGCCCTGGTTAGCTAATTCTAGACACGATTCTAAAAACACAATACGCTAGGATGTTTTCGCTGCAGAGTGGTGGTCCGCCCAAACCACTTCCGCAATGAGATGGCGCACTTCCTGTGATTGAGGGCGCGCCGCCCGCCCGCGCCGCTCTTGCTGTGTCGCCTGCCTTATCTTTGATATGTATGGATGGATAGAATCTTATCATATTGCTGTTTTCATTAGCAAATTTTTACAGACTTCAAAATAAGGTTTTTGCATGTTCGCCAATTTCTCAGGGCCACTTGGACCAATTTAGATTTATTTAGCATGAATGTCATGTGAATTTTATTAAGTCTCATACTTAAATCATAGGGTTTATAAATAAACTTAACAATTTGCTAGGACGCCCGCCGAATTAGAGTCAGTTGTTACTTTTTTTAAGGAATTATATTTTACGTTATTAACTTGACTAATGTGGTATTTTGACTAGTACAGGAAACTCATCTAATTCAAATAAAATTATAATAAAAGACTCATCCATCTGTAGATGACATCCAGATCTTATGCATAGGTTTACATATAAATCCTTTACACCAATAAATATGATTTATAAGTGAATTTCTCCGAATTCTACAAAAGTATAATAATAAATCCGATAACTCTAATTAACGTTTAACAAAAGTAACTTAAGTTGCCGATATAAATGAGAGTTAGTAAAATTTGCACGTGATAATGGGTTTTTGGTATTAAACCCTAGAAGACGCGTAAAGTTTTTTTAGCTTGACAAATGCTCTTGATGTCTAATAATTTTTCCTCCCAGAGTCTGCGCCTGCGAAAGTTTAATTTCGAAATCAACATTAGTTTGTTGTTAAGCGCGAAGCATTCGAAGCCAGCGTTGAATGCCAGTAGATACGTCAGTGTAATTTCCAGTGCATCCCATTCCCATCTCTCTCGCTCAGCTAAGTAATGACTTAGATCCATTCCCGGATAAATAGCAAATTGAATGTGTTGCCCCTCGCCTACTCACACATATGTATGTATACTAGCTAGGTACATTCACCAGATGCAAGTGCGCAGTTATTCTCTGACAGAAGCGTAACTAAGAGATTGATTGTAATTAGTAGTAATTAACCAATTATTCTGTCGTCTATTTAGCCCAGTTCTAAAATGGCGTAATCGATACTCTTCAAAGTCTTGATTAACTCTACGAATTTTTATAATGCCAAACCACGATGCAGTTTTTGGGAAAAAGCACTTACGGAGGAAAGTGGATAATTTCGGGTGCAACAGCAGTTGAAACTGTGTTTTAAAACTAATTCCCAGACGCGTACGGCCGTTGCGCCGATAACCCGCTACTATTTACAATGTTTTTCGACGCTCGTATTTTTTGGCTTGTTTTACGGTTGGGGAATATGAAAAGTTTCGAGAAACTCTCGTGGAGAGGCGTAAAGGAGGTTTACGAGGCGTCTTCGAGTTGAATGTTCCTCATGTTGTGTCGAATTTCCGCGCGGTATGATCGCATTACACGTGCTATAACCTGACCATGAAAATTTTAAGCATCTCGTTCAAACTAAAAAGCTTGAAAAGTAGCTTGAAAGCGCCTTTTCCTGGAGCATACATGGAACGAAAGTATTCCATTTACGAACCACAGTTTTGTGGGTTTGTTAAAAACCGAGATCTTTTTAAACATTGCACAATGCAATGCGAGCAGCTGCAAAAACTCTCAGACTCCGGACAACAAAGACGTATCCTTATAAATTCTCGATTAAATTTTGGATACGAGCTTCAATAAACACAAATTCCTAGAGTCGGACCAATATAGGACGGCGTGCAGCCGCGTTAGGAGGCCATAAACGAACGTATTATCCATGTAAGGCGGAATAGCCGTTGCACAATTAATTGTTTCATTTTGGGAAACAATTCCCGCTCCTCATTCAATTAAGAGCGGCGACTGAGGGGTGCAGGGGGTGAGTCGGGGCGTGTGGGGACTACCCCCGCTCATGAGACGGACGTATTAATAGCGCCTGCAATATTGATATACTCGTACGTAGACGATACATACGGCTTCAAATAGCTTATTGTTTGTTAGCGAATTCGATTTGTGTCGATCATAAATCTTGCGCCTTATGCCGGGGTTGATTGAATGTACAGCGTCACGTAGGAATAGGGAAGAGAAGCGAGTCGTTTTAATTAGTGATCCGAAATGAATAACAAATGTGCGCCAAGTTACGCGAGCTCAGGTGACGTCGAAGCGGGACTCAATTAGCAAAAACACACAGAATTAAGAGACACAAACATGTCGGGCGGGACACGTGGAGGAGGCGCCCTTCTCAATCCGAATTTTATATTGCGCTATTCATTATTCATTGTGTTTGTCAAGAAATTACTGCGGACCTTTTAATATAACTTTCCGAGTAATACAAAGTGAGTACCAATTTTGGAGTGAGAGTTTTAGGCGAGGAGTTGCTAAGAAGTCGGAATCGCAAGTTAACCTTGGCGATTAAAGTGCGCGTGCCAGACTC
Source organism: Ligdia adustata (assembly GCA_947049295.1). Lineage (NCBI taxonomy): Eukaryota > Metazoa > Arthropoda > Insecta > Lepidoptera > Geometridae > Ligdia > Ligdia adustata. The sequence goes on from OX346215.1 coordinate 4,977,006, forward strand.
AGACCGATTTAAATTCGATGCTAAATTAATGTCGATCATTAAAAGTAACGCAGACTACGAGTAAATAATTAAGACGGTAAATTAGCGGAGAAAAAGTTTAATGAGCGACGTCGGATATTACGACCTGAGTTTTGTAATTATTTTAATTTGGCTAAATTCGAAAATAATATTCGAACTCGTTCAGCGGTTTGTTTATCTTTCATTTCCACTATTACTTAAAGTCTTAATTACTTTGAAGCAATATTCTGTGAAACATTTTCATTTCATCAAGAAAAGTTGCGGTGGGTAGTTTTCGATGAGTATTTAATTTAAAAGATGGCGGCGGCGACGCTCGGTGGCAACACTGAGAGCGCGGGCGCGGGCGATGCTTTCAAATCAGCCAGTGTTGGATGCTGGCTGAAGATTTGAGAGCAATCTGTTAGATTGGTTCATTAAGGCCGCCATTAGTGGAGTAATGAGTCGAGATGCATGCTGGCGCAGCTGCGGCAGACGAGCAAATAAAACGCACATGTTACATGCATTAGTTCTGGGTAAACCGATATACCGATATCAATTTTTTTAGCTGTTTCTATATAAACACTAAGCTTAAAATGTACCACCCTTAAAACAAAAAAAAAACGGGCTCAGCTATTTGCAAGAAAATTCAGCCCAAATTCGGTAAAATCCTAAAAGCTACGTAGGTATCAGATGTGCTGTCTGAAGTCTATAGATGGATGTGTGCTTCAGCGTTTCTGACGCACGTCTGTATGACGCGGCGCTTAAGGCGAAAATTAGCTGCATGGAGCTTGGGAGGATTTCGAGTATGAATGCAGGTCGGTGTCCATTAGCCTAATTGCAGACACAGGTTGCGGCGATGCACCGCCAACTATGACACAGCAGCCCTTTGTTATTAAACATACTAAATAAGAGAAGGTACGTCTGCTTACGGCTGTAACTCTGTGGTCGCAATCATTGGGTAATTTTGTAGTAGTATTATTTTGATAGGGTTGCCACTTTGCCACGGTGCTTCGAATAGATTTCAATCTTTTGTAACGCATATTATTCAAAGCTCTAACAGGGGTAGTTAAAATAATTATTTCTAATTTTTAAATATTAACTCACTCTAAGGTTTTACGTTACGTAATCGTATAAGAAAGCGAACTAAACTATCGTGACAAATATAATTCAAAACTACATAGTCGATGCAACTTTGTCCGGTGATGATATTTTTGTTCGCTGCCTTATAACTACGAAAAATAACGTTACTAGTAATATCAATAATATTGTAGTAATATCACTGTTTGCATTTAAAAATTAATACTATAGTTGTAACGATAATATACTTATTTGGAACGTTTAAATAAGGAACATTAATTAATACGTAACCTAATACGTGATTAACGAGGAACGTTAACTTGCTCTCATTCTCGTGGCATTACTCGTACTACAAAAGGTAAAGGGAGGGCGGCGGCGCCTTCTAATTAAATGGTAAACTTTCATGAGCACCCCTTTCTTCCACCCCTCCCTGCCCCCCTCAACCCCCTCTTGTCCCGCTAATTAATGCTCCCACGAGACTCGGACGGCCCGCTCCCATCTCTGATTAGATGCATCATATGTGACACGGTTCATTATTTTAACACGAAATGCAACTTTAATAAGAGAAATACCAATCAGATATTTTCATTCGAAGAAAACGTTCGCCGAAGTTATCCTTCGTTTCGAGTATCGATGCGAACACGGCAATCCTTTTAGTAAGCGCTAAAAACTAGGAGGAAGTCAATCCGCGGCACCTGGTAGCCCCCAGCCCCTCGCGCCGCCCGCCCGCCCTAAACGTATTGTCGTGTACCGCTTCAGATGTGGTCCAAACTGAGCCCCAACTACTCCAATGAAACCGTAATACAGAGTCCAAATTACACGGTAACCCTTTCGATCGGGATATCGGATGTGCGATGCCAAATTAATTGACACGCCTTTAATTGCTTCATAATGGAACCCGATTGTAGTTCTCGATGTTTTGCAACTGTGGTCGGACCGACGTTCAAAATCTTTAACGTGAAATTTTAAATTAATTCAAATCGTGGCTAGTGTGCGGCGTCTGCGCTAGCGTCGCATCTTCTGGGAGCTCGAAGAATACGGCAAAATGTTCCAAGTTTCTTCGAGCAATCAGGGCTTAATATCGTAGTGAAGTTTCGAGTTGGGAAATTATAGGGCGCGGGGGCGAGAGGCGGGGCGGACGTCCGCCGCGTGTCATCTCGTAACATCAAAAATGCATTTAAATTCCGCGCAATAAAAAACAGTTGCGGGAAGTTTCGCAGCGGGCCGGGAACTCCGCCGCTCCGACGCCGTTCTATACAACCTCTGACCGGTTTACACAATCTACGACCCATTTACTGATAGAATAATTCTTTTATGAGTCGTGTTGGAGTCCACAGAAAGCGAAGGACATAGAAGAGCTCTTGTGAGTTTCGCCGCAAATTGTTAGTGCAAGCAATTGCCTCATTGTATCGAGGACTCTTCGGAGATTCGTCGCAGTTGTTTGGTTCGCATTCTCTTGTTACTTGTTGTTAAAGATAAGGTCAAGGTTAAATCTGACAAGTTAAGGTTCACTCGATATTTTAACTGTCGTTAGTAATATTTTATCACCAATTTCTTATCGCGAACTTATCTTGATACTTAATAAATTACAGATATGACAGAGCGTGACGTTTCTCTAGTGTATATTTTTTAAAATTTGTATGTTATTCTAACACTTTGTGACTCTATACAGCCTAAAATAATTGATTAATTGACCATAATTGATTGAATTAACGTGAATAGTGACATTGGTTTCATGTAGATGGATATAGGCTATACTGGTTGCAGTGGTTTTAAAATGTCGGGTTTTTTGGTGTCGCTTCTTACCAATTGTAAATTTTTAATATATTTTTGTAAATATTACTGACATTTTGTTTAGTGTGTATACTTATTTAATTATTTATTTGTTATATGTTGTTGATTGTTGGTTTAGTGTGTATAATTAAGGCGGAAAGTTCTTTTACTTGGTATCCGATTGCGAAAGAAAACATGACCCTCCTGGTCATGTTTTTCGAGTGTATGTATGTATATTTCTTTGGCACGCTGTAGAGCCTAAACGGCTTGTCATATTTTTATGTAAGTGGTGTCAATAGATTCGTCTTATTCGTAAAAGTGACACTAGGTACATAAAAAAGGATTATACATATTATTATTATATTTAACGATGTAGCAGTCGGGTTTTTTAGAAAACATAAAAATAAATTTTACTTCCTTTCATAAGTTTTAAACTACGCTTATACTTTTATTTATTATAATACTTATAAGAGAGCAAAATGTTCACGACAGGCGGGATTACAACCTACATACCCAGCAAGGCAGCAAGGGATTCATTCAAGGATGCAGATTCGATTCCTGCCTGTAGTGAAATCAAAAGGAAACTAAATTGTTTTAAGGAATGAAAACTTTAAATAATAAATTGTTTTGTTAGCTAAACTATTAGTGGGAATTCAAACTTGTGAGTTAGTACTTCATGACCGGTGCTTAAGGTAACTATGTTTTCAGGCAAATATATAAATATACATATAAAACAGGTCAGGGTATAAAGATAATATATAGAACCCATATAGTTAGGTATGTACATAACTGTTGAGGTTCACTGCTTTCAGTCATCAAATTCAGCTTCGCTTAATTTCAGTCGAACAATTGAAATATTGGTTAGGCATTCATTACCTAGCAACACAGTTACACCCGTAGCTAATAAGCACTATACCTACAACGACAATTTAACAGGAAATTAAAGTGGTAGCCGCAAACCGCGGACGTCATTTCGCAATAGTTTGTCCAATTTATCAGTACCAAGAGTCGTTCGGAAATAATCGTAATCGAAGCGAGCTGCGCCGAACAATATGGACCGATGTCGGCCTCTCTAATTGGCCCTTACCTGGAGCGCACTCGAGAATGATAAAGCCCCCATTAGCCGCCCTATTATTTACCTACTCGTCATTAGCGTAGACTTCATTAGGATAACGAGATAACGGAGCCGGGGCTCGAGTACCCATACCCACCAGCGTGCAGTATTTTTGGTGTTTTTGAGCGGAAAGTAAGGAATCGAGGGGAGGCAGCTACGAGTATGTTACCGAAGAATCGGCTAATTATTTCCGAGTATTCTATTACGAAGACGCGTTTCAAGCGGCCACGATTCCAAGGCTCATTATACTACGTGCGAATAGGCGCCAGAAGGACCACCCGCCACATTCTACCGCGTTCGTTATTAAGATTCGTATCGAGGGTTGGAAAAATAGCAGTTGCATGAAACCCTCGTACCGCTCAAAAACCATACCGAATTTATTGTTAATTATAAAAGTCGAACGTCGAACATTAACGCGGAGATGCGGCGCGCGATAGCCGCCCGTCTATTTATTTATTATTTAGATATCGGCCGGTGCGGTCACGACTCCATATTGTTTCGCAGTAATGGCATTAATGACCTCGGTTTAAAGTTGAAGTGTTAATTTGATTTAAAATTATGTTCGCGATTACAATCTTCACGTTCAACTTTCGCCCTAAAGCTTTATAATTATTACAGCGTGATCCCGATGGAGCCGCGCGCGCGATATGCCTCCTCTGGTACTAGTATTAAAGCCGATGGTACGAGTAATAAAACTGGACGTTAACCACGTCGAGAACTTAGCTGCATTGCAGCTTAATGCACGAGTTGACATTATTAAAGTTAGATTTAATGATTTTAATCTCACTCCATTACCACATTTGCGATTATAATATGACGCGGGTGCTAGTGACAAATTATGCAAACCGTGTTTTAACTTTAATATGCGAGACAATTGACTTTACCTTGGCAGGTAGATAAGAATCTGAACATAAAAGATACTTTAGCGTAGGTTACTTTTTTTATAAATTTACGAGTATTTTAGTACTTCAGGCGGTAATTTGGTAGTTAAAAATCCTGGATAATATATATATATATGTTTCACTATGTAAAGTAGTATTAATGTCGAGTTGAGATCGATAGTAAAGTGAGGCAAAAACCTGCGTAGAGAGTGATCGAAGCCAGAGATATAAATGCGTGTTCGTTAGCGTAAGCTAGCTTTAATTAGCTTGCATTCTTCCCTTGTCCACTACTACATACAACTTTTCTCCTCATTAGCGTTTGCTAATTAATGTGACAAATGAGTGCTAATTTTAACTACATTTTCTCGAGATTCTGGAACGTCCTTCAGCATTTTTAAAAGTAGGTATACTCGTATAATCAGTTGGTTGTATGATTTGCGACTACGCGTAGCTCAATACAGAAATAAGATCATCTATTATATTCTTCTTTGTCACCGAAAAATATCAAGAAAAATGTTCTTTCGCATATAAGTTTATCTGTATGGATCTTTATCCGCAAGAAATTTAATAGTGGCGTAAATAAATAACTTGTCTACGATATTTTTATTATTTTGGGTTGGTATTTTTCTCAAAAAAGGGAAGTCGTTGAAAATGCAAAATACACAACGATTCTATTAAAATAAATTTTGTTACTCATGAAACAAAGTCTAAAATATTGTGGCAATGATACGAATCCAAAATGTTAGTTTCCAAGGTTAGTTTCCCAACAGGCTGTTATTTAATATTCTGTCAACATCGCGCATGATACCTTATCGGAACCTATTTGGAAGCTTTATTGTTCTGTAAATTGTTGTATAACTTCTTAGGTTATTCTTCTGAGTTTAAACTCTTGAAAAATTACTAAGCCGCAAAATTATCGTGTTTGCGAGGTATACATTTCACAGTGAACGTAGAGAATAGACCTAGTTTTTCGCAAATACATTTTTATGAAAACTTGACCTTCTGTTATAATAAACTCCAAATCTATGGACTAACCGTCTACAAAACAAACCAATGAGAAAGCAATGAAAAATAAATATCTATGTAATTTAAATGAAAAGCAATGCAACCACGGGTGCGTCCAAAGTGACGTTCGTTAATAAATACGTCGTGCACAAGTCCTCTCATTAGAGCGCCATAACTCCTCATTAGCGGGCATGCTAATTAATGTGACGTTTACTAGCCGACCCGGCCCGTTCCCCACTAGGGCTGCCCCAAAACTATTTAATAAACTCCTTGCTTTTATCAGGCTGCCTGACAGTATGACAAACGACTTGTCAAAACTACAGAAAAAATCAAGTTTCATAGAAATTTAATAAATATCCTTGAAAATATTCTAGAAAGAAAATATTAACTAACAATAACATGTGGTTAAAAGTGACTTAAAAAACAGACAGCAAAAACTTTAGACCCACGTATCTGAACAAGTTATCTTTATCGAAATTGCGGGATGCAGCTAGTATAACCAAACTATTTGCAGGTGAATACGAATCTATTGACACCACTCACATAAAAATACAAGCCGTTTAGTTTCTAGGGCGTGCCAAAGAAATATACATACATACTCTCGAAAAACATAACCCTCCTTCTTTTGCAGTCGAGTAAAAATATAATTGTAACATTTATGAGCTTCATCTCTTCATATATTCAAGTAGATGATTGTTTAAAAAAAACACTGACAAAAATAAATTAACATTGTCTACCAAGTTGTATGAGTAACCCTCATTAGGTATAAAATATCACCATTTGACTAAAAACATGAAGGAGCTGCGCGTTAAAACATACAACGTTAGACGTATAAGTATTTACTAGATATTCATCGATTACGATTCAAGTAACTTGAATAGTATTGAGAGAACCTAAACAATGAACAAATTACGAATATGGCAAACATCTTAAGCACATTATCCGTAATCTATCTATATCCATAAATTTATTAGCGAATAACGAAGACACAGCGTTCCATAGGACATCAGCATCAACCCGTTGAGATAAGTGTGATTCGATGTTACACAAAACCTCGAGAAAGAACAAAGCGTGCATTAGGCCCTCGAAGAGGGGTGAAAAAGACGTTAATAATATTCGTCAAAGCACTCCGGTACTCTGGTTACATTAAATCAATTTGCCCTTTCCGCGCGGTAAGTAGCGAACGGTGTAATTGATAAGTTGAAACCCTTGTAGCGAGAAGGCTACAGTTTGGCACCGCCAGCGTCAAACTCTGCCACAGTTTCCATTTCCACGTCACGTGCGCCATCGCCGCTTTTGCTCACCACTTTTCTTAGATTTGCTGTTACTTTACCATGTCATATTAATAAATAACCTATGTTTCTATTTGTCTTCGGTACGTAGACGTTTTCTAGTGTTCATTTTCAATGCATTACAAAAAGCTCCACTTCCATTATGAGTTTTTCTTTCCCGTTTGTAATCCCGGCAGCAGAAGCGCGGCATAGGCACACCATCTATATTTAATGCATGCAATCACCTATGTGTACGTAATGGTATGAAAGGGAGGATCATAAAGGAGTGCACCGGAACAGATCGCACGACAATATCCTAATTCACTCGCGCGAATGTAATCCATTAGTGCTCCCCACTCCCCCCCAGCTGGGGGTGCCCTTGCCCCTGTATCCCCGCCTCACCCCGCAACCGTCTGTCATTCATAAACCTCCATATCATTTGTATTGGCACATGTTTCATACGACTAATGGACGGCCCACGTTAAATATAAAAAGAGACATCTCACTTATTTCTGTTACAGCACTCGAATAATCCTTTTACATTCATAATAAAAATATACTACAACGTTTTTACTGCAAATTAGCAGACGAGAGAATGTTGCTAGGTTTAAAAATAAATTAGCATTTATTAGAAAACGGGTTTTTATTAATTATCTACGTGTTTAAAATTTAAGTTAATTAAATATACGAATTTTTAAAAGATGTTAAAACATTCCATTACCGAAGTCCAGACGAGAGGTGCCTCAGACTTGGAACGATTAATGAGTGCTAATTAAAAATAATTCTGTTACATTAAATATAATTAGTGTGCATAATGTTCTGAAATATATTATTTACATTGCGGCAGTTACGGCAGTCCACTGCTGCTATTTGCGCAAGAGGTTCTTATTTACCTGGTAACCTGTGTAACCTTGATGTTTTTGCACAATTTAAAATATCGTTAATATTTAAATTATCACGTTGATCTCATAAAATAAACAATGTTATCTTCAAACTGTAGGTTTAGGCATTTAATTAGAACAAGCAATCCTCGAATCATACATTTTTCAAATGTCTGTACACTGAAGAAAAGCGAAACGATGAGATAATCCGAAAAATGAGACCATCAAATTATTTTGTGTAAATTTTCATTCGTTTAATGTTTGCCTTCCCCGAAGCTTTAATACACTCTACATAGCTGCAGAAAAAATTAAAGAAAGTAATCAGTGAAATTACTTGGGCTACTAAAATATGTATTCGTCATAAAAGTATGCGTCTACTTCTGTCGAGAATAAATATTCATTATGACGGATCGGCTAACGTTTTAGCGGGATTAAATAGTATTAAGGCAGAGACGTCGAGCACTCTGCTGAATCAATCAAGCATAGGGTATCTGTTACTGATGTAGATAGACGCGTGTACTTACTTAGTGAGCGTAATCAATTTGAAGATGTTTTCTTTGCGTTTTGAAAGCCTTTTATTACCGTGACTTGTCTTAGAATTATTATTGTAGGAGATACTTTTAACTGTTAAAGCTTGAATTTTATTGGGCATACTGATCTTGCTGCTACCTATTTGAAATGAAATATCTAGGCTTAGCTACGTATATTAAAAAATAAACCGAAGAATTCTCCTTCAGAATTAACCTTCCATCTTGATATTCTACCGACTTCCAAAAACAGGAGGTACATACTCAATTCGACTGTTTTTATTATTTTTATTTTTTTTACCTGATATATCAGAGACTAATTAAAAAACACTTTTTTGTTGAATGTATAGCTGCCATGTAGTTACATTTTATTGTTATCAATATGGGTCAAGAGGTTTTGATTTTTAAATCATGGAAGCTTAATATTATTTTTTTTATAAATATAATATTAATTTGTATATGTTGTTTGATTTATTGTTTACAGTCGTGTACCATATTTTTGTCGCCTGCATTATAAAAAAAAATTAAGATAATCAATATGTTAATTTTTCATCACTCATTCTTGGAAAGTAGGTCTGAAGTTACCTTAAGAGCGGGTTGAAAGTACTTTTCAGCCATAGCTGGAAGAATTGTCTTCAACTGACAGCTGTCAAATTACAAAAAAATCCGCCAAATGGGAGTCAGACTTGCACACTAACTGCCTTAATAAATAACGCGTCTTAATTTCAATCGTCATTTGTCTTGTTCTATCCAATGGAGAACGTCACGCGCCAGAACAACACAAAAGACGATTAAAGTTAAGACGCGTTTATTATTGAGGCTGTAAAGGTCCCGTATAATATACAACATTAGTTCAAGTTTCTACCAGTTGTCGTTACAAATATGGAGCAAAAAACTCTATTTTTAGTATTTGTTGTTATAATACATCATCTCTGAAAAGTTAACTGTCTATCACGGTTCATGAGATATACCTTGGTGACAGAAAAATGGACAGCGAAGAATTAGTAAAACGTTTTTACCCTTTGGATACACAACGTAACAACCTAGTTTTATTTTCACATTTCTATTAAAATATGTTCCAAAATGTAAAATTAAAATAACATTAAGTTATGAATTTATTAAGTCATATTATACTTTTAAAATACTTCACTATCATTTACTTCTAACTATTGTTTTTAAATAAAATAGATTTGCGCAAAATATTTACCTTTTTTCATTGATGACAATGAGAAATATAAATGAGAATAGCTTCACTCATTTTTCTTTACCTAATTCAATAGTTTTTTATTTAGTTTTACTAATATTTATAATTAAAAGCTCAGTGTTTACCTCTGGTTAAGATTTATTTAGCCCCTTGAACTATGGGCCATACCATACTCGGCCTAAATAAGTTACGTTCACCCCTAGGGTAACAAATACAAGGTTTGCTAACTTGCTACTCAAAGTAGTATTCTGGATCCCAATACAACGAATACGTAATTGTCAAACAGTTATTTATATACATGTAAATAAGGTGCCCTATAATAATAATTTATTATAGGGCACCCAAATCGCTCACGACGCGCTTTATGGCTCTAATTGTTGTATAACGTTATTTTCTAATATGAAACTAATCTTACTGGATACCTAGTCATAATCTCACCTTATTCTAACGATAATAAGGTTGAGGTGGCGGTGTCGTGAAGCCTCGTCACTCAATATGTATGAGTCGGTGTTTACATCGATGGGTACTCGTAGTAGGGGCACGCTTCATCCGGCTGAGAGCCCTCATTCGCCACTAATTAATTACTCAACTCGGTTTCAATTAAATTAACTCGAGATCGGGCCATCGACACGCAATGAATCGATGCCAGCCGCGATTCGATTAAGATCGTTAATGTCGATCTATTTAATTCGTCCGCTATAAATAAAGTTATTAAATATGCGATAACTTTGTATCGCAAACACGCAACGTTGATGGTATTGTTACACAACTACACAAAAAAGGAGCGTATTGTTTACAGAGTTCATATACTTTATTGTTTTTGTATTTTTTTATTCTACTTGTATTATTCGTATAACTTCTAAATGCTTGACCAGATTTGGATGTACTAGGTATCGTTATAATGATTTATCATCCAGAAGGACAAGAAGTTATATTTTGAGTCACTTTCAGTTGTGACATTTACAAAGATAAATTTACTTACATTTAAGTCTTTTTATTTATTTTTATATAATAAATACTTAGTTGCGTTTGCAATTGAATTTATTACAGCTTTTTTAAGTTTTTTTATATTAGACAACACGACCACTATGTGTATTGTGTATCTTAAACGCAAAGTGACACTAAAACTAAATTGGCCACTCCGAACTACACAGTTGAACCGAGTTGAAAACTGTGCCCTTAGCGGGGCGAGGGACGTTTTAATTACGGCGTTTAAGTAAAAGCGGCGCTGCGTCTAGCTACTAGCAAGCTGCATTACACAGATACAGCCACCAAAAGCCTTCCACTTAGCTAATGAAACATGTTCATGTATAGTGTTTTAAGCGTCGTCGCAGCCGACGAGAGGCCCGCGTATTGTGAGCGAGCAGAACGAAGCTGCCGGATTCGGCGGACCTGTCTCCACAAATCCTCATTTACTTGCATTATTTTAATGGAGCTATTGTGGGCGGATGTCCTTTGTCGTGTGCGGAAGCGGATCCGGCGCAGCGGCCTGTGGGAAATGTGACGTTGCATAGTGCATCGCCGGCAACGTACGGTAGCATTGCTCCTGCCCTAAATTGCACCACGATCTCGAATTTACCTTCAGAAAGCTGCGTTGTAATAATCTGGGTTTCAAACTTATCTAAAGAATATCAAGCTAACTCGTACACAGGGAAACTCTACGTACAAAAATAGAATCAAGTCCATTTAGCTAATTAAGTGTAGCCGAGGTCCGTAGAGAAATACACCGTGAGCCTAATAACTGGCTTCCCTAAGAAGCTACGAGACTGGGCCACGTTACTCGTATAAAAATGCAATCGACGAGCGGGGGCCGGCGACGTCGTTCAAACTTTTCAAATTTTCCGAGCGGCCCGCAGTAAGTATTAATTTTTAAATTAGAAACCGAGATATAAATGGTCTCCACATGTGAACAACTCATGCTAATAATACTAACTACCGGTGAAGTGCTAAAACACGTACGTATTACTTTTATAACCAAAATCGTATTACTTTTATAACAATAAAGCGTTGAGCTATTTATTTGTCTATCGTTTGAACACCCATTTATATTTATAACGTTTTCTCTACATTTTGCATTACTGGTGTTATTTAAATTTCACTTTCATATGTTTTACTATTTCTAAACGATATAAATAAATTGCGCGGCACTATGCGTTTACCTTTACGATAATGCATTTTAAATATCCTTATGGCAAACTAGCTATCTATATTTATATATAGATAGCTAGTTTACTATATAGCTTCATTGTTATGGACTGATTTGTCCGCTTATCAAAGAACGGAGATTTAATTTTGATAATGGAGTACCAATTTCATACTATGGTAACATTTTCAGTTCCACTGTTAAATGTACATTTTGTATTTATTAATGCCTCGAAAGTATGTTCATACAAAAATATGGAAATATAAAAGTCCATGACACGCTGAAAAACATATTAGTTTACACATTTTCACATTGTTATTATCTCGTACATAATGATGACCTCTGACAATAATAATCGTGTCTTAATGCTAGGATTATTATTATCAGAGGTCATCATTATGAAGATACCACATATTTATATAGGGTTTCCGTCGCCAGTTGTCCATTACACTGTTGAAATACGAAGATACGACGTCGATCTAGAGACCTGGCAGCCAAATGAACAAGGATCCTAAGCATACGTCGGATATAATAGTCCTAGACCAGGATTTTTTAAAGCACACGGGGTAATAGAAAATAGTACAGTTGACGGTTTTGATAGAGTTCATTACAACAAAACCAACTGAATACACCACACAGTATACACAAACCAAATACTACTCAAAAACAAATAAAACCTTGTACGTAATATCAACTAAAAGTCACAGAGGAATGGCCTCATAACAGGATGACATTTTGCAGTGTGTTTTACATGTTTGTTTTATAAAAGTTGTATGTAAAACGCGATATTAATATAGAATCTGTATAACTTGCTTAAGCCTTATTTTAAATTGAATTTTTGTTGTGGTTGTTCTGGAAAATGCAGTTGCCGAAAAACGGGCATTAAGTGTAGTCTTATCTGTAACGGCTGTCTAGGAGCTAGAGTACTAAATGAGCCCCCATCGATGTTGATGATATAGACGACGAAGATAAAACACAATTTGATTGATAAGTCGGTATACTCGTGCAAAAAAATTGTTTAATTTTTCAGAATTAAAATTTGTAAAACGACTTATCTTCTTATTTTTATCACCTTTAGTACATAATTTATAGGACATTATTTATAGGAAATATAATAAATAGTTTTCGAGTGACAAGCAAAAAATTAAAAAAAAAGACCCTTCCCCTCTCCCCCACCGCCGGCTTGAGTCCCTCCCTCGGAGGCTTTTAGTATATTCACTGGACACCTTTAGGAATAACTGTAGCAACTTTCAAAACTACACGAATCATTTGGTCTGATCGACGATTCTGAAGCTAATTTTCTTAGACTAAAAGGCCAAAGCCATTTTATATGGAATGGGTCGATGACAGGGAGACCATTCGTATTCTAAAACCTAGGCTTTCAACATCAGAGTTACGATATAATTAACTCATAATATCCCCTAAGTACCATGATAACTAATAAGTAAACTAGACAAACCCGCTCAATGAATAAATTAAGAAGTAATTTGTTGACATAGTTTGTCGGAGCCGGATCGCCTTGCTAGTAATTGCTGCAATGTTTTTATTGCCTCCCCGTGGTGGCCACCGCGCGCCCGCAGTGAAAGTTGTCGTACCTACTTTATCACATATATATACGCACTTTATTTAACAATATATAATAACATAGAACATTTTTTTAACCGTTATTTTTTACTAACTCTATATGTACCTACTTCAACATAAATTTATTGAAGACGTAATTTTCATCCCTAGGGAATATTTTCGAGTTAAGTTTCTAAATAAGCTTATAGGTATTTTACGATAAGATATAGTTTGTTTGTTTTAGTTTACCATTCAATCAGTTAGAAATAAAATATTTTTTATAGCAAAATATTGACATGTTTGAGTAAAAGCTGGAGATTCCTAACGATGTAGGTACGACTAACATTCCGGAACGATATGCACAAAGCACACTCACTAGTTTACAGCTAAGCCGACCACGCAATCCCCATATTCATCTACCATCGTGACAGAAATATAGAAAAAAACCTTTTCCACTATTTGAAAGTTAATATTGACAGAAACATCCGTATCGGTGGAGCCATCACATCGGGCCGGCGCGGCGACGCGACGCAAACGACCGCTCGCGTGCCGCTTTGAGGCCGATTGAATTAGATGGACACTAGATATCGGTCATCAATCAAAACGTCCAAGAGTTCGATTGTTTGAAACACCACCGCGTGTACAAAGCGAGGGTTGAAGACTTCACCTGTCCACTGCAATGCGCTGATCACAGACCCTCGCCCGCAGCGAGCCTTTGTGCAAAGATTTGTGAGCACTTTGATGTCGGCCGCGGCAGGTAATTTGGAAAAACGTTATTTAATTAACTTTCGACAAGTCTGAGTAATCGCGTTACAAAGCCGCCGGGTGAACGGTCAAGTCTTTGAGCCGAGGGGTACCGCGAGCGCACTTCATTTTTACGCCAAACATAGCCCCGCCATAAAGGCGCTGTCATTTTCAGGTGTTTTCCAATTAACATCGCGCCTTTGACCACGTCCGCACAAAGTAATACCAACTACCGCCTCTTTGTTATTAACTGTGTAGTTTTATTAAAGGGTTGATGCCTGTAATGGAGTCGCTTTATGGATTACTTTTAGATTTTAGACTACATTTAAGGTATGCAGTCCTTGTTATTTCCATGAGTTAGATAATATTGACACATACGTCTTAAACTTAAACACTGACTCACTTAAGACTGTTGTAACCTAAGTCTCACTAATAAAATGGCTCTCTATACTCCAATTCAAAATGTTATATATTTTAAAAGAGCTACCGCAAACTTTCAGAGCTCATCCCAGTTAAGAGTTAGTGTAAATAAACGCAGTTGAGTGTTTACCGCTTACAGCGTTAGACCGATAGTTAGTTCATTAACCAGGCTGGACAACAGTTTTATGAGTTGCCGAAATAAGTTTGGTATAGTGTTTGAAGTTCAGCTGCGCATTTTGTGAGAGCGCCGTAAGCAAGTCCCGGCCAGACGAGGCGGCGCGGCGCGGCGCCTGCGGCCACCGGACGCCCGGCCCCACCGACGAGATAATTAACTCTATCAACTACCCAGTTCTTCGACAACAACGGCAATTACAACGCTTTAAACCTCCACAAATAATTTTAACACTATTTAGTAACTCCGACGAGAAACACATTCCGCGGCCTCGAACAGTGGTCTTATAAAATGGTCGGATATATTATGATGCGGCCCAAAGTTAGCATTTTCCGAGCGAGTGACTCTCTCATATAAACAAAGCCGGTCTTTGTGCGCTGCTCGATGAACAGCTTAATTGCGTTTCTTCGCCACTTCTCTTTGCGGTATTCACACGTCTCTTAATCGAATTAATTCTTTAAAGTACGTCTTAGAGCGTTGATGGCGCTGTACGGATGGGCATACGGACGAAGTTTCAGTCGGAGTAGTTATAAATTCTGCTAAGTTATAAATGGTTAGATAGACCAGACGGCAGCAATTGGGTATTGCCGTGGTACGTAATCCTGCCATCAGCGGTGAGTGGCTTGTGTCGTGAGTGCAAATGGTTTGCGAGAGGCGAAGCTTTCGCCTTTATCCCTCTGTTTCGCTTATGATTCGTGAATTTTTAACTTCCCTGAAAGGACTTGCAGTCCGCACCTATTGTGGACGTGCGCTGCGGATGTTGATTTTTTAAAATAAATTTTGTGCTCGTAATGGAAAACTTGAAAAATAAATTGAGCAAACAAACGAATGTGGAAAACATAGAGCAAGCTTTTTCATTTTACGATATTTAGAATGATTACATGAATTCAATTTTCCAGTAAGGTTTTAAAAAAATTTTGGCCTAACTTTCAATATTTTGTTATTTGTTTGATGTTTAAATCCAATTTGTGTAAGAGTTGAAATGATATAAGCAATACGACCAGACCTACTGTATTATAAGTGATTGTATTGCCAACGACTCATCTAGTTTCCTCAACATGTCACCTGCTTTTATGGCCCGTGTTACTTTTATCACCTCATATCGTAGACGTTGCTAATATGTGTAACCATGGAGCCACAAGTAGTGGCAATCTAAAACCACTAATTTGGTGAATATCTTTCTATCATATTGAAATATGTTTTTTTCTAGATTTTCCTTTTTTATTACTATATTGAATATTTCGTATCATTTTGTCAATGAAGTTTGAATTCGACTTCTTACATATTTACTTGAGTTCTGATGTTATATTAGTACTTAGACGTTATAAATATATAACAATTAAAACTTACATAAATTTATAGAAATTTGTAATACTTTCAGTTTTTAAGGTCCCGTTCCCAAAAGGTAAAAACGGGACCGTATTACTAAAATTTCGGTGTCTGTTCGTACGTGTGTCTGTCATCAAAGCTATCTCGTGAAACGTAATAGCATTGGCGCTAAAACATGTAAAAGCTTGCAATATCCCAAAATATTTAGTTATACTCGTATATTCTTTAAAAATAAAATAAATATTTAAGGGGGATTCCAATACAACAATAGTTATTTGTTATACAAGAGTGCAGAGTTGCTTTTTAACTGCGTGCTCATTTTTGATGACCGAGCAAGCGAAGGATTCTAAAATTAGAATCCTGAGCGTTAGCGAGGGAATTGAAGGAGCACAAGGCAAAAAAAAAATGAAAAAAAAGTAAAGCATAAAGGTTCCAAGTCTGAATTTTTTACAAAATAAAAAAGGTCGTATGTTGAATTCGGCACCACAGAGGTAGTAGTAAATAGGTTGAATGAGGTTTTCAATCCACATACTTAGTGCACACGATATTCTAAATTAAAATTTACTTTATCCTCTAGCGGATAAAAACGGTTTTTGCACTCTGATATCGAATAGCAAAAATACTCTTTCCGAGGTGGTGGGATGAAAACGTGATTTTTACTTGATTTTAATAACGACAACAGGTGGAAACTCGAACAAATGTTAATAATGGTACGGATCCCTAAGTATGCGCGCCCAACTCGAATTTGGGCGATTTTTCGCAAGTAAATAAGCCACCTGGCTATGGTCGTATCATTTTCCTCTTTAGGGCAATCCATTAGAGGCATATCTCAACAGTTAGCTCATCCGAGGCGAAATGCTCATATAGTCGACAATAGCAAATTACCTCGTTCAGGAATACACACGGAAAACTAGCGCGCTTAATTAAACTGTATCCGCCTGAAAATGAGTTTTTATCAACATGACATAGTAACTGGCTGTTAATCTGCGCTTAGAAGCAATTAGTGCGCTTGGGTAACATGACTTTTAATAGCTTGATAAGGGGTTTTTACGAAGGATGTTTGTGGCCTTTAAGTAGGTATAGGTACGCGAGCCTTATTATTGTGATTCATTTATACTAGATACCTATTAGCTATATTAACTATTCAAACGAATAAACTATAAAGTAAACAGATTGACTCAGTTTTTTAGCGTAACGTATTTACAGTTAACTAATAACTGAAATATGTATCTTAATAGTAAACAAGTAAACTGACTACATGAAAACAAATCTGTTCATAATTGAACTAGTAGTTATGAGAACTTGTGACTTCGCTACCACAAATGTTTTGCGCTACATAAACAAGTTCTTTTTACCCGACTGCGAAATAAGGAGGGTTATGTTTTCGAGTGTATATATGTATGTATATTTTGTTTGGTACGTACTAAAGCCTGACAGGCTTGTCGTATTTTTATGTGAGTGGTGTCAATAGGTTCGTTTTAGTTGTGAGAGTGACACTGGGTACATAAAAAAAAAACTAAAAAAATAAGGATTTATAGCAAAACTCAATCTCAATAAAAATTATGTTTACAAAATACATCATATTATTATTATATAATTGTGTATCAAATAACAATATTTTTTTATTGGATTTTGGAATAAGAAATGCTAAGTTTAAGATACGAGTACACAGTTTTAAAGATTTAGCAGTCAGGTTTTTTCGTAGTAGCTTCTGAACACTTGTTTGAAAAAAGAAAACAAAAAAATCGACGCACGTTGATCGTTGTTCCCTAAACCATAAGCACCAAACTATAATATCTAGATCCTCTTCAAACGTATCACCCGTTAGAATTAACTTTAATTAAAATATATTAAAGTCACGCAATAGCTCGTCGTGCAGGCCATAATTATCGCAATTAATTAAGCTTAGGAAACTCGATAATTTGAACGTAGTCACGACACAAGTGTTAATAACACCGTTAAAGCACGTCAGGGGTCAGTACTGACTCCGCCTACATTGCTGGAGCTATATTGGAACTTATACAACTCTTTTATTATCACGAGATCGGCATAAGTACTTTTATGAATAAACGTCGTTAAGAGATATTTTGTATAATATGTGCGTGATAATCTTAATGCACCCACTTTCAGCCACTTATTAACTATTAGCTAATGTCTGCGACTTTGTCCGCGGTATTTATTATTCCTTCAGTTTAATTTATCGGGATCAAAAGTATCCTATTAAAAATTCAATTAAATCGGTCCAGTCGTCTTGAAGATTAGCCCGTACAAACACGCAGACAAATAAAGTCACATTTTTTTTTTAATTATTAGTAATAATTTCTTCTATTTCACTTATTACATCCCCCTGACTCGGTTATTAGCTGTTTTTTCATAGTACAAAAATTAGACCTCTAAAGCTTTATTATGTGTGGATATCGGTTTATTAGACAAAAAATAATTTATGGTTTATGCTAAATATTACATTTTGTACAAGGTACTTAACCTTGTGCCGTGCAAATGTACTGAATAGAGAGGTATGCAAGGCGAACTTATCATAGAAATTAAAACCTCCATTTTATTAGTTTTTAAACTACCATTTACAGAGTTGTTGTATAGTATAGTAAATAGTAAGTACACACCTCCTCATAGTCCCTGTACGAGTGCGCATGCGCGGGTTGAGCCGGTGCTCATTCCCGCGAGCGGCGCGGCCGGCCCACCTTGCCTTTGCGCACGGGCGCTCCGGGCGTCGCGTTCGCACTCTTCATTAGCTTCTGCCAGTCCTGCTCGCACACTAGTGACCCTGCGAGCATGTAATACCTGCAATACAAACATAAAGTTTTGTCGACTCTATAATTGACATAGGAAGCAGAACGTCTGCCTCTGCTTCGAATCAGAAAATTTTCGTCAGTCAGTCTGATGTATGGATGTTCTCAGGATATTTCGTTTCGTGTATATTTCTTAGTTTCCAACCAATCTTGACAAAAATTACACAGGTTCTACGAGTTTTAAGAAATTTATCGACGATATATCGGTTTTTTATTGATAGGCCGTTTGCTGCGTCGTCGCCACCTACTAGCCGTTTATCAGTCGGTTGTCTGTGTTTTAGTCGCAAAGTCGACTGTTTGATAACTACTAATGCTGCACCACCGCACCGTATTTGAATTTTTGGCAAGGTTAGTTTAACGATTAATTTTTCCTTACCTATCGCCTTGCATGAGGTGTGATCCACATTTGGAGCAGGCGAAACACTTTATGTGGAACACGTGTAGAGGTTGCTGTGGCGCGTTCGTTCTCATAACAAATTCGCTCGCTGGGATTGCCTGCCCGCACGCTGCACACGCACCCCCTGAACCGAACATTCTAGAACAAAGAGCAAAATAGTTGTATTACTCGAGAGAATAACTCGTACTCTTTAGTTTTTTGTATATTAAGAGTCTAGAGCGACGTGATACTATGAAACTAAACCAAACAGCCCTAAGACATTATACGTGAAAATAACGTTATTACTACTAGTGTATCACAGCGCTAATAATGACAACACTTAATATACGGTTTTAATTAAACTGAGAAGAAAGATTATAAAACATTGATTGACGAAAACAAAACAAAACATTAAAAGTGAACAGTTTATTTATTTCGATGTGTCGGCAGCTTCATAGCATCTACATATCTAGATTATCAAATTGGTACTAATTCAAAACTTAAACTTCGACAGTCGAAAAAATATAACACGACAGACAGTAATCGAATAATTCGCAATATTGCAATACTGAGAACGTTACAAATGCGACGTTCGCGCGACATGCGCCATAATGTGTGCAGTCTTTATCGAATGTGTTCAGTCAGGAGGATCTCCTAGCTCAGTATTGTGAGATTTTTATAATCTTTATAATACTTGGAACACACGTCTATCAATTATAGAAAAACCAAAGCACACATTAATTATTTATATTAATCGATAAAACATCACATTTGGTGTACAGCACTAAATTGGAATGTCTCTTACCACAATTTAGTACCATCATTTTACTTCGTCTCATTATTTCATTTAGGGACGTTAAACGGAAAATTAAATTTGTTTAATATGCTCGACTCACTCACATGGAATGCTTGAAGTTGTCATTAGAATTATTGCTATCTAGTTAGAGCGATCTTAGACGTGGGTAACAATTTTAACAAGCAAGCTTTAATTCGTTAAAACGCCACGATTATTGCTCGTTAAGCTTTGATAAATGGATAATAAAGCAAAGTAACGACAATGACTATAAATCTTTCTGAATTAGGTATCTATTTGTGTGCATCAGGCGTTTGCGACTAGACAAATATTGCAGTTTTAAGGTTTATGCAACCGGCAATATTAGTTTACTTTGTAGCTTTTCTACTGAATACTAATATAACAGAATAATTTCGAAGTTTTACAAGCTGATGGAAAATATCCAAAAATATTTAGTGTGTTTAATATTTATCGTGTCGTTAGTACGCTATTAATGTGTTAATGGATGTATCCTTGCAATAAGATATTTTATTAACCAGTCTATTACGTAATTTTATTAGCAGTGCTGAGATTTCAGACATTTTACTACGCAAGAAATGTTTAAGTAGTTATTCTGCAAAGTGTTGAATTATTTACGCATTACAGGAAATAAACAATGTGGGAAATATGCAATGAGCGAAGTCCTCACTTTGCGTGTCAGATTCCGCACTTGGACCTTTAGAGTTGTTCCCCTTTTTGTCACAGATGAATAAATAGCAATGCTCCAGCTCTGCTGTGGGAGCCTACCGCCGGCTGGCACTTAATAGTCGCAATTAATAGGTAATGAGTCATTATTGGGATCGCTATTAGCGTCGCCAGCGAGCCGCCATTATTTACAACCGCCCTGAATATTAATAAATCGCAACAACAATCCGGGCGAAAGCAATCAAAATTTAATTACCTGCGCATCTTCGTGTTTCCCAATAATAACTCTGAACGGGTTAAAAGATAAATTTTGTGAGTCTTAAAAGATAAATTCGCTTCAATCACTCGGAGCAAATAGGATTTCATTTCATTTACTCCGGTAAGAGCGTTTTCAATTAAGGAGCGCCCGACAAACAGTATCGGCGTATGAAGGTAAAATTAATTAAACCGAGCCAAGACAAACATGTACGAATCTATTTGTGTTGGACGCGGGAACGCCATGCCACACATACGTGATATAAGGATTACCAGCGAGGAATACGGAAAAACACCTCAATATGTTTATCGAAACGTAGTCCCTTTCCTTTTGCGTCTGAGATGTTGCTTACTTTCTTTTCTTCAGCTTTAATAACTTCCAACTTGAACGATACTCGGATGTGTGTAAAACGCGATCAATTGTTCACATAAAGTTACTTAGGTTGGATTTGCGTAAGTAAAGCACATCATTTGTATAGATCTGCCGCGATGACAGTCTATACTGCACCGCACTGTTGTCGAGTGTTGTTGTTTACCCCGATTGCTTCTCCTGGGACCGTTTAATTAATTAATTGAAGTAAGCTCATCTAATTTGGAACCGAACTTCAATACACGAAACAGAGTTAATTAGAAAGTGAAAGGATGTCAACACACACGTGTAGGTAAATTTTATTTATTCGACCGTATTACTTTACTGAACTCGCAGAAGGGGTTTCTTAAATAAACTGATTGGAGATTCCTTGGAGCCTTTTCATCGAGTAATTTTATTCGTGTAGTTACAAGTTTCCGAGTTTGTAATCGGCAACTTTAAGGTTTCCTTTCGTACTGATATTAATTAACGGGTATGTGTTTAACATGAGTTTAATAAATGTGGAAGTTGCGAACGCGCCTCGCGGGTACCTGCGTAAGTAAAGTTCGACTAAGGCCTAGTCGAACTTTATTTACTTGTAAAATTGAATACGGCGCTGTGATGTGAATTCTCGTTAATTTATGATGAAGACCGTATCTTGAAATGTTATTTTATTCATTAAGGGAACGTCTCGAGTCGCACGGTCGCGTACGTGTCGAGTTTGGATTGTTGTACGGGAACATAATTTAAAACCTCTCGACGAGATCATTAGAGCGGCAGGTTGGCAGGTGAAAAGGGGGAAATCTATCTGCACAAAAATAACTAATGAGTACTCTAGAATAGTACTCGAGACGTGTTCGTGTATGTGACGTTTACGGTAAAGCTACACCGTATAAATTGTGTGAAATACAATGTTATCGAATGGTTTCCTCGATCGGAGGTGTCTCGGGTGGAGAGAATGGGGCGATAGGCGATCGGGCGCCGCCGCCGTCGAGACGAATGGCTCTCAATAAAGCCGAGATGCGTCCCCAAACGGGATGTCTTACTTGTTGCTTCAGTTTCATGTTTACGTCCTTCTTAGCGAGCCTTACGTATGTTTTGAACCCACAACCTAATTTTTCAAATAAAAGTAGCAAAAAATTAAACTGTAGTAAAATATGTCTCATTTATTTTCAATGACATTAAAGACGACGTATACTTTACGATTCTGATCTAAACATTAGCTAATATACATATTATGGCTAACAAGAGTGACAAATACCTCAAATATTTCTTGTCTTACTTATAAAATATACTTTCAGCGTGATTAATCTCGATTTAAATAAGAATGGTCAACACATAATATAAAACGTTTAAAGCTGTTAACTGTTTGTAAGATGTAAATTGAAATCGAGTCAATGAATTATGCAATCCTCACAGCAGAACGTTATAACCACAGTGTACAAATCCACCTGAGCTCTGCAGCAGATTAATTTAGCTAATTGCTCTGCCACATAAGCAGGCAATGGAGAATCGTCTCATCACATCACTTGTCACGGTTGCTGCAATGTCCTGATGTGCTGTTTGAGGCTCGTTTTGCTCTGACAGTGAGTGTAGCCAGTTGAAGTCAGTCATAGAGAAAGCATAGAGATAAAGAGACTTAATTATGTCCTAGCGTATAATGGGCATCGCTTAAGGCTGGAGCAGACCGCATGCAGACCCAACACGCCTTATGACGTTGTAATGTGGGAAACATTATTAGGAATTACACACCAAACGCACGATGCTGTGCAATTACGCGCAAAATCACAAGTCAAGCCAGACTTTGCCACTACGCGCGTATATGTCAGTAGTGTTTGACACTTTCAAAGGGAAATGGTAGATGTCAAGAACGTTACTGCAGTGCAAAATACTACATTCAAAAGTGACCGGTGTGACATCCTACGCAACGAGCTGAGATACAACGCGATGCACTGTAATACAACGCGTGCGGTCTGCTCCACCCTTAACCCACTCTGCAGATTTATACATTGTCAAAAATCATCGTTGCGCTCGTAGCAAAGTAAACCTCAGTCATTCTTATTGCTCTCAATGAGATTGATAAGTGATTCCATGGATCTTGTCAGTAACATTCATAAGTGAGCGCTAGAATACCATGAGTCCAATAAAAAATCTCTAAAAAATTGTTACATTAGAGACCAACGCGAAGCTAACCTTACAATGAACTTAAAAACAGACAATTTTGAAATAATAATTATTTACAGAATTCCCTGTTGTTGTAATTTTTGCTAAGTAACAACAAAAAATATCAGCTTCTTTAGCAGAAACCTAGCCGGAATGATACGCAGAAGCTAACGAGAAGTATTCGATAGTCATTTGTGTGAAAGTTTGAGGTTCTCAGTGCTGCAAGAAGGTCCGTGTTTCAATAGACATATAAATAATAAAAACAAATAATACATTATACTATCGAACACTTTTAATTAGCTTAAGGATAACCATACCTCTAGATAATATGTTAAGCATATCGGAAATTAGCATTGTGATTCTCAAACGCTTATTTATGAGTAACTTCATCGAGAGTTTTATAGGCATTATCCCAATATTACAACACTGTTGTTTATTAATTGCTATTAAAATCAATGATGTGTGAAACAAGCGAGGTCACGTTTAACACCAATGATTTTCCGCTTGTGATAAACCTTTAAACGCTCGTATAAAATTAAAATACGTAGGTAAATTACATATTAAGATAACATTTTTGTCGCAAAACAGTCGCGTTCAATATTAAAAAAACCTAATGATTTGTCAAAAGTGATCAAAAACGAATCCAAGTAGTCGATTACTTTATACGTTGCTATTTTTCGAAAGTTCGTACATGAAGCAACCCATTAGCGTAGCTGGGCAAGAAGCTCCCGTAAGAATCGGATACGCGGCATTTATAGAGAACTTTACTAACTTATCTTAGTGTCAGAGTATACTCCATCAAGTAGAAATTTACTTGATGGAGAAGACTCAAATACTAAGATAAGATGCAGTGAGGAAACGCTCACATCATTATTCACGTGACTAATTATTAACTACTTAGAAAACGGCTTAGTTTTAAAATATAATGCTATTTAATACATGAGGTTACCCTCTTCAGGCGACTTTACGACCTGTCGGACGGTTGACTTATGAAGATTTTTATTACTCAAAAGTTTATTGGTATGCGTTTCTTGGAAAGGTACTATTGTCACAATACTAAATAGAATTACATTACTATGAATTTCGAATTGCATATAAATCTTCGATGACTTCTTCAGAAGACTACTTCACCGCCGACGCAAATCAAAATGCAGCACGTTTAGAGTATGAGGTCATACTTATAATTATTAGTATTGCTCGTATTTCTACTGGTAGAAGAACCCGGTAGGACTTAGTACGAGGTAACGGTCAACATAAGTTTAAGTTATGTACTCGTATAATGTCTGTGGCATAGAACTCAAATTACAATACAATATATTTTTATTGCACACCAAGAAAAATATATACAGCAAATATATTATAAACCAAACATTAGTAGTACATTGGGCGGCCTATCGCCTAAAGCGATTTCTTCCAGGCAACCTTTGGATTTTATCTTTTAGAAAATTATTCATGTGAATCACTCAGAAAATCTTTTTATTGCAGACACAATATACATTTCATACATAATGATTACATTTACATGTTTTATTACTGATGGTGGTGCAATGGCTAAATAAATCTCTGTTAGTCAAACTTTGGATCGAACAGTTACTAAAAAAGTTAACTGTATTATTATGTAAAGGTATCAAGTCCAAAAACAAAATTTCAATACAAGCATATAACTTAGCAGAGAGCAGCTAGCCGAAAGCTGAATTTGATTGGCGCTAGCGACGACAGACTTCCGAGCAGCCATAGCGGGACGCACCGCACCACGGTATCGTATCGAGTTAGCACATCGTTAACAAGAAACTCGTTAGCTGCGCGTGCCGGCGACAAGCCAAGAATTTGCTAATGACACATGCGGGCTTTGCATCCTCGACGGCCTGCTGTAGGAGGTAAGAAAAGGATTTGGAACCTTCCAGGCTGCTCCAAATCTGTCTTATATCTGATATCTTATTGTGAACTGAAAAGTTTATTTCATTGTAAAAGTTTTTATCAATATGAGTGGTTTTGGATCCTTTGGACAAGGTTTTGTTTAATAATTTTGACACTTGAAATCCTAAATGCGTTTACACTCCGATTTCAGGACATAAATTGACAGATATATTTGATAAAAAAATAAAACGTAGACCACGAACGCGTTGATGTCTTTTATAGGACAAAAAATTAAAGTATTCTTTGTAAAAAAAAGTTATTAACATAAATAAGTCATTTACATAAAAGAAACCTTTATTGTTATCAGATCTGTCAACAAAAACAACCGAACCGAGGCAATCTCGAACCCAAATTGACATAGTAAAACAACAGAGGCTCCGACTAAGTTCCATAAACTCGTTCCAACTCCCCTCTACACACTCTATCGGCGATTTTTAATTAAGTCCCTAGCGGCAAGCGAGCAAAGTAACACCATCAATTCATTATCCTAAACTCCGGCTCGATTGTTCCTCGCTCGCTACTTACGCAAACTTTCATTTTAATCAAGCGTTTAATTAAAAATTATCCGAGAAAAACAAAATAAGCCCGTTAGGGCGGTCTGAACTAATTAAGGCGCATGCGATGAGACGACAGACAACAGAGGCCCGCGAGGTTAGCGTTCGTAATTAAACGCTTGTTCCAGTCCAGCGGCGTCGCTTAGTGGGTGAAACTATCGTAGAGTGGCGTGGAAAAACCTGACAAGTGTAGGGGAGGGGCCGGTCATCGGAACACACGTAGTGGAGTCAGACGTCCTCGCACCGCGGCGGTCGCGCCCTGACTCCGAACAGGACTAATGACGAAGTAATTATTACGCTTAGCGTGTCGGTCGACTACCGACATCACGTTAATAAAACACTGCTTGGGAGATCTACTTGTCCTTTAAACTTGCTCGCTACAAGTAGTTTTCTATCTAGAAAAAATTCGAGTGTATTATTTTACTTTTTTTTAGGTATGCGTTTTCTACGTAATCTAAAAGATCAGGATCATGATCTCCGTTGCTCTAACGCACATTACAAAGTTTGGAATAAAATTACAATGAAACTAATTACCGAGCATATTTTGTCTCAAAAATAATTACTTTCCAAAATTACAAAAAGTTTGTGAACAGAGCTGAACTTTTCTAATTAATGTTAATACCAATATCAATTAACTCGCGCTAAGAATTAATTATCTCAGTGTTACGGGGCTCGTTTATTACTAAACTTCCACTAATCAATCTTCTAGTTTCCTACTTAACTAAGTAATTAGAATGTAAGTAGAAGGGAGCAGTGTACTAATTTGATTAATTTTTAGGGATTTTAAAATACACTCATGCTACTTACTTACTTAGCACTAAATAGTATAACGTATAAAATATATTGAATTACCGGAAGTATAATTGAACGGAAGCTATTGGTTTTGGTAATTTTCCGAATGAGTTAGAGCGCTTAATAATAGTCAAATATTTTGAGTCTGCAAATTTATTGAACATTTGAGCGAAATATGCCCATTTCAACAAATTGAGATAATATTCCAGTATTAAGATACAAGCGACAGTTACGTGAACGCCGCTTTACAGATATTCGTATTAGTTATTTTAAGTTTCCATACAAACTAAGTAATCTTCATTTCCGTTTGTATATCCCGGTGAAATTTTTAGTTTCTCTTCATGGAAAATGCTATTAAAACAACTTTAGCGACGACAATTCTTTTAACGTAAGAAGATAATTGGCTATTAACATCGCCATAGGATAAATATAACCAATCAATATATCTAAATACACACGCCGCTTTCCCATCTCAATACGCGGTCCCAGCTCTAATTAATATATACGTGTAATTAGATCAATTATCCGTAACGCATAAATAACGATATAATTTATTAGTGGTAACATTTTGTCAAAAGCCGCACTCGCACGATGAGCTAATCGACTATCACCGCTAATTGGCCCCGTCTGCCCCCTCGAGGTTAGGGTTCCCACTCACTTTGATATGACTTGCAAGGATTCTAATACACGTTTATTTTTGATTAGCAAAAAATATTAAGTAGATAATTTTTCGTAGGTATCTGAATATAAAACAGAAAACACTTACATCGCAGAAAATAGTAAATATAGTTAATTTTATTTATACAAAACTACACGTTCTTAATTTTCATAAAAGCTTTTTGATAGCGACAATAGACGAGCTTACCTTTTAGTCTAATCACGTAAAAAGTACTTAATAGTATAAAAAATGTTTATATTACGAGTATAGTAGTTTAATTAAACTATTCGAATACATATTTTAAATCCCATCAAATTCCAGTTTTCTCTTTCTGTTTTCTCGCAAACGTACGCTCTTAGTGTATCTTTCTGAAAACTGAGTGGGCAACCCTACATACCTCCCCTCCCGCCCTCCATCGCCCGTCTCCCCCAACTAATTAGGTAAGTTTGCAACTCGACTGTACTCGTTCGTACTTCTGGTGCTCCACTCCGTCGTAAGCATCAATCTTTTTAATTAAACATTTTTGACACCGCGCGATTAGCCATCGAACCCATTTCTATGCTAATACCCGGTGAATAGTTTTAAGTTTTAATTTATATGCAAACTAGTGCGGTTGCAAGTGCGTACGAACTATTACCAGCAGTATGTGTTCTGTTACATGGATTCGTTTATACGATTTTAATTGCAAACAAAGAAAAGGACGGCATTTCTTTATTGTAAAGGGTAACTCAAGCTATTTGTAGGTCTCTCAAGTACGAGATTCTATTAGCTTAACTAAACATCTCTAAGGAGAAGTTTATTTACTAATGGTGGCACACTTACATGAGGTCTCACAATTTTGAACGTTTTACGTGTGACAACAATTTGGCGAGTGACAGTTAAACAGATATAAAACATTAGAAATTAATATTAGCTATCGTGCGTAGCATTGAAAGCTTGCGCATAGCCTCTGAGCTTCTGTAGCATGACTACGGCGCGTAACGTCTACGGCCTACGCTTTCAGAAAGATCCAGCAATCGGATATCTATTATTATTCGAAAGATATCGTATCAACTCATATTATTCCAGCACGGGTGTCACCTACTAATGAGAACACTAAAAACGCTTTAATGGAACAAAATAATTAGATTATTGCATCGTCATCGGTCCTTGATAAGTGTGTTAAGTTTCATTTTTAACATTTTTAAGAGGATGACAACCAAATTTAAGGATTATTTTATGTAAATACAAATATCTTTGTACTTACGTTACCAAGCAAATAAAAGCGTATTGAACTACGACTGTATCACATAGTTTCTAAACCTTGTTCGCACTACTTTATTTATTTAGTTACTAAGCGTAAGAACTCCAAAAATAGTCGAGTGCCCATAATTAGAGTATTTTACTGTACTAAATTACTCTTACTAACCTAGTGTGAACACGACTTTGCGTTCACAAATATCTTTAGAATATTTTTATCTATACGATTATATTATGCAGCTAATAGTTTGATAGGTTTATGATAATCACAATATTGGCTGTAGTTCTCCTCCATTAATATTTTATTTAGTAAGTTGTTAACGTAATTAATGTTATGTTTATATTCTAGAATGTGTTAGAATCGCCTCATCTGTGTGAATGCTACGCGAATAGAATATACAAATGAGATATAATAATTATAGGCTGAGGACCGGGCTATTTTCATAGTTGTTTTTTTACTTCGATTGGATGAGAATATTAAGTTGTTAAATTAGTATCAATAATAATTTTATTACTTGACAGTATTACATATTTTTTAGAATACTATTTGACAGAACATAAAATTGATTAGATGAACGATTTTAAATTATTAATTTATTTTAATTATCCGAATTAACAAAACTAAACTTGTTAACGTAGCACTTAGAAACTTAAACAATTTTATCTGTTTAACGGAGTTTGATTTTAGCTAGATAACAAATAAGAAGCCTTGCTATAACACTACGAACGGTCCAGTATCACTAAACCGAGCCACTCTTGCACCAAGAGGGAGGACATATGACAAGATGTGGGTCGATAAAATAATATTTTATATAATTCGAATTGCTGGCGAGCAATTATAATAAGACAGCCAATTCAAGATCATAACTTTACATTGTCCGAAAGCGTGAATCAAATCAATTAATTCTAACACATACTTGTATCTGTTGCACAGGACAAGAAGTGGCCATTATAGACGAGCGACTAACAATAAATCAGGGTATACAATGGCACATTGTCTGTCGCTCAGCCTGATTAAATAAATATAAATAGGATAGGTGGCGATCGGCGACGCAAGATCTTATCATTCGCGACATTTCGACGCTCGTCTACCGATCCCCACACATAATTGTAAGGCTAATAAAATATAAAATATATCGGTATGAAATCGCGGCATCTAATCAGATCGCTTCTATCACTCAATCTTCGGCTCTATTACAAGTGGATATGAATCAAAATAGTTCGCAATGGGTGTGAGTGGTATTAGTTATTGTCCAAGCCGAGGCGATCGAGATGGATGGATAGCGTGGAGAGACTTGAGAGCTTTGCACTTCATATTTCATCGCTCTATGCACAGTGTGACGTCAGTGTATTTCGCATAAAAATGTGTAGTTGAGTATTTACAGCAAGATATTCACATTTCAACGTGGTCAGTGAAAAATAATTGCCTAGCTATCAATTATTTTTAAATCAACCCAAGACGTCTCTTACTTACCAAAACAAAACATACAATCTTAACCGGACATTTATTGAGGCATCGTTGGAGTCACAAACAACAATGAGAGTCCCTTTTATATTTTTGTTACAATAAATATATATATATGCTGAAGTATAAAAAGTATGCGCGAAGAATAAAAACTATTGTTACTATTGTACCTATTAAAAAATCTGGGCTATTTATTGTGCTGAATTTTTGATGACTACTGGGCTATGGGAAAGACGTACAGAATAATTATATTATTATTATAGTACTTATGAGCTTTTTTAAAATTATGCTATGATTACTTACTTACAGTTTAATTTAATTAAAACGTTTCGTTCTAAGTACTTATTTAAAAAAAAAACGCTTTTTCATTACAATTGCCGATTGATTGTTTGCGTGCATGTATTTTACTTGCATATAAACGAAACACATGTTCCAATTTGTCAAGAGCGATGCACCCTACACTAGGTAACCTCAGTGGGGTGACCGGTACATCGTTAGGCTTTATTTAGGGTAAGAGCACGGTAATTGGCCGGATGCGGCGCACAGGTGCAGAGTGCGCCCTCTGGCGGTCGCAGGAAACGAGAACCAATTTGAATCTCTTCCGCGGTAAATCAATTGATTGGTAGGCGTCATGATAAAGTTATAGTTATTAGCTTTTGCAAAAATATTTTCTAAAATCTTTCTCGTTATGACGTAAAGGATCAACACTTGTGGTAAAAATCAATAAAATGTTAGGATATGTTTACTACCCGATTTCGTAGAGAATTCTGGACCAATTTGAAAAGAATATTTCGAGTATGGGTTTAATGGTTTAAGTTTCTTAGTGCGAATCGGTGCAGTAATTTGGGTTTTAAATGAAAGTAACCGATTTTTAAATGAAGTAATTAGTGTAGTATACGCTCCTGCCAAATTAAGGAGGATTGGCTCTTCTTCTAAAAAAATACTAATACAAGTTATTTCACTTGAAACATTTTATTCTTAAAGAGATTATAATTAAATATCTAACTGTCTCTCCAACCGTAAAGACAGTGATAAATCTGTACATTTTATTTCTTGGCTCGCAATACCCTATTATTATGTGTCTTGGCATCTGCATCATAATAATAAGATCTAGACCAGCCGCGGAGTTCATTATCTGAACATAAACGTTTGTAATATATATCTATCAGGACGTTTAAAATGTGAATAATGTTTCAGCTTCTTCTTCTTCTTCATCTAGGAGAAGTGGCTTGTTTTAGTTGTCAGGCGGCTCAGACACTGGGTGTCTGAGCCGCCTGAAAGTCTCTTGCTAGCAATGTTAAAACCTCTTATAATTTTATTAATCTGTGTATTGACTCCTGACAATTGTATTTTTAATAAATTTATAATGAGTCCGCGTTCCTTGAGAATAAATAATTTGATTATTACTATCCTTGGACCCGAGCCACGGTAGCGCTCAGTTGCTAATGCTGCTCCACGGTTATCCATCTAAGATCCGACCGTGCGGAACGTTATTCAGTAAGAAACATCTTTTAGTGGTACCTAGTGTCCGAAAAATCTGGACGTAACTAAAATTACTTATTAGCCTAAGGCTAATAAGTAATTTTAGTTTAACTTAATCGTCTACAAAATACTGTCTCAAAGAATTTGTCCATCGGCATTTTTACTATTATATTTCACTAATTTTGAAATCACAAATAAAATTTTCGCTATTTTTTTCCGAACGAGTTGCTAAAATAATTGTGTAATTAAGAGTTTAATCTGGGAAATAAAGGAATTATTAGAAAACAATCCGATCAGGTAGACGGTATCGAGGTTCGCCGACCGTCCCGTCGCAAGACTGGAAAGCTTGTACAAACTGAGGACTAATCTGTGCCTTGCAGCACCCCTTAGGGACACCGTTTACGTAGTGAATAGGGCTTAATCTGTGGCACGGAAGAAAAGGGGGTCTAATTAGAGCAGGGGCGGGGGTAATGAGCCACGATCGCCTCGCCAATATTACCGGCGCTATTTACGCGGTGGCCGCTCCAAAATCGCCCGTTTTGTTTTAAAACGCGGTTACCGTTTGAGTTTTGCGATTAAGGAGTTTAATTAGACAGTGTTGTTTACAACCTCATTACCAACAACCGCCTGGAGAATAGCCTCGCGGATATCGACTGATAATTTATGAAGTTGAAAAATGAGTTTCTTACCGCTAAGTAGATTCCGCTCTAGATTGCAGCCGAACAATCGGACTCTATGAATAAACATGAACTTAATTTTAACTCGACGATTGTAATGGCTATGACTCTTATTACATTACGTTAAAGGTGGTTGTCGCTGAATGCTTGGATATAATAAACTCGACCTTCAATTGTTTTTAGTAAATTACTACCGCCATTATCGTCCAATGCCAGCATTAGCCAGTTTCTATAATCGTTTATAAGAAAGAAATAAGCTAAATTGTTGGGCATTAATGTTTGAAAAACCTTTGAAATCAACTGATGAAAGCGTAATAAGTGCCTTTAAATCTTTTTACGCCGTAATACGATCCAGTTAAGTAATTATATGATACTAAGTTGAAATGCTGCATTAATGAAGTAAGAATAATTAATTTCACAGCTCGCTTGTTTATAATCTGACTTTTTTATTTAGCAAGTTAAGAGCATTGACTTCTTAACATGCTATTAAACCTGAATCGTAGATTAAACCATTAGTTATGATTTTTTCTGCTTACCACAAGTTAATACTTGCTACTTAAACTAAAAACCTAACTAGTATTATTATATCTTGTGTAGTAAAGATACTACCACTTAAATGTGTTTTATTTTCTCAATAAAAATTAGGTAAATGTTTTACTTACATAATGTCATAGGGCCGAATATATATTCAAACATAATTATAGTGAAAGATTAAATTAAAACAAAGGTCCGATGTTTTGACAGATTCTTGTAAAGCTATATGAAAAATGTTATTGATTACAATAAAAAAATATAGTGAACATAAAATCGAGTTCTTATAAAATAAATCAATGAAATTGTTATATCTCCAACGACTGTAACAATTGACAACGCCAGATCTAAGTTAAGGTTCCAATTCAGATAAGTGCGATAGCGCGTGATTGGGCGACGCGGCTGCAGCGCAGACGCAGCGCATTACAAAAGAAGATTTTTTTTCAGTTTTATCCATGTTTTATCCCTCTAATAGACGTCCCGCCGACATCATTAACGTATCAGCAAAGTCGGCCGCGCAGTTATTCGCTAATGTGACAACAACACAGAGAAAGCCCGCCACAAATGAGGGACGCGATCTTTTTGGGTTAAGGCTGAGGCATACATACTGGTTAAGGGGAATATACTCTGATTTTATATTTTTGTTGACAAGTAAGGAAGGCAGATATTTATGCCAATTTAAAGTCATAATACTACCGGTGTAGGTTACAATATAGGTACGGTGTGGAAATCAGAAAATATTTATCCAACTGGAAGAAAACAGAAGAAAATGAGAGAAAAAGCCAAGAATGCCTTTTTAATAATCAGTTGGATAAGCAGTAACTGTCATAAAAAGTTTATTTTAGTATGATTTTAGTTGAACTGTTTGTCTACGGTATGAAAAGTTTATTTATCTTTAGTCATATTCGTTGAAAAAGGTTGAGCGGAAAAATATACGGATCCTATCGTACATCTGGTCATTTTTTATATATCACGCGACATTTCTTCTTTTGGTGTAATCGAATATACAAGCAATGTCGTGGTCGTATTTTACATACGAGTAGTGATTATGATTGCACAAGTTTGTGCTGTACGCTACGGTACCGTGAAAGATGACGAGAGCTCAGTGTGTCTCGTTAAGGCGGGGGTGTATTCTAATCGCGTGTTAGCGTGGCCCGTTTTTGCGCTAACGAACAGGTCGCGTTAAGGCGACGTCGACGTCGAATCGACGGGGAATTTCGCCTCATTAAAAGTTGCGACCTGCGGAGGAGGCAATTTGGACGACTTCGCTCGCTACTTATTAACGACCGACGAGTCGGGTTTACACTATAAGGACGATCCGTCTCCGTTTCGATTCATACACTATTTTATTATCGTTATTAGCCAGCATCCCCCGGTGCGGTCTCGCCCCACCTGCCCCACTCGAATTAGTAAACAAACGTCTTTACGAGCGGTTTTACGAGTCCCGCGATATTTCGGTCTCGCGCACGCCGTTTTACGACATAATGAATTTGTTGATGAACTAGGCATTAGAAAGTTTCGAAATAGACGCACGCATAGTGACCGCGTATCGCCGCGGCACGGGAACATCATTGTGGTTACGTTTTATGAACCTATTATTGTGGCATATTGTTTTAAACTTGTTTAATTTTCTAGTAGGATGTTATAGAAAATTTCAGTGCACGAAGTAAACAGCTTTGGTTTCAGTTTTTTTTTAATTCTTCTAATATTATAAATGCGAAAGTTTGTAAGAATGTATGGAGATGAAGATGATTGTATGTATATTCGTTACTTTTTCACGCACAAACGGCCAAACCTTTTGATGAAATTTGGTATGGAAATAGACGCTGGATTATCACACACTTAGTCTACTTCTTATCCTGTATTAACGCGGGTAACATCGCAGGTACAGAAAGTGTTGTAATATAGCACATTTACAAATTTCTTCCTATACTGCAAGGTCTGTCTAAATATAATAATAATAGCCCTTTAAGGCCCCTTGTATTTGCTGATATGATACTTTTTACCCCCATAAAAATTCTCCAAATTCTGTATCGAAACAAATTATCGTATCTAATAACAAAATTATACGAAATTCGAATGAGCAACAATTTAAAAACAGCCTTAAATCCACCGGACAAATAGTCATACTATAGAATTTTACCCCATAATAAACAGAAACGATACGTTATACAAGGTTAGGTATAAAAATAATTTTAGTTAGTTATTCGATAAAAACGTATTCTCTAATTTTCCTGTGTAGGTATGACATTAACTGAGTGTAGATTATCACTTCAATAAAGCAGTTGTCCTACTCTAGATATGCTGTGTGATTCTTGGCAATGACTCAATAAAAGCAGAAGATATTTTTCCTCGAAGCTTTAAGATCGATTAACATCCCATAAAGTTTAATTTTAAAGAGCACTATCAGTTCCATTAGCGTTGACTCACGCTACTCTAATATAACTTCATAATCTTAATATTCATAAAGTAATACCAACACATAACTTTGTAATATCAAACATCTCAGTTATCTATTAAGTAATAAAATAAACCACTTACGGGTTAAATTATGGGCGATGTATTACATAATTAAGGCATCTTCGATAAAGTTAAGCATAAATTTACATATTGGTGCCGACATAGCTACGATATTAATAAGTGAGTAGTAGCGAGTTGTCGGTGCACAGAGCACGCGCCTCATAGTTATTGCGGGGTTAACACATGAGGTTAATTAAGATCAGAAGCGAGACCTATAACTAGCTAACGTAGTCGACTACCGACACTTCCACCGAGTTCGCTGAGTGCTTCCCCTTAATTGATACGATTTGATCGTCATCGTAAGCACTCCCTTATTCCCGGAATATAATTTAATTAAAGTTTACGTAACAATTTATCGCCGCTGAGTTATTATTATTGCCACATATAGTACTCCATCACACCGCGAAGCCCGCGTCTCGGGCGGATCCATCGGCTTCCAGTTTTTATGTCGATATTCGAGCAGGTACGCGACAAAATATTGAAAAGAATCAACACACGGAATGCATGAAAAGGTTTAACCTTCTGACATTGCGCTTCACTATGCAATTCAAAATAAAATAAAATCTGGTGTGAGTTGTATACCCGTGACAGTAACGTCGGTAACGATGAGCTAAACCAAATCTATTCCAGTCAATATTGTTAGAAATTCCTTTGACAGCGGTGGCTATCGAATAATGATTTGTGTACGTCACGCCGGCCTCCGCTGTCATACTTGCGCCAAATTTTCACCCAAAACATTTTTTACTATTTTTCGACGGCAGCCGGACGCCGGGCATTGCGTTTATTTATTAACGAAATTCGTCTATGTAACACGTCCAGTGCGACGGCCGAGGCACGCGACAATATGGACCAGACTTTCAGGGCATAGGGTGCGGAATGCGGAAGCTCCCGCGGTTCCCGTTATACCATTTTTCGCGGCGCGGGTACCGTTTACGAGGCTGCATAGGCGCGACGCAGCATTGCGCTCTCGTGCGCGCTCCACCCATATCAATTTCGAATAGGTTTCCTATTCCCGGAGAGATTGCGTTTTGATCGTTTTGTATGTAAAACTGTTGCCCTAAATTAAACGTTTAATAATAGAATAGAAATAAAAACAGCGCGGCGATCGACGTGCGCATCGGCTCGTTTCATATTTCATTAGTTTTATTGAGCCATGAGGTAAATGTAAACAGTGGCTTGTTAGCGGGTCGCGCGGACCACATCAATGATTGGGAATGATCAATTACGGGGTAGTTCCAATTAGCGATAGTGCAGTAACGAATCAAATTTAACGGGTCCCGTTCGGGAGTCGTTTGCTAATTAGAGCTGCGGGCGGGTGGCGGTGCTCCTGCGAACTAATCAGGTGGCTAAATAATGTAGTCGTGACGGGATCGTTAGCGCTCGTGAGACAGACGTTATTAATTAACATCACATCGGGCCGTCTCGTCCCGCCGCGCCCTCTTGCGGTTGCGGGAGGTAACGCACCTACGACAACCGACCCGCTATTATCTCTGTAGCTTATAACAACACACTAAGTTATAATTGCGCATATCAACCACGTTATTATGCTAATTTTATGCTAAAAGTGCTCGGCTTTTAATGAAGTCACAACAAGATTCTAAGACTGTTGAAAATGTGTTAGAAATCTTATATTTACATCGAAGTATGAACGTATAGTTCAGAACTATATTAGTTCATCCTGGACAGATATCAACGCCGATAATTAAGGCATTTCAAATGTTAAATTTATAATCATTAAAATACATATTACGAAGCAAGTCCTAAGGAGATATAACTGCAGCTCGTGTCAGTCGAAAGCCGAGACCTTCCAATTAAGAAGCCAAACACAACGTCAATTTATAACAACAGAGACTTGCGGGCCCTACATGTGCGAGAGGACAAGATAGGTTCATCTCGTGAATTTCTCCAGTGACACGAACGACTTGCCGCAGCGGCAGCGTCGCACGACAACGCGTCGCAGGGACCTAGCTAAGGTAGCACAAAGCAAGCTTTACTTTTAACGGAGACAATTAAAAATTATAGAGATTCGTATTTTATTTCGTATAATATCCTTCGCGATAGCAATAGTCAAGTTAATTTGATGACTATTTATTGTACTAAGGAATTTGCGAAAGTAGTAAGAAAGAAAACAATCGAGCAGTGATTTTCTAGTACTTATGCTACCTTAATCTTACACCATAAAATACCACCATTTAGCATTTAGTAAAAACGTATTTTTAACTGACTTCAAATAAGGAGAAGCTTCTGGATATTTTTTCTTTTTCATGCCTGTTCATGATTCCTCAGCGATACCAGGACACATTTTCAAATTGCTTGTTGATATAACAAGCAAATTGTAAAAGTGTTAAAAAGCAGCGATTTACTGGCACATTCCCCACTTTATACATAAAACTCCACTATAAAATAAGAATATCTCACACAGGTATCGAGACCGCAAGTCCCCCTCGTCCCTATCTAGTGCCCCTTTCAGCCGGCCCTAAACTACGTCGCTGAAGTGACGCGACACAAACATGTCCGATGACGCTCGACGACACTGAATTGATGACGACAAATATCTCAGCACATATTGACAGGCCAACGAGGACTGCGTGGTGATTGCATCGCAGGGTGATTGCAACTTGCTCTGTGCAGGCTAGCCTGTGCTGATTACTAAACCACCAGGCTAAATCAATTGTTAGGTCATTTTTGCCGCGGCGGCAGGCGACAATTGACAGGCAATATTTTAGATTTTTAGGTGTTGTCCAATTTAATTCTCTCTGAACTAATACTACTTATTAACTAGCATAAATAGATACAAGTCTATTTAAAAAAAAGACTGATTCGGTAGACGCCCATAAAATTGTTTTTTTAGTAATTTTAATTTTGATAACATTCTATTGAACAGATTTTGACACACTTAAAATGAGACCACACACGTTTTGAATATTAATAATAAAATCATATCGGTCCAGCCATACGAATTGGGTAAGCGAGAGAGAGTAAGCGGTTAGAGGCGACTTAGAAAAAACCTGACTGCTAAATCTTTAAACCTGTGTATCTTACACTTAACATTTTCTATTCCAAACTCCAATACAACGGATAATTTATATATTATATATTTGTAATCACCGTTAAAAATCTTTACTTTGATTCCACACTCCATGTATTTATTAGAAAAAGTTTTTTTCAGAGATTACTTATTGACGCTAAAATCCTTATTTTTTTTTATAAAATCACGAGTAAGACGAATCTATTGACACCACTCACATAAAAATACGACAAGTCGTTTAAGCTCTAGGGCGTGCCAACGAAATATACATACATACGAGTACACTCGAAGAACATTACCGTCCACTTTTTCGCGGTCGGGTAAAAAGGAAGAATTCTTTTAAGAATACCTTGGTAAAATTTAAATTAATACAAAACAGGTTACAATTATAGATTTAAACAATGGGTGCAACTGTACTCAAATGTAGTTCTGTTTACTGATCAACCTGCTGTTGATTCTCATTTAATTTATTAATTCAAACAGGAATTCAAATTAATCGTAATAAGCGAATATTTATGACGAATAGACATGATAAAATTGTGGTAGCACTTAGCATTGCTTAGTTAAGAGGCATTTAATCTAGATAAATATAATCAAAATGTGTTGTTAGCAAAATATGTATCTATCAAGGCTAACATATTCCAGAATAAACGAGTAGTTCTGAGAGTTGTCCTCGCGATCAAAATATTTATTGTTACCTTACAAAAGTAACGAACAATCATTTTAATGATTATTTTCCTATTCAGTATTAATACTTAGTACTTTAAAAATGTGACAATTGACTTCCCTTCGGGAGGCACTCATACAAATGTTTCAGTTATTTGCTTTAAATCTAATTTACTACAACTTTAGACCGAGTTTAATTAACATTTTGTGAGTATTTGGAAAGCATACCCTTTTTAAACGAACAAAAAACTAAATCACTCCACGCGTCTTCCACTAATAGGGGCAAATACTTACTAAAAATTGTTACGAAATGACATGAATGAAAGTATGATCCAAATAAGTTTTAATACAAAAAAAACCATTAAAGTACTCTTAGGACTGATTTATTTCCCTAAAAAAAGTAGTTTTCTACAGAAAGCTTGCATTGCGATATTTGTACTTACAAAATATGAGACCTCTAAAACGGTTTGTAAACTTACGTTTTCTTAAATAAGACGAATGCATCATTGTCGTCCTTTCAGAAGTCATATATTCTGTGTTGAAATATAGTTGTGTCGTACGTCATCGGGCAAATATCGGGCGCCTTCCAGTGATTTAGTGAACTGCATATGGTGTCGTCGGGTCGAGTGGAGCCGGGCACATCACGCGCAGCGCCAGATCTAAATTACTCCCGACATATGTACTTACACTGTCCGACTTAACTGCATCAATGACTGGCGTTTGAGAAAATCTATTATGGGGATCGATTACTTTGATAGGTAGGATAATGTGAGACTAATTTAATTTTTAGATTGGATGCCTTAGATTGCTGCTAGAGTTTAAGTTACGGTTTCGTTTAGCGTTTCTTAGTGGTGACTGAAATATTACCTAGAGAATACCTGATTTGGTTGGCCGAAAAGTTAGTGAAGTTTACTAGTTTAGAGGTATTTACTGAAAATCTGTGATTAATAACACACAACTGAATTGAAATCAACATGCTAAAAATTATATTTTATTTGAACATAAACAGCATTAATTAATTTAATAAAAAAGTTTTATCATCATTCACAATAATGAGGCATTCCATCGAAAACTTTTATCCAATTGAGCACAATCTAAGGACCTAAACTTTAGATTAAAACCGTAACTTTGTAAAGTTACTCAATAAACTGTGCTCGACGTCCATATTCTCGATACAGTTCAGCGTGCGCCGAGATGGATATCAGTAATCAAATCCCGAACAAAGATTGACCGTCGGTCGGTCGGACGCTCTTTAGTTTCTGTTTAGAACGACGACGGAGACACGACCGACGGTCTGCGGACAAAGAGACAAACGAAATTAATCGGGACCATGCGCCGACGTAACCCAATCCCCTCCGGACTAGATTGGCTTGCCTAATAGATAGACCACGACTCCAGTACTCTGTTTGCTTGCAAGAAGTCTTCAACGTTTTGATAAACGAACATAGTCTAGTATGATAACTAACCTAAACTTCAGAGCGGTTTGCACACAGCCGAATAGAATTTAATAGACAAGAAGATTTATTAAACACAAGCAATCGCAGGAAGAATTTGAGTCACTATAGACAGCAAACTAGTCCCACCCGAAAATAACATTTCGTGGCCCATTCCTTTGAAGAGACGGAGCAGGCTCATCCTTAAGCGTCGTGCATCAGAGTTTGGTGGCGTCAATTTACGTACAATGTCAATTTGTGCGGAGAAACGGCCGAATCCCGGACACAAGGCCTCATTAGGGGCGAGCGGTTGCAATTAAACCGTGCGTCTTTTGCAACTTAACGAGCGCCCAAATTGGACGGCGCCGCGGCCCGCCCGCCCTCGACTCACCGCCCTGGACTCTCGCGGCTTCATAAACAACATTTCGACATCGCGCAATAAATTCTACTGAGATACTATCGCGTATACTCGTCGCCATCCACGCGATTTAACACAACGACAGTTTTAAGATATGATACGACTCGCTCGCGGGAATTGAGAGGTTTTTTTAAATAATTCAAGACGATCGTCGTTACTGTGACAGTCGGATTGTGGTAAATATATTTAATTGACTTAAATGCAGATTTGTCCGCTCCTAATTGGCATTATTGCTTCTTCTTGTAGAGAGAATGACATAAACATGCCGGATCTTAACAAATATATGACGATGTTTTCTAACAGGTTTTTTTCTATAATTATGCAAAAGCAAGTAATTTACAGGTTTTGGTATTTACTTTATGTTTTTGCTGCTTTGCTTGAACATTTCTCGTAATTTTTAGATTCTTTTAAAAGCTTTCACAGAAGCCACTAAGGAAATTTCCTAAAGAAATCATAAGTTATTCAACGAAATAAAATTCCACCCACTGAGTACAAATTCCATTACAGTAGTTGTAAATGTAAAAGTCGTTTAGTTGATGCGAAAGTGTTAGAGACGGGCAAGAAGTTGGCATGGGCGGGCGGCTCGTTAGGCGGGCGGGACGGGCGGCGCTGATTGCCGATTGAGCAGCAATTGCCTTGATTGACGGAGCCCGCACGCGCCCTAACGAACCTGCTTTCAACTGCTGGTGGACGTGCCCGCGCGCCCTATTCAGATACCTCGTCATCTTTGAAGGAATCAGTTAATCTGCAGGATTTCACACAGTTTTGCTTATGATAAAACAAACATATTTTCAGAAAAATTGAAGTTTTTCGTAAAGGTGCTACGCTTACAAATTCATGCTACAAATACTAAACTACTGACATTGATTTTAGATGCATAATTGCATATGTCTGTCTGTATACGCAATTTATCAACGTGGTCGTATTTACTCGATTATATCTTAACCACAGCTCACAAACGGGATATAAACGTCTTCATTCAAACAATAGGTGTAATAAATCATTATAAAACTCGTATTAAGCCGTATTAATGTTTATGTAACGCTTCCGCCGCCTTTATAGTGTCGTACGCACGCGGGTAAACCTCGAACGTGTAATTCGTTGCGCACACAGTGTAATCAGCAGCAGGAAACATCATCAGCGCCTC
This sequence comes from Ligdia adustata, assembly GCA_947049295.1. Taxonomy (NCBI): domain Eukaryota; kingdom Metazoa; phylum Arthropoda; class Insecta; order Lepidoptera; family Geometridae; genus Ligdia; species Ligdia adustata. Next base: position 5,019,061 of record OX346215.1, read on the forward strand.
TGCGGAGCGGGACCGCAATCCATCATACCGGGACAAAAGGAGCGGATAAACGCGGGTGTTTGCGTGAGAGAGCGTTAATTTTGTTAAGGAGTCTCAATCGATGGCGGGCGTAAAGCCGGCCGCGGCGCGGTAGCGACGCGAGTGAGTCGAGCGAATCACCGTACCTGGAGGCGCGGGGCCGACTCGTTAGTTGTTGTTTGCCGAGTGACGCGGGTCAATCAGCAGAGACATGCACGGAACCGCACTTCTTCGTCCCCCTGGGCCCCTCCACGCCCGGGCGGTCCCCGCTCGTTAGCCGCGTCGTCTCTGTCAACTACGAGACGAGCTTTATCGAATCTACGACGCACGAGGCGCGGTCGGCCCACTCTTCGCTCTAGCTCGGCCCGCAACCGCCGGTAAACAACGGGAAATCAGTGTAAAACGAATTTATGCGAGCGTCAAACACCGGAGTCGAATGTCTGATGTATTTATAAGCATTTATTGCGATAAATCAGAACGAGAGTGTCGTCGATGGCGAGAGTTGTGAGACTGTAAAAATGTACTTTTAAAAGACGCCCGTAAGGTCGAGATAATTGGGTCGGATTCCTTGTTAATTAGGGCAGCAGCTGGGTTCCACGTGGGTCTGTGGGGTTGGCGCCACTGATGACAAACTTTTGTGTCGTAAAAATACTTTACTTACTTCATCTGTCGTAAATACGAGTAAGCATAGTCAATAGTATAGAAGCTCTGTTATAGACATAATATAATGTAGGTATGTTTTCGTTTGCATTCTAACGCAAACAAGCACCAGCTATTGAAATATATCACTTAATTAAAGTTAAATAAGATTCTTACTTCGTTTGGCCAATTAATTTAATTGACTGTCAGTTTTTATACGTAGCTAACTAGGTTCTTTACGACATCTCAAGTAGTGAGAATAATTACCACCGCATTAACACTCATTACTGTAACGAGTTAGAACAAACATCAATAATTTTAATTGCTAAGTTACTGTCGGTCAGACATTCTACGCTTAAAGTTTATTGGACTTGTTTATGAAAAACTTATTCAATATTCAATGCAAAAATATTGCATTTTATAAAACAGACTTGGACTGGATAAGTTTCTAGATTAGCTATAAATTGCACAAATTTCACACGATATGTCTATCAATTTCTTAACCTGTTATTGTCTCACATGGCCAATCATTTAGATTGGGAAATAAATATTACATTTCCATAATAGTCGTCATTGCATTAACGCGGTTTTCCAAATACATACCTCGTAAACGCATAAAGTTAATTAGCGACAACTTCGTAACAAAAACTTTGTTAGGTACTCCTTAAATTAGCCCTTCGCATTCTAACAGAGCCAGTTTAGGAGACATCGTCGCAGATCGGCACTCGTTGTGTGCAAAACTGTGTCCTTTTTGTACCTCTCGCAGGTAGAGACAACAACGGTTCAAAGCATTTTCATAACAATGTGCCCCGCGGCCCTCGGGCTCTCTTTTTTGGTCGGCCGATGCATTCGCTCGACGCGCCATTGTCATCGTTAGATGATGAACTAAAAACCGATTAAATCGATAACCGAAGAGAGAAATTGAACTCCGATCCTTCACCGTAAAAGGCACTATTAGTCGTTTGTAAGAACCGTTCATAAATAATGGAACGTTACAAAATTCCAAACATAGCATGAACTCACCTCGTGTAGTCGCTTTTGCATAGGATCATCCCGCCTTTGAAGTAAAAGGATCGTCCCATGTCGGCAAGCGCTTGCTGGCAACACGTACATTTGAGGCAGCCGTGGTGCCAATATCTGTCGAGCGCGTGCAGCAGGAACCTCTCGACGATTTTGCCGCCGCAGCCGGCGCACTCTTTGAGTGCGGGATTGTTGTTGTTGTGTGGGTAGTCGTGCCCGTTGGCTGCGAATGCGGCCTCCGGGGAGGGCGGGTGAGGCGAGCTCAGCTCCCCGTACCCGTGGTAGTGCGGGTTCATGCTAAGCGCGCTCGCGGCCAGCTTGACGGCTAAAGCGGACGACCGCTACCACCTACCACCACGACTACACGCCCTGCGGACAAACGTTGACACATATTAATCAAGCTGTTATGTGATCGGGGAAGGGTTCCAAAGTTTACGTATCACAGAATGGTAAGAAGAACCCGGACCCAGAAACCGATTCGGTTGTAGCTATAGGCTTGCGGGTGGCGCGTTTATAAAATTTTCCAATTAGCAATTTCATACAATTAGGAGCGGGCCACGGTAGCCGCGGCGAGCGGGAGCGGCGGGGGCGCGGGCGCGGGCCTGTCTCAACCCGAGCCAATTAGCTCGCGGCCGGCGGGACGGCGGGATGTCTCCGCGGCACCGTCACCATAAAACTTAATTAAACGGTTTTAAAACAAGTATTCATTAAAGAATAATCGAGCTTATGTAGTCATAAATAACAGGATTGTCCCGCGCGGAACGGGTGCCGTAATTAAGACTGCACGGAGTTGATCAAACGCACTGATTTCAAACTACCCTTCATTAAGAGCGCGAGCGGGCGAAGCTTCCGCTGCGGTGCAGAAACTAATTAAGAATAACGGACGCTTTAAAAGCGTAATTAATTTAGATTGTAATTCTATTTCTTCGAGAGTAAAGTAGACAATTATTTCAGTAGCCCTTTCTTTTGAAACGATTCGCTTTACCGAATGTAATTTGCTTAATTTCTGTGTCCAACAGAATAAATGGTTGTAGCGAGACGCTTAGATTAATTTTCTTACGTCAGTGTGAACGGCCTGCGCAAACACACAAATGAACTGACGAATTTATTGAGGTGGTGGCCTCAGCACGCATTTCGTAAGTAATAAACGTTTCAGGTACAATTGCAGCAATTCATAAACCGGTGTAAATATCGCTTGCAGGTACCTAGTGTGTGCAACTCATTGAATTGAGTTAAAAAGGGTTTTGTTGTCTTGCAATCAGAGTATAGTTTTGGTGTGCGGTGTAAGCGTGAGGTGTATTATTAAGCTTGTTGTAGTGGGGTGTCTAATGAAGGCTATAAGGGCCCGTTATTGGCGTGCAAGGAGCGTTGCGTGTCGGCTAATGAGCGAACTCGCGTGCGCGGCTAGTTCGATAGCAGCCGAAGTACGCGTATCTTAGACAAACTACCATGAATGTCTCTGTTTAGACAATTTCTTTGCAAGACTACCGTATACAGAGATATTGTTACAAAGGCGTCACTTCCAGTTGCATTAGAGTTCAACGCGTGCGCATGCCAGAACCTTACTTTTGAGGATACAGTAGGAAGCTACTTACGATAAAAAAGTATAATGATATTATCCAAAATTTCTTACCCGTCTATGTTCCTTCTAAAATATAGTGAGTTTTTATAATAAGCTTCAATAATTCTATTTAAAATTAAGAAGGATCTGCATAACAAATTGTGATCTTTATTTGTAAAGGAACAATATTTTATAACGGTTTTATGATATTTCACATGAAGACGAAGTTTAATATGAATAATTACGCGCGTATTTTACGCAGCTATATTAGCTCAACGATATCTAAGCTCATAAATTGGAAAAAATTACGCCAACATTCAGGACACGAAATGCAATTATGCATAATTACTCAAACTTATGTCTGTTCTCGTAGTTTAACTACGAGGAAAATTAGATTCTATAATATTGAATTCAAGGTTGGAAATTCGTCGGGTTATCTAGCCAGTGTAAGTTGTGCGTGTTAAGGCTGCGAGGGTAGTTTGGGAACTGGCAGGTGCCGTTTTCATTATTCAAGCTCCATTGATTGGATACTTTGTTGCTGTTTAAAAATCTTGTTAGCAACCAACGGCTCCCGTCTCTCAAGGCCTTCTATTTACCTGTTAAGTGATTTTTTTTCAATTACAACGATGAGCAGCGATTTCTGATTTTTAAGGCTGCAAAAGTGTAAGTCATCCTTGTTAGTGAGTGTTTATTTCCGCGTTTTCTTCGGCCGCCTTTTGTAAGTTGTCAGCGGGTAATAAAAGTGATGATTATGCAGAAACTATGAATACAATACATAATGAGCTGTAAATGCAATAATAAGCTTTCTCGCCTTGAATATGTTCGTCACTAGATACTGCTTCTATAGTGGCATCTCTGGGGGAGCGAAGAAAGCTTAATTATCACTCGCTTACTGGTAATATTTACATAACTAATGAAGCATAGCATACCTCTCAAACTTGCCTGTAGGTTGCTTATTACTAGTTTTACTGCTTTCACCAGGTAATTTAGTTATAATCGTATTCTTAGTACTCGATACATGTCTATTAAGTATAACAAGATTTACTATTAACAGGATCAAGCGCTCCTGAAAAAACGTAAAAGATAATCGGACTGATAAACATTAAGACGGATAACGGTGTCCTAGACTTCAAAAGATTAGAATGATATAAATATTGCAAAGCATCAGTCACCAGTCAATAAGTTAAAACTCTCACAACAAATCTCTGTATCCCGAACAACACTGCAGGCCCCGCCACAGTTTACGTGCCATCTTCTACCGCCAGGAATAACGTAATTAAGCCGCGACTGCCTGCGGAATTGAACGCGAAAACGAAACGAGAATGTGAGCCTAATTAGAGGAGAGGGGTAAGATGGCGCAGTAACTAATAACCTTCACAGAATTGCACGGGAATCGTTTTACGTGTTGAAGCCAATGTGCTTGGGTTTGTTTAAGTTCATCGGTATTTTTATTCGTGCGTACCTCATCTCTATATTATAATAAAGTGACAATATCACTCCAAATGAATAAAAACAAAGGAAGTTACACCTAGTATAAGCGTACATTACTTTGCCTTTACCATAAATTATGATTACTTAAACATATCAGTTACAAATCGAAAACTTCATGGTTCCTCGAAGCCTTTAATACCATATTTCTCGACTGCCCCTCACTAGCGAGTTTGCGAGTATAAATCCAATTCGTTTTCTCTCACATCCATACTAATTAAAAAACTGCGGACAAATTGGAGCCCACTCTTCGCCCACGGGAACATAAAATATCCATTCCGCTAGGGTGACCAAATGATCGGCGGGATATGACTTGCAAAAATCGTACCAAACTTATTTGAACAGCTCCACAGGTGCTTAGCTCTTGCTTTAAGATTCTATTATTTTTCCATAAATAATTTTACTAACGTTTCGAGCTCTTTGCAATTTATATCTCTTTGTATTTTGCCTATTTAAAATGAAAGTAAATAGTATTGGTATTAAATTGGAATTAAAGATTTTCAAGACTCACGAAGAAAGCTAAAGAGGTCTTGTAAAATAATTGTTGACCCGAAAATGAGATTAAGGAAATCAATCGAATATATATAGCATATAAATAGTGTCATGCATGTTTTTGACGACAAATTTGATATTCAGATTGATTTTACCTTTATTTTAAACCGACTTTTTAATACGAGTTAACCACACTTTTGTGTTGCACTTTATTTTTCCAATAAAAGATAAGACGTACAAATACGTCAGTAAAAAACAATCCCACGAATTAATATCTCCTAATTTTTTAAGACTGATAGAAAATACATATTATATCGGTATGTATCAAAATCAAGTCATGTTCAATATCAAAAGAATCTATACTTTTCATAAAACTGTAACAGGTCAAATTCTGAACATTGAATTTTTTTTTTCAATTTCTTTCTGTGGTGGTGTTATTAACGATATAGACCTCAAATCTACACTTTTTTAATTTTTGACTGTCTGTCTGTCTGTTTCTTGACTTTCCAGAACTTCGAAACTGCTGGATGGATTCTAATGAAACTTGGTATGCTTAAGGTTTATACCATGATGTAGGATCTTATCAATTTTTTATCTTGAAACTCAGAAGTGGTTTCCGTGGGTGGGGGGATGAAAATTGTATTTAACTAGAACTTGGTAACGAGTGCTTTGATTTAGATGATTCGTTTTTTGTTGGAAAAGTCTAACTGAAATGATATTATCCCGAAAATTGGTACGGGTTTCTGTGGGACGCATAAATTCGTATTTAACTATAACTCGGTAACGCGTGCTTCGATTTGGATGATTATCTTTTTGTTAGAAAGGTCTACCTGAAATGATGTTAGTTACGAAAAAGTTGTGGGGGTAAACGTGTGAGAGGGGATAAAACGCGTGGTTCGGTAAGGAATATTGTTTTTTGTTAGTAATGACTAAGTGATATTTTTGTACCCAAAAAAGATACTTCTTCGTTGTTGTAGTTTTAACAAAAAACTTTTTTTGGTCGCCTACCTATACTTAAAAAGTTGTAGCAAGGAAGTTTTTACTGTTGAAATTTAATTTGCATAGTTAGTTTTTTTTTTAGAAAGGACAATCGGGATACATACATTAGCAAAATAAAATCCAGAGTGCTGAAATCGTAAAATTAAATAGGCGTTTATGCAGAATCTTATCAAACTGAACGTAATTGTGCGAACTTCTCTCTGTCGCTTTAATTAATAAAATTTACAGTTTAAAACACTGCTATCTTATTGTATCTTTTGCAATGATAAGACTTTTAGACAGACCACTGAAATTTATTTTCTATTTTTTAAGTCCCACTGACATATTATGAAAGGTTAGCAACCGTGAACGAAGTTGCGGGTGCAGCTAGTGATAAAATATTGAAATAGCCAAACATTCGTTAGTCCTACTTAAGTGTATCGAATGGCAACCCTACGGCCCATTGACGGGTTTGGCCGGCCGGACTGCCCGCCATTGATTAATTTTATCCAATCGGACGCGATTGGAAGGTTTTTATGAGTTAATTGTCATCCTTCATTAGGTAAGTAACTTTTGCGTTTTGCATTCCCTTTATGCGTCGGCGTAAAATAGCGTTGATGATATGTATTTTTAGTAATTTTCAGCGGTCGTTGGTTCTGAAACCATCAGTTGATTTTGCACCACCAGACTCGTAAAATTATATTTCTTTTCTCTGAAAATATTTAAAAAAAGAAATAATATTTAATAACTTTAATTTCTGCAATACTTAAGTATATTATATTTTTCTGTGGTGTAGGATAATTTTCTTAAAGCACCTTACCACAAAAAAATGGTTTATCGTTAAATTTTTTTTAGATAGAATCTAGTATTCTTCTATTTTTCTCTCGAAACAACTTAGCTCTAATGTTTTGTAGGGAGCAGAAAATCTTGCATATGATTTAAATATCGAACAAACGCCAAAAACTAACCTGCTTTTATCAAAAACTATGCGAGTTAAAAGAGTACAATGTGTAGGCACTCAGTTAATGTGTAATATTATTTGCATATAATGACCGTTAATGGGGCCCGGCCATTATTCATCCGGCGTGACCTCAAAATGGCCGCAAGAACCGTTTGATCGATGTACACAACTACACGTTGCTTAGTTAGTAAATAATAGCATTTACAATGGAGTACTATGCCGTAACAAGTACCAGAGAAACCAAAGAGAAAACTAATGGGTGAAAGTCTCAGTAGAAGAAAAAATATTATATTAATTTTATTGCACACAATTTTTTTATAAAAAAGCAATTAGCGATGATGGCTTGTAGGTCAAAGACCCTTGTCGAACTGTTGGCTGTAGTAATTTGAATCCTATAGTAATATAATTATAATTTATATTGGCGCCAAGGCTCGGGTGGCAGGAGGACCTGCACAATACACTCCCACCAGGACGTCAGTGTAGGACTTATCGCCCCTGCATCGAATTTTTGCATTATCTTAGGCAAGTAACAAATAAACCCAATCCTAATTTGATTGAGTTCAATTGTAACTTGTCTAAGATAAAGCAAAAATACGGCTGATAGTAATGCATAATGCTTGTCTAGAAATTACCAAAGCATTACCGATTCCCACAACACAGATTATATTTTATCAAGAAACTAGCTGACCCGGCGAACGTTGTACCACTAAACAGTTATTTATGTTCTCATCCTTTAAACCTTCCCTGAAGTACGACAAACATTTCCAGACCAAAATCAGCTAAATCGGCCCAGCCGTTCTCGAATTTTTGCGAGCCTAACGAACAGCAATTGATGTTTATATATATAAGAAGATTACGAAACGATTGTACGGCGATAGCTAGTGTCAAAATATTGCAAGTGCGATGGAATAACTTTATGTTACTAACTTATTATTCGTCGTTTTTGAGTGGTGCCTATGAAATTTGGTAGGTACGTCAAAAGCTAGAACACAAATATATTGTAAAGTAAATAGCTGTTGCTACATAATTGTCACTTTTGTGGTTATTTTAAATAAATATATAATAATGTGGTCGCTATTTGTACGAGTACCATATTCATGTGTCATTATGTAGAAATCACACGTAAGCATGTAGAGATCGCGCTTCCGCTTAGGTGGGCACATACATATTATGATATAAATGTTCAAGCAATTGTTGTGTGAAATTAAGATAGTCATTGCTTTTTTATAAAATTACTCTTTACAGATTCCATGGTCTGTGCTTTTTGAACAATTAAAACTATAAGTTATTTATTTCTAGAGTTGAAAATATTTAAATAATAATATAAGACGTACCCAACGTAAATTATAATATTACTGAAAAGGCACATAAGCTTTTTTTTTCTTTTTTACTGAGCGGGACGACTAGGTCATTCTCATTATAGGCGAAAGAACATTTTAATCCGAGAGATAAATTACCGTTATGTAGACATGAAGTAATTGAAGCAATAACATAACATGTCAATGTCATAGTCTTGTTAGATAGATCGTGTTACCTAGCACAGTTTTAATATTAGAGCTAATAATTTGTGCAGAACACAATAGCTGCGAGGCCATGGTGTATATATACTTCATCGAAGAATCTTTGGTTTCTTTTTGTACTGAATGACTGTGTAGATTTTTTAATATAATATTAAACTACTTTATTCCATAAATTAAAACGAAATCGATATTTGTGGCACTACATGTCACTAGATAATTTTGTATTATGTGAATTTACAATAAAAATCGATCAATATTAACGCAAAAATTTTAAGTAACTTTAATGGGTCCTTCTAGCCGCTTCTTTTAATTTCTACACATTTATTTATGAGTCAAGATAAAGTTGGAAAAAGAATAGTTCGTATATATATATTTTTAGAGTCGTAAAATAATAATTATTATTTAATTTAAGTGTGGTTACTATCAATGAAACTTTTATTTTCAACTTACCGTATCGAACCGTGTGAAATAGGTTTTCTTGGCGCCCAATTGGTATGTCATTTTTAAATCAACGTATGTATAAAGTTATATAACAAGTAAAATATAAAAAAACCACTAAATAAAATAAAGTAATTCGCAATTTCTTGGTGGCGGCCATTTTTGATTTGAAATTTATCATTGTGCACAAGCCCTTTCATTCCTTTAAATCCCACAGAAAAGAGGCACAAAAGGCGATCTTATCGCTAATAAGCGATCTCTAACAGAAAACCTTTGTAGGTATGGACAGTTCAAATTAGATTTAGACTAGACGGTAGATTATTTACGTTATATGCCTGTTTAATTTGAAAGTGTCAACTCTGCAGAACATCGCAAATAAATATTTTGATAAAAATTTTACATTTTATTAATCGAGCGAGTTTGGTGATTTTTTCTTTAGTCTTTTAGTTTGTACGTAAGGATGTTTGTCAGGAAATTTCGTACTCACGTCCGCGTTGTATCCTACCGATCTTGAGTGACAAAACTAGGTATGGATATGTTCTGCATATACTAAAAAAAATTATAACTACACCAAGTTTTGTTAAGATTCATTAAAACTAAGTTGTACACGAGCACAAGTCTTAGTTTTCAACAAAAATGCAAACATACCTACAGACGAAAGAACATTTTACTACAAATGGAACAAACTCGCTTCGCTCGATCGCTTCAGTCAATAAAACCCTTTAATTTCAGGAGTGAAATAAATAAGGAGACAATCATCGCACCATTCATTATCCCTTCATCAGAAGCCAATCTCCGTGAACGCTTACACGCAACGACGCGCGAGGAATGCCAACCGACCGTTTTGTCGTACATTAGCGACATTTGTCGTACTATAATGACATTTCGTCGTACGATAATGACATTTGTGGTACACTGGTTAACGTTATAGTGTCTTATCAAACAGGTGGCAAGACGGCGTGTAAGCCTTTGTTAGTATATCTCGGGGTTAAAGAATGTCAGTTTGCTCGTAATAGGACTGAAACAACAATAAGATTGACTCCATGAGACTCTTTGATATTCGATAGGAAACAAAGTGTTTTTTAATTTTTGACGTGATCCTCTGAAACATTAATTATGCCGATGACTCTATACGACTCGAGTAGTGATTTGGAAGAATAATTTGCGTTTTTAAAGAATATCTACCACGGAAGATTAAAAATGCTACTATACCAATAGGTACATTAGGGTTTAAAAAGATCGTATACACATTACAACTCTTCACTAAGTAGGTGTATAAATAAATAATACTTCTTGTGCCATTTTATCTCTATTCTGATGTTTTATCATTACATATTACGCAAACAATGATGAAATGCTCAGCGGTTTACATCAGTCATTGCACTTTACGGAGATCTTTACTGAAAATTGTATAACCTACTTAATTGTCACCTTATTTATTAAGAATGAATTTTGTAAGAAAGCAATACGTTAAAAACTCCCGACTGCTAAGTTTTGAGTTATTATGATTTATAAACCAAAGTTATTAGCGGTCTAGTTTTGAAAAAATATATATATGGGAGTACTAATAACAGTTCTATAGAGAAGGAATTCCTGGGAAGTACATATTTTTTTATTAAATATTTGTTGAAATAGATCCAGAAGTATATATATAAAATCCGCAAACATAAATGAAAAAAATAATAATTTGACATATCTATTAAGATTAAAACCTTGTTGTATTAAATTCAGTTATAGGTGGTCGTTATTATTCCGATCTAAAGCAAAGCATAGGCCAGGTCAGACTAAATTTATAAATTTTGACACTATTCTGGCTGCTAACACAAAACCCATTGACACCGTTTTCATGTCCCGTACTTTTACGTGCATTCAGAGAAAAGAGTAAACCGTAGAGTAATTTGAATTTTTGCTCTTTTATGCATTAAACAGTTAAACGTTAAGCGGTTAACTGATGATTTACCGTTACATGCGCATGCGATGTCAACCGCAACATTAAATTCTATAACTGGATTCTTCACTGTCGTGTCGTCATTTTCTACCAACCAAGTTGTTCCGGTATCAGGAACAATGTTTATTAATATCGTCCGATTAATTGCGCTCTTTGATCTATCTTCACGATCGCTTCAGGCTATGTTGGCTTTATAAAAGGTTCAATTACAACAAATGCAGCTAATTTCAATCAAATAATACTACTAATTAGCTGACATCGAGTTCTCTTTGTGCGGGCCGCTAACAAATGGCTCAATTTGACGTTGTTAATAGCCGGGCCTTAGCGGTCTCATTATAACCGACTCATTCAGGGTTCACGAGAAGTCACGATGCATTAGATATTCTAGTCTTGGTGCATACGTTTTAGAGAATACAGACGTGCCAACGAGCATGCTGTTTTTATTTCAATAGTATGTATATTAGACGTCTGACCTATAAATATCTAGATCAAAAGTTTGTATAACGACTGCAACATTTTTCATGAAACCTACTTTGACATATTTCTATAAAATATACAAGCAAAAGCTCTCTGACAATCAGTCGAAATCAATTTATCATCATGAAATCCGGCGGTCGCTTTAAAAATACCATCATTACAAGCTGACGGTCGTGTCTTTGATATTAATTTAATGGCTTTAGCATTGAAAAATTACCGTGGTTTTATAACAAATGGCCTTACGAGGATTATAATCGTGGATCTGCTTCATTACGGTCTCATTAGCTTTTGCCCGAGGCCAGGAAAGATGTCAATCTGCCGACTAAAATAATTTTGTTTTCAAACTAATTATAAAGTAGATACGCCGTTTCTTCCCTTGTTTAAAATATTACCTCGTCAGATTGTCTACCTTTTTCCTCAATTAATAGTTACACGTGTTTGTCTTTTTCTGTTTAAGCTTATTTTGATTTGGCTTTGTTTTACCGTATTGTCGTTTTTTAATGGCAATGAGTAACATTTTGGTAATCATGATAATTTACACCACTAATAAATCTCAATCAATTTCCGGTTTAAGAGTCCAACCCACAATTTAATACGTTGTACGTATGCATTATTCGTAAAAGCTCGAGTGACATTGATTGACCTGAAATAAGATGTAAGTGGACATATAGATAGATCGACCAGCGGGAGGTCAGCGTATTACTATTCGTTTCAAATGAAACGTGCAGTCACGAGTATTATTCTTATTAACAACTGAATATGCAGATGTAGGTAAAGCATCGACTATATATTTTTGTTGACGCATATACGACTATAAACATGAAGCATTTGCTTGGTTTCAAACTGACAGAAAAGATTCCGGCGATTTTTCTTTCATGTGTCAGTTGTCTGATTTTTGTACATGAGTACAGTCATAGTTTCCAATCCTTCTTATCAGGACTAAACTTGGTATACAGGTTCTACGATTTTTTCAGTCGTCAAGGAATAGGTTGGAATAGTTCGCAGACCTACTAGTGTAAAAAATTTATAGCACAGGATTTTTTTCTACATATATCATTGAAAAAGTTACAAAAATTCCTATGTATACTAGAGTTCATACTCCCGCCGCCGTCATAATGTCCCCTTCGTTATGTGTGTCACGCTTCAACGCCGTTTTGACGAGCACATTAAACGTTTTTATTGTAGCTAGACGGGATAATAAGTCTTTACATTCCATTTGATGGACAGTTTGATTCAATGTCTGACACTCGGTCGCCAGGTGGTCCTCGGCTCTCACGTATAGGTTTGATATCCCTCTTTGCTCTGTTCAGAACAAGGAATTCAAGTTCTTCACAATGCTTGCAAGGATTTCCATATCGGCGGCTATAATTAATGTTAATAACGTGTCCGAAATTTTACAAGACGTATTCTCTTCATACGCATCTCACTCATTGCGTCCCACTGCTGGGCACGGGTCCCCCCTATAATGGGGGGTGTAGGCCATAGTTCACCACGCTGTCTAAATTGCGGGTTGGGGAAATCAGTTATATTTGAAAGCTGTTAGCCTTCTCCGGCAAGCAAGTTTCATCACTATGTTTTCCTTCACGTAATTATGTATAACCTATATATATACATATCAAGCATCGGTGAGAATTTTTAATGTCACGTATTTTTTTTACCAACTCTTTTGTTCCTACCATTTCATGCCGAATCGCATGGAATTTAAATTTTATTGTGACCGCTATAACCTAGACTAGAACATTTTATTTGTCGCGTGTGTCATCCACATAATCGTACCAGACAGAGTCGTAGAGTTCTCTTTCACTAGCTTCTCTAACGTCAAACTCGTAACTCGTAAAGTCCTAGGCAAGGTTCCAAATTTTTTTATTACCGCGACGAACACGGTGTTTTGCGGAAGAAAACATAATCGCTGTATTGTACCTACATACTAACAATCTTAAAAAACAGACAGTTCCCGATTACAAGTCAAATTAAAATTCCAGTATATTTAATCTGGACACAACATTTAATACAGATAACATAAAAACATCAGTCTTACTTTTTAACCGACTTCAAAACAGGAAAAGATTCTCAATTGGTCGGAACCTTTTATTTACTTATGTATCCTGATTATTCAGCGATAACTCGATTATGATATACGTATTTCATAAAAAAATATGGAGTCATATAAATTGTACAAAAGTCGATGCAGGTAATTTGATTACAATCAAAATGACAGAAAAATTTGCATGCTGAACTAAAATTCAGTTTTAATTTTTTTATTGTAACTGACAAATTTGGTGGTAAAATATTATTATTTACAAAAATATATACATAATTATATAATTTTTTTTTTTGGTGACATGAAGAAGAAGAATTGAAGAAGAGAACATTATTTTGGTAAAAAACAGTGGAGACGGACTATGCTTTCCTGCTCTATGGAGCAGAAAATCTCGGGTTTCGAGTGAAAACTCGACTATAAGAATTGAAAAAAAAAAACAATAGTTTAAATGTAAAACAAACAACGCGGTGTGTGTTATGTATCTAGTAGTTGTAATGAAACGTTATTGGTACGATAATAAAAGCTAAATTGATTAGCGTTGGTCCGGAGCAGGTAGACCACATTCCGGCGACCTCCCCTCGCCCCGTATCCATTCCCCCCAGCGATCCGCCGGGACAGGAGAATGTTTGTCATAATCTAAGCATCTGAGACAGGTTAAAAAATTAATAATTTGTGAGATAAGAATTGTAAGAAATATCACCTGAAGGGAGGAGAATGATTTCAAGTGAAGTTCTTAGGCACGTTCTTGATAATATCAATAGAAAATCCATAAAGTTTTACCAATGAAGTGAGGCTTTTTAAGCTTCTCAGCGTTTACAACATTTAAAACTAAATCATTAAAATGTTTAAATATCTATAAGTTCATTTATACAATTTTAATTGATTGCTTATAACTAATGTCGTTTGTGACATCTACCTAAGTATCTATCTGCGTCTGGCACAAACTGATTCACTGAGGGCAAGGTGAAAATAAGCGTAAAATTAATCGCAAATTCGCAGTCAAAAAACGCAAACACCGTGGGTTTCGGAGATTATTATTCCTTGAAATAAAGAAATATGAAGTACTTAACTGTGTTGTCAATTATCATGAGCTAGCCACCTGTGTGAACTAAACATGTTGTCATGTATTTTTTACAACTTTTGTTCTACATTAATATAAAAATACAAAAAACTGTTTTTAGGAAAAAACATTGACGCACTTACTTAAAACCTATATTAGCTTTTTAAGTAACCGCTATCCGGTAAGCATTACAGACTATAAGATACAAGCAAGAATCAAATATTTTTGGGTCAATGTCGTCAGTCACATAATGATATGTAGATATTCGTGGTAGAGACTTGCAAGACGCGATGAATGGAGCAAACATTTGAATAACGTCTTCATACTTATTTATTTTATTGTGGTCGGTCCGGCGCACTAGCACTGACCATTTTATCGAGATGCGTGGGCGCTTTTACCTACAAACTATAAATTTAAGGCCGACCATAAAAATACTACTAACACATTTCCTACACTTTGATTCGACCTGTTTATATAGATCAAAGCCGTAGGAAATAAAGTTTATCTAATCTTCCATCATAACTTCGTAAATTCTGAGAATTAATGACCCGTTCCCTGCTCAGTGCACCGTGTTTATCGTTATTCGTTCGCAGCCGGAAGGCGACCGCCTTAATTAAACATTGTCTTAAGATTGCGGTAATTACACGATACTACACCTGTGCGAAACAATGTTGAGCTAGCGTGCGCCGGCGCTGGGGCGCATTACTAAGCGAAGAGAATGGCGAAGTTTGGACAGCTGGTAAATACAAGTGTGCCGATGACACAGGTCAGCTAATTATGGATGATAAGCGAGGAGGTGTAATGAAACGGGATCGGATCGCAAATAACCGTCATGTAGAATGTGTACTCGTCGCGCCGGTAATTGCGAGAAATTCGCCGTGAGCGGCGCGAACCACGCGCGTCGCGTGATGGCATCCCGGCTCCATGAATGAACGCCGATCACACTCCATTCAACCAGTTTGGTCGCGCACTGATTACCTTCTGCCCACTTTTAATCTTATCTACTACACGACTTCAGAACACCACGTGAACTCGGACCGAGAGCCACTCGATTGGCTGTCCGGCCGCTCATCGCACCAAAAAACTGACCGTTGCTATTGCCTTCCTCTTTTCATTCACACCTTTTTATGGTGTTTTTTGGTGAATGAAGTCGTGTTCGGGGTAATTATTGAATTTTGACGATTCGTTACGAATATCGATGAGCCGGAAGCCTATCGGCGCGGGTGATTGCATTGGATGATCAAATTCCGTCGTTCGGAAAGTAATTTTATGGTTTTTAAACTGAATCTTAGTTTCATTTCGAATATTTCTTGCTTGAATTCTGTTATTCAGTAAAACGTAGAGACCATCATAATACTCACGTACATAATACTTTTTATTGAAGACGTGAATGCTTGTATAACAGTCACTGATTACGGTTCTGAAGGTATTTCTTTCGTAATCATTGTAATTTGGAATATCGATCCGAGTTTCGTACGAGTATAACAAACAAACCCGCGGATTGCAGTCTGTGCGTAGTTACGTATATGGGTAGATATTAGATGGCATTATAAAACGAATCAGTGGTAATAACGGTGGGGATCTAATTAAATTGCCGCCGATAATAATGGCACTCGGCGTCCCCTGGCAGACCCCTCGACATCTATTATTCCTGCTACACTACCCTAAAACAGTACCTGACAAGTTACGGAAACAACGAATTATAATGTTTTTCGAATGATCATTATTCGTAAGTTATGCTCACGATGCAAATTTTTAACACAAAATTTACTTAAAGACGACGAGACGAGCTTATTTATGATAGATTTAGAATATTTCAACCAGATTGCACTTGTTTATAAAGCAAGTAAACTGTAACACTTATGGATTTTACGGCTTGTACCGAATATGTTGAATATTTTTAGGAAGCATTAACGTAAGATTACTAGGTCGAGGCCAATTAAAGGGCATCTGGAACTAATCTCTGCCGTGCCTCAAGGATAGCATTATTCATGTTATGAGTAAATTTGAATGCGTTGAGAGAAGTTAAATTAATGTCCTATATCAAAGCATGAATGAGGCACGTTATAAGAAATTTTTATTACATTGCAACGAATGTCTCAGTCAAACAAAGTGCATTAGAACTTCCAAAAGAGCGCCACTGAGAATGAGTTTCCTCAAACGCAGACGGGCAAGTTTCTTTTATGAGTTTCGTTTTACACACTCGCATTGCAATTCATGGCGATTCAAACGCACACCTTTGCTTTTATATTGTTATATATCTCTGTTGCCAGTCCTGGAGTACATCTGTCCCCCTCGCCCCTCGGCGCCCTACCCCACGTCCATTAGTGTTTTGTGAATGATTTAAAAGCTCTTTCGGATAACTACTCTGTAAGTGAGTAATTTAAGACCTGCTTCCCATTTTATCAGTGCTCCCCAAATTTGAGTGCGCATTAAAACATTACAGTGTTTCTAGAAGATGTACATAGCTGTAACTCGTTAAGCTGGCCTGCCGGGTAAATGGATTGCTAAGTGCCTAATTACATTTAGTTTCATACATTTTGTATTAAGGTGTAATTGCTAGCTGTGATTTAATATGAACTGTTGTTTGAACTTAGGATAGCCGTTGGGTTGCTTAATTCGGATCTACGAGTACTCAACGAATAAATCTAACTCAATTTACCTGACCAAATATCGCACTTATAGTATTTATTAGAAGTCAATTACATGTCGCATCTTTTTTTATTTTATTATAATATATAAATGAAACGCTGAATGTGTTGCTAAGCGCAAAAATCGAGAGCAGCTGAACCGATTTTGCTAATTATTTTTTAGTCTAACTATATAATCTAGCACTTTAATTTCAATAACATTTTTTTCCAATCGGTCCAGAGTAAAAAGTCGGGTAATACACATAAAAACAAAAAACAATAAAACGAAAACCTCCTACTTCTTGAATACGGTTAAAAATAATTCCAGTTTGAAATTACCGTCGTATCAGAATTACAATTTCAAGCCCCTGCAATCGTAGGCGGCAGACAAAACGGAAGAAAATCCGTCATCTCCGGCCAGTAAACAATGTCGGTGCCATGCTAGCGTTATGTAGGTGCATGTAAATGAGAGATATGGTAATTTATCTGGAGGGTGTGTGGGGTTCCAGTGCGGTGATAAGATAACTGGACGAACCCGGAGTCATGGCCCATGGACCATTGTCGGAAGCGGTATTATTGCCGTTTGGGTTAAAACTCTGACCATTATCTGATTTCTCTTCTAAGGCGACTTTGTAACAGTTTTAACTTATAAAGTTAATGTGTATAAATTTTAAATAATCAGTGCTAGTATCGTCTTTTGTCCACACTTGTGTATATAAACCAGACATTATTAGTATCCACTATAATTAAAAAAGTATTTGAAGAATCACTACTTTTGCGATAAATATACAAAAGAAAACGCAATTTTTTTGGCGAATGCGGAAAAAGTTCCCGTAACTACGTTATGTACCTACTATGTACCAAATAATGTTATTATTATGAATGACTTTGTTAGAACTTTAAAGCACATGTGAAGGCTTGACAGATAAGGTATTTATTCGGTAATGACTGAAAGAAGAATTTCCAGGGGTGAACGATCGAAGATGTACTTATAATAATTTGTATGGAACCTTTTACCGGTTACAGCAAGACGTATCAAGGCAGGTACAGGAATAAGCTCTACTTTCAGCAACTTTAAGTCCAACCATTAAGGTTTAAATTAGCAAAAAACTTTAAGGTTATGATAGCGTAAGGCATTCAATAGGTACATGTACTGGTAATGTAAGAGATAAGTGGTTGTATTATGTGTGGGTCTGTGGATTTTATTAGCTCGAAAATTATAGCGTCAGAGAACATTTCGATTTTTTTCTCACGGTCATTATTTCATCATTATACAGGCAATTGAAGTTCAACATTTATCGTGATATACTTAGAAATGACCATCCGTCATTTGTAAGCAAATATCTGGTTTAAGTGTAGACATATAATGTGGAAAAATATTAAACGTCATTAAGTACAAGTATAGTAAAACATTTTGTATTTACACTACACAGCAATAAGCTTTTATTTGATTTTTCCTATTATTTTATATTATTAAGTATTTTTCCTATTTCTTCTTCATTGAAGTAATAATCTTCACGGGATCAAGAAACAGATAGACAGACAAAAAATACATAATTGGGTTTTATATTTATATAATAATAAAAAGAACCGTGAAAAAAAAATCAAATCACATTCAAGGATTCAAGGTACAGAACTAGACCTGATACAGTTTTATTATAACTATAGATTTTACTAAATTTTACCACAGGTTGGTCGCGTTAACCAGACATTTGACCAGCTTTTGTCGCTTTTTTTCGCGTAAAGTTTGAAAAAAGTGTTTGAATAGGATCTCGAACTATGTGCAAAAAAAATAAAAATAATGTAAGGTTGGGAATATGGTGATTGAAAATTTTAGATTTTTTAATAGGTGTGTAAGCGATATTTTGTGCTGCTGTTATCTTTTCATTTGTAGATAATTATAGAAGCACGAATCATGATCATAATAATAATTACTAAATATTTTTTCATAGTCGCAGTCTATGTTTTGTCGCTAAACGATGGCTGTCATCGTCCACTGACAATAGAAGAGATTGGGGTAAATTGGCAGATAAAAATAATTTATCTATGGATGTGTAGTTAACGAGCGTCGCAGCGGGGACCCTTTCCCCATCATCTGCTTCCCCTGCAGACGCGCCGACGCCAGTAGCTATTATTATAATTGTGAGAAGATAATTTCGTATTAACGTAAGTGAATTTATATTTAAGAACACTTCGATACGAACCGTATATACTACAATATATGTAGTGTCTTTAGTCATAAGTATATCCTTGTCTAAAGTAAACGACTGTTGTATCCAACTATCAGTATACTAAAGTTTCGTAGATTTCACTGTACAGATCTTACCGACTATAGACAGACTTCATGATCAAATTAAAAATTTATTGTATATAGAAACAAAAAGCTATTTATATAATCTTACCAGTTGCTAGCCTAAATTGTAGTTGTAATAGACATTATCTTTTAATTCTAATCACTATCAGGCATGTTATCAGCTTGTGCGTGCAATCGCTACTTTATAATACCTTTGTGATATTTTCGGATGCCGACAATTTAATCACAGACCATGATTAACACTAGTAGCAAACAGACAAAGGAAGCACGAAATTTAGACCTAGATAAATGAATTTAATTTAAGATCGAGGCAAAAATATGATTAGAAACAGCTGAAAGATTTTGGGTGTTTTTTTTTAATAGAGTTATAAGCTGGTTTTTTTGTAAACAGTTATCTTATCTGAACTTAAGTATGAAATTTACTTTATAACTGACTGAAAAGGAGGAGGTTCTCGATTCAACAGAATGTTTTATTCTATTTTTTATGAATTTTTCTCGTTTCATAGAAATAGATGGGACTTTTTTGAAATATATACTCGTATACCTATTATATATATTTTGTATTAAAGAGTAAACAATTGTGTACTTCCCAGATCTACATAAATTTGGACCCAATGTTCAGTAGTTCTTAAATGAAAATACGAAAAAAAGTGTTTTCGCGCCTGTCTAACTGTAGTAGGTTGCCCCTTTTTCGATAGTATTACATATTTTTAAATATACCATTTATAAACTGCGATCTGGAGCATGATTCAGCAGTATCTACTAACAATATTCGACAACCCAAAGTTATTACCGAGTTAGAGGTAAATTTTCATAACAAACCGGTAGCTGAGCGTAAAAGTGCGCGGGCGCAGGTCACTCATTGTTCGCGCTGATGAGCAGTGGCAGCGAACAAAGGGGGCACAAGGCGAGACCAAACAATGCTAATATGCTTCAACTAAACGTGATGCTAGGTTTACTATAGATTCTCACTTTTCATTGATTTCAAAGAGCTAGTTTTTGGTCAGCAGTAAAAACTACATTTCATTTTCAACCGCCATCATATTTACTTACTTTTTAATGTTTGTTACCTGATATTGCGTAGATGGCTGAACCGATTTGAAGATATATTTTTTGTCTGTAAGGGTCTCGATGTGGTCCCTAGATTTAGATTGTATAAATTGATCTAGTGATTTGATTTTTAAATGAAAATAACGGCAAAAATAGTCAGATAAAAGTATTAAGTACCTACTTGTTCTGTGCAAATTAAGGAAACAATCAAAATACGCTATATTGATTTAAAAATTGGTCAGAAGTACCTACTATCAATGATAGTAGTGATATAAAGGCCTGCCTAGAAAAAAAGCGTAGTCACTCGTTTTTTAACAAAATTATTCAGTAAGGCACGGTGAAAGTAAGAACGAGCGAGTTAAAAACGTGTCTACTGAATGATAAAAGTTTAATTCTCGTTTTAGATCACCTACAATAGGCACCTAAACTAATAAGTATCGCGAGGTCTCTGTATCAACCTCGTTAAAACTTCATACGTCTCGGAATACTTTAACAAGTTCCAGTTCCTTTATGATTTTAAACGACACAACTGGCTTTAATTTACACGCGCTGAAGATGTGGCTTTTTGGGAAATAGATATTTCCATAAATTCGATATTACTGATTGACTGCTGTATTTCACTTAGTACTTAATATTATTTTCTTACTTCAAACAAAATAAAACAAACCCTAGGGACTGACTGAAGAAGCAAGTTCATTCTAGCTTGTTTATTCTGTTAAGCTCTAACACTCAATTACTACAACTAGGTAGGTACTTTCCTATTTTGGAAACTTTTAACTATATTATTCTCCAAAAATCATATTATCTAATCATTGCGATTGGTGGGAGAGTGTTAGAGTGGAAACATTTACGCCTACAATGCTAAAGGGTCCGATGGTTTGCGTTAGAAATAAAGCGTGAATAAAGCGTACACTCATTTAATGGAGGGAAGATCAAATTAAATATTAATTTAGATTGAATCACAGACAATAATAACCACACGATAATAAATAGAAAAACCTCAATACTTGTCTACATACTCACATTATCACAATATAGTCGTTAATAACTCAAGACCTACATTTAACCTACACTAATAATTTTTATCTTTACGGGGTTTCCAGTGTTTTCTTTGATAACTCTGGAATAACCGCTTAAGGTCAAAAGGTAAACACGAGTACTTGTAACACTAGAATAGAGACGTTGAGAGATGCGACACAAATTCAGCTTGAATATGTGTTGATTTTAAATCTTAATCAAGGTAAGCTATAATAAGGAAGTACCTATTTTGCTGCTATTTTGGTACCTAAAAGCTAAAATATAAATGCCCAATTTGATTGTCACCTATCAACATCTGAACCCTGTGACTGTGACCTACTGAACTTGTAAGCACCCCAAATAGAAATACATGTAATTGATTGCATCGACGCCAGCTCATTCTGCTGATTGTATAGGGCTCAAATTGTGTGGGGCTCCAATTGCATATATTTAACGTATAGGAAGCACCCTCGCTAAGGTTGCCAATTTGGAAGCCACCCTTTTAGTGGGGCCTCCTAGACCTGTTTATATTTTAATAAAAGAAGCAATATGCGAGTTTTTTGTGATAGAATATTAAAGGATTTAAAATGTAATTTTTCATATTAATATATATATGGTTTAATCTGCTCAAATTAAAAGTGTTAGGTTTTTATCTGAGTTGAATGTTTTGCTTAATGTCAAATTCTTTCAAGAATATGTTAGTGGTTTAAGCTGCTTGGCGAGAAGTGCTGATAATTATTATGCCAGTGGACTTTTTACAAATCAAGTATCTAGATAGCAGTTAGTGGAACAGTGTTGTAAAATGTTCTGTTTAAGGGCCGTTGCCGTCTCTATCTGTATCACAGTGCAAATATCCCGCCCTCAGCAGATTAGATAAAGTGCGGAAAATGCGAAGACGCGACGAGTGACTCGAGGAGTAGTAGGCTAGCAAACATTATCACCAAATTTTTTGAACATTTACTACACTTTTAGCAAATGCGATAAAAAAAAGATTTAGAGCAATACTTTTTCTTTTGTTTTTATAAAATTAACATCGATTGTAGATAGAGACAATATTCTAATATATTGGTATAATAAATATAAAGAAACCAAAATAAGTTTCTAGGAGAGGTAAGTTCTCTTAAGCCCGTCGAAGTTGTAGCAGTTATTATTTTTAATAATCAAAACATAATTTACTATTTAGTTATTCTTTTTAGAAAATTAGTGTTTATTGGTGGTTACTCGTAAGTTGGTAGATACGAGTATATGCATCGGTCTAATTGCCATTTGATTTGTTGCAGAATTAATGTCGTCGCGTGTAAATGAATGCGCATAATTTGGACAAACTGTCGGATTTGCAGGATGCGCGGATATTCATCGCAGTCTCTATTGATCACTATTCAGGTTAGCATTTAGAAAAATTCGTTCGTCGACTTATTAGTCGAAGCCTTGAATTAAATACTGTTTAGTAAATAAATATATTTACTAAACAGTATTTAATTCTATGATTAATACTCGTATTTGATAGACAAAATTCAAATATTTATTAATAGACCTCAAAAAAGCGGAGGTTCCCGATTCGCCTTAACCTTTTAATTTTATATGTTGGTCTACTACTCAAATAAGCCTAGAACGGTTAGGAAAATACTTTTTTGTAAAAAAAGGACATGCTCTACTTAGTATCATATAATTTATATCAAATTAATTGAGTGGTATGGTTTCTAAATCATAATAACTGAAGATTCTGTATAAGCGCAGAAGTTGGCTGTCGCCATTTCAAAATAGTTGATACCTATTTGCGCAACCATTAGATAGAAACAACAATTTTTTTTTCGAAACGAATATTTCCGGCAAACAAATTGATCACACATTAAACTGCATCAGTACCTTAATAAAGCGACAGCCATTACAAACATGCTAATTAAATACTAACCTTTCAGCCATCGTGAAGTAATCTATTTACATACCGGCTGGTTGATATATTTGGCCAATTTTACGATCATTTCAATGTTTTGTTCTTTAAATTTTTAGTACTTTTGGCGCTCATTAGCGACATAATAAACGACTACGACCTCACAACTCTGCCAATTTGGAGTTTAGTTGACATTGAACACGGTTTTTTGCTTCAAATGTTGAGAATAACGATTGTTTCAGTCGTGAAGGTGACCCTTGGCCATTGTCATTATTTATTGTTTCTATGAATGATGCTAATGTATTCGAAATGGCATGATGTTATTTGTAAGTCAATTGAATAGGTATGAAAGTGTGTGTGGAATTAACAGCTGTGTCTACAAGTTTGCACTCTAAATAGGTGAACGGTGATAACGTTGAGGCATTCCCGTCATTAGGTCACGGATAGCGTCATTCGTCACCGTGGTAACAGATGGTGTATTGTGTCGACTGTGAGATAAGCCATGCCTTCCTTCAAACAGTACAAGTGTTTACTGTAGTTACGAGTATGACTTGAGCGAATGAGAGAATCAGAATTAAAATACAATAGTTAAATAACCTAAAACCATTACTAATTTCTCGTAGTGTATAAAGATTTGTTACCAATTACACGTACACAGGTTTATTATTTACCACAATTGTAATAGTTTACCTGATAGAGTTTATTACTGCATAGTAAATAATTAATTGCTTCATTGTAATGAAATAATCCAACCTGTTAGTTATTCAGCCTAACAAGTGAATATAAACACGCATTGTCTTATCCTCGCTTAACAAAATTAATAACAACAATGACTCAGTATTAACCACATCAAATTACATCGCTTGCAATGCGGAACAATGAAAACAAAATATCGTTTAAAGTGACGATTAAAGCACGAGACAATGCGGGAAGAAACAGCGAAGCTGCTAACTCCGGCTCCTCATCAATCAGCGATCTGACTTTACTCGTTAAACATAATTAATCATTGAATATAATTAAACTCGCGATGACACGGCGCTATTGCCGCAAAATTCTGTACAGAAAGAATATCGGCGAGTGTCTCGCGACAGGACTTTTATTTTAACTCTTCTCTTATGAGTATAAGTACTTGGCTAATAGCGATTTACACATTTTTTTTTAAACTTTAGTTACCGCTGTTGGGGTTGTCTGTCTAAGTTTAATCGCAGGCTTACTATAATGAGCCTCAAGATAATGTTAGATTTGAGGCGCCTCGCCGGGCGTCTGCCGTAGTGTAATTACCTAGTGACTCAGCACGGCTTTGTTCGCCCTGCATAGGATCCGCGAACAAACTTGTTTTAATTAATTTCGTGTCTCGAACAAGCCTTCAGTTGATTGTTATCTACTTAGTTGCTGTTCGCGCTCCGGACGCCCCGACAATGAAGCAACAAATTGCTCAGAAGTCGTCTAATGTTATGATGATTATGATATAGGTACATGTATAACACAAGTAATGCATATGATGTGTAAATATTATTGTTTAATCATTGAAGAAAACATTTCCAGATTATTTATCGTATTTATTTATATCTTGGTGTCACTCATGTGTCCCTTATCTAACGACTCAATTTAAATTGCATATATTACAATTAATCGGTAAAATTATTATTTGCTCCCATTTGCAAATAGTAATAATGTACAAAGCTATTTAATTCATATTAAAAATGTATCTACTTTTAATATCAAAATTATGTACCTATTTACAATTATTACGTTATTTTAAGCTTATATATCTACTATAGGAAGAAGGACATGCATCAGATTTATAATTTTTAATGAAGTTTTTCCTTATTTATATTTTACTAAATTCTTCGTAAAAATATATAGTAAGTATGTACTTACAACATATTATAATGATTTATTTCATACGATAATTATTAGAAAATGTGAGTAGGTATGTTAAGTTGTTTTATAAGTAACTTAAGTTTGTACATGTCATATGGTCGTGGAGTCCCTCAGTGAACTCCATATTTTTCTATCCCTTGCAATCTTTATCCACTCTATTTCCTCTTGTAGAAGTGAAACTAGATCCGGCAGAGTATATATATACTCTATGGCCTTCTTCTATTAATATTCAGAAATAGGTATGGGTTTTGTCATTTTAGGTTCAGTATTTACGGAAATATATTTATATGAAACTCAACATAACTCCGAACAACCGTAATAAATCGAATTTATTTTTAAAATATCTTATCCATTTCATCATTTTATGTCTATCATTCCAAAAGTACGTACATTTATGCATTTTTGACATTATCATTATTATCAATGATTTTTGATTTATCGCGGATTATTGACTTAATGTGAGACTTAACTATATAGGTAAACTGTCTATACCTACTTAAAGTAGCTACATATATTTAAAGCCGCTATAACTTTTTACTCTCAAAATAAACCCGATCTTAATATTTATGTTTTTAAATTATTTATTTTTATGTCATTTCTATTACCAAAAGCCATTGAAACATTTTCTTGGCGTTAGATTCGTATTACGATTTCGTTATAACCATATTCTTTTAATTGGTGTCGATGTCCGTTTGTAAGGTTTTGTTGTTTGGCTGGCTGGTAACCATGACAACTGTTGAAATATGGGCTCTTGTCTTCCCTTGGCTTATTGCCGTTATTAGCCAAGGATATCTTAGTATTTATTTGAGTTATTGCGGCATCACACTATAGTTGTACGTGGTCAATCGTAGTATATTGTCACAAACCAACATTACGTTACGCAGAACTGATGCGGCAAGCGAATATTATATCGGTGAAATTTCTTCGATACCATTCTTGCTTAAATTCTTGGCAATATTTTTGTAATTTTATTGATATGATCCTTGATATTTAGGAATTCACGAAAACACGCTATTCTTCTTAACTCTTACTAACTATATTGTACTTATGTTCGGAATGGACTTAACTGCATTTTAGTAAAAGATTTTTAAGAGAAACTTGGATATTACTTTTACATTACTTTACATAAATAGTTAAATCTAAATTATAATTCAGAAAATGGTGGTAATAGAGTGGTTGGTAGTGAAGTTTGAGGGTAAAAGAACCAAACAAGAATACGTAGACTGATTCTTAACAGCTCGTTCTAAAAGATGACCCTCAAAACAGTAATTAGTACCAATTACATCACCAACTCCCTCTACAATCAAATAGGATGACTGGCAGTACTTGAGTGGCCGCACGCGGCGAGAAATTTAAGTTGTCTGTCTCTCTCTGAACTGAGCCCAGTGGCATCTGTCTCGTACCCTCACGCATAAACTCCGAGCCTTCAATCATTGACATCGAAATCCACTATTAAGTTGCCGGGATAAGTGGTCATTAAGATTATGGCAGATAAAGACATTGTTTAAATAATTCAAAATAAACACATTTAAACACACGCAATAAACACTTTGTTTTAGAAAAGTAATATGTTATTTTTATTACAATGCATTCATAACAATGTTGTTAAACATTAAAATACATTATGGAAGTAATGGTTTTATTGCATGACAACGGACTCATTTCTTTTATATCTTTGTTTGTGTGAAATTGTGCTGCACAATCTTTTTCATCTTTAGCTTCGCAAGCTATATTAAAATTCTTCGATTGAAAGAATGCATGCCTTAAAACAATATAAACAAAAGCTAAACTGTTATTCCTAAATTCTTCAAACATCATTATTCTCAGAGTCCCCTCTTACCTACAAAACAAATAAACTACGGTTGACTTTGTTTATTTTTAGCCGGTAGGTAGTTGAATTGCTTCTTCCTGGAATGCTGTTTACTTCTATGATCGTTCTGTAAATATGATGTAAGAAATTTGAAATAATGATGAAAGTTTTCTTAATGTTACTCGAATCGAGAGCAGCTAAGAACAATGCGTTGGTAATGAAGAATATGAACACCGGTATGAACGATTAAAAGCCGTCAGGTAAGTTCGAAAATCAGATTTGGATAATTGAGTTAACACGATTTCCATTGGAATTGATTTAATGTTGAATATGCAGAACGTTGAACGCAAGAGGTTCGTTTCCGCCAACGGATAAGTAGGCAGCTATAACCTGTAATCGGAACCGGTTTGTTCAATGTGGACTTACGGGCCGGAGAGAGGGCATACGCGATATCAAAGCAGGTGCTCCATGAGCCTACTGCCTCAATGAGAATTCCAATTCAAGCTTTAAATAGTTTGCTTCAGATTTACTTAGTTTCATAGTCATTCTCGGCGAGTAGGTACCGCATTCCTTCAGATGTGGCATTTATTTACATACGTATAATAATACTTGCGTCTGAGTTTTGTCCTTGTATTCTAAATGTAGTGTTTGAATTAATTTGTGTGCAAAGAATACGATTTAAGAAACATAATACTTCGTTGCCTCAGTACATTTCGAATACCGAAATTCTCTACCGAAAACATTGAACCATCATTAGGAGGTTCGTCATTGAAAGTCCAATTTGGTGGCCATTGCCCCAAACTTTAGGGAACTTTCGGACCCATGACCAATTATTTTTTCGTCAAGATTTTGTATGGGCATTTGAAGATGAGTTTAGGGTGGCGTGTTTATATAACGCGTGTTTAATAATTTAGAACTGAGCGTTCTCCCTCACATTTCTGCTTCTTGAATAATGGATGCTTTATGACTAGAGTACACAACTAGATGCTTGCTAGCAGTAGGTATGGACGACTCAATCTTACACTTGTGTTGCGTATGACAATAAAGCAGGGTTTTGAAATAAAATAACTAGATTCAAATCATTTACTGATGTTTTGATAATAATCCTATTACAACAAAAAACTTTCATTTGCGTTACAGGAATATTCTCTTACAAAGGCTTTTATACCAGGAACATGGGAACTTACACCTGTCGCACCCACGGCCGCGGCTGATATAAGTACCGTCTGGTTATAAATGATTTTAAATATTTTACTTATATTTCGACAAATATTAATTCAATACTCACATAATTTTTTTTATAATAATACATATACCAAAAAGTTAATAAAGTATGCCTTAGTATACGACGTGTTCGCTTTATTTTTAAAGTATGAGAGTTGCTTAGCGACTTATTACATTAAAGGATACTTATTTATATATTTTTCCCCGAAAAAAAAAAGGATTTTGGGATTTTGAAGTGTTATATAGGTACATTGTGCGCTTGATATATTCGGTACCGCTATAGTATAGCAATATTATCCGCAAACTTACTTTCAGCGTCGTGTAATTTTTAAACATTTGTGTAAATTAGTGGTTATCCCAGGATGCAAAATGCATTCTAGGCTCTATATTTTTGATTTCATAAAATCGTCCTCTCCAACTTTGTTTGTAATATTTAAAGCACACAGGATGTAATTTGCATGAGGGTGCAGCAGAATGCGTTTAATTTGTTAATAAATCAGGCTGCGGGGGTGAGCCGAGTTCATTAGAGTGATCGCCCGCGGCCTTCCGGGGCTCGGAGCCGGTGCCAGTGCCCACTCTAGCCACCGCACTCCTGCTGCCGACTGATTCTCGTCCAGGCAGGGCATGCGATGATGGATGCGCTGCTAATTTGATTCCTCTCTTTTTACCTCTAATGCATTTAGACCGGCTGCCATCCAGTCCATTATCCTTGTATTGCTACCTCCGGTAATTGACTGATGGGATTTAATTTAGAAACGTAATGCATATTGGTGATCAGTTGAAATAACAAAATACATTCCATTGTTCGCTTTTAGCTTCTATCCATTATCCTTTATTTTTGGGCGCAAGCCTATATTATTATACGGAAAGAAATCAGTTCATACGACATTTGTATAATCTGACACAATACATATTTTTTCTATTTAGAATCTTGGTCAAAATAAATAAATAAATAATTGGCTCTCATAACTTGGGCTTATCGCTGGCATAAATTAAGGTAGATTCGCGGCGGCGCTTCGTCCACGCACGTAGTGAAACTTTTAATTGCATTGAGCTCTATCAGTGTCGTCAACGGGGAGTTGTGAACCGTAGAGATTGTGCTCTTCTCCCCGACACTCGAAAACAAGCTGTTAATATTTTAATCTTCTTCATTAACTACTCTAACTCTCACAATGCCACCTACATTGTTTTATATTTACAGGATTAAATGAGGGCTCGTGAAAAGAGCGCAGATTTGATATGGGTAGAATTTATTATAATTTTTAAATTAAAATTGTCACTGTATCCGGGTAGCCAGCACAAACATAATACAATAGAGGCCAGGACCGGACGAGAGGACTCATTAATTTAGATGATTGTACAATTATCTAAATATAAGCGGAGCGAGACGCCGGCGAGGGGGCACTCCAACCCGAAAACGGGGAGGGGTGCGGGCACTCGTTTTTAATTAAACCGACGATGAAATGAACTGGTACGTATAATATTGCTTAGACATGTTTTAAATTAATTTCAACCCGTCTTATTACAAACGATTTGATAAAATAATTTGTAAATGTTTTACCTATGTTTAGATTTGCCTACTCGTACATTATCGCAGTACCTTCATCCTTTCATTAGAATTATCAATAATTGTTTGTTGATTAAGCAATAGCTAATATTAGTACATAGTAATATTAATTGGAGTTCCATAACTGTTCTTCGTTAGTTGAATTCATAGTATTTTAGGGACTTCCACCTCCCAAGTTGATTTGACTTAACATACCTACAAACTGCTTCATTTAATGTATTAAATTATGTTTAATACGCCTTTAATTGATTGATTTTAATTTGGTGGGACCAAACCAATTTAACAAACGAGTACCTAAAGCTCAAATGTTCTATAACAATTAGGGTCCAGTGCGTGACGAAGCACCCTCGCTCCGAAGGTACGCAAGGGTTGCGCGCTTCTCTTATTTGTTTTTCGTTAAAGCTTTAATTAAAAGTACGTTTATTTTAAAGAAAATTGATGTTTAAAGTAAATAAATCCTTGATGGTTTAATTATCTCTTAGTAATTGAGTTTCACCTGACGCTGCGTCGTAATAATTAGTGCTGTATTGTGCTCGGGAGTACGAGTATCTCCCGGAGTCATGATGTTGCGGATACTCGTGTGAGACGAGTGCGCTATGACGTTTACTTTGCTTCCAACTTTTCATAGAGTCCAAATTAAATTCTCTTCAGTAATTGCTGGGAGTTGGAAACTAGTCCAACTGCTACCGAGAATAATGGTTCATTTACTTTAATGAGTGCCTTTATTAA
The DNA here is from genome assembly GCA_947049295.1 of Ligdia adustata. NCBI lineage: Eukaryota > Metazoa > Arthropoda > Insecta > Lepidoptera > Geometridae > Ligdia > Ligdia adustata. Next base: position 5,049,818 of record OX346215.1, read on the forward strand.
ACAATTTGCTGGTTTTTGATTCGCATATAGATTTTTCTGTACTTCTGTAAAACAAAACATTATATCCTTTAGGGTATTTAATTTTAGTGAATAACTCTATTGTCCTGAAATCACATGTCTTGCTTATTTCTATGCAATTCTGAAATATTTGAGCAACGAGCGTTTTTGTTGACGTACATAAGTAGGTATCTACTAATTCTTGTGTAGAAACAATGTCAACGTAAAGTGTGCCCACGTGGTCTTCACTTGAACGTTCACCGTATAGTTTTTGCTGTTCATATCAGCTTTGACATTATTTTAACAATCAATAAGCTAATCTATTGTTCTATTAAGTTGTAATAACATACTGTTGTTATCTGTTTACAAAACAATCATCATTGCAGTATGCCGCTAAAACTACACGTTTCCACAACTACCAGCATGGAATAGTTACCTAAAGGCTTTGTCCTCAGGGGTCCGTCAGCCGCGCGTCCAGGCTCGGTGCCTCGAAGGGACCGGCGGTCTCCGGACCGGCAAGATGCACCAAACAAAAAAACTCAACAATAACAAAAAAACACAATCAATGCATAAACTCCCGATACTGCAGTGCCAATTGAATTCTTTCGACCTTTGAGTTCAACAGAATAGAAGACTGAACACATAAAAACTTTCTTGTGAAACTTCAAAACAAAACCGTTTAGAGAACGTCGAAAAAAGTAGTAACATTTGTGGGGATCGGCGACACTTCCCCGTGCGGCGCTTCGGTCGCGACTGAGCCACGCGGTCGGCGCGGGGAACGGGGCGCGGGGCGCGAGCGGCGGACGCAGGGGCGCTTCCCCTCACCTCCGCGGTATTATTTGATTAATTCGCCTCCCCCTTGTATACTCGGTGAGTCGTTACGAAGAAGGCGACGTTAAGTTTTTAAATTTCAGTAAGAAGAGAGGAGAGGGCCTCGCCGCGACGCCCGCAACCTTCACCTACTGCTAATACTTTAATTGAATTAATTAAGATCGACGGGCGCCGGCAGAGATTAGACGTTAATAAGCAAACCCTGAAGGATCCGCTGTTCATAGTTAATTACTGGTGGTTGTGGAAGAATCTCCACTTGAAATAATGAGCATTAACTTACCAAGGATAACTGGAGGTTTTAATTGAACTGGTTTTGCATACGAAAGTCGAAAAAGTCTGGATAAATCTAACATCTTTTAATGGTATGAGTAGGTACATCGAATGTGAAATGAGTAGGTATGAGTTAGAACCTATGCTGACTATAATCTTGATCCTGATCTTCGTGCAGGGCTTACCTACTAGTATAAATGTAAATGATCAGTTGGATTATTTTTTTCACAGTTTGGAAGTTCGTTTTAATCATACAAGGTGTTAGAATGAAATTTATGGGGTCTTTACATCCAATCCCATAGTAGTAAACAATTACTAACAATTATTAACCATAATACATATGTACCGAAAATCATAATCATAAAATCGCGAAAAATCTTCACCATTATTAATCTTCATTAGAGTGAAAAGCTGTTTTTAAAGCTTTCTCAGGCTAATAATTGTTTATAATGATGAGTAGGTATAGCAGCTACTTCAGGGTTTATGATATGAAAATAATTATTCAAAATAATAAGCTCGTAAAGAGAATTATTTTTAAAATTTTATACAAATATGCAGGAGCACAATAACCTAAAACACGCTCAAGAAATCCCTTCCCCGAGTACGACAACCGTTCTAACGTTATCTAATAAATATCATATTACCAATTAAGCCGACAAAGGCTAATAATTAGACGCTAACTATTGAACCGAATCCATCAGTTCGTTTCTTATGTTCCCACGATGCCGAAGGGCGAAACGGGGACGAGACCGAATAAGTACCGAAACTTTCGGCAAGATTTACCAGTTTATCTAGGTACCTTTAGGGCTGTGAAAGAAATTGAATAATACGCAACTTTATTCAAAAGTGTTTCATTTCGGAGAGATTAACAGTAATTAGTAGTTAGTATAAACTAATATTTTACCATCATTTCCCAAGAGTGTCACTAAAAATAGTACCACTTCCACATTTTATTTCCCCTCAGAAAAATAAATCCAGTAAATTCCTTTGTAAAGGTGTAATAAGAAAATAATTAAATATTAGTTACTTAGTTTGCATTGCCATAATAAAACGTGTCAAACATTCAAGCACCTTTCCTCTTGCGGAATTTCATCCCATGGCAGGGACAGGAAACTCATTACACGATTATGTACATCGCGTCGGGTTACAAGAAAAAGGTCGAACCAATTTCGGGTTAATTCAATAATTCCTTGCATCGGGTATTATCGGGCTAATTCGGTTTCGGTCCGATCGATCATCTCAGCTGCGCGGGCGCAGGTGGGCTTTTAGAACGGAGGGCCCTTACCATTGCAATTCGTGGGATACATATATATTTTAAGCGATCCTTTTTATTAAAATATGCATGGAATATTATAGTCGCACTGTGATCCACTGAAATATTGAAATACTTATTATACATACCCCTTGCACTTACAAGTTGAATTAAAATGTGTCTCGATCATAGGCTGTGCCTACCCAAACTGCGATAAGACATAATTTTTGATGTAGTGTATGGGTTAAAATCACTTAAAGAAAATTAATAAAGTGTAATTACATATTTAATTTTATTTACGGAATGGATTTAACTTACCTAAATATAACAATAGTCAACGAAAATAGATGTTTGTAAGCGAGTTCGTTGTTCAGTGTGATCATTATCCTTGAACGCGTGATTTGAAAGACAGATAATTTTGGCAGGGATGTCTTGTTTTTGATCGTTTTAATTTTAGACATGTTGTTCATATCAAGTATATCTTGGATACCACATACAGTTCAAAACAGTCTGAATTAAATAATTAACTGAAATAGTTAAATGTGAATCAAAAGAAAATATCGTACTACTAAAATATTAGTCACATGAAAACTTATGTCGTCTACCATAGTAAGGGCAACTCCATATGACCGGGCGAGCTCCGCTTTCAAATTAATCTTTGTTTAAAGTTAATGGGCTATATTAATCATGGGCATTACGTCTAGATGAATTTAACGCAGTAATCGGTGACTTGAGGCAAAGATATCGAGGCTTTTATTACGAAAACAAATGCACTTAATATTACACAACATACTAAAAGCTGTGGTATAACGTATAGACAGTAAGGCGACGAGTAAGTGTTTGTTGACTATAAATGTAACACTTGTAGTCGTATTATTTATTACCCATAGGAAATTTACTTTGAAATACCAGTAAGGCTGTACTGTGAGTAATAAGTTCGGCCAAAGCCATCGATGTTTGATAAGCAAAGCTGCAAAATGATCCTAAAACATAAAATTGAATGATCAGAGTAAGGTACTAGGTAGAGTAGGGTAGAGTAGGATACGGATTTTTAGTTAAATTTCGTCTCATTAATCGGGTTCAAAGATAAGGAATGTAGCGATGTGTGTCATAGCGTTCGTTGTCAGCAGATTGGTAGGTCGCGAATACAGCCACACATCGCTTCAGTCGTCCCTGCTCCATTGCGAAGTATGTAACGTTAATATCAATTATACGGAGCATTAATATTTAACGAATCTTCGAACGTTCTCAATTTGTCGCAGTCTTCTTTTTTTGTAAGTATGTTTCCCAATCCCAATCTGTGACGATTGGATCGATTGTAAAATTCTTAAACGTATATATATACTTTCAAATAGTGTCATATAGGTACATTTTATAAAATTTAATCCAGTGGCTTACAAACTCTGAAAAACTTTTCGGTCTTTCATTCAAGTTGGTTTTCACGTTTTTTTAAAGTATTATTGGCTTTCTAAAATAACTGATCGGTCTCCCTGCGCTCGAGCCTAATCACTCGGAAATCATCGCTACGAGTATGAACATATTATGTTCTGGTAAATATTTTGGTGAAGAATATGTTACTAATTTCGGGAATTTACTTTTTCTTTCAACTTTTTAGTTTAAAGGCGTAGTTAAGCTGTTGAAACCTCCTTACTACTTACGTTATTCTATATGATGTTGTAGTTTTATAGTAAAAGTATTTCTATTCCACCTCTAGAAGGTCTAAATTTATTAGCCAACTAGCTGCCCCGGTGAACTTCGTACCGCCTAATTTTTTTTATGTTTCTCACTTTTTAAACCTTCCCTGGAGCACGACAAACATTTCAAGACCAAAATCAGCTACATCGGCCCAGCCGTTCTTGAGTTTTAGCGAGACTAACGAACAGCAATAAATTTTTATATATAAGATGTAAGCAAATAGATTAGGCAGATGAATGTTACTCTATAATAAATGTACTGTTTGGTTAATTAGCATATCGATCTAATGCACCTCTCTGAGTGTAAAATAGTAGCTTAATTGAGTTGTTTTTACACAAAAGAATACGTACATTTTAATATTTTACCTTAGAATTGCATGCCTATGTTTTTATTATATCTAGTTACTGCAAGCTGATGGTTTTTAAATTTATGAGATACTAAAATTATCTTTATACGTATAGTAGGTGTGTTTGTGTTTTTTTTTGTGTCTTTGCTTTTCTAAGGTTATTAATTTCTAATCATATTACTGACATCACTTTCATTACATTTTGCTTCAGATTACAGAAGTGCAAATACGAGTATTGTACGAGCAGATCTGTTGCAACAATATAGTTTAACGATAAGCACGATTTACAGTCGAGACACTTTATTACCACACGTCCTTGGCATAGAACAAGGACTACAATTAAGGCAGATGCACACTGCACTGCAAGGGTGTCCGCGCGGTACAATACGGCAAATGACGACCGACGACCGCCCCGGTACGCAAATGAAGAATATTGTCGGACGGTCTGAATGCTCCTTAATGACGGGCCGCGCCGTGTGCTTGCGCTAGACTTGTCGCCCGCACATTTGTGCGATTGTCAACTGTTAATTATCGGATCATTGTGTCTGGAGTGGGGATGATGTAGAGAATCTTGTCAATGAATGGCGTCTGATTTGATAATCGCCGGGAACGCTTCTTAGACTATATTGAAGCATTTATTTCTGCTATTTAAACATAGTGAAGATTCTACAAACGTGAGACTAGTTAGTACTGTGTAGTAGTAACTAAGTAAAGTACGGATCATATAAGTAATACTGAAAAAAAAGGGAAAAATGGCTTAGAAAAATGGAAAAAAAAGAGAATAATTTTGATTTCCAATCCAAATTACCAAACCGATCTTGATAAAATGTATATGGATGGAATCACATAGGGAGGATACTCTTTCGAACAAAAATATAATACCCCAAATAGTTCCCAGATGCCTCTGAAAATCAATGTAGACGAATAAAAAAAAATAGACGAACTGAGAGACTCATTCTTTATTGAAGCCGGTAAAAAAATTAATCAAAAGTTTAGGTAAACTTCTATATACGTATTGAAATAAATTTGTCTGTCTTATAATGTATTAGTCTAACATCCCATCATTATTAAAAATTCTTTCCCCCTGTCTCTGATTCTTACCTGTGTATAACGCGCCTATGCCGGGTTAATTTATTGTCTAACGTTAATTGAAGATTGAGGGAGTTTAACGGATTCTAATTAAATTGGTTTCGCAATTCTAACGGATTTGGTTAGATATATAATTGGACTGGTGATGAGGTTGCCAGGACAGGTACTACTAATGGTCTGATTCAATCAGTGTACTGCCTGATGGGGATTTTTGTCCTACTTAGATAGTTACATACGAGTAGAATAACATTTTAACTTATTAAATATAAATATAAAAAAAATCGAACAAATTCAGGCGCCTTCAAAATAGATCAATGAATAATAATACGTTCAAAAATATGATTGCGATTTTTCTACTTATTATCATTATTATTATTTTATTTTTTTAACTGCAATTAAAATTGCAAGTCCGATAATTAATTTTTATTATATAACCAAAACTCTGTTTTTTCCCCTTACGTGGAGATATTTTTAAAGACCGATTCCTGTAGGTATGAAAAAATGAAAAATTCGCAATGTTAGGAACAATTTACTGAGCTAAAAAATATCAAGCTTTATTATACATCAAAATATAGATGCGATGATTCATATAATTTCTAAAGAAGAAGAGGTTTGATTACATCAACCAACATATATAAATAATCTTTCTTCATTTAGCAGTGATACATTCAAAATACACCATCGAAATCTAACAAACTAACTTATTTTTTTTACTTTACCAGAGTAATGAAACGTGCAAGACGTTGGCAGTAGTAAAGTTGAGACAAGCTTATGATTTACATTATGAGGGCAGTAAACGTCGACCGTCTGCAGAACGGCATGCAAATTTACTGCCAAAGAGGTTATTCATAGATCTAGGTATGTGAGTATATATTTAGGTGGTCCCCGTATATTATAGCACGGGTATTACAAATAATTATCACTAGTAGTAACTAGACTGTTGACTTCGCGATCGCAATAAAGTTGGGGCTTAAAAAATATTTCTAGCTTCCAGATGGCTTCCAAAAATATCGAAAGTGTCATCCGCAGTGTTGATGTTACTTAAATAACGGTTATTAATAGAACGATGGAAAATAACTTCTTAGAAGAACTGTTTATTTTCCCACAACGAAAAGTTAAACCTTACAGTACTCTTCGGACCAAATAAAGAATTTTCCGAATGAGTCCACGCGCCTCTGAGAATCATAAAAAATATTCCAACTAATTGAAAACCTCCTCTCTTTGAAGTTGGTTAAAAATAAATCACAGCTTGCAACAAAGCAAAACCTCCATTTCGTGAACTTCGAACATGATGGGTATGACGCAAAAAATTCTAATTTCGTGTATCACGTCACTTTATTACATATTTACTAATACGAGTAAACATACAAAAATGTGAGTCTTGGCAAAATAAAAGCGCGCCAAACCGTAAAATTACGCAAATCACAAACAATCAAACATCATCTTAACTCGACTAACTAAACAATTTCCTAACAAAATCGTCACTCTTTTTTGATAAGTCAACACTTACCGCAGTCCAAGAGGTCAACAGTTTCTTATATTAGTCATTCTGAGGTATCCAAACATTCATAAGCACGCGGAGATTTATGGGCTGTTAACCCAGACCTCGATGGCAGATTAGCTGGAAGTTAGTATGCAACTAGAACGCAGATTAGTTGAAAGTTACTTGGCAGCAATGGCTGTACAAAGAAGAGCTGATGTTGGGTTTCACACACTTGACTTGACCTTCCACCTTGAGCTTGCGAGGGGAAGTGACTGCTACCACACTTGCTATATTAGTAAAACTTGAATGGGAAAATGTAATGGATAGTTAGTTGACCGACTAAACGAAGAGAGCGATGCGTCCTTGCTTCGAGTCTGGTAAAGTTTTCTCTCTCTTTCGTATTTTTGTGTCTATTAACTGTAATCGCGTGGGGGTGTATTTTCTAACGTCTGTACTTGAAGTATTCTTCTCCCAAATAAGAAATAAATTTGCTACTTCGTCATTTAACAATTATTTTTAATATGTAATTACTGACTTTAATAAGATATATGCGGTACTCGATACTCACCTATTATCAGACTAATATTATCATGGCGAAAGTCTGTATGTTTGTGTGCATGTATGTTATCTCTTTCACGCTAAAACGGCTGAACGGATTTGGTTGCAATTTGGTACCAATATTAGCTTAATGTGTATTAATTACATGTTTATATAAATAAGACTTCAATATCAATCTAGAGGTTTTTATATCCTGCTAAGCTAGGCATTTGACCACAAGTTCGCACGACCATGGAAGTCAGCTATACTGTAGCCCTAGATGGAGCATGCCTAGTCTGGAATACACTGGCTCTAAAGGAAGGCTGCGGGAACACACCGTTAGGTGTTTGGCGACAGATTTTAAAACTTGAGGGTGGTAGCTAGCCAGGCGAGCGATAGAAAACGCCCTACCACCATGTTATGGTTTCCTAACGATGTTTTACTTCACCGGCAGCTCAGGCTCTTTTTGCACATTTCGTGGGGTCGAACATACCTTTTGCATGGCAATCGACCCCACTAACCACTCGACTATCATCGCTGCAAATCATCATAGCAATAGCATAGTCGAGATCGCATGAATTTAATATCACTTAATTATATTCTAAATACACTCTGAATTGGTACTTATTACTTGGTTGCGAAATATTGTTTGCTAGCAAAATGACCTAAGCCCGTGTTCTGATTTACAAAAAAAATTACGTACAGAATTAATCCATCATAAAATGCAATTTATTCACAGCACGCAACATACCTGCATCCTGCATTTTTAAGGCTATCAACGTCAAGTGAGTGTGCTGTACCTACTTGTTCGAATGTACCGGCATGCAGTGGAGAAGAGCTAGTGTAGTGGAGAGATGGTGTGGAGACATCGCCGTCATCGAACGAGCGCGCATTACGTTCGATTGTAGGGCCAGGCACGGCCTAATTGCCAGCATTGTGTCGGCATGCAGATGTGAATGGGCTTTGATTTGGGCCGGAGCGCGGGGCCAGGGGACAAATCGCTCGTTACGGCTGCAGGTAAACTTTCATTGAGCGTCGGAAGGCGTCGGACGTGAGAGGCGGCCGACAAAATGCCCTCGTTATTCGCCGCCGAATCACTCGTTCATTGTGCCCCGGGAAACGGTAGACGCGGTCGCCGAATCACGAAAAAGACTTTAATGAGGCGTGAGAAAGCACCAAACGAACGATTGTGCACCGAGCTCCGTTTAATGAACGATTGATATTAAAGTGGCATTCATTAACGCGAATCATGACCGATTGTCTCCGGACAGAGATGCCCGTAAACACCTCGAAGTGTTGTTTTAGATGATTAAAGGAGATTTTTCGGTTCATCGAACCACCTGTTGCCGTTGAGGGTGCGAAAAAATGAAATATCGAGAATAGATCGAGAGTCCCCCGCGCATCCAAGCTTCCCCCTCTGTGGTCGAACTCGATACCATGCCAATTAAAACCTGAAACCTGGCGTTTTGTCATGTCGGTCGGCATTGCATGCGTTAGATTTAGCTGGCCGTGTTGAATTTTAATTGATTGAATGTTCTAGGAATATTTTTAATTGGCATAAACGAGTGTGCAGCGGCGTGTGAAGCTGGCTAAATACATGTACGGAACATAGAGCATTTAGTTAAAATTCGTAAAGTATGCACGGTACAGGTTAAGTAATTATGTGCGGCAAAAAAAGGTTATTGTTCTCTGTCCAGGCCAACAAATGGACACTCTCATGCGCGACGAGGTTAGATTCCATCGCAGATCAGATTTTACGCAAATGTACGGCTCATGGCTCGCACGCATCAGCCACTCGTATCAACGGAAAAGATTGTAATTACTTTCCATCCGATAAATGTTACGGAATGTTATGTTAATGTTGGAGTAATTATTATAATCGCACTTCATTATAGAAGATGTTGATGAGGCAAAAGGTAAAATATAGGTATGTTTGGCGCTCGTTAAAAAAGAATTAAAATAAATTCTTTGTTTTATGACCGACAAGCTTAAGGCATTTGATCATCAAGGTCGAGAAGTGAGTGCTTTATCTACAGTGTAAATCGAGGCTTTAGTAATTTTAGCGTGCATTATAAATAAATGGTGCCTATCTAGCTAGGTTGCTGGAAAACATGGCACCTGATAGATAGTCCAGTAGTAAAGTCAAGACTTTAAAAACTCAAAAAAAAATATTCAAAGATTTGGATTGGAGTATGATATTTATGTATGTGATTTTCTATTTGGGATGTGTAAAGACAAACCCCAACTTTTTTGGTTTGTATATTAGTGTTGAAATCCTAAAAATAAGCAAATGCCGCACATCATCCTTTTTTTTGCGCTAATACTTCAATACTTAGCTTAACTTAGTTTTAAGACTTTTATGTACATATTTCAATAAATAAATACTAATACTTCTTTTTACATTTTCCACATCTAAATAACAACAACAAGTTATCAAGATAAACTTATTATATTTGCAATTGCAGATTTTAAGAAAATGTGCTTCCGTTTGTACTCGTAGTTACAACAGGTAGATCTTCTACCTATCGCATGCGTAGAGTAGTAACCAAGTGGACAGGTGGCGAAGCGCCCCCGGGCGCAACGGTCGCAACCTGCCACCATGTGCTTACATTGTGTTTAAATTAAAAATTTAATTAACAACCCGACATACAAACACCCCATTAATATACACGTAAGTTTCTAGTCAGCTGTGCTATAAAATATAAGTTGTATGCATACTTAATAAAAAAAAATTGAAGGCAGTAAAATTAAGAAAAAAATTATACTTACGTATTAATATGAAAAATGTCGGTCATGATCAAAAGTTGCCTTTCTTTTAAAGTCACATTATTATTATGGCCGCAAGGTCAACAGTTCACAGAATTAATAGCAATAAAAAATACGGGTAGGCCGTATCAAGTTGTTAGGTACGGCTAAGTCTTATCTCTAGTAGATACTAATGCATGTGACTACTGGCAGTTAGACCTCTCATTAATTACGTATGTATTACGTTTCTAGCTTTAAGGCCTTTCACTTCGAGGCGTAGCCGCAGGCCGCAGCATTACTGCAGTATACAGGCATACTTTGAAGAGTCGAGTTCTTTTGTTGGCGTATATCAATCAGGTCTATGTAATATTGTATGGTTATTGATCGAGCAAGCAAAGCGTCTGTTTCGTTTATTCTGTTTTTCTTTCATCATAGTAAATTCACCTTTCTTCTGTCAGTTTGTATGATTGTTTGTAAATTTCGTAGTTGTTGAGGGCTCTCGAGTGGGGTTTACCCAAAAATGCTGGAAATTGGGTACGATACCAATGACCGCCTTATTTCTATTATATTTGTCAGAGACGTACAGAACCCAACCTTAACCTTAAGTAAGAAATTTATATGAAAACAATCGATAAAAACGTTGTTTTATTAAACTCTCAAAATTATTTTAGTTGCGAGGTAACGATTTGCATTAATACGTAAGTAGCATTTCCTTGTATTACGACTTTAAATAATTACTTTGATCGAAATCAGTTGATACCATGATACGTATTTTTACGTTGTCTCTTAATTCCTCCAGCCATACAATGGAAATTAAGTAGTTTTTTCTCTCCCAATAATAATAAGTGGTTTCAGATATTCTACTAATGTCACATCCAAAATCCTTCCTATACTACCTAGGTGGAACAAATTAAGCATGATTTTTTTTGGGACTTTAGGAATTTTGTATTTATTAGTGATGTCACCATCTGTACTTACTTGTCATCTAATACAAACTAACCTTGTATACATTTATCTATCAGGTTTCAATGCTCAATTGCTAAGACATAGCTAACCATAAAGGTCTCGAAGTATTCGAAGATTTATTGCAAATTATAAAGCTAATGGAGTGGTTGCACCTACTTACGATATTGTATTTTGTATTTTATGCAACTTAATTTTACGCTCTTTAACAATCTAAATTCAATGATACAAGATGACCTCTTACATATGATTTCGTTATGAAATGAGCTAATATATTGTAAACGAATATGTTTGAATAAGCAGCGAATATCATAATAACTACAATAATTTTGATTTTTTTTGTTAAGATATAAATAACCATAGTTACGTATAAAGAGTTATTTTTTCTTTAAATAAATTTTCCCACTTTACTTATTACGCGGTCCCTTATAAAAGTTATCCAAAATTGTTTGAGTAGTATGGTTTTTTTATCAAAATGATAAAAACATCGCCTACCGGATTTAATCGCTAGTCGCATTTTGTAATGTGACATAAAAATATCAAGGTGAAACTTACAAGGTGGTTTTGCTCTACATCCTGTGAGACAATGGTATTTTTGGGCAACTACTGACCGTGTTGCTGGACTAGCTGTATGTTGATATTACATGAAAAAGTAACATCAAACATGACTTATATTACCATAGTTAAGTTTTGTTTTTAAAAGGAATCTGGGGGCACAGTAGTGCCCTCGCCAAGTCAACAAAACAAAGGCATAGATTTTTACCGCCTACCAAATACGATTAGAAGAAGTTACTCAATTCGGTTGCATTTTTTAAATGTCTGTTACCTGATTCTACGGTATCGGGTGAACCGATTTTAAAATCGTTTCGAATGAATAGCGAATTGGTCTCATTTAAAGTTTATCAAAGTTGATCTAGTTGTATTGTTATTATATCGAAATAATTGAAGAAATCGGTATCAAAATTTATAAAAGTATTGGTTTGCTGAATTAAGGTACGTAACCACTCATTTTAAAAACAATAAACGAATAATATAACAAGATTAAGTTATACGTACAATTTAAAGCAAATCTAAATTACTACGAAATGCGAAGACAGATTCGCACGTGTTTCCAATATTTCATCTCAAAAGGTGCGTTCACGGCGCGCACTCGGCCCTCACGCATTCCATTCCTGCAATTACGTGCTTGTGTCATATTTACAGGCTACGTAATTGCCATTCAATTACCGACCGCACGTTAAAGTGAGACGCTGCACACCTATCGATATCTCCCTCTCACTCCCACGCCATCAATCATCGAATGCCCCCCTGCCGGGCACTCGTAGGGCTGGGATGGCACGGGCGGACGTCACAAAGCAAGTATCTCCGTTGAACAATAGTCGATAAGTGGGTAAACGCCATGGTAAATTGATTTCGAACCGATTTGAAATCGAGCGTTGTTTAGTTGGATTAGTCCATCTTGTCTGTCATTACAAAATATCTATAGGCAATGCATTTAGTGTAACACTGTCTACGAAATTGTGAAACACGTTTCCATGCAAACGTGTTTCACAATTTTGTGCAGATATTAGATTTATTTGTTAAAAATATCTATTCAACTCTTTTTGCGTCATTTTATTAACTTAGTATTTTTATTTTGTTAGTGAAGTGCTTTTCTTTTTAATTATTTTAAAACATTACAATCATTAAAAACTTCAAATCAATCATATGTTATTATTGTTGACAAGAGTATATTTATGGAGATTGGCAAAAGAATAATTGATGAGACGTGAAACTGTCGCTTCGAAATATTTCTGGTGCAGAGGTTAGCAATCAGCACTCAACGTGGTAACGCCGCTAGTGTCATGGTACATTTATAGCAGGAACAATCAGAAGCGGTTTGCGTAAGAGTTTTACAAATTGTACAAATACATATTTACAATATGCCAAATACCTACTAGCCAAAGGTTAGCATTGTAAGATCTATCCAATACTTCACTTCACTTACTACTATAGTTTTGCGAAAAATATCGATACATAAATATTTGGATGAATATACAACACTAGGCACTATGCACAGCCTCAGGTAACGCTATCAAACCTTTTTACTTTCGCCCATTGCATCTCGATTCCGAGTTTAAGTCATAAAATAGTACAGAGAATATAAATGCATCAAATATAAACAACAAAATAGCTTAGATAATAAAAAATCACAAGGTAATAGAAAATTTAGGTCTTTGTTTTTTGGTGTCAACTATTAAAGTTACTTTTTAGCAAATTTTATGAAATCCCTGGCTGTGTGATGCTGGATAACGCTAGATACTGCAATTTACTAAGGTTTCAGTAACATAGAAAACAGGGAGTTTTGAAGAATAATTCTTGTAAGATTTATCTGATTAGAATTTTTGGTTATTTCTAAAATAGTAGCCAATTATAGGTTACAAACAGTGGGCCAATTACGGTACTATGAATAAAATCAAGTAGTTATTTTCTGGGAAAAATCTGCAAGTGGCTTCAATTACACTTACTAATGAGTTGACTCGTCGCTCTAATTAGCCACCGCGTTAATTATTCGAGCTGTGTTCATAGCGAGTGCACAGGTTCAGGGGATCTCTTAAAATTTCATCTCACTTTATGTTATTTTTTCGGCAGGTTGAAACTGCTGATTCGATTACTGATCTTGTGAGCATAACGAGCGAAGCGTCTCCGATTCGAGACTGCAAAATATTCGCTCGTTTGTAAGTTTGTATGTATGGATTTTTGTCTACATCAAATTTTGAACTCGCGTACCTGGTCGAGGTTTACAACCAATCTTGACAAAACTTGGTATACAGGTTCTATGAAATTATAGAATTGTTTTCAAGTGTCAGGGTTGTTTGATTGAAGGAGTACGAGTATTTATTTCAAAAAATGGGGGAAGTTTTCTTGAAAATGCAAAGACCACGATTTTGTAAATATTTATAAGAATATATTATTACTCGTGAAATTAATTCTAAAATACTGTGGTTATAAACACAATAAGAAAAATATATACACGAATGACTTCAAATAAATGATATGAATCAAATAATTTCAATTTGTCATTTGGAAGCTTAAAATATTTTTAAAGCTGCAAAATTATTGTGTCTCCAAGTACAACAATTTTGCTATAAGAAGTGAAGTGATATCTTGTTTTCAACCGACTTTCTAAAAAGTAGGTCTCAATGCCCCAGATTTATTATTAAAGATATGCTTAAACGCTAGCTTAATTTCATATTAGAAGATATGAAATTAAGCTAGCGTTTAAGCATATCTTGTGTCTTATAGGATTATAATAATGTATCAATTGAATATAATATAATAATGATCTTACCCTGGCTACATCCCTGCGCAACGATGGCTCACCTTGCTCGCAAAGTTCGTTTTACACGAATTTCTTGTTTGCTCTCCTAATTATAGCACTAATTAATAGATATTGAAGGTTTGCTAGGTGATGTTACTTAGAATTGTTCAAGTTTTAAGACGCGTAATTAAAAGTCTCAGTACTTGCAACTTTTCATGTTACTGTTAAAACTTTGGCTGTAGTTTAATTTGAAAAGTTTCGGTTTTGCAGCTTTTGAACATATTTTAATAACGGATTTTGTTTTGACTTGGCTGTCCAATGCCTCAGTTTTGTAACTCACGCAATAGATTTCTCGGTTGAAAGTGACGTACTTAGGTACGTTACGAGACACTTCTCCTGAGATAGTTTCTTTTAAAGAAGTGGTTAGAAGCGACTTTGACGAACTGCACATCAAAATCGATCGGTGGTTAGGCTGTAGAGGTTCAGAAAGAGTTAAACTTACATACACATAAACATATAATCTTACAAACATTTACTTGAAAAGTTACAAGGTAGTAGGCACTTGAATATATTTTTCAGTTATTTATATTATCAAATCAAAAACAGAAACTACCTTTTAAACAAAAAATATTTTTTTAAATCAGTCTTGGTAGCTATGATAAATAAGGGCACATACACAAAAAAGATTTCATCCAATTGAGAATCTCTTCTTTTATTCCCTTTCTATGTATCCTCTTTTAAATTTTATGTTCCATTATTAGGTATGTATGTGTATTTTATTAGTGGATATTTAAATTCTGTTTACATCTCTCATATTCGGGAAGTAGGTCCTTATTACCCCCAAATGGGGCTTGTAGGTGACCAATTAGCGCTCTAGGGTAATAATGTAGCTAGAAAAGCCCTAGGGCGGTAAGTAATTAAAAAAAACTTCACTCTTTCAAAAAGTTCGCGCACATCTAACCATCATACTGGCAATAGACATCATGCATTCAGCCCAATGACAAAAGAGGTATTCAGCCTTGTCTTCTTATGAGTATAATAGACATCAATTTTAAATATCGAACGACGAAGCTCAATTTGGTTCTTGAAAAAAATATTAAAAAAAAGGTGAAAAAAGGCGGGAATAGAAAACTTTTACTTTAAATATTGTTTGCTTATGGGATTTTTTATAATTACGTGCTAATTAGGCAAAAAACATGAGTTTTGCAAGTGATGAAGATATATATATATATATATATATATATATATATATATATATATATATATATATATATATAAGTATATATAGGTAATAAGGACCTACTTACCGAATATGAGAGATGTAAAATAATATTTTTGTATCTTTGTGTGTCTACAAATAGATAGATAAACGTTCAGCTATCTATCTATCCAGATGCAATAAATGCACATCTACCTATAAACAATGTAACAGTGATTAATCACCTGCTTTTATCTATAGCTATTCCATATAGGAACAAGTGAAACCTTCGACAGTTAGATGCAGATAGCACGATATTGTAAGTAGAAAATAACCGTGTGTTTCTGTCGTTCCTCAGTTCTTGTGGCACTAAATCATATGCGATAAAATAATAAGTTAGCGATAAACCAACACCACGGAATAGATATTTTATGTCTTGAGGTATAATCTCACCAACATAGTCTGTAGGTCCCTTGGCTTCTGATAGCCAGAAACAACAACTTATGTTTAAATATTTATAATAAATTATTTGCTTTTTCATACAAAAAAACATAGACGACGCTCAGTCACATCAGTATTATTTTTTTCAATTCAAATTTTGAAAGTATTAGAACAAAAGCCATCCTCAACATGATGCTTATTGATCACCAGTCATTTCGTATAAAATTCTGAGATTTTGTAACACGTAAAATAAGTTTTCGTTTGGGTCAAATACTACGAGTAACGTTTATTTGTTTTTCATTTTAGAACGAAAGAAACCTTTTTCTACAATATGAGTAGAAGAGTAGACAAGCTTAAAATGATGATTAGACACAGTCAATGTTTTTGCACAGTACCTTTATAGGTATAGGTAGGTACCAGAGCAACAAATTACCGTAAATAACGTAATAGCAATTGATATCTGTTACCAAATAAGGTACTTAGTATTTTAGTGCTTATATCTCGCTCGGCACTTTGAGGGAAATGGGAGAAAATTTTACCCAGTCTATAGATTTCGAATCCCTGGGTGAACAAAGTTGAAATAAATTGTCTTCAAAAATATCTTAGCTAACCTTATGTCAAAAATAAGTGAAAAAACTAAAATGAGTGTGATGATTTCCTCGCTGTGGTGGGACGAAAAGTTACGTGTTGCACTCGAGTGCAAAGACTTTTCGCCTTGTGCTCTTTTAATTCCCTCGCTAACGCTCAAGATTCAAATTTTTGGATTATCGCTGCGCTCGTGATTCAATTTTAGAATCCTTCGCTTGCTCGGTCATCAAAAGTAAGCACGCGGTTAAAAAGCAACTTTGCACTCTTGTATAACACATAACTATTATCCCACTATTAAACATGTTTCCATCTCAAACCATACGAGGCTCAACGCAAACTTACAGCCAAGTGCAAAGGAGCACTATACGCTCAGTTTATATAACTTTTTATCCCAAGCAAGTATCAGCATGTCCAAAGAAAGTTCCATTCGGTGTCACAACACGCGTTCAATTAGAGGCATTACTGTTATCGTGCCAGCTCATTATATCGACGGCTGTAAGTGTTTGTAACCGAGGCCGCATTATTTGCCGTCACAGCTTGGAGCTTCGTTCACCCATCACCGGACATCTCTCCAAACTGGTTCTAGGAAAAGAGGTGTCAGATACTCTTATTACTGCCAGGATTTTACCTCTTTATAAATGTACCCAAGATTAAGCTTTTTTGAGTTATAAGATCGTATTAATAAAAGATTTTTAAATTAGTAAACAAGTGAGTGGCATTGGTGTCTACTATTTTGAATACCAAACTAACCTCTACCTACAACTCCTCGGAGTGGTACAAAAGACATAAACGCGCAGATTATTTGTACGGAAAGAACAGAACTACACTGAACGCAACAAAGGGGGTAGAAACACATCCAATCCGTTGATTTTATGAACTGAAGATACACATGCATTCTGATAATCATGCCACGTAAATTTGAAAATTAATACAATCAGCTGTTGAAAATCTTAGAAAACGCCACGGGCATTAATTGTTTATAAACCTAATGTTATGTGCGTTCATGACCTTTTAAGGGAAATAGGCAATTTTTGATGTATTAATCTCAATATTTATTTAAGTATATTTATAAATGAGACTTCTATTTGTTTATTCGGAGATTTTAAACCTTTATATCCCACGTAATGTAATCAGGTGATAAAAGTAATAACCACGTAATATCTTTAAACCTTTATATCCCACGTAATATAATCAGGTGATAAAAGTAATAACCACGTAATGTCTTTAAACCTTTATATCCCTCGTAATGTAATCAGGCGATAAAAGTTTTTTTCCTTTGCATCATATTTCACATTTTGTACGAATAAAAAATATGTTACAAGGACAAAATTAGTTCAGGTCTGAAAGCTTAAATTTTGCAATCATAGAAACCTTACTGAGAGAACTTAATAAATGTGAGCTAACTCTTCAGTAGCTCCCGATCTATAGGCGACACTTTCCCACTCTAAGCTCACTTATAATAATCATTCAAATTTAAACCGTACCCAGATAATTTGAAAGTAACTTTAAAGTCTGTTTACAAATAAGTACCACTGGCACTTAATGGTAGAGACCGTTAGAGAAACGAAGGGAATTTTGAAGGGTACTTCTCGGTGCATACCGGGAGGTTAGTGAAGTTACTTAGCATTTGTCTGTGTCATGTATACCTGCTCGAAAGCCTCTCGTGAAATGAGGGACTGTTCCTCTGTTCATAAATAAATAATATTGTATTAAACATACGTACAATATTAAATCAAATATAAAAGGCAAGTACCGTTAATTTTCTATTATTGTTGGCTTCCTTGAAAAGGCCTGCAGATAATTTGTGGGTAGGTTAGATATATGTTCTACTAGTATCTATCAAAACTTTTAATTTTTACTTACATATCAATTCCACCGTTTATTTACTTACCGCATAAGGCATAATATATTTTTGATGTAGGAGACGCTAAACTCACATTAAATACTAACTACATAAAATTTTACGCTTTTATGCGCATAAAAGCTTCAATTCCGATATTTCTAAAAAGAATCACTAGAGACGCCATATCTCAAGAAAACAGGCAACTTACAAGTATTAAGCCTCTAAAGGTAAGAACGATAAGGCTAATCGAGTAGAATGGAATAATGAGATTGTGATAGCGGCCAACGCATCGTCTGCGCAAGCGCCGATGGCATCTGAGATACGGCGAAACAACTTCATCAGGGTCCCGAGACCAGCTAGATCTATCGCGGTAAATTCTGATAATCTATGATACGGGAAAATTGATTGGATCTTCGTTTCAAGCTATAAGTACTGTAATAACTTAACTTTCCGATTTAATGATGAAGCCCTTAATGTTGTTTATGGTGATTATTGTACCTAATAAAGAATGATGGGTGAAAGAAGAAGACATGATTACTTTTTGTAGCAAATTAAAATTGCTGATTAGAATTACTGATGAGCGAACCTATAGGATTATTCATTTCGTAATATTAGTGTTCCTCTGCCGTTGAATTGCTGGGTTTAAGATAAATTGTGTTAGTAGTACACATATATACATGCACCACCAAATCCTATTGTATACAAGAGCAGAAACAACATGCTATGAAAAGCTATACCTGCAAATACATTTAACCTGTTATTATATTATGTTCAACTTATCGGTTCTCTACCTTTCCAATATATAAGTACTAACTTTCGGTTGCAAATCAGGAACGCTTTCCGACAAATTTGGGAAATATAGCGGAGGCATGATGAATATTTTTATTTTAACTCATTCATTTTATTTGTTTATCTCATTAGTTTTACTGCCGGGCACGCATCTCTATTATAAGGCATAGCAAATATGATATTAACCTTCTATTTACTGAATAATTAAAAACTACGATTACCGATAAGTATAGAATCTGACAAATTTATTGCAGTTAAACATAACTAATGAGGTTTATTAACGAACTGTGACAAAGAGATTGTGATAGCGAAGTGTATCGCTGAAGCCGATAGCATCTGAGAGATTGAACCAGTCACGGTGCGCCTGCGCACGAATTACAACTTCACCAATTCAAAAGGACACAGTTTTAAAAAGACACTTCGTAAGTCTGACTTAATACTACTACGTAATGAAAGTAATATTTTGCACATTTTGTTTCATTTTTAGTTTTATATCATTTTAATCTTTTCTACAATTTTTACAGGTAAAAATACATGATTATAAGCTGATGACGGGTCACGTTAAATTGACGGACAAATCATGCTATATACCTAAAACATGCAGTGAACTTTGTCTGTGGTAAATATGTAAGCAATACAAAAATAATTCACAATCAAGCAAAAGCATACTTGTTAAATTACTAGTTGAAACGAATGCAGAACCTACTCTATAAATAACCATAATATATTATTTATTTACGTTTCCAACGGATTCTAAACTAATGTTAGGACTACATGCGCAGCAATTAAAATAAGCTTTCGTTATGGTAATGGCATTCAATTAAAAGTAAGTTGCGTTTGACTCGCCTGCTGATAGTGAATAACGATAATAGAGGGCGGTAATTCAGTTATTTATATACTGACCTAACGAACGAATGAAGAAAAATCTAAAAACGCTAATAAAATCTGTGTAACTTAGTAGTTTATCAGTGAAAGTGGAGCGCAATACATATCGACGGCTGAGCGGATCGATGGCGCACCCTCGTCGCTTCAATCGGGCTCCATCAAAACTCGAGCTCATTACTCAAAATCAATTAGCGTTATTAGTGCGGCGCGTCTTCGTTAGCCCGTGATGGAGGGTAATTTATTGGCATCTCTTAATTAGGGATAAGTCTAATTGGAGGCTTAGTCGTAACGAGGCCCTCGAAATCTGACGTCCCGACGAATAAATTGGTCGGCCGGGGCACGGCCTCGGCACACGCACTCCGCTCTCTATTACCACTGATATTTTGACGTGCCAACTCGATTTATACCGGCCGAGTCTCCTCGCTTTAACGGCTGCTCTAATAAGTTTCAAACATCGACTCAGACCTGGCTTAAAAGGGTACAATAATGTGGGATTCGCTTGACGGTTACGAGAGTTATGCGGTCGGAGCTCCGTCTAATTTCTAGCGATACCGCAACACTTCGCGCCGTTTATGGCGAATGGATATTGATTTTAAAGATGGTTTCTCATGAGGTTATTATGGAACTAATTTTGTGCGTTGTGATATGAGGCGAGCGCTAAGCGGTGCGGTCGTCGCGGTTGTACAAAGACGATCCAATAAGACCGAAGGGAGTAAAGGACACAAATAAAAGACGCAGGCATGATCAAGTGCACCGAAAGATGTAATACGATACTCGGCCGGTGCTTTATTCCGTCGAGATCCCGCCGATCCCCGGTCAAACTGGTCAATGCCTATAATTAGATTGAACGATGATGACGTGCCGTGGTTATAAGAAGTTGATGTTCGCAATAATACGATAATACTTATTGTTAGTTTATGGAAAACGATATGACTGTGCATTTTATAGACCGAGTACGAATACGAATAACGGTTGTCTATTTATTTATGTTATGAGTAAATGTAAACATGTGCATATTAAATAATAAAATTACGATCATGCTCTTTGAAGCAGATGCAAAGTGATACTTTAAAAAAAGTTGTGACAACTAAATTAAGTTCGGTAGGCGCATATACTCGTACCTAAGAGCATGTAACACATGCCCTATGTTTTTTTCAGTAGCAAAATTTTGAACTCTTTGAAACAAACGACAATCCCAAAGTCTCTGATAAATTTGGGGACACAGGTAGCTAAAAAATGACTCTGATGATATGCCTCTTAACAAACACAATTCAGCAAGAAAACGTGAAAAATTGAAAAATTGGCATGACTATTACATTTGGTGATGGAATAATTGTGTAAGTCGTTGCGAACCATAATTTGCTAAGTCACTATCAAACTTCATACAACTATAGTAAAACGATTATTAAACTTTTATTTTATTTAACGTGGCCATAAATTTACATCGAGTATTACAATTAACCGCAAACTAGCCAGAAACTATTTTTGAATGTTGGTTGAAAACTACGGTCTGTAAGCGAATACGAAATGTCAGGAGGCATACAAAGACACAAACATATAAACATCCGAACTGACAGAAAAAAATACCAGAAGTAGTATTTTTTCGCTTCGCTTGGTCGATAAGAGATATCCTTTCTGCATGAGTACTAATAGGCTTTAATTCATTCTATGTTCGTAACATAACGTCTTAAATATTCCGTAGACTGCTATACCCTCGCTTACTCACGTTCAGCAAGTTTTCAAAGAAAGGTTGTTAAATAAGTTTTTAGACCATGGATCATGTGTCGAAACAGTCCTGCCTAAGTGCAACTCAGTTGAGGCAACCAGTCATTAAATTTTTTACCTTCCATACACGATTCCCTCCTCAAAAGGATTAGTTTCGCGAAATTTCATACGTGATTTATACAATACGACCTCGTACGTGCTAAAATACCGAGAATATATACAGTATGCAAAATTCTCCGCTATAGAACAATTCGCCATTGAAAACGGTCATAAAGATCACCACGCTAATCCTGTGGACTTGGAAATAAAATTAAAAGAGATGAAGTGGGTAACGTGGCTGTACGCTGGTCATGCATTACCTTTTTCTCAGGACGACGTCCCGGCCACTAATGCCTACAATGTGTATTATAGCATTTAATATAATAATAACGTAATGAAACGTCTCGCGGGAGGGGGTGAGAGGCGAGGGGTGCGGAGGGAGAGGAACGGCCGCGGGAACCGGTCGCCGAGGTCATCGGCAGCGAGCCTTCCGCGACTGGTGCTGCCAGCTTAGGATACTCCACTGCCCATTTATGTAGTTTATCAAACAACCTAGGTTCGAGTAAGTGGGACAGCTCGTAGCATTTCGATGTCTATTTAAGTCGTCTATTAGTCTCTCTCGTCGCGGGATACGGAACACATTAGAACTAATGATGTGCAAGTAAACATACATTAATAGATTTACAAATCTTAAGCTGATATAGCAGATAACTGCATTCGTATGTGAACGAGCAAAGGTTTTCCTTTATTGGACAGAAACATACGAGTACGTCAATTAGCTTCATCTCAACTATAGACATACTTGGAAGGTAAAAAAAAGCTCTTTAACCATGTCTAGAAACCACTGATAAACTTAGTTGACTACATTTTTATAAAAAGAAAATCTACCGCTTTAGTAATCACGAAGCAAAAAGCTAGACAGTGTTAGAGTATAAAGTAGCTTTTAAAAATTAAGAAGTTAAAGTTCATACAAAGCTGGCAACACTCGCTTGGCATGGTAATGCTTCGACGCGTCGCCCGCGCGTATGTTAATGCTCCATTAAGATTAAACTAATTGAAAGCCAATAAATACAACGGCTATGAATATTAATTTTATTTGGTTGGTATTGCTGGCTGCGATTTGATCGCGTGTGAGGTATCGATGCCGCTTTGAGACGTTTCGTATCTGGATAAAGCTCGATAAAGTCTTGAAGGTTTTTCTCCGATGTATTTCAAAGAGATATACCTAAGATCTGCAGATATATCTCGAGCAGCTTTAAACTGTTAATTTGATCCAAGTTATTTAAAGATTAATTCGCCAATATTTTTTGTTATTCCTGTTTATCTTTGATTAACTTGACCATATAAGGCTTACTTTTAGGAAGGCAATATTAGCTTTCTGCAAGATACAGTACATTTACGTTAGATATATTAAGTTAGGGTCCAAATATGTAGTGAAGACATCTCGATATTCCTGTCAGTCCGTCGCCGTCGATTACACAGGACAAATCAATTACAAGTCGCATTCCAGTCGCGGCGTGGCGCCCGACGAATTCCCCTCACGATCCGATATCTCGACGGAGACCTCTCGTCAGCCTTCAGACTAGATTAGCGCATCGACAGACAGCCTGCAATGACGAGCTTCCATCAATTGTCCGACATTCCGAGCGTTCAAACATACGTCTAGATCCAATCCTCGAGCACCGGCTGCCTCGAGAATTTCGAGCTCGATACCCTGAACTGGAATGTTATCACCGCACGCATCACCACCGCCGTCAAACACGTCGGACGTATTGTAGTACATTGTACATCGCTATTTAAATCGAGTGAATTAATCGAATGCATTCGTGAACGGTGATACGACCGCGTCGATCTATGCATCCTGCGGTAATCAGCTAATTGGATATGAATTATTGATCACGTAAGTAGTAATGATCGGTCTGCGAGCCGGCCGGATGAGGGTCGAATGGAGTGGCGTGTTGTTAAACATCTTCACTTTTTCTGATATGTCGATTAACTACCGTACGTATGCAAACACACATCGAAAACTTTTATGGTGTAGACGGTTGTCTTTGTTTGCCCGAAAGATGTACGCAATAATACTCATATGCCCGAATTTTACATGCCCGAACATTTTACATTCTCTTGTTTGCCCGTACATTAGATTCCATAATGATACGAGTGCCATACGCATTGTTATCAATTTTATTAATTGCAATAATATTATTTAACAGAATATTTCAACGCCATACTAAATTAACTTTAAATACATCCAAGCCCTTTTAGAGCACTTCGCCGGCCGCTGCCTCGACACTCTTGTGTCGCTCGCTCGGCTCGTGCCTTGTTTTTCATGTTCTAACTTAACCTAACCTAATATTATTTAACAACGCCATACTAAATTAATTTCAAATACATCCAAGCCTTCCTAGAGAATGATGATATTGAAATTGACTTTATGGGAAACAAAGTTTATAGCACTTGATTAATGTAGTAATTAATAAATATATAACATAATAATATTGTGAGAAACAATATTATGTGTGTTGATTAGTATAGCAGATGAAATTATGGCAAATGAAATTCTGGCAAATTTTCTTAGGTGTATACCACACCTAAGAAAAAGTACAAAAAAGAGTTTAATACTTTTAAGGCTAATACATGGATGTGGCATCGAATCATCAGGACCATGATGCCGATTAACAATGTGTTCTTTCAGTACAAATCTAGCTGATACAATTATATTTAAATAGGTCCAGTAGTTTGGTTCATAAACAAAGATAACTAAGACACGCTGCCAGCCTTGCTTGAAGTCGGTTTTTCACTTTAAATACTACTTTGTTGGTCATTTATTTATTTTATTTGGTATGCAAATAAATTAATTATTAGGGGAAATATTATGTTAAAACTTAGAGTATAATTATAATTGTTTGCGCGCGGGTCAATGTCGACTCTCGTGCGGTTTTCCTTCGCAGTGTGCTGCGAGGTCAACTAACTGATAATTATTTTTCGACAAAGTACCGGCGCCGTTGCGACATCGTTTGGATGAATAACCGACAAAATGTGGTTTAGTGGTCTCGAAACTGTTTAACGATTATCGCAGAAATGTGACGATGCGGTTGTAACGACTGTGACTTGTGGAAGTAAGGTTTACAAGGAACGAGGGTCGTTAGGGGCCGGTATAGCACAAGGAATGGTCAAGAGCGCGCCCACACAGGCTTGCAAGAACTCTCTAGGAGTTTATTTTGTATGTACTGTTATATGTTCTGTGGTTTTATGTTAATCGAAGAGCCTTGTCTGGGACGCCGCGACACGCTTGGTGATACAACAAAATGAATTAAATACGCCATTATCCACAGCCAGAAATATTTAACATTTACGACTTTACACTGACACCTCGTAAATGGTTTATATAGTTCTTATTGAAGCCCTTTGTTTGCACATAGGCTAGGTTTCTTATAACTAAAGAAAATCGAGTATATTTAAAAGTCAATCTGCAGATGCTATATTAACTTATAAACAATTGAAACATTTTCTTTAAAAAAAAAAACGATTCGGATTACGCCGATATAATTATTTTGATTTAGAAACTAAACTAAGTAACTTACATAAAATTTTCAGTTCACTGCTAACTGCGCATTTCAACCATAGCATAATTGTGATGTGTTGCGTGTGTCACTTACCTGCAAAAAATATTGAATGAATAATATAAATATTTTTTCTCCTTCTCTCAGCCATTTTGTTAGATTCTTCAGAGAGGTAAGTATGTACCTATAGTAAACATCAAGGACCGACTACCATCTCCAATTTGAGATTCTTAAACGTCACACAAAATATCAGAACAAAAGACGAATTATAATATGGGTCGCAAAAGTAGCAACGAAGATATGATAATACTCTTTATCAGTAGTGACCACTTTTTAAATATTCATACAAACGTTTAGTGATATAAAGTGAATGTAACATCCTGAACAAAACGAACTATCGTATTTGGTTAAAATTATTTCGCTTGACAAATCTATCTCTTACATTACACCTATTGCAATCTCACGGTTATTATCGGCCACTACTTAATTAAAGTATTTTTGTCAAAGATACTTAGCTGTAAAATTTGTATTAAACAGAAGTATAAAACATTTTTTAAACATATTATTCATTCATTGGTAAAATAACATTACATACGAGGCATCTTCCATTAAAATAGTAGCCATATATTGGTTGCTTAATATGATATTCATTTGAATTCAAATGTCGGTGTTTTGCATACGAAATTATAGTTTTTGTACCTTTAGGCGATAACTTAACAGTTTTATAGCTCTTTAATTATTGTACACAATTATATTCAATTATATTATTATGAAGCCTATGATTAAGTTTATGTTAAATATTGCGAAAGCTGCGGTTATGTTATAGGGACAACATATTGCATGAAATTAGTATTCTAGACGACAGGTACAGGTATGTAGAAATGTTCATATTTTTGTCCGTACAATTCACTATATACCTATAAATGGCTTTTTGACTGACAGACACGCACAGTCTATTTATTTATTTATTTATTTAGGCTTATCATTGAAAATTGCACTATTACAATCACCAAATTCATTACCAACTAATAACTAAGCACATTATCTATTAATACCGCTGAACGTAGAGAAATGTAGAGAGTATGTAGGGAGTCTAGATGGATTTTGGAATAGTTATACTATAATATTAGCTCTGCTTACTACGGTCTCTATTTTATAAGTATTTATAAAAGAGAGACCAATTGAAATTCAAGAACGCTCTCAATTACGGTTCTGATCCAGACGTAACAATGCAGAGAGAGAGACACGAGTGGCTATCGTAATTTTTTTTGCGAAGTATTCTATAAAATTGGTGCGAAGGAACAACGTGAGAGCAGTTTAATTTCAAAAACATCATTTTAAGAGTCTTTAGAACTAAAAAACTTTATCACGTATTCATAACTTACCGATGCATGGTTATACCTACGAGTGAGTTCGTATTAAGCGAGAATACGAAATTTATTTAATATATACACATATATAATATTTGGAGTTTGCCAATTCTGACCGAGCGTAAATTATCTATTTAAATAAATATATATATATGTTTATATAAAAGTATGTAATGAATGACTGACAGAAAGGAAAGAATAACTGACATTTTGGGGATGCATTCATAATGGGATGTAGGGGTGTACTGAGAAAATTCGATCCCAAAGGGGGTCAAATGATCAATGTTTTAAGTGGCGTACTACACCGCGGGTGACAGATGCAAGTTTAGATAAATATGAACTCAAAAAAAAAGCAAACGCATTAATAACTTTAGTTACGTACTTACTCCTAATATTGCAGGTATGTAGATTTAATATTTAATTAGAATTAATTATATAAATGAAATATTTATTTCATTACCTATTTCATTTAATTTACGTTTCTTAAATATAATGTATTATTTATAATGACTTTAAAATTACGTATAAACTAAAAAATTTATGAAATAAATTAATAATAATACTAAAACAGTCAACATTTTGACTACGTCAAAGCAGTTTTATTTAAGTATAAACAAAAAAATACTAGTATGCACATACTCGTAGTTGTGTTGTGGTAATTTAAATATGTATTTTTAAACGGATTCATACATAGTAGAAGCATATCCATAATCGGCCAGAGTAGGTACACAACAATGACTTCATATCCTATACTTTATACAGCACATAAATAATCGCTTAAATGTCATAATCTTACTAAATAAAGACGTCAAATGAATAGCTTACATTTGAACAGAATAAATAACACAATGTTCAATACCACCGTTTTCACCTACGCGCCACCTACTCAGGTTTTAGGGCTACCTATAATGCTAACAAACAAGTAGTTACACATAAACTACAAATAAATTTTTTACCGATTATAAGAAATAAATAAAAACGAACAACCCAAAATCTTCAATTTTAAAGAATGGATGATTGCAGATGGATAGAAAACTTGATTTTCAAAATTTGCTCTTTACCGAGAGGTACAGGGTACAGATTCTGTTAAAAAGGTGACTGGATCGTGTACCGAGAGGACACGATCCAGTCACCTTTTTAACAGAATTCAAAAAGGAAGAGGATTCTCAATTTTTCGGAATTCTTTTTATGTACCTATGTTACCCAATATCTTAGAGATGGAACCGAAAACCTTTTTTTCATAAATCTTTTTTGTTCGAAACTTTTTAATCAGTCTCATGTAAATTGTAGTTTTTACCATAACAAACTACATAGATTAGATCCTTGTTAGTTTAGCGAGCGAATTAAAATCAGTTTCCACTTTTTTATTTCTTACATATTACAAAACAAAACTACTGTAAGTGATGTGACAGATGGACAGACAAACAAAGTGGTAGCAAACTACCTCCATATTCGAAGAGAAATTAAAATTTTTTAGATATTCGTCGAGCCTATATATGGTAAAAAAACTACGACCCACATTTGGACAAACGACCATACATATATGCAAACTGTCAGAAGAAAAAATCAATTGCCAGAGTCAAAGCATTTAGCTCGATTCGCTTACTTGGTCAATCAATAAAAAACATTCGAGCATATCTTGGTGGTAGCCCTAACAAAGCAGATCTCTACAATAAGTCTACAACACTTTATATTCTATGTCTACTCAAAACCAGGTAACATATAATCAAATTTATGTTTTGAAATAGAGTGTTATACGAGTACAGTTATATTAGGTAAAGTTCATCTGTAGCTCTATATCTTTATTATGGTAATAGAGATAGCGCCCATTATCTGTGATTTTATTCACAAAAGAAGGCTTGTGCCCACCTTCTTATATCTGAACAAAGTATTTTAGAAAGGAAAATTTATGAGTAATATGAGTAGTTAACTAAAATGTTATGTGCCAGTGTGATAAAACAATTCAATGGTAACACGATGACAGTGACATAGAGGTCAAACAGGTGAAGTTCTGACTTTCTTTTGGGTATCCAAGCTTAATATAATAATAATAAAACATACTCGTTTCTAAGCCATCTTCAGGCTTAATTGCGATGGCTGGCGCACTTTACTAAAATCAGCTTCAGGTTTGATGTCACTCGCCTCCTCCTAGTAACAGTACAAGTAACAGACATCGACATAAAAATATATAATCGGTGGAACCTACCTAGATATCTTCTTTGAAAGTTATCTAGTTTGTAGGAGCAGGTGAAATTAATGATACGACGTGACTTGCATTGTACAATTTTATAATGGGTCAAATTTATAATTTAAGTCAGTATTACATAAGTCAACAATAGACATATACTTTGCTACATCTTTATAAAATGTAATACTTTTACTATAAATTCTTTAGTGTTCCCTCAAACTGTAAAGCTACGTTGGGGCTTATTATAAAATATAATCAAATCAAGAATGTAAATTATTTATATGCGCTTAATTATGTGCCGTGCCTCGTTACACAAAACAACTCACATTTTAACAATGTAATTCTAATTATTATGTTTAACACAATACCCACTCATGTTTTATCACGAATTAACAATTCAAACAAAACAGTGGAGGTAAGTATGAGGGCCTCCTAGGCACAAGTATTAATTAAGAGGGTTGAACCACTCGGTCTCTAATTAACCGAAGACCCAAGCCACATTCGGCGTAATTAGTTTCCTCGGAGGGTGTTCTCACGCCCTCGGACTTCAACCATAACCCTGTAATATGTATTTCATCGATTTTAATCATATGTAAGAGATATTGCAAGACGAGACAATGTGGTCTCTGTATAGTAGGTACCTATGTCTCATCTTACGGCTTGAACGGCTTGGTAAAGTTAGGTTGCGTTCTTGACAAGGTTGTATTTTCAACCTAGTAACAAATTTTATGTTAGCAGGTACATATTTGGTAGGCTAAATAATTAATTTACCGAAAAATTACTTTTTACTCCCATCATAGTATACTTAACTTATATTTTACATATATTATCTACGCCCTTAATCATAGATTAATTCTACATCTGTTTATATAGTTCGGTCATATTTAGCCTTTTCTTTATCCATCCAGTGTATCTACTTGATATGCTATTCCAATGAGAAAACAATCAGTCCTGAAATCACTAAAACAAAAATAACAATCCGAATCGAATTGGTTGGGTGTCGCACGAGAGTTGTCAGCGGCGCGGCATTACTCGTGGTCAGCTGCAATGTGTCCCTCTACGTGGATCGGTTATTAATCTGCGGCTACAATTACACCCGCCGCCGACGGCCATTCAATATAAGTGTACACCTTATCTGGCGAATTCGCCCGACGTCGACTTATCGAGACGTCAATTTTTTATAGACCTGTCGAGAAACATTTACTGTGATATTTTTATTGTGGTAAAAAGTGACGAATGTGTTTGCGCGCTCCTGAAGTGACAACATTTCATACCAGCTTCAGAGCAACGCAAAAAACAATAACACGATTTACACAAAACGCCCATTTATGGCACGATCGAGAAGCCGTCGACAATGAAATTAACGATCACTTGCTACGACAGCAATAAAATTTTCATAACACGATTTTTTTAAACAATAAATGCGGCCGGGGGTGGTCGAGAATCTTTATTAAAATCTCGAGAGAGTAATAAAAGCACAGTTAAATGCGGAGAACTCTGATGAAAATATTAATTAATTTTTCGGAATGGGAAACATGTTGCTAATTAAATGGCGATATCGCATAAAACGTAATTAGAGGTCGGGAACATTCGTTTCTCACGGGGCGGGATGCGGTATCTCCCGCTCCCGCTACGGGCCCGCGCCCGCGCCGCTCTCCCGCCCCGCTCCGTGCAATACCACTCCACTACTCAGCACTAAAGTCGAACATCTCCTGCTTTATGAAAGGAATGCAACGCGTACACTCGACCCGCGCAAACAGGTTATCCCCCGAACTCATACCTACCGAATCAACCATTTTCTTTCTAAACAAGACTTACTTATTAAATTGCGTTTAAATAACTGCACACATTTTGTCGCTCCGCGCTCGTATGTGCGAGAACATTTTAAGATATAATTTGCGAGATTGCATAAATCTCTGACGGATAAAATTAGTTTACGAGAGAAAAAAAACAGATTAAAAGCTGGACTTTATTAATAGAAATTCCGCGAGAGCGAAACTACGAACATTCCGTAGTTCCGAGGAGCGGTGTTATTAAGTGCACTGACTGGCAACTATTGCGCGCGATGATCGACGCCTCAATGAGCGTCGTAATTAAAAAAGTCAATGATCACTTATTGTAATTAGCGGAGTATCGGTTCGCCGACAAAAAGGTAATTGTTTTCTGACGGCTATCAATCCCGCCTTGAGAATGGGTCCGGAACACGTGCGCTCATCGCCTCGCCATCGCCATCTCTATCGGCCGATGCCTTTATAACGCCATTAGAATAAATAACAATAACGACGTGCTAGTGATCATACCAATTTATTTAATGATCATTAAAATGCTCTTTGATATTGTGTGGATTATTAGCATCGATGGCGATGTAATTATTGAGCGTGACGTATAAAATTATACCGTTAGGCGTCGATGAGAAGAGATTGTATTGAAATAAGTTTAAAGTACAGTTAGTTGATATCGCGATAAATCTTATTATTTCGGGGTAAATACAACAAGATCAGGTCTTGATCTTTTTAAATTAAAGGGTAAATATTAAACCGCGTGGTAAAAAATTTAGGCACCTAATAAGTAAAACGAAAATCCGATTTTAATTCAGTTTTTTTCAGTCATATTGATTTAATAACCAAACTACTGGATCCAGTTAAAATTTATATAGTGCCTGCTGAAAATATATTCTTACGAACAACAATCGAATTTTCATGGTAACATAAAAAATACCGATGAATTGAGAACTTCTTCCTTTTTGGAACCGGTTAAAAATACACATTACTTCCCTGATCGTTGTTATTACATGGATGGTTCGACTAAGTAGATATATATTATTTATATTTCACGTGAAAAAACCGTGAACCTTACCTTACCTTAAATGATGTACATTAAAGGAATGTGCAATCTAACTGAAGCATTATTTCATACAATTTGCTAACTATTACTTAATTATAATAGCAAAAAAAGGAAAGGAATCCTAAAAACATTCCCAGAACAGAGCTACTATTTCATAATGAGGTTATTACCGAGCATTCTAGTCGCCTTATCTACGCCAATTTCGCAGGCAGAACGCGCCAAATTGGCGTGGCGAGTGTTCGGCGCGGGCGCGGGCGCAGCGCAGACGATCGACCCCCGATATAGCTAATTAAGGGCCTCGCAACCATCTATTTGGAGAGATCTAGCCGCTGACGTGTGAAAATACCCAATTAATTAACGCGAACCGTTCACCCGGTCGCGGGCATCGCTCCTCGCGTGCTTCGACCCGCAACTACCGAGTTTCTATTACTAGTTACCTACGTTTGAAACTTTTCATCAGCGCTACGATCTCTACTGCTTTTATTTTCCTTTTAGACTTAATTAATCCGTGTTTTAATGCTCGCTACAATGTATGCTTCATAAAGCTCGTCCACCTGATCACGGCGGTAGTAAATCTACGGAATTTATGCCATAAATAAATTCGATTGCGCATTAGCAGCGCCACTATAAAGTGGAACAGCGAGCGAGTATTTATGACGGCGTGCTTTCGTCGATTGAGCAGACTTCCAGTATTGCCGGCTCCCATTTCCGAAAAATGGTATGAGGATTTTTGATATAGAAAGATAAATTCTTTATTGACACACAAAAAAATAAAATTCGAGAGAAAAATTCTTACAAAATTTAGTGCGGTCTTACAAGTGGTGACCTTATTGCTAAAAAGCGTACCATGATAATACACAAAACTATATACATTTAAAGCCGATTTATAATTTAATTGGTGTGCAGAAACTAAGGCCAAGGAGATTCATTTGAAAACTCATTTGCAATCATGATTATTACCAGATTCCTCGACCATTACCTGTACGAGTATATAATCAACATGGCACTACTTGTAGTACCTTGGGGAACGGTTACTGCTGTTAACAAAATAAAAATTTCAAATAATAGTATCCGCACATTTTATTATTAAATTAGCACCCTTAAATCGGGAGAACTGCCCAAAAATCGTATGACCTGGCAGCACAGTCGGACTTCCCCCCAGAAATAATACAGCGCGGGGCGCGGCGGACCGCGTTAGATCGGTCGTGAGCGTGTAACAGGCATAGATGTCGGTGAGCGATGGCCGCGCTCTACACCGAGTGTTAATGGCCCATTAGCCCGGTGCCGCTGTAATTGGCGGGCCGGCACTGCACGCCCTAACACCACGCGCTAGATGCGCCTGATACTACGCACGACAACTGAGCTAGTTACATCGACAACAATTATTTCTTAAATCCTATCTTCCATTTTACATAAAAGTTTAATAATGTACAAGTATGTATATTTAATCTACGCCCCGTCCTATATCACACTCATTTTTGCAAATTGTCTCCTTCGGGAGACTGCTTAGATAAAACAGCCACTTGTTATCTAGTCTACAAGCATAAAACGCAGCTTTATAGTATAGTAAGTAAGTTGTGTTGTGTTGTGAAAATGAGTACCTACCTAGTAATCTTTACATAAGTACATTTGGGTAAACTTGTTTCACCTAACATACTCGTAGTAATTCAACCCACCCTGCCCTTAAATAACGCACCTGAACGAATTAGCATCGACAGCAGTTCTTCAGAGCACAATCATCGGCGGCGTCAGCAGGAAATTAAACGGCAGGACAGACGCGTCGTCACGTCATTCAAGCCATGCTGCTTGTATGAGCTGGCTGGTAAGCACTGCCATTCCGAACAAGGACTCGCCCCACTTCTTTTAATTAAGGAATCGAATTGCAATATGAATTCTCGAAATAGTAATAAGAGCTCTCTATGACAAAATTTGGTAAACAGGTAATGTTTAGTTATTTTTCAATGCTTGTAAGTCACGTTGCTAATATTTAATAATATGTAGTAGTTAGTATCAGTGTAGTGAACTCTTTGCCTATCAAGCGAAAAGGGAGTATCCTATTTTTAACCTCTGACGCAAAAATAATGGGGTGTTATAAGTTTGACGTGTCTGTGTGTGCGTGTGTGAGTCTGTGGCATCGTAGCTCCCGATCAGATGGACTAATTTAATAATTTTTTTGTGTTGAGTGTTCTTAGTTATGTTTGATGACAAGCGGTCCAAAATGGCCACCGCCTTAGAATAGTGGATTACAAATATTTCATCACTCCCTCAATATGGGTATCAAATGAAAGGGCTTGACAAGTGAAATACTATACACCATGACAAATTTAAATCCAAGATGACTGCCACAACAATAGACCGGAGCTGCTCAATTTTGCTTGTAGCTTAAAAAATATCCATCCAAAAGTTTTGAAGTATTTTTAATGTATTTTTCTCTTTAGCACATTTACCTACCTTACACATTGGTCTACAAAAATAAACACCCCTGAAACTTCCTTAAGTCTTAGTTAGCTATCATAAGCTTTTCGCACCAACCTAATTAAACCCAGTCAGATTCCGATATGGCAATCTTATCCCTTTATTGTGTGCGCGTGAAGAAAGTGACGTTTAATATCCGGCCCACAACTCTGTCCCAGCATCAGATCTGATAGATATTCAATTAACACGACCAGCTTTGTAGGACGGCTCTTCTTGGAATCGAGATAACTGTAGTCTATTTGAGCTCTATAGAACAAAGTACATGCGCTGTAACTGTATTGAAACGATTTGATTAGCTGTCAATAGAAATACAAAATGTAACGGAACTGGCATTACTTATAGTCATATTTTTAAATATTATATCCACATCCTAGAGGTTATCGCGGGAAGCAGATATAACATTTATATATCCTACGTTCTGCGTCCCTACATTGAGCTCTTTGTAATGTTTTTTCAAATAAAAATTTTCACGTGCTAATGAGAACAAAATATTTAACTTATATGGTTTATCGGAGTTAAGAATAGGAAATGTTAAGTATAAGATATACAGGTTTAAAGATTTAGCTGTCGGGTTTTTTTTTGATGTCGCCTCTGACCACGTTTTTATTTTCTTTTGTTTAATGTTTTCCGCATGTCTGTATCAACTAATTGACAAAGGAAAGACAATTTTAAGTGTAATTAGCAGATATATTAAGTAATCTCTGTTATATGAAAACTTTCTTATGCCTTAAATTTTCAAGCATTTTCGATATATCATGTGAAGACACAGGAAAATCTTGAGCGGGCGGTAATAGCCTCTGGTTTACAATTCGTAGACTATAGAAGTAGCTACCTACAGTATTACTCTGGTATACAGAACACACTGTACTGGTGCGTCACACTGCAGGCCCAGGAAATTAAACCCCGCGCGTTAGTGACTGGTGGCCAGTCCATGCTCAATTACATACGCTACGTCTCGCCCGAACCGGACTTGTGCTTAGCTAAGACGAGCATCGCCAAATTAGCCGCTCTGGCTGCTAGCTGAATAAGAAATGGACGGAAATTAGTTAGCGAGCTTAAAGTTCAGCTGGGTGTTGTCATGTTGAAACGCGAGCTTCTATTACGTCACGGTTTAATTAGTTCCTTTAGTTTCGTTGTGGTGCGTACGTAAGTAAAAGTCTCGTAAAACTAGCGCGGAAAGCAATTACATCTTGCTGTACTCGTTGAACTAATTGACCGACTTGATTCAATGATACAAGTGAAACACAACTCGAAATAAGAATTCTGAACGGAAAAAATTGGTTACGTATTACATGTAATCGTAAATTATATTTAAAAAAAGACAACTTTATGACAAAAATATCGCGTATTCATCAGTTTACAGAGCTACTAGAGTTACAACGAACAGTTGTGACCATAGCTCGCGCGCTTTGCCTATATGTGGGCATGCACTTGCACGGTGTAGTAAGTATACGTATATTATTGTAAAGACGATCTAATTCCATCCATAATAAGACAACCGAAAAAAATATTGGATAACATTCCTAGCGAATATAAATCAAAGAGTAGATAAAGCCTCACACACACGAGGCGCTAGACAATGCGAGCGGCCGGCCGCCCGGTTGCCTGGCCGCGGCGCCGCCAGCGCCGAGCGGGAGCGACACAAAACAGCAACCAAGTCATTTTCCCTCTCTTAGGGGTGTACTATGACTCCGTTAAAAATAGGTCACTATACATTTTTGCTAAATTTGGTTTAATAGTTGTATTATATAGACGTATTTCATTAATCGTATTTTGTAAAACTTTTGTTATATAACTATTCAAAAACTGCCCGAAAGAAATCGCTTTAAATAATAAATTCAGATAATATACTGTCATTGTATCATTTCTTCGTTTGGCATGCAATAAAATTATAATCATTCATATACACCTCATTTTGTTATTAAGAGAACACAACACAATAAAACTAAAAACATAATAAAAATAAATAATCTGATCAAAAACTGAAAGAGTTTCACATCTCTACGTGTAGAGCAGGTTTCACGGTGGCGCGTGTTTGCTAGTTAGAATTCGGGTGTAGTTCGGAAATTAATCAGAGCCCATTGTGGGCGCTTTGTCGCGGGTCCTGGTGCCAATTATTGGCTGCACGGCGGCAGTAATTGAACCTGCCCCCGGCGGTTGCAAACTCCGACGACGGCGCACAAAAACGTTGCAGCGCCTATTCTCTTATGCGACTACTGCAGGTTTTGGGAAATCAACGTAGATTCATCAAAAATACCAATTTGTGACCTGTCGTAGATAAATTTTTTAAAATTGTAGTATTTTTTTTTCAAATTAACTCTAATTAGTTGTTTAAAAAACATTTAGGATTTAGCTAACAATAAAACAATCACCAAAATCAGAATCCAAATACCTATGCTTATACCATATAATAATATGTTATAGTCTAAGTCTAAGTCATAGTATAAAATTTATTTAAGCTTAGACCTCTTTTTATGGGAAACCCGTACCTCCTACTAAAACACTTCGTATATTTTTTAGTATTTGTGCTCGAAGTCAACCCTATTAAATTTAGTTAGAAACCAATTATAAGATAATAGATAAGAATCTTTAACATTGAAAAATAAAAATTGTTAAAATTTTTAGAAGATTTAATTGGGATTATTTAAATCTATTTATGCTGCGACTTTACTTTAAAAAATCCGCTTGTTAAGTCGTAAACAGTGCGAAAATCATTCAATACACTCAGTTAACAATCGCATCATAAGCAACTACTCGAATGAATGAAATAAATTGCACGCTCCCATTTGCAATATTCAATTTTGAGAAAAAAATTGAATGAAAACACGTTTCAGTCGTTTATTTGTTAAGTTCACGTGTAATTTGGACGGTTTGTGTCGCGCCGCCCGCCCTACGTCGTGATACATTGTGCGAGTATAGCTCACTGAATCGTCACTGTGAATATTAAAGTTTGCAAACATTTTTAATTTTCTTAAATCAGATGACAGTTTAATTATGGGGATACGAATGTCTTAAAATTCGGAATACGTCTATGAAGTCTTAGAAGAAGATTATGAAATCATAAAATTTTATCCATTTTAAAGTGCATTGTAAACTAGATACTATATCAGTATACAGTCTTACTAAATGCACTAGTACGAGTAATCATCGTTATAGTTTTATTTAAAAACTTAATTCAGTGCTTTTACAAAGCTCATGTTGCTTAAGGTTGGTCATCAAAATTTAAAACGGGTTCACTATAGCTGGTACAAAATTAATATCTGCACACGGCCGATTACATCCCGACATTATGAAAATACGCAAATAAACAGGAACAATAATAGTCGAGTGCTAAAAGCACATTGCCGCCAAGGGTTAATATATTTAAAGGTGTAAAAGGCAGGGCAGAGTTAACCGACGACATTAAACGGCTAGGGTAGATGGTTACAGCTACAAAATTTGCATTCCTCATTGCTGAAAGCGTAAAAATACTCTCATTAACCTGGGGCGGTCAAAAACAACCACCCTGGTTGCTGGTTGACGCAAGAATGTGTTTTATGTACGCGCGTTAAAAAAGGATGCGATTACGCAGACTTTAGTCTAAAATGGACGTCCGTTCCTAACGAATGCGATTTCCTTCAATATGTTTAATGTTAAAATTGTTTAGTGTAATTCAAATGTCTGTATCAAGCACACGTTAATATTAATAAAAAATCATGGAGCTCTCTCTAACATTACCATACTACTTAGAGAAGACATGCATTTTTAAATTATTAAAGTGGGAGACTATTGCTATATCGGTTCCTACAAGTCCGTTGTACCTACAGCTGTATGTACTCACGACGCAATATCTAAAACGACGGTAATAATTCATTGTCATATCTAAATTTTGAAGCTAGCCTTGTAAAGAACACACTATGTTCAAGCGTATCCTGTACACATGATACAACTAGATCCGAGGACGCTCAGTAATCCCGCAGTTTCATTGCTGCCTGCTTAACATACCGTATGTACAGTGTCCAGCCATTCCATACCTACTTGACACTTTTTATTGTGTCTACCTCCTATTTATCGCACGTATGGGGCTTTTAATTCCTACAAAAGATATTTCATTAAGCGGAAACGTTTTTTCACGATCATTACAAAATGTCATGTTGATGCTATACGTTTCTTTAATTTTTAACCATCATAATATCAAAGTCTGGCTACTGGTTCGATAGGCGAAAGTTTGACGTAATATGAAAACTAAAATGATAAAAGTTGTAAAAGGTCAGGAAGATAATCCACTTTCATGAAAACCATTAATTTACTTTACAAACTAAATTAGAACACTCGGCATTTCGTACACTCGAGTCGATGCTCATAATCTCTCCGCTTTCGAGGGTTAAAATTCAGTCCACAACGGCGGCATTGTTCCATTAACACAATTTTATAACCGACATATTAAAATAATAAAAACTTATGCCTCTCTTAATTAAATAATTTAGCGGCGGCCTGAGCCGAGATATGTAAATTGTTTTAGGGGATAGATCAAACAACCCTTTTTTATGACTTTAATATGCGGTCGTCGGGGTGAGGGGGTGTTGTGAGACACTGGAAGGGTGGGGGCGAGGCGAGGTAAGTTATGAAATATTTAATAACGGCGCACACGATTCCATTTGAATTACTTTCGAGGAAATGACGACGTGCAAAACAGGAGGCACATCGGTCTGCCCTTGCCGGCTTCATAAGTAGTGTTGCTACTTTACAACATTTGCCGCTAAACCTGGTAATTCCTAGATTAAGGAAACATGATTTAAGAAAAAGAATAAGAATTTATGCTAACTAAATCTTTGCTGATTGACTTCAAAAAAGGTTGTTCAGTGTGGTTTAAAAATAAACCATGTACATAAAGAACTAGCAAAACTATTGACAGAGTTTTTCAAAATTAGCTGAACGAAAGCTTTACTACATGTTCTAATTTTGTGGCGAAGACAGTAATCTGTACTGGCAACACTAGGCATATCGCCTGTACAGTGTACAGGCATGGAACGGCTACGTGGAAGCGCCAAAATGAGTCGAGAAACAAATATTACTACAAACAAACTTTTCGCTTTATTAAAAATTCTAGATCATAATATAGGAGTACTTATTGCCTGGGAGGGTTTTCATTTCACACGGGCTAGGTAAATTACGTGTTTTGTATCTTGTTTCCTAAAATGTAAGAAAACCAGTTTTACCAACCTTTCGTTTTTACATAATGGGTTTCAGAATTTTTATTAAAAGATAACACCCAACGAATGATCGTTACGATCAATTTTTCGCTCAAATGTAATTATTAATCTTACATTAGGCCTATGAAAAACAAAAGACAAGTTTACTTACAGTTTTAAATTGTTCTCCTACAGGTGCTCAATTTAGTTCAATGACAGAACGGTGCTTAACGTGAGCGAAGCGTTTTTGCTTCAAATCTGGTCAAATTTGTTTTCTCTATCAGTCAGTATACATATTCGTTTGTAATAATTATGTTTGTCTAAAAGTTGGGACTCATACAGGACGTAGTTTACAACCAATATTTATAGATGTTGGTGTAAATCACGGTTACACTAAACACGTCGAACCGTACATCGTGTTAAGATGAAAATTTTAAACACTTTTTACCCTGCGAAAGAAGGAGGATTGTTTTCGAGAGTATGTATATTTCTTTGGCACGCCCTAGACGGCTTATCGTGATTTTATGTAAATGGTGTCAATAGATTCATCTTAGTCGGGAGAGTCACAATGGGCAAAATTAAAAAAAAAATGTATGATTGATACACAGGTTTAACGATTTAGCAGTCGGGTTTTTTCGAACTCGCTTCTAACCACTTTCTACTTTGCTTAAACAGTGCTATAACAGGTGTGAGGTGTGTACCTATAACAGATACATAACACATAAATTACAATAAGATAATAGATCAATGTAAGTGTTAAGTACAATTTAGTCTTCATAGAGATTTCGATGTCATTAATTATCATCCACAGAATTCCTTATTCCACTGCTGGATATTATGCCTCTCTCATAAAATGCCATTTTACTCTGTCCTGTGCCAATCTTGTACAAGTTGGACCCGCAAAAAATAAAGTAGTTAAATTTATAAATTTAAGTTGGACAACAATGAAGCCAATATGTCTATAATAGGCATATCATGTTTATAACTGTAGGTGTTTGTATAATGTAAAGATTGTACTCGTATCATTATGTCCCACAAATTACTCCACTAATGGCACGTCTTTTAACCAATGACGGTTGAAGTACAAAAGCTTGTAAGTAAAAATGGAGAGTTAAATAAAATTATGACTTCATCCAATAATTATGCAGATGAGCCATTTATGTATGAGCGCAGAGAAAGCGGACCTTTAATTTTTTTTTATAATGAATTCAATATTATTAACGTAAACTTTTAGCGAGAAAAAATATTAAAAGCTTCCGTTGTAATCATATATCATATTTCTAAAATAAAATAAATTTGGCTGTTTTATGTTATGGCTATTATTATAAATGATGACTTATGTAAAATTTTCAGTCTCATAATTCAAATTGTTTTTACTATTTAAAAAACTAAGAACAGGTATTGCCTTTGCGTCATTATACATACGTACATAAATAATATAAAATTATCACTTTAACTTCAATATAAAATAATATATTAATGTTCTCAAATCGCCTGTAGTTCAGTTATGACTGTGACTGTCATAGTCCTGTGGCAGTGTAGTTGTGAAGATTATGTTATTATTTAGACCAATACCATACCATATAATAGACCAGGTCTAAGGGCTGGTACACAAGAATGTCTCACGTGGAAACGTATAATCAAACCCGGAGCTCATGCTCGGCGCTTTATTAATCGTGCGTTCACGCCCTAAACCACGATCTGCAAAACTGAGAATGATAGAGCTAACGAAATACGAAAAAGAGTGTGAAGGGATTTCTAAGATTGTAAATATTGAATCAGAACTCCACATCGTTACTGTGTAATTTACTGCTTAAAGTATATTTCAATTATTCAATTCATTTCAGAATACAAAAATTATATCTATATTAATTGCTATTAACTTTTTTAAGAAAAAAAATAGCTCTAAAATTTAGTCTGTAAAATGAATCTTTGCTTAAATAGCTTAATTCAATATGTCGATAGTCTGTTTATTAGTTTTTTTTAGAGAATTACAAATAGAATATCTAAAATACAACGTGTAACAAGGAACTGTGTCAATACTTAAGAATGTTAGTCAACCAATTAAGGTCAACCCATTGTAGAAGAAAATTTTGCAAAATTCGAGAAAAACCAATATTTGTAAAAATTGGTCACACGTTCGGTCAACTTATATGAAGGACGCAATATTTTATTTTTTTATTTTGTATTATGCAAAATTTTCTACATTCTGCAATGGGTTCACTTTGGTCGGTAGGTAGACTAACACTCTTGAGTATTAATAAGATGGTTTATACAAGATATCTTGTATATACCATCTTATTATAAATTGATTTCTGCAAAGTAACGCCTGACTCCATCAATTAACTCTTGAGTATTGTCACAGTGGTACAATAAAAAGTATAAAACTTCACTTCACAAACATCTAGTTTTGTATAATTTACGCTAAGTAACAGAAAAACGGGCAATTTATTACATTATTCTTGAGTAAGTTAGTAAAATTTACACTTGCTACCAAAGTTGCGGAGCAATCAGCATTCCATTCCGGCAGACGATGTAAAACACTCGGTAAAAGCGTGTAAAAACTATGAATGGGTCGTGATCTTCGCTGCTAGGGGTTTCACGATCTAAGGCAGTATTGTTAAAGTAAGCTCTTTAGAAAACCATGTACTCTATGTAACATAATTTTTGGAAATAAAACTCAAAAACTATTACAAAATATATCGGCCATACTTATTATCTATAGATAAGTAGTCGTATGTAATCGTAATTAATTGTCGTTACTTCTAAATATTTCATAAGTTATTGAGCGAAGCCTCCTGTTTCAAGTCTGGTAATATTTCAATCAGCTGTTAGTACTATGCTTGGGTGGATGTTGGTACTTGTGAACTTAGTATACTGATACATTTTGTAAAAGTTTGCCCAAAATGCTTGTAGCTTTGCTACGGTACCATTCACTAACCGATTTCAATAATATTTTAACAGAACTTCCGGTACTTAACTTTAAATTAAAACATTATTTAAATTTTCATTTAAAATAAAATTAAATAGCTAAGCACGGAGCGAACTTTAAATACTTTTTATTTAAATTAAATGTATGTAGGTTGGAAACGCACCTAAGACACAAAAGATGTCTGAGGTAGCCCTAGCGTGCGTGCTCGCTTCTATCGCTGGGCGGGACCATAGAGCGGGCTCGTGAAAACTATTCGCAGATAAATCGAAAGCTAATTCGGAATGGCTCATTGTTGTCTGTCTGTACAAAGGAACACAACTTTCACAGATATTGCATTGCACAATTCTGCGTGGACATTCAAATGGCAGATGCAGACTCTCACCCAGGATGAATGGGCAGGGGGTTACAAATGTGCAGAAATACTGCTTGCTTTATACTTACATTTA
This sequence comes from Ligdia adustata, assembly GCA_947049295.1. Taxonomy (NCBI): domain Eukaryota; kingdom Metazoa; phylum Arthropoda; class Insecta; order Lepidoptera; family Geometridae; genus Ligdia; species Ligdia adustata. The sequence continues at coordinate 5,092,824 of OX346215.1, forward strand.
AAGTTTCAGTAAAGAAAATCGGTGGGTGAGCTTCGAGGTCGAGACCTTTCTTCATCTACCGCAAATTTTGAATCTCTGTGGAGCAATTTTTTCTACTGATTTTCAAAAAAAGGTGGTATTTATTCGACATCATTTTTTTTGAGAATCATAACCATTTTTTTTTACTGTCTACTAAAATGATCAATAATATATGTATACATTTTAATTAATGCTAAGAACTAATAGTTTCATTCTTACTGCGGTTCGGTGAAGGGTTGTAAATCGAGCAATCCGGTCAATATATAGTGTCATACAATTGACCCTATGAGAGTTATGAAGAAGTAGTGGGTGTGATAACTTTGTTTCAACTAGTGGTGAGGAGAGGTAAGGCAATTACAAAACAGTAAATAAAAATCAGGTACCATTAGAAAAATATATCTTTATAGGGAACATTATTTTTTTCTGATCTCAAAAGAGGGAGATTCGTCGGAATCTTCTTTTATTTATGTTTGTCAATTTCTTAGCAATGCTGGAACCGGTATGATATTTTTTTTTCAAGAATATGCTTCAAGTCGTCCCATCTAAATCCTATCAAAATCGCTACAGTAATTTGGTTTATGGTGTAAATCAAATAATAACTAAATGATTGCGTCCCTAATGAAGTCAGTATTTCACTTTTTAATTTTAAATATATCATTGTTAATCTTATTGTTTATTTTACAATACTATTTATTTTAAAAAATTTGGACGGAGAATTAGGTCCCACGGCCTTCGAAGCAAAAGCTTTTACTGTTCACGCGCAAATTACATTTAATTATTACTCGCTCGCCACACAGTCGAAGATATTGGTTCCACCAACAAAATAACAGCAATCCCAATTAACCAAAAGGTTGAAAGACATCAAAATTGCTGAAGCTCGTGCTCAAAGCCAAAAATAATCACGGGAAATGTTGAAATTTTTTAGTGGGATAAGATCTGGTTGAACACACTGTAGTAATATTAGACAAACCAACCAAAACTGCTGTGCGGTGAAGGGTTGCTAAACGACCGACACGGCCACTTTACGATGCCATACAAATGACACTATTAGTTACGAAGAGGCAGCCAGTAGGAGTGCTTAGTCCAAAGTAGGCATGTGATAACTTTATTACGGAATGTGGCGGAGAAAGTAAGGGAAATTTGTTTAATTCACAGTTATTTAGCAGGTACTCGTAGCACTCGAACACATTTAGCTTAGGCCTTTCAAAGCCTTAAGCAACGTTTAGCCTGGACAAGTCGGAGATGGGTGACCAAGATCTTCATTTTTATTCGTAGAAATCGTTAAATTTAAGGCCTTGTTGATATCAAGATCAATAAATGAAGATCAAGTATGTCGTGCCTACCACGTCTAGCTTATAGGAGTACCTATAGTGCACGTAGAATTTGGGGTCCTTAAGTGACCGAGAGTACAGACTTAGGTACACTACGTTTTGGGTACACAAAAAAATATTATTTGTCTGGGTGGTCTCCAGTCTCTGTTGCAACATGCTAATCTTACAACGCTGTATTTATTTGAGTTTCTAGTTAGTGTGTTAGTTTCTATTAGGTTTAGTTTCTTAGCATAAAATATGTTTTGATCTTGTTGACGCTATCTTCACATTAATCACACCTAGACCGACATAAATATTTTAAATACAAGTATCGTGAAACAAATAAAGGATTGTACAGGCTGGACGAGGTTGTACTCGTAATACATTCCAGCACAAACATAAGGGCGTGGACGCACAGGGCGAGTGGCGGGACGCGTGGGCCACGAACATGGCGGCCTAACAACTTAATAAGCGGGTGGCGGGTGATTTACGCGGGCCCGCGGCGCCGGCGCACGACTAACGCGTATTTATACTAATACACGACAGATATACATCGATTTTACATAAAGTAGCTCTACAAATAGTAAATCAGATATTATACTCGTAATAAAGCACTGAGAAACCTTGCTAGAAAATAGTAAAGCGTTATGGAATTTAGCTTTAACTTCACGATATTTATTACTGTACGTATGCTTGTTTAATTTTAAATATGATTTATTTGACTCGTTATTATAGATCGCACGCACGTTGCACTGCGATTGATTGTTAAAATGAAACTCTGCGATGGGTTTACGACTAAGAGCATACTCAAACAATTAAGAATTAATTTGACATTCGAAATGCTTCATTACTGGCTGGCTATATTTAGCCGGTTCTACTAACTCTGCATATAAATCTACCCGCGTGCTAATTACGCGGCACCTAATAAATCTCTCACATTATATAGGCCGTAAATATACCACAAAATACGCCATAAAATATAGTATAGCGATGCGAGGCCGAGGGCCGAGGACCTCACTCGACGCCGCGAAGTTATAGCCCTTGGAATGGGCCTCTCGGTCCGTGGACTCGCGGCCTTACAATCGCTGTGAATCGGAAATAACCGGAAAATTTCTACAACTTGTCTAATAGCTTATTGTTGTACGATTGTTGTTTTGTTGCTTGTGCTAGCAAAACGTCCACAATGTATTTAAACGCTTTTCACGGGCCTCTTAGCAGGAAACGTTCGAGTAACTTTAGGTGTACATGGTTAGAATCGAACCTATACTAAATAGTTAACACGGGTAGCACAAGACTAGACTAGACTTAGGACTATCAAAGAGTAATACAGTAGATGCAACTCAATAAAACATACTAAGTGAATATGTCTATACAACAAAGTATTTTTGAGCCCTAGCGTCTGTTATAGTACAGACGATTTAAACAGTGTCCGTGGGATAATTATCGGACCCTTTTTCTTGTGTCTTAATAGACCAGATTGAGTTGAGGTTCCAACGGAAGATCAACGCTGGTTGTTTCAGCCGGCACTATATGGAGTTGGGGCCGGTTTGTGATAGAAAACATTTAGTGTAGTAATCTGTGTGTTTGTAAAGTTTGCCGTAACAAATATGCAAATTCTCGTACAACATCATTACAAATATTTCCAATACTATACAGTCACCATTTTTTAGGTAGAAATATTATAGACTAGTTTTTAATAATTCACCCAGACAATCAAGATGATTGGGTATAATAAGTTGTATATCGATGGCATGAAGTTTACTTTGTATTATATATATATATATATATATATATATTATATATATATTACAAGTTAACTTTGTGCTACTTTGTAATTAGCCTACATAACTACATTTAAAGCCTTTGTAAAGGGAGGCAATGATTTCCACAACACAGGAATTATCGTAGTGCGGAAATTCAGGGATCCACTTCCAACGAGGTTAGTTCGTAAATAATTTTCCCATAAATTAGTTTTAAAATATAATGTTACTGCTTTAGTCTTAAGTTTGGTTCAAATAAACGTAAATTATTATTATTATTATTTCTTTTTCTATATCAAATCGGTAACAGCAAGATCGTTATAAATACTCTATTAGCTATCATAACTAGTTCACTTCTTGTACAACAATGCTTTAGAAACAATCAACAACCGTCGTTTTGAAATAGAATTATTAATAAAATAAGAGATACCTTAGCCTTCATTACAGGTACCTACTACGAGCAAGCCAGCTCATTATTATATTATGGACAAGCTGTGCCCGTCGATTTTATGCGCATATGCTAACAAGTTGGAAAGAAAAGCAATCAACTTCGCGGCTCGATCACTGAGAGCATAAATTAGTGCAGTTTGAACGAGAACGTTGGTTAGTGTAGACGGAACGAAGAGTCTATAAACAGTAAACAAAGTCATTATGTACTTTGTAACCGACATAAAAAAAAACTTTATAAGAATAGGAATTAAAAAATTTGCTTGTTTTTGATACTATTGTTGCTAAAATTGAGTCACTGTAGAACTGTATCACTTTATAGCAATAATAATATTTAATTTCACTTCGTCGGAATCTTTTTTTGTCTTAGTTTCCCGAAAAACAGGATTGATGCAAAAAATCTTGTTTTGTCTATAAGGGAACTTAACACATTGTCATATTCCTAATTGATTCCATACAAAATTGATCAAAATCAAAATCAACGATTCGTTCGCCGAATCGTTGACCCAAATATTATTATAATCAAAAACAAACATTTAATTGAATCGAACCGTATCCGATTCAATATATGTACATTTCAATAGTGACATTTGCAAGCGCTAAGTAAGAATGCTACGGCCCATGAAAAATACTTATAATAAGTGAATAGTATCAGTTGTCGTACTGCTAGTTTTATATTTTGGTCCACGGGTCTACTCTGCCTATGCAAACACACATTATGAATATATTTACTGCTAATTAGAGTAACATACTTGATTTGATCATAATTATACATTATTATTATTATACATGCGTAAATTTATATGTATATATATGCGTAAGTTTATATTAATAACGCTCCTTATTTATATATCACTCCTTATAAGCGATAATTTTTAATAAGTTTCGAGAAGTAGGAGTATATCCATGTCTTGATCGCGTCATATCTGCTGTCAAGTCATATTAAGCTTAGAACAAGCTTCTAATCATTACTATCGTGGTACTTCTATAGTGAGTCATAATTAATCCATGAATTTGGTGATTTATTGTAATTTAATCATTTCTTATTTTGTTTGGAGTTCCGAAAGACGTTTAGTCTTACAGAGCTCGCATTATTCTAGTATTTATTTACTTTGCAGAACAATACACTAACTTTCACGCAGCCTAAATACTTTGTTGAAAATGTAGCATGAGAAAAGCTACACATAATTAGCTTTATTATAATAATAACTAGTAGAAAAGACGATGGTGGAGTCTCGCAAGAATCGAGAACTCTCCTGGACAATAACCCTCGTGCTAACGAGGCGATGCCGCAGCGCCGGTCATTAGCGGTCACTTCAACACACTTATCTACTACAATTTTAATATTTTTAATAATGCTTTTCTGTGCTATATTGGGTACAGTTGGTAATATTATTTAAGTCGGTAAAGCTCGGTAGTGTTTGTTTCTAGATATAAAATGAATACTTGCAATGTGTAACATTGTTAAGGTAAGAAGTTACGTACAAAGGCTTTGAGCTCATCGTGGTTTATGTATATTTTTATTTAAATTGTTATTTTTTTGTGAATTAGAAAGAAATTATTTTAATAAAGTGTTCATTTGTATAACACCAATGTTATAAATAATATTCTATCGGGCAAGTGCCTTTATTAGTAACAATGAATGAGTGTGTAGTTTAATAATTACATACCTACAATACTATACCTACTGATGGTGAATGGATCAGTTTAAATATTATTGAATTGTATTTTATATATTGATATAGATTTCTAGTAGTTAAACCAAAACACGCAATATTTTTAAAATATTATGCTCCTACTCATACAAACCCACGCTACGTGTTAGAACCAACTTTGTGCAGCGAAGCGGCTGGACCAAGTGAAGCAGAGAAACAAATCCTATCATACCTGTTCAAGTATATTTAAAACGGCGGAAATTCTTTCTAAATTCTTTTCTTTCCCAGCAAAATCTCTCCTTATATTTTTATTTGGTGTACAAACATTATGTCTATGAGCTAAGGTAATTGCTATTTCGTGGGCCCTTATAATTACAGGCGTCTTTTGTAAAAATCCGGTGAGAAATCTCAGCTAATAATGGGAAAACTTGATCCAAACACAAATAAATAACAACCGTGAAATGAGCATTTAAGTAAACAAGGCTAATAATTTACTTTCCAGACGTTAATTTAAATTTTCAAATTACACTAAAATAAAACAAGACAGTCTCAAATAAACCCAATTAACACATAATAGGGCTCATAAAATGTGATTCATCCCAACAAAGATATCTAATAAAGGTCGGCACCACGTATTAATATTATACAGAGCTATTCATTACCGGCCGGTGCCTTCCACGGCGTCGGGAACGTGTAATTAGGTGTATTGGAGTGGGTCATTTTCGATAATTCATAATGTATGTTAATTATGGGGCCGAAGCAGCCTCGGGACAAGCGCACCCCACCCTCCTCCGGACCGTGTTTGTATGTAGTGCTTATAAATAAATAATAATTGGTAACAGACCGCCGGCAACAGACGCGTCGCAATCTGTTATTATGGATTGTTTGATTTTAGTATATTAGTGGGACGAGTTGTACGGCCGTTGTAAACGCCAGATAGCGTACGGCATTATAGGGTAAATTGACACGCAACACTATGGTTTAATAACCATTTAAGGGCAAAGCTGCACTGATTCTCACGCTACTTCAATGTCGCCGTAGCATACATACAAAGAGAATAATACCGATCATCTGATATGGAAAGTGAAATCAATTTTCAAAGAATTCGTACCATATTTTCTGGCAAAGAATTCCTTCAAAAGTGTACTGAAATCGTTCGACAGCAGGCAACTAGTACGTCAAAACAAGCAATCCAGCACACGCAATTAAGTAGGCACCAACCACATCTACATTGAGATGTGAGCGAGCGAAAATTTCCGCGTTCAGCTCAGTTCAGTCTGCACGCTCACAACACTTTGTGTGTTTTTCACGGCATCAACGAGCGCCACGCTGAAAAGCCTCAGGCTCCTAATTAGGCTGAAGTCGGACGTGCCAATTAATTCAAGTTTCACTCGGAAACTTTGCCGCGTCAATTAATTTCATAGTTAATTAGCAAGGCCCGGACAAAACCTCGTCTACGAAAGAAAGGCTAACGATGCCCGCCCGCGGCCCCGTACAATGCACCAATTACACCCAGCTTTGTTGTGTGGAAGCGCACTCGCATCCATCCCATCCTATGCCATTCCACGCAACCTACCTCACTCAACTGTACTCAACACGGATTTTAGAGATATCACCTTTGGAATTTAATTTACACAGACATATATATTTATTTTTTCTTGATTGATTTAGTCAACATAATACTAAAACTAATTGATAACAAAAATAAATCTTGATATATTAATGCTGTAATTTTATGTGCCAAACAGTCGTTACAAGTGAAATCCTCTTGATACTTTCGTTGCGGCAATAAATAAAATCATTTTATTTTATTTGTAGGCATTGTCTTACATCAAGCAATAATGGGCCACGAGCGGGCCCGCGCGCTCCGGAGAGAATTTAAGTACATCACGCGGCCGAGACGCCGGCATTCGGGTAATAACTCCTCGCAAATAAAATTTTAACCACTGCTTAATATCTGGCGGTACGTTTCTTCCAGCAAATTGACAGACAGTAAAATATTTTATTCGCGCAATAATTTCATTTGAACAAAAACAAGAGGAGTGGGGCGTGAGCGTCCCTCCGCGAGTTCTTCCACGTGAATTAACCTATTAAACACCGATTCTGGAAAATAAACTCCGTATTTTGTATTGGTTCGTAAAACGGTGAACTGTTTAGGAACTGTTAAAAACGTATCTTATTTGTAGTTACATTTTTAATAACATATTTCTGTTTATCATTTATTTTTCAGTTGCATCAAATTTTAATATCCGACATAAAACCATATGTAGGAAGAAGTATGGATTCTAAAATTCTGCACGAGTATGTCAAAAGACCGATCAATCGTCTTGATTGCGGAACTCGTTGACTGCTCACGTTACTTCAGCCTGATGTACGTCTTAAGTTGGTCTTAAGTGTTTGCCAAGTTCCATCTAAGCGCGGCTCGTCTTGGGCTTAAATGGAGCAGCCACTATAAAGCCTTCATTTATTATATTTTCAGTTTTGAATTTTGGGATGATGTTTATTTAAATATTTTTAATTTTGGTATGTATAAATATTAGGATTTTGCGACCACAAGAAATTAAAAATCGGCAATACCTATTAGTGTTTTAGAATAAATATTTATTTAACACAGAATTATAATTCTCTGTTAAATAAATATTCGCATTAATTCAAATTTGCGGAAAAATTGCACTTGCTGCCTGTTACTTGTTGTATTTAATTTCAGATGTTTTGTTTGTGGTGACAATACATAGTTTTGTATTTGTGATTTGCAGATTATAACTATTGAAAAGTATTTTAGCTACAGAAAGATTTTTGATATACTAATATTTCAATAAAGAGATCATGTACAACTAATTTAAATGCAAATTACTACTAATTGCTAAAGTTTAACTAACCTATAATTTTCTTAACTACTTAATTATTGCGTTAGTAGGTATTTGAGATTTGTAACATTTATAAGCATTTAAATTTATTTATCTCGGATAAAATATTTTTTAATTTTCACTAGGGCAGATGGGAATCCAGTCTGCCTTATTGCTTTCGCCACTGGGGTTGATGGTATTTGCTTTATTCCTGTTATCCCATCACTGGTACTACTGGGGCACATGGGAATAAATATTCCTTTGCCTCCTCAAAGGGCCAGACGGGAATATATCACGCTAACATCTTAACACGCATTTCTATTTCTCAAATGTTTAGAGACGAGAGCTCTGTAAGACGTTCGAGGACTGCTTGTTTAGACCACACGTCCCAAGTATGGAAAGTCTTGAGCTGTAATCGAGCGATGAGCCGAGAGAGCTCACACCGCGCCCGACCCCGTTAGCTTTGTTTTCCCGCGCCATGTCATTAGTGGAAAGCCCTCGATATTTTCGCAAGCATCGATTATTTTTAATGGTCCGCCGTCGGCGTAGACCGCCGCACGTCCCTACCAAGTAATTTGATTGTTACGTGTTCTGAGGAAAATAGTGAAGCTGTCTGAATTAGACAAAATTGCGGAGAGATTCACCGTCATTTGCGCATCATCAGATAAGATGGCGTATATGGTACACCTAATTTATTTTCAAATACAATTATTTTCTATACTGATAATCAGTCATGCTACTGCACTGATAATGATTTGTATTCAATGAATTGAATTTTTTATGAATTTCCACTTTGTTTCCTGTCACTATTTTATATATATATATAGGTCCTGCCCTTGAGCAAAGGTCTCCCTTATATCTCCTCATAATTCATTGTCCATTACAAATACAATGAATATCAAATATTTTTATAAAAATAAACAGACAATGTTAAAAGAAGACAGGACCAGAAAAAATTACAAAAAAAACCTTATGACAAATAAAATCTATCCCAGACAACCTTAGCTGGAAGAGAGATATAGATTAATGATAACACATGCGTACTATACAAGGTGTGTGTCACTATACAGGGTGTTATTATCGCAAGTAAGTGGGAACGCACGTAGGTATCTCGCCCCAGCCCGCGGCACAATCATTACGGGATCATTAAAACTCGCCGTCAACCTGTTGGCCGTTACTCACGCCCTCCACTTTTGCGCTATTCCTCTTCAATCGCGGCTTAGAAGTTATTTGCTTTGGATTTTAATGGGACGACTTTACGGATGGATGGGTTGAATTAAAAAGTTCAGATAAAACGCTCTATGAAATAATAACCGCATTTCACTAATGTTGAGATTTTAATAACAAAAACTTTAAAAAAAATGATATGTTTCTAAATCTACTAGCCATCGATTAGAGAGTAAAGTCATATATAATTAGGTTTTCAACTCTTCGGAATCTTTTTTTGTAATGTAAATATGTTCCTCGATTTCTCTGCACGCCCGATAATACTTGCGAGTCGGACTTGCGCACTAAGGGTTCCGTTCGACATTACTTTAAACCTATAATTATTAATATCGAACAAAAACACGTTTGTTGTATTGGACCCTCCAAATTATTAATTTGAATTGACTGTGTGAATTCACAACAAAATATTCTCTGAATATATCAAGCGTCTACACATCTTATGTATGGGAGCCTCCTTTAAATATTTATTTTATTCTGATTTTAGTATTTCTTGTTAAAGCGACAACAGAAATAGATCATGCGTAAAAATTTCAGCTCTCTAGCTATAAAAGCCTGGTGACAGACAGATGGACAGTGAAGTCTTAGTAATAGGGTCCTGTTTTTACCTTTTAGGTACGGAGCCCTAAAAACCAGTCTAATAGTTTGGTTTATAGATTAAAAGTAAAAAATTGTTTGTAAAACGGCGTTTAATACAATGTCGTTGCGACTTATAAGTACTTTTTAGGTGGCATCTTATAAATTTTAACGTACCTACTCGTATTTGGTCTAATATTTTGGTTTGAAAATCAATATAACTGGATAAAAACCGCCTGCGCAATTATTGTAGCCGGTTCTTACTCTTGAAACTAGTATTTCTGCGAAATGTTGACCTCGCGTCCGTAATAACTTTGCGGCTAAAAATATTTCTAGCTTCCAAATAATCATTTTCTTGGGCAAAAGAGTCTTTTTACGGAAGTCAAACGGTTTCCAAGAATGTCCAAAGTGGCAACCGCAGTTTTGACGGGAATTTAGAAACGGTTTGTAACCATGGAAACTCACTTCTTCTATTCGTGTCCTAGCCTACTTTAGACCTATAGCAAATGATGAAATATTCTATTATAAATTCTTCGTAGTTTTTGCATTTTTAACTTTCCCCATTTTAGGAGAGATAGATACTGAAAGTCCCCGACGACATAAACATTTTAAAATTCGTTAAACCCATGCGTAAAATTTCATTAAGATTGGATTAAAACTACGACCTGTACGAAATTTCTTGCGGACAAACATCTATACATACAAACTGACAGACAAAAGAACATTTAGCCAGATTTGAGCAGGCTTCGCTTGCTCGGTCACTTAATTTTAGGTGAAGTGGAAACGTATGACGATACTATGTTTTAGCAGACAACGGCAAAGCAAATGATGAAGCAGTATGCTAGGGCGACCCACTCAAAATAAGAGACAGACTAAGTTATACTAAATGGAGGCGGAATTCATAGCAGTCTTATTAATCATTTTTACCACTATTTTCAATTCAAAAACCACAATCTAGTTGTAGTAAACAAATTCAACACCTAACATGAAAATAGTGTAATTGTGGTAATTATAGACAACTCGGTTCTTTGCGACAAACTGGTATACTAGTCTAAGTATCTGTAGAAAAAAATAGGCACCGCTTATTAAAATGACGACGTGACCGATCCTGATCCTTTACCTGATAGTGGGAGTCGTTCGCAATGAAAAGAGTGACAAAGTGTCGGTGCGGCGCGGCGGTGACGGTGGCGGCAAGCAAATGAGGCGCGACGTTCACTGCTAACTAAACCAATCGTCCGTACGCTGCTTGCAAACGGGCGTGGAATAGCTGCGGTTATTTCACTTCACTTTTCTAAAATGATTTTGTATTAATTTTTACATTGCTCTCGCTCATTAATTCAATTGTTTACGAAATTTTAAAAAATATAGCATTTTGTTTACGACTTGAAAATTGTAGGAGATTCTTAATTTATGAGATGCGATGGTCGCTGCTAACTAAACCAATTGTCCATGCGAAGCGCAAACGGGCGGGAAACTCTGCGGTATTTACACTTTACTTTTTATAAATATTGTTTTTTTTTTTTGTAGGTAAGTTTACACAATAATCGATTAATGACTTCAAAAACAAGATTCACTAGACATGGACTCTTTGAGTAGGTATTTGAGGAATTTTCATACGATACATAAAACCTTTCAGACGAATTAAAAATTTGTTACACGTGTAACAGAAACGCTTTGCTCGCTATAAGAAACCCCTTACAGCGTGCCGGCCGTCTGCAACGTCCATGTAGCATCATTTGCGTGCTGCTTTTAAATCGGTACTCGGAAACAATACGAGGTGATTTTAAACAAAGTGATTCTAAACAGTTCTTGATATTAAAATAATTAAACTCGTAGTTTTGCGAGCGGTTTCAGAAACAAATAATTTTGAAGATGATACTAAAGGAAGCTGCGTAAAGGCACAGAGTCATCATTTGATTGTATACTATGAGGACCTAGATAAAAACGCGCTGTAAAATCAGTCGGTAACTTACTCGTATTAATATGAAAAAATGCGTCAAGTGGTTGCATTTTTCGTATGATTTTGCAAAAGTTGTGATCACAGATGAGTGACACTAACACGTGACCTACCCTAGGTTCTGATTATAACGTCACGTGTTACACAGACATCCTATGAAATCATGAGGCTTTGATGACTATAGCCACTTATTTTTACAAGGTTTTATTTAGTTGTCACTTTTTTAATTTAGTTTTCCCATTTTCTTTGAATTACCAATTTTTACATGTAAGTCTTAAATAAGAAAAACATACAAGTGGATCAGTTGTAATTTCGTATTAAAATAATAAATATGCCAATAAGTTAAAAAGTTGTCATATTTTATAAACCTCCCCATTTTTATATCTTCTATCTATAATATAAAAATGAATTGCTGAATGTGTTGCAACGAGTAAGCGCAAATCTCGAAAGCAATTGAACCGATTTTGCTCATTATTTATTTAGAATATTCCTTGAAGTACGAGGATGGTTCTGACGCTGAGAACACACTTTTCTATACTCCCATACAACTGATTAGTAATAATCCTTTTAAAGCCAATTTGAACTTTATTAGCAGAATATGTATTGATAAAATATTTAAAGAATCGACTGTTAGGCGGTACGAAGTTCGCCGGGTCAGATAGTTTATAAGAATAAGAAATATATACTGGCCTTTGAATAACGTTCGTTACAGGCAAGTCTTGTTACATTTAACTATTAATTACTTAAAAACTTATTTAAATACTTTCATAGTTCTTATTACATATATTTATTATATTATATATTTACATTGTTACTTATTTCTCTAGTTATTAGTAATATTTTGTAATGGTTGTTCGTTACACAAGAACGACGATTCGACAAGCTGCATTGACATATATTCACTAAGTTTATAAAAAGGATTACTTTCGAAAATTATTTTAATTTTTGTTTCAATATTTTAAAATTGAGTCCCATAATGCTATCTGGTAATTTATTGTACATTAATATTTTGGTGTAAAGTCCCTGTTTCTTACACATAGCTAATCTGTTTACAGACAGGACTCGCCCTTTTTTATTATTGCGAGAAATCCTTTTTTCTGGTATTTCCCTATTCTCATGTGCCTCTAATGGCTATATATAATAAAAGTAGCTCGACAATTCTAAAACTACTAAGCTTAAAAAGTTTTATTTTATTTATTCTTAATCAATAGGGTATTTATTACACCCATTTTTAAAAAGTGTCTCAATTAGATTATATATTATTAGTGACCCACTAAAATTTTGTATTCAATCGTTATGTGCCATAAAAATGCATTTAAATTTTGTATTTTCGAATTTCGCGCGTAATTTGACGAAAACGTATAGTATTTCTCAGTGGATGCCATATTACCCTTTGGTCATGACGTCAGTCGGCTGTGTAAGCAAATGCAGTGACGTTTGAATGTTAATGTTAGTTGTTTATATTTTTAAAATGAGTTATTATTCTACTTATCGTTGGTGTGCTTTTCCTGAATGCAAGAATACTAGTATAAAAACACCGGAAATTTTTTGTATTCAAGTGCCAACTGATATAAATATGAGAAAAACTGGGTACAAAGTTGCTAGTAGGAATCCTGAACTATTATCTGAAAGAACTCGTTTGTACTTTATTGAAGTCATTTTGATGTATGTAATATGGTTTACCTATCTAAAATATCTTAAATCATCTACTTCAACTTTATAAGGGAACGACAATAATAAAGAGCCTATAAATATAGGTACGCTGATAGTAGACAGATGACACTTCTTAAGTTTACATAGCCGTATGACGTAATAACATGGCCACTGCTTTTTAAATGGTATTAATGCTGTTTTCAAACAGATTAAAAAAGCTGAATCTTTTGAATTCAATATTAAAATATAGTTTGATATTATATCATTTTGCATTTTGCTAAACTATCGATTTCCGACTGGTTTTTGCCTAAGCTATCTCAATAATATGTTTTTAGAATTTTTCACACATAGAGTAATAATTATCAACAAATATATGTATCGATATTTACAAAGAAGGTTTGCCTGATTGATGCAAATCACTGTATAGTATTTCGCATGTATAAGAAAATAATAGTTTAAACCTTGAGTTTTAATTACAATATATTATCCTTTTTAAATAAAAATATTATTTGGTCTCTTATATCGGTGTTCGCACAGAAGCTAAATTCATTGTTTGTTATGACCATTGATGTAGAAAATCCTGTTATAAGTAGTGTAGTGCCATCTATCAGACCTCTAGAGAAATAAAACTCGGACATGATGTCAACATTTTACTATCCTTTAACGACATTTAACGTAGGTATTGGAATTATGAATGTTAATATTCTATTTTTGAAAATATACTAACGATTTTGAGAACTTATGGAAGTCGGTTTCAAGTCGGTATTAGGTACTGAAACCTATTGCCGGAGTCCTTATAATACACATTCAATCTTATTCTCTGTTCAAACGTAAGTAAGCGATTATTTACTTTTCTACTAGTGTTTTTTATTTCATCCAACACAGCTAGGCATTTACCTACCTCAAGCTCGCTCGACCACGAAAGTTAGCGACACTGTTGCACAAAATGGATTGTGGTAGCTATGAGTAGCCAGGCAAGCATTAGAAAACGCCCTAACACCATGCTATGATTTCCACACGATGTTTTCCAGCACGAGTAGCTCAGGTTCTTTTTCAATAGTGTGCACTTTATTCAATGTAATGTGTTTATTATTTTAAGTTTTCTACATTGAATCATTTCCTTCTTTCTAAACCACTGCAAATGTATTATAAATCAAATCAAAATATAATCACGCACAAAAGGGCGCGTTGCATCGTCGTTAGCCGTTATCCGTTAGCCGTTGGTAGTAATCCGTAACGAGTGGGTAACGACGTCGGTTCGTTATCGCTGCGGTCGGCTCCCTCATTACGCTACGCGATGCGACGCGATGTGATGCAGTTGGGAATTCAGGAAGAGGCATAGGGGCAAAAGCCATGTGACCAAGAGGTTGGGCCGTTGTAAAACCATGTTCCTACCTGTTAAAACACATTTAAAGCTGATAGGCTCATTTATAGGGGGTTAAGTAAACAGATTATATTTTGATAGAATAATAAAAGACACGCTAGGAGTAATTTGGTTATTGAATGCTACAGTTTGACGAATATAAACTCTGTCAACAATTGAATTATGTTTATTTATTTTAAATTATTGTCAACTATGCGTAAGAAGTATAAAATTTCTTATGGATTCTCCCCTGACTTAAAGCCTGGATCCAGCCCTGAAGTAGCGTCGTGGTTTGGCTTCGTTATTATTATGATGCATTGTGAGCCGTGATATCCGAGCGTTTAGTTTGAGCGTGATTCTTAGTTGGTACTCATGATGTGCAAGATTGACCTACATGTAGATTAATATGTATATACGAATATGCATAAATATTTTGCAGATCGAGCGAGTTCAGTGAGCAAATGAATATTTTTCATGCCTTTCCTTAAAGTATGTCAAAATCACTTTCTTTAATCAGTATTTTCTTGATATCATTTACTAAACCCCATTTTTAGGTGGAGTATTTTCCATAAAATATAGTAAGTATGGCCATTTATCGGCCCATTTCAATGGTTTTAGGCAACATCATCCGCTGCTGTATTTTACAAAAGAATATCGTAAATATAAATATAAACATAACTGGTCAAGAGTTGTTGTTTAGAATAGAAAAGAATACATTATAATTTCAACAGAAAACAAGAATATGACACACAACTTTACCAATTAGGAAATAAAATAAACGATATTACTGCTTTAGATGTATGACATGGTGAAAGAAAAAATATGGTACCTAGCTTATACCGGGCGCCACTGCGCGGCATACTTTTTTTACAAATGTAAGCTTTATTTTAGTATATATATTATATATCACATATTTACATTATATATTATGAAAGCATCATTGTATTTATTTTTGTAACGGTATCACGCAAATATTTTATATATATGTACATATATATATATATGTATATATTTGACGTTACACGTTATAACGTTACCCCTTTTATCCAAAGGGGCAAGGCTATAATTAATATAAAGAAAAAAAAAAAGAAGAAGTTAGCTCCTACCTGACCCTACCAGTAGGACCCTAACTTTGAAGGAAAAGAAAGAAGAAAATATGTACAAATGAATATTTAATTTACTAATTACAAACTGCAAAAAAGATTAAAATTAAAATACTACCTTATAAGTAAAGAACTTAAAATTACTCCTATTTTAAACGGCCGGTTACAATATTCTGGTGGTAGATCACAGAACGAAGGGGATAGTTCATAGACCGAGAGGTAGTTCTCAGATGAAGGTGACAGTCCTCAGATGAAGGTGGCAATTCACAGATGAGGGTGGCAGCTCGAAGATCCGAAGGTGGCAGCTCCAGTATCGAAACGATGAATATAATATTTCAGGTTGCACCGACCTTAACTTTTAAGGAATGCTCCAACCATCCAAATGTATACTGTGTGACTATGTCACATTATCCACATTCTCTTATATTCCTGGGAACTTGTGATGGTTTGATGAAAAATTCACTTTAAAATAAAACTGGTCGCGCCAACAGAATTCCCAGGCCTGCCTGGCCCGGGTGGGCCTGCCTGGCCCGGGTGTGGCCGTAGTACGTAGTTAGAAGAAAACTTGAGCAGAACTGTCTTGAAGAATGCCTCGCGACGTCTTATATAGTCGCGAGCCCGTTTCCTAAAATCTATATTTTTAAATTTAAATATTATAAATGGCCAATACAAAAATAAGTAAAACTAGAGTATTTAGCATAAAACCTTACACGTTCTCATAGAAAAAAATACAACTTTTGAAAGATATGACGTGAAATGAAAATTATTGACGTTGTCAACAATATGTAAACAAACAAATTTTAATATAAAAACGGCAATTAATACATTTAAAAGTAATATTTTCAGCACCAAAAGTATAACGAAATCATCAGAAAATTATTGCGGATATATTGACCAGGTTTTTTACAAAGATATATGAAAAAATTATAAAGTATGAAAGACAACTCAAAACGTTAGTAAAAAGGGCTTTACAATATAATACAGTAGTATAATACAAATACTACAACGTAAAGATTGCCAATGTATATATGTAAAAAAATATAACTTTATAAAAGTAATGTTTTACATTAGCCAACATCCTGATCTACATACTCGTCACTTGAAATGGCATAGCAAATTATGGGTTATTTTGACCCTCTAACATAAAATAAGAAAACTCTTTACATAAATAAATATTATTTAAAATATATTAATGGTTTTCATATGACACGAGCGCGCTCCGCGGTGGTGCCCACGGATCTCTAATCCTTCATAGCATATCAGTGATAAATACGAGTAGCTATCTAACGGCGAAAGAGTTTTTCAAAACGAACCAGTACTTTTGGAATACATTAGTGACATACAAAAATACAAATCTTTCCTCATTACAATATTAGTATAGTACTCGTAGTATCGTACCTACCGATTTCATATGCTTACACAAAAATACTGGTTGCAGCAATTTACAACAAATATCTTAACTTCCTGCCTGGTTCACGAGTATTGAAATAAACATAGCAACAAATAGAGCAGCTCATCAAAATTCGTTGCCTTGACAAAAATAAACCAGACAGACGCTGAATAGAAGAATGCTCAGATAGCAAAGTACCTCTACCCTAATCGAAATGGAAAAACGATCACTTCACTTAAAAAGATCGCGGCCAATAAAATTGAATCGACAATGTCAGCGTTGAGCATACATACTGCTGGCTATACTGTGACGATGATTCCAGGAGAGGGGGGGAGAATGCTGCGCGGGGGAAGGTATACACGGTTTGGGCGGGCGGGCATTTTTATTCGGAGACAGGAAAAACGCGGTCTCAAAACGTATTCGACTCGATGACGATTGATTTGTCCCTATTGAATTGAGTCCGGGATGAAAATTGCAGATAGTTGGCAATTTTGAGCCGGGTTTGGCAGAGCGGTGTATTTGTTCGATGCATGCGTATACAACTTTACGTTCGATTTTAATCAAGCTTCGAAATAAGTTTTTATTTCTATTTACGAGTATATAGTTTGTTTAGGTTACGGTTTAAAAATCGAGTAAGACAGAATTGTGACATTTTTGTTAATATATTAATATACTGTTTTTCATTACATATTTCATCCCTATTTTTATCTCATACTGGCTGACCCTGCGAATTTCCTACCGCCTAACAGTTATTTTTCTTAAGTTTAAAACCTTCCCTGGAGTACGACAAACATTTAAGACCTAAATTAGCCAAATCAGCCCGGCCGTTCTCGAGTTTTAGCGAGACAAACGAACAGCAATTGATTTTTATATATAAGAAGATGAATAGAAAAAAGTCACATTTAGTTGAAGGCGAACGGTAGATCGCTGAGCTAGGAGAGATTGATTAGTAATTTTGTCGAATTTATTTCATGCTTATACTCGTATTTTGCAATATTTAAATACAAATTAAATAAAATATAACCAAAATGTATCAACAAATGCTGCAAATAAATTATATGCAACGACTACAAATAATTCCTTATTTTTTACATTCTTCTTACACTAACAATATGTATGTACATTATTTATCATAAATACGAAACTTAGTCAATTAAGAAGAAAATAGAGTTGCTATATAATTAAATAATTATTGTGCTATTAGCAACTCTTCAATATAAATAAAAATATATAAAATAGGTAAATAGGAACGCTGTAATCACACAGTCCTACGTGATGTATGCAGTAGGTTATATGTAATTGGATATCCTGATTTATTTAATTTTTAAGCTTTTGTTTCAGAATCAGATTTAGGACAAGTACGAGTATTTCGAACTATTTTACATGACCTTATTTTGAAATGTGAAGATGTATAGGATCGAAATATAACAAGACAACCCTTGCCAGGATTGAAAAAGCATTTTTACAATAACATTTATTTAAAAAAAAATAGATGTGATAGCACCTTTATATTCTAAACCTTATATAGTAGTAACTAAATATAAGGTATGTTTAATAATTATGAGTTTCAAATCAATAAGCGTAAAACAAGGTTAATGCTCAGAGATCTAAATATGTAATATTAAATTTTTATGTGTACCCACGAAACATATATAGAGGAAGAGAATAAAAAAAATATTTGTAGCTATTTTCTGGACAGCTTTCTGATGGTTAGACTATTTAAAATCTGCATACAAAAAAAACTTTCTAAAAGTTTGTAGCAACTTACTTGGCGTGCGTGTGGGGCGGTGCGACAGTCACGCTGCTCTCTTTACCGCGACACACAGTCACCAAGATTCTAGTTCAAACTTTCAGGCATGTATCGTAAGAAGAAAAGTTGCTGGTGCGTCCGCGTCGGGCGGTGGACGTCACGTCGGCGAGCGAACTGACGACTGAGCGACCGAGCGGCGAGCCGAGCGCGCCGCGGCGCTGGGAGGGCCTTCCGCTCAGACCGCCCTCGCCCCACCCATTGCCGGACACGCCCACCTGAATTAATAAAGGCGGCAAACACCGCCGGACACGCGGACAATGCCGCATTGTCCTGCGTCCAAAATAGTTTCAATTAGAATCGAGGATGAAGCACAAAAGCCTCAGCCGGCGGATCATTCACGGCGAAATTGGCCGATGCATGCACGATTAGCGACACTTTATCCTGAAACTTTAGATGGAGCTAAAACAGATGTAACAAGTTTCGATATAGTTTGGCGTAGAATGAATCCATTCAGTAGAATGGAGAAACTTAAAACTTATACTGCATATTCCACTTGGATGCCTAAAAACTCAAAATTAAAAATGAATTTAGTACAAAGGATGATTTCGTGGGTTACATTTTATTGTCATGTTGTCTATGTAATCTATCAATAGCAGCATCAAATTATAATACTAAGAGTTTTTTATGGCTTAATAATTTTTGCATTATACGTAAAGGGCATAATAAATAATCTTGTCTGTTTAAGATTGCATTATATAATGCAATGTTAAACTTAAAACTCAAATCACACCTTCTAAATACCTACTCGAACCGTCCCAAAACTCATTCGAAATTCCAAAGATATTCCAAAATACGAGAACATAATCCGGTTACATCTTCAAGCGTAGTGTCCTTCCAACCAAAAGCTAACGGATATTCACTAGTTCGAACGTTACTTATTGGCGTGATCGTGAATAGCTCCTTAGCACAGAAGCTTCTGCATAAAAATAACATGCAAAATAGTATACATATGAACGAGTATGCATTTCTCTTTGTTTGTAATTAAGCCACATAACTCTACCAAACTGTTACTCTAGTAAAAGAGTAATTGAACACATTAAGGCTCAGAATATATTCACAATACGACACAGTTATATTAATAACACTCTATTTTATGTGGAAAAACTACCAAAACCAAGACCAATAGTTACTAAAGCGTCACTTACACATTAGAGACCAGCAGCTTGATTCAGCAAGCTCTGAATCGACGATTAGCTTTGAAAAGTCTACCGTCTTCGTAATGAATACTTTTCTTTACGAAGAAAGATTCTATATAGAAAGATCTAGACAGATTTTCGAAGCTAATCGTGGAATCAAAACTTGCTGAATCAGGGTGCTGGGAAGACTAGCTAACGACACCGGTCAGTCTAGCCTTCTCTATATTACAAGTGGAGGTTTTCATGTTTGAATATTTTTATTTATGTTTATAAAGATAAGGAAATATTTAAAATTATAATTGAGTATCACTCTTAGTTATATAAATAAACTTTTTACGGTGTTAAGGATTTAAAATGTCGATCTGAGTTTAAAAGAAAGCGGCTGGGCTATAACGCTAGTACAAAAAATGACATATTTCGTAATTTTCTTAACATTTTTTTTAATCACAAACTAATCATATTAATAAAGTAACCAAATAATCCCTGGGCTCCCAAACTACAGAGAATCCTCAGTATGCTGGTGGAAGTGTCTAGTCCGGCGTGACTGTTTGCCTTCCGCTTCACGTTTCTTACCCTCGACATGTTTACACTTAAATTCACAAGTATAAGGAGCCGATACCTTGTGTAACGTCAGGTGGCAAACTCATTCGAAAGTCACACGCTTTCGTACTTTCAAGATCTATTTTGATAGGTAAATATGGGAATATTGATAAATTGGCAGAGATGAAGTAAAGAGTCGCTCACTCGCTCAGCGTTCAGGTTTTTCGATAGTTTTAGGCGACATTACGATATTACATAACAGGTGTCATAAGAGTGATGGAAATAGTACACGGTAGAGTTTCCATGAACTCGTACGAAACGCTTTGCGTCTACTTTTTATTGTGATAACTGCAGATTGTGTGACTTGATGCTGACTATTTCCTGATAGCTATAATCTGGGTCTTTTTAAGTCACAGGTGAATCGGTTCCTACTAGGCAAGCGTGCTCTATCTTAGGCCGCATCATTGCTCGACATCAGGCGAGTTGCAATCAAACGCTAGAATACTCATTACTTTATTTAAAAGGGAAGATATAAAAGATGTGTGTAATACTCGTACTGACGCAAAACGACATCTAAATAAGTACGTGGTTGTATTTCAATTTACAATCATATATTCACTAAAATGGGATAGGGATAAAGATGCATGTTGTTTTTAAACTAACTCGTAGTATTTTTCCTTAGCTTAGCTCGACGTGTTACCATGCTTTAAATCATTAAGGAGCAAATAGCTGAAACGCCAGATTTAACTTTTAAAAATGTAAGACATTAAATGACGTAACGAAAATAAGAAATATCTTTAAAATACTTTTTAGGATTTGAAAAAAATTAAATTGGTCAAAAACGTCGCAACTACCACTTTTGATGAATATACATATTTTCTCCCTCAAAAAAACCTTTTTAAAAAACTAAACGCGTCTCTGTAAATATTTTGAGGAATTAACAATATTTCTAATTTTTTACCCCCCATGTTTTATTACGATAATGGAAATATAAATGAAAAATATTTTATTTTACCCAGAATGTAATAACTACGTGTTTAGAAATAAAATTAATGTTCCGAATAATGTTATACTCGTCAAAAGCTCGTACAAAAAATTATGTCATTAATTATCTGTATTTTTATTGTACGTTTTGGTACGGTCTACGGTTTGATTTACGCGATTTATCTTCTTTGTTAGCAGTATCCTTGCGGAATAAGAGTGGCGTTGTCAAATAAAAAGATACCCGGAATTTATTCTTTTTATTCGAGAAATACTTAAATATAGTTATTTTAATATAATAGACGTAAACAACTAAAAAAGGAATAATAATATTGAATTAATAATTGAATCTAATTATTTAAACAAGTTTAGAGCAGGATTTTAATTTAATTACGCCACGGTTAGTACTCTGTGGAATACTTATTTAGAAGTCGCGTCTTCAGATAATTAGGAACATATTTTTTACGAGCTTGAGAATGATGACAAGAATATAATTATTCGGAACATTTCTTAGTTTTTCAAAAATGTCTAAACACGAAAGTATGGCATTCTGAATAAAATGAAAAAATAGGTATTGTCTACGTAACCCTTAAAAGTGACAATAATAATTTTGTGAAATTATTATTGTCACTTACACACCAAATTACGTGAAAATGTTTTAGGGTTGTCTAGGTCTACATGGATACTTTATAGTTTAGAATCCGAACACCCGTCTGTCCGTCTGGCCGTCCTGTGTAACATCTACAGTTATGGACTAAACTGAGTGAAAGTTGGTACAAGATTCAAGGGATATTTTTTTTCACCCTACCATATTGTGTGTGGATCATTGAACGCTGATATAACCTTGTTGTAACTTGTAAAAGTCTTCTACACTATTATTTAAAAATCAAATCGAATGTTCGAATGTTGAACCTGTAAAAAATATTCAAATCGGCCGTACATAGTAGCAGATTTTGATATTTTGAAGGAAAACAATCAAAAATACCCCTCAACTGAAAAGTTTAATATGATCCCAGAACCTGTCGCTAAGATTAATTTTAGTGCACCGCGTTACGTCAAGATCATACGAAACTCAGACATGAACGTAAGTAGCAATATGCTGACAGACGAAAACAAACTGAGCCAGAAATGAAAGGACAAACGTTGCACTAGCTCGACAATAAGGATTCATAACCGACTCCAAAAAAAGAGTAGTTTCTCAAATTTTGGAGCCTTTCTTTATGTATGTAAAAACAACTTTTTTTATTCAAAGTATGTATAATGTATAGCTGTACCTGCAACCTTCGCAATTGCTATCCTTGTATAATTTATGACAGACCCTATAAATTTCAGCGATCCTTCTGAAACTCTTTTTTGATAAAGATACCCATGAATAAGTATTTTGAACTGTGAATTTTATTAATTGAAACGATACAGAGAAGATTGTGTAAGCATGTTTAGCATGAGTGGACAATTCTGAAGAGCGGTTCTGCATGGCATTAACGCCTATTCGCTTTTTGCAAATTCAGAACTTATTCTTAACAGACTTAAAAAAGAGGAGGTAATTCGTCGCAATCTTTTTTGTAATGATTGCGTATCCCAAGGAGTAAAGACCCTGATACTAAAACTTCGCTGTCCGTTAGTCCGTTTGTCTGTCACCAGGCTGTATCTCATGAAACGTGATAGCTAGGCAGTTGAATTTTTTTACAGATGTAAGGAGGGCAACAGAGTCCCATACAATAAACGTGACTTTTTTGCCGTTTTTTGTTCGATATTAATAACGACAACAGTTAGGAACTAGAACTAATGTTAATGATAAGGGAACGAAACCTTAGTACCTACACGAGACCGACTCACACTTGGAAAATTTTTTCATGAATGTTTTCCGATTTCTTGATATGGATTTAAAAATTTCTTCTTTTGTTCAAAAGTATATTTTATTTCAATTAGTTACAAATAAAATTCGTTAAAATTGGTTTACACTTTTTTATTTGTGTTTATTTTCAGATTTTGAAGTACAGTCTAAGTTTTCCCTATATTTTGTAAAGCGGAAAATATGCTTTCTTCTTTGAATTGAAGCCTGTATCCTTTGCCCTTTGCCCATAACAGCTTTGCTTTCCCCTCACCCTCTTACTTTTTACTTCTTATCCCCTTATCATGAGTAATACTGCTTGTAGGTGAAAGTAAAAATTGAATAATTTACGCTCTGACCATCAATTGAACTGGCGTGGTAGCCTATCTTTTCATAAGGAGACTCCTGCCCATTATATCATATTTAAGACAGCTTTTTATGGACAGAATATTGACAACCACCTCGCACGATCACAGAAGTTAGAGACACTGTCACCTTAAATGGAGCATGCCTAGACTGAAATACACTTGCTCTCAAGAAAGGCTGAAGAAACACACTTGGCGACAACTTCAAGGTGTTAGCTAGACAGGCGATCATTAGAAAACGCCCTACCACTATGCTTCTTTCACGATGGTTCCTTCACGATGTTTTCCTTCACCGGTTGCTAAAGCACTTTTAAGTATTTTTCGGGATCAAACCTCGTGCCTCTCGTACGGCAATCCAACACACGTGCATCACTTGGTTATCAAACAAACACTAAATGCAAGCACGCGTTACCGAGTTATAGTTAAATATGCCTTTCATGCCCCTCCCAAATCCCCACTAATTTTTGGGATAATATTAATTTCAGATAGTCTTTTATAACAAAAAAAAACATTTAAGTCGAACCCGCGTTACCGAAATGTAGTCAAATACGACTTTCATCCCCCTTCATACTGGAACCCCCACTAATTTTCGAGATAACATAAATTTTAGTTAGTCCATTCTAAAAAAAAAAGAATTATTGAAATCAAAGTACGCATTACTGAGTTATCACTTAATAGGTCATTGTGAACTTCGGGATAAAAAGTTGATACAATGTTACATTATGGTACAAACTTTATATATCCCAAGTTTATTCGAATACATCCAGTAGTTTCAGCGTGATGCCTAGTCAAGATACAGACAGACAAACATACAAAGAGACAGACAGACAAAATTGAAAAAAGTACTGATTCGAATTTAGCATCGATAATTACATCCCCCTTGAGTGAAATTTTCAAAAAATATGCAATTTACAGAATTGGACCTGTAACAGTTTTATTATAAGTATAGATAGATATCGATATAGTAGTTCGGTTTATACTCGTAAATAAATATAAGTATAGATAGATATCGATATAGTAGTTCGGATTATACTCGTAAATAAATATAAGTATAGATAGATATCGATATAGTAGTTAGGTTTATACTCGTAAATAAATATAAGTATAGATAGATATCGATATAGTAGTTCGGATTATACTCGTAAATAAATATAAGTATAGATAGATATCGATATAGTAGTTAGGTTTATACTCGTAAATAAATATAAGTATAGATAGATATCTATATAGTAGTTCGGATTATACTCGTAAATAAATATAAGTATAGATAGATATCGATATAGTAGTTAGGTTTATACTCGTAAATAAATATAAGTATAGATAGATATCGATATAGTAGTTCGGTTTATACTCGTAAATAAATATAAACTGAAACTACTTATCGATTCTGATAGCATGTACATGCAATGAATCTATATGTCGAATTGAAATATTTATCACTCCTTTAAAATTATTATTTGTACACTATTCTAATTCCTAAAAGTAGTAAAACTCGTATCGGGTGTTGTAAAAGCGATCTGAGGTAAAGAGCTGGAGACTTCGGTCACGTGTTCCAATATTTATTTTATCAATATTCAAACGTTTCAAATTGCTCGACGTTTTGTCTCCGTATACGTTCGCGAAGAGAATATTCAGAGTATTTTTCAAATTACTACTGCGACGTGCGAAACTTGGACAATAAAACGAACAGAGTTGTTTTATAATATTAAAGAAAATAATTAGGACCTAATGGAAACTTGTTGTTTTTTTATTTATTTTAAAAATACTCAGAAAAATGCGACGCATTTTTCTGACGAATATTAATAAAATCAGTCTGTAAATAGCATCTTATTTTATTAGATATACCGGCATACATTTTGTCGACAATCAAACTTCTAAAGACATATAGAGCCTCTATACTCTTTAGCAGGATCGTTTAACAACTACAACCTGTACGCAAATACCAACTTACAAACATACATACATACTGACTAAAGAAATGTTTACTGATTCTACCTTGATTAAAGAAATGTTTACTGATTCTACCTTGATTAAAGAAATGTTTACTGATTCTACCTTGACTAAAGAAATGTTTACTGATTCTACCTTGATTAAAGAAATGTTTACTGATTCTACCTTGATTAAATCTAACTGTACCTCCATTTAACAAATCAAAATTATGAGAAGAATGACTCCATTTTATGACGCGTAATATTTCCGTTACCTATCACTGGGTTTGCTTAACTATGTCCCCACAGTTATTCAGGATTTCTTCCTATAGCGGCGGGCCTGTTGCACGAAACTTACAAGCCACTACTTGTATAGAATTAAAAAATGCTAGAGCAAAATTTCAGTATTTTTTACCTGTGTGCAAAAAATCTTTACAAAATATAGTCAATAAAGGGTACCAAAAGGCCGACTGCGCCGAGTTTGAATCCAGCAATCAAATATGATGACTTTGTACTTTGGAAATCAATATATTTTTTTATAAAAGATATTTATTGAACATCCTATCAATAAAATTTCTATACTGAGTATCAAAAAAACTGAAACTTTTATCTATTGTTGTTAATCTATATTTTTATTTGTAGTGTGTGTGTAGGTATGTAATAAAGAGATAAATAGAAATTTAATAATTTCTTTTTTTGCACATCAATTACTAACATGGATATTGAAATGAAAATTGTAGAGAAATATGAATACTAATTAATATAAAAAAAGATATAAAGTTTTTCAATAAATCTAGATTTTTTTTAATGTACAGATGATGATTTTCGTGAAACAGGGCCCTGGTTTCCAGATCCATTGGCATTCCACCGGCGAGTCGATCAAACGGAAAATACACTTGTCGTACATTTAACGTGGAATTTTATGATTTAACCCGACAAGGAATTATTGCCAATGGTTTGAGTGATTGTTCAATTTTATAGGGTTTCTACTTATTTTTAAATTGTGCTTGTGGAAAGTTGTAAAATATTTTACCAATGTGTATAATTACTTTTAAACTTGTAGTTTCTTAAATATCCTTTGTTGTACCTATTACTTAGTAGTTTTACCGAAAGTTGATCTTCAAAACACAAACTTTATTGCAAAATTGTAATATTTTTGACATTGATCTTGATATTTGTTTTAGCTAGCTCTGTCAATCTTATCAACTCCCATATCATAAAAAACATTAAAACATGTCCATAGTTAAGAAGTATAGTCTGTTCCTGAAAAACAATAATTTTGTGACTGCCACGATATCACTAGTTTAAAAAAAAATAACTAGTAATATTTTGTTATGTAAGTATTCTAACAGTCATCCAAATATGTTCAGGGATTTATAAATAATGTTGGAATAAAGAAAAAGCAAGAATATTTCACTCCCTAAAAATCAGTAGAGTAATTATTAAAAACGATACGATTCTATCTGTGACAAGATGCCATGTCCAACAAGCAAAATAACGGAGCAAAGACACGACATTACGATGTAGTGTCACTTTTTGGGCCTTTGGGATAAACATAAAAATACGAAGGCCCTGTGTGTTCGAGACCTAATTCCTGGCGAACGTCGGTCTTCTACCGTCAAATTTGTGAACAGGGCTGCCCAAAATATAAAAATGGTCCTACCTACCTATTTGTTGATTTAGCAAGTTATTTTTAAATGAAGTTCTTTTTAGAAAAAAAAAATTACCGACTTTCATTAGGGCAGGCGCCGATAATTTTTTTTCAATTAATTTCGATATAATATTTCAACTTCTTGACACATTAAAAAAAAAAAATTTTTTTCAACTCGATTCAGCCTACACTGATAATTCAGGTAACTAAAAAATAAATTGTCTAATTAAGTTCCTATTCGTTTCTCTGGAAGTCAGTAGAAAATATGAATTTTAGAAGTATAGCAAAGTTTAATTTTAGAATAATGTTAGACGCGTGCGAGTGCGTGGAGGCTGTTTGTTAGTAGCGAAGTAATGCGCAGAGATGTGCTTTCTACGGCAGAAGAATACCTCGCGAATGCAATGATGACGTGCGGTGCTCTATAGCAGTTCTAATTAGTTGTGGGTCATACAAAGATCACCGTTATTTTGGTGAGGAAGACGAAGTGAGCACTAGAAATTAATTTGGGAAGTAGGTTGGAATTGCCTATTAAGTGACGCAAACAGGTACTATTTATGAGTTGCCTCGCTCTTAGGAGGTATAATTATATGCTATTCATATGGAGTTTGTCTTAATTTCAATATCTGGTGAAATTACCATCTGTAATAAGCCAATTGTTGGTAAATCTAGGAGCGATGCCACCCCTGCGAGCGAAGTTCCCGCCGCGATGTCTTCGTCCGAGTGACAGGCGGCGACATATTTTATTCACGACGCAGCTCCGTAATTCCGTCGATGCAGATAAATTGTTTTACCGCGGAGCCACGTCCCACGACTTTGGCGTTTGCATGATGAGCTCGTTTTTTATGCCCGAATAAAATTGTGTTAGCCACCGCGCGCGAGACGTGTGAAGCCCGCCGTAGATTCTCGAGAAATTGTTTTTGGGAAGCCTGCTCTGATATTTATGAAAGTTGGCATGTCGAGATGTACGTTTGACTGAAGGGTGAGGTGGATTTTAGGATCTTCGGACGGTCCGTAAGGAATATAATTGTTTAGGTTAGAAATAAATGCCTTTTACGAAATTTAAATACCATAAGATATTTTTTGTTTAGCTCTAGAGCTATATCTCTTCAAGCTCTTCTGAGGTGGTGAATGTTTGACAAGAAGTTATTATACCTACATTAATGTTAAACGTTAATGTAGGTACTTCTTGTCAAACACTTACCACCAAATATCCCTCACTTTTCCCAATAAGCTAGCACCTTTAGTGTAGATACCAGCCACTAGTCGCAACTCGCAAGATCTTGTAAACACTTCGAATGCGGTGTAAGACCCGACAAACGACGCGACACACGCGCCGCGGGACCTGCTTGTAACCCACCGCACTCGTCTATCAATATTAAATCAAGATAGGCGACACACATATCGACAAGAAGACAAGATGCGGCTTCAAATGCACGACGGCTTGGTTAGCGAGCTTTCGATTAGTGAAACAAATATATTTGTTCGAAGTGTAGTAGGTATACGAGCCGTTACGTGACTAAGTTAAGTAGGTTTACTTAGAGCACATTCACATTTTTTTCTATAGAAAATTAAATAAATGCAAAATTAGACAACGCACTCGCACAAACTTTTACCTAGACCCACACAAACTTCTAGCACACATATCTACAACTCGAATAAAATTCACTAACCTAGAAAAAGAATACTCAAAATCTAATTTCGTTAGAAACAGAAAGATCCTCAAATTCTCGTCGAAACAAAATCACCTTTGACCCGTCGTCGTCGGATTATGAATGTTTGTACTGAAAATAATGCGCGGTTGCGGTGTTCGGTGCAAATATTTGAAGACGGAGTCAAAGGGTGGGTTTTTGCTGGTCCTTTGAGCTCGCGGTCTGTGGTCAGGTAACCCGATTACCTCGTGCCGGCCCGCTCCGCCCGAGATCACAGCAAAACATAGTTTGCTAATGTTTGGAGACAACTTCAGAGCTAAGGTTTTGATAAACGATGATTCTAATGAGGTTATGGTCTCTGAAGATGAGAAAGCTTAAGTTGTGCAGATATATATACGTATACCTACAGTTGCATTGAAAACAAAACAATGCCATTTTATTTGTAATTCTTATTTATATGCTACAATAATCTTCTGAAATACATAGAACAAACATTGAAAAAATAACATCGATAAAATCAATACATTACTAAACCAAGCACAAATATCTTCAGGCGGCTCCGGTTGCATTTTCAAAACCGTAGTTAAACATTTTCACATAAAATAAAGTCGTTCACAAAGTTAACTTGCTGCTTTACGACTGACTGTCAGTAAAGTGTATCAAATAAAATTGTTATCCGTCAAAACATCCCGCACTCTTCTGTAGAAATGCAATGACATGCCTACGAGCACACTTTGTGAAGATTAGAAAAAACTAGAAGTGTCAGCTGTTTCTTTATTGATTTATACTTAAGACTTAAAAGACTTATCTGCTATGTAAATCTGACTATGTTTTTCAATTAACTATTTATTATAATACATTATCTCATTTAATAACTCCAAAAAGTCCATTTAATTATATTTTAGTCACTGACGCATGTATATCTAATTTAAAAATACAAACAGCTACGATTATCAGTTTTATCGTACCTTCTTGTATTTGCAACAATCTACGAATGTCTAAAAAGAATGATAATATTCTAAGATGCAGTTTAACCAACAAATAGAAGAGTCAAATTAAGTATACAAAAATATAGATTCAAGAAAATCTTATCGAAATGTGTCTCGTTTTAAAGTCAGTAAGACATTATCTGGATGGCATCTACTATAAATTCGTGTTTCCAATTCCGACAATACAAGCCACTTCTAGCATAATAATTGCATACTATTTGTGTGCTCCTGAGTTATTCAGTAGCCAGCAAAGGCTTCCCAGCACTCTACCTGCGGTTAGGTGTAACTTAACGAACCCTCGCTGAATCTTTAATATAGTTTCATTTAATGTAAGCTAGTTGCCGACTTTACCAAGGGATGTTTATTTTGAAAGGCTCGAACTTTCCGCTTCATAAATAAACTGGCATGTCGATATGAATTTGTGATGGACGAGGTCCACGTGGAGGATAGTTTGAATAAAACTTTGAAGGTATATTGACATTATTCATACGAGACAATTCCACTGTATAGGAAATGCGCCTGTTAGAGTCAATATCTTCTAAGCATTTGACGACCCAATAACTTATAATTGTAGAATTGGATGTACCAACGAACTGAAGGGCTTCAATTATAATGTTTATATAAAACGGGGTTTCCAAATAATATCAATCCACAGGCAGGCAGGTATTTCTGAGCAGAATTAATTCCATTACCAATACAAACAAGCCTTCAGGTGGCTGCGCTCTTCAAACGAGGGTACTTCGCAAATTAGATTTTGCATAAAGCCTATTTTAATTTGCGCCGTCGCTAAACACTGGAGGCTCTTTAATGTTTAAGTGGGGCACAATCTCGCTATTGAGCGGGGAAGGGCGGGCGGCGACGGCGGCCGGTTGACATTCGGCAATGCAAATATGTTCTTGGTCGCGCGAGGCAGCCGGCCAGCGCGATAATAAGCTTACCAAAGGCCGGAGCGCCGCCCCACGCTCCGCCCGCCCTGGCCGAGGACTCGCGCTGTTATTAAATTCTTTTGTTAGCCAACAGCGGCCAAATGCCCAGTTATTTACGTGCCGACCGACCGCGGGATCAACGTAAATATCTCCCGTGTGTCTTTTGAACTCGCAGTTTGCAGGATAAAAGCGGATTATTAGCAAGCTTCACATTCTCCCTCTCGGACCCGAATTGCAGGTTTATGCGCGATATTATTTCTCAAATTTACGAAAGTTGTCAGCTTACCTAATATTGAAGTAAGGAATAGTAGCAGGTGTTTCGATCCCCACTCGTTACAAACTCGACGTGTGTGTGTATTTCATGAAATACGATCGTAAAATGAGCTGAATAAATTAAACGTGAAAATCCCTTCCCTTCGCTCCGTAGCTTTTGTAGATTTAGAGATCTAAACGCGCTTCATTTCGAGAACATTACTCTCTGTTCAACAATAAAACTCATTAATTCGGAGGTGCGGTCGCCTATTATAAATGTTTCACGTATTAATAAAATTAACAAAGCGTCGGAACACGAGAGGGCTATTTCCCGACAAAGCGTCAGAGCGGAGTACAATGGAATCTAAAATAAATACGAGGAGTTTAGCAAACAGAGTTCACAAAGAGTCCACCTGGCGATGGTGGTGCGCGGCGATGGTGGTGGCGGGAGTACCTACTCGTACCGTGCCAGTGTCGACAACGGAGTTCAATTAATGGCCGCAAGGCATCCGTCCGATCGTCGGAAAGTCTCGTGTGCTTCCCCCAGGCCGCCCAGAGTCTAGCGAGCCTTTAGTTCACGCTGTGAACAAGAAGATTAATCAACTTTAACTGCATTAGCCGGGACGTATAGCTCATGCCATCAATGAAACACGAGAGAACAGGTTTTCATATTTATAATGACATCATAGAAGTTTGCCTGATTAGAGAAGCTACATTTGTAAGCATATTTTTATTTCAATTAAAACCAGAACATTTGATATATTATCGGATGCGAGTATAATTTTTTTTATTATAATAATTTTAAGTCATTTCTGACCTTAATTCAGCAGAAGCCGCGCGAGACAATTTATTTGTTATTTTGATTTAAAACCCAAACACTGGACATGTGGGCCATTTCAAAAATATTAAGTACATATTTTCCGAATCGGTTCAGTCGTCCCTGATAAATCATTATATATAAATAACAGCTGATTTGAGCACCTTGCCCTTATTTAGGAAGTCGGTAAAAATACTATATCAACCGGAAGGCATCCTTTAACTTAATCGAACTAATCTCATCCAACAGCTCTTTAAAATAGTTAGGCACCAAATGCAACTCTTCGAATTAAACATAAACTGATAAGAAGTAAAAGTAAAAATTAATAAAAAAACGCGATTTTGTTACGGCGGCCATCTTTTAGCGTTTTATATAAAACATAGCTAAGAACACTTTCAAGTAATTCACCTTTCAAACAAAAAACAAAATGTTAACCGTTTCATTCGTTCAGGAGCTACGATGCTATAGACACACATACACAAACACGTCAAGCTTACTCGTATTACACCCCGTCGTATCTTCATCGTAGGTTTAAAAGAAAAAGCTTGGACTCTTGTCAAATTGCCCATAACATAACTTATTCCTCACACTTCTAAAATAACCGTATCTATTCGTAACGACTTAATCCCAGCTTATCTAAAAATGTGCTTTTCTCGGGTCCGTGTGAAGCGATCTCTATCTGTGTCCAAGCGGTGGGCGGCGCGCGGCGTTAAACCTCGCTTATCTCACAAATTACACCACTTTACTGGACCCTCTCTAAAACTGCGAACAGTAAACCTTTTTGCACAGCTTAGCACACCACCGTTCGACTGATCGCTACTATAGGTGTGCAATATATTTTAAGTCGCATCGATATTGGGCTCACATTAGTTTTAATTTTTACGAAGCGTACTAACTCAAACTATCAAACATACGAAATAATTTTCAACACATTATAATTACGAGTATGTGCCTCATAAAATATACATATTGTAATGAAAAATTAGTTTGTAGACGAGTTACAATGTATTATTAACTCTGACTATTCAAACTGTCTCGTCTGTTCATCACAGAGCTGCAAATTCATACCTTCCATTCACATGACCGCAAGTAGCCCACTCGCGCATTGAAGCGAGCGATTGTCACATCATACAGTAGTAGGGGGCGGGAGCTTACCGATCAGGAGCGGGCCCGACATCGGATTTTATTGCCATTCGTATTGTCAGCCAGAGATTTACTTTGACGTGTCGGAAATTCGTTTGTTGACTCTTCGCAGCCATTTCCGAACGTCTATCTGGAGGTCGACCACAGCTATTCCTTTTTTGTTCTTATTCGTGCGGTATTGATAGGGGATTGTGGGATACTGGGCGGTTGACGTATTTCGTAACATATTCACTGGTTTGGTGATAATATGAGTATTGTTTGTAAATGCACATTTTCACATTGGTGAGTCTGAATCGACATTATTACTCATATTAAACTTGACAGAACATGTAAACGACTACAAAAAAGAAGAGGTTCACAATTTTGTCGGAATCTTTTTTCTCTTTTTTATGTGGGTCCCCAAGTAAGCATCGACTTGGAACTTTATTTCAATTAAAATAGTGTAAGATACCAGGTTGTTAATACTATCAAAATGGTCTTAACATTTGATTTGTAAATCAAAATACTTTAATGCCGAATTGAAGTCGGTGCCCACGTTTGTTACACGACTGAAAAGATGGAGGGTTATGTCATTCGAGTGTATTGTATGTATGTATATATGTACTATAATTTCTTTGGCACGCCCTAGAACCTAAACAGCTTGTCGTATTTTTATGTGAGTAGTGTCAATAGATTCTATCGAACTTGCTTCTAAAGAGTTATTATTGAAAGGAATTATTATTATTTGCGTGTTTACAATACGCAAATATTATACCTACCTAATAGAGTTCTCAAAAACGTCCATAGATTAAATAACAAGTACCTATGAAGTGTAACGCCTGGCGTAGCACATTAACAATGTTTCCTGAAAGCCTTTGTCTGCTCGGCGAATTAAGCGAAAGGCGAAAATTTAAATACTCTACGCTCTACCTGAAGCCCGGTGGTGGTGTTTTACATGTAAGAGATGCATTTTGCATGCTGTGTGTTGCGACAAACCGTGAATAAAATTTATCATTAGTGTAAATATTGAGAAATCCATATTTAGCTACATTAAACGCGAAATAATTATAAAATCTAAATAAATATAGTAATTACTTATATTTTGATTAGAGAAATCCTTATTTAAAAGAAAATATACTTACAATAAGTGTTACTTGCTTTGAAATCGTTATACCTTTACCCATCAAAATCGGTTAAAATACATCTGAAGTAAAATTAGAATCGTATAGTATTAATATTACTATTAAATAGACTATTTTAATGCTACGTCAATGACAAATATAGAAAAATAATTAAAGATAGATAAGGTCAGAAAACTCTCGATATTTTTTTTTTTGCCAATAACTACGAACTACCTATGCATTAAGTCGAAAACAAAGGACTAATCGGGCTTTCGAAAGGACTGTTTCACTTTCAATAGAAAGTAAAAAACAAACCAATGACACCTCCAACTCATCTACTTTTTCCACGTCCTCTCGTTTGAGTGTCACCACAAAGGTGTAGAGGGAAGACAACTCAATTAAAACAACCCCGTGAAGGCTCTACTCGACCGAATCACATTACCGAGCGATTAAGCAAAGGCTTTTCAAACGCATGCAAGTCAATTGTCTGTGCACCGCATACATTAAACGGAATAAGGTGCTCGTTTGAGGTATAGCATTACTCGTTAAATTCGTTTTAAACAAGTGGAAAATGGTGTTACTCATTCATAAAATACATGTTTTCTGACTTAGGTTTCTGCTACTTTGGTACAAGAATTGTTCAGTATGGTTCTCAAAATACCTATATTAATAGGTACTCGATTAATTTGTATGTAGTTACGTATACTATTTTATACAAAGTATTTTTAAAAGCTAGAATTACAGTTAAAATACTTAACGTTTTGTATTTACCACAAAACAACACAGTGCATTTTTTGGGATATCCCGTGAAATCCCAGAAAAAAATTACTTCTCATTTGTCCAGTTTTTCCCTTATCTGTCAGTTTATTACGGAGGGCGTAAATGCAAGCCAATCTGGCCAATGGCCGACTTAGGGAAGGTTCTACTCCCAACCAGAATAGATAACCACATTTTCCCCAAAAGTCGCAACGCAGTAAAATAGCAATAAAACCGTAGCTGAACAAAATAAATGTAAAGTCAATGTCTTAGGCAAGTTGCGGAGCACGCTAACAATATAATTTTACGTTCGAAAGACTTGCGATGGTAAGTCTTTAGTCGTTATTCGGGTATACCTATCTCTAGTTTGGGAAGGGTAATTTATTTGGAAGTTGGCTCATTAATGAATTGGGCGTCTGCCGCGCGCGATGGGCCGCGTGCTTTTTATGACGATTGTAAAGTTGGCTGCGTTGTCGCCGCGGGAGGCTTTATTACTCGCTACAGCCTTCGAACTTAACGTCTCAATTATTTAAATGTTATTTGTTAATAAATGGAGTACGTTTTAAACTACCGTTACGGTTTTGGAAATGAATAGCGTACACTTGATATTGTTAAATTAATGAGGATCCTAAATTATGTACCCATCACTCAACCATGTCGTAAGCAACGTCCACATCATACATAAACTAATAATAGACAAGAAAAAATAAGCTAGAACCGAAAAAAACTGAAAAAGTATTTCAGGCTTAAATCCATACAGTGGAATAACAATTAGGTAGATATGAAGACTAGCCAAGTAATGTTTCAATATCTCCAGAAATACAAGTACCTAGGTAACATAAAAAAGTTAAAACCGTCTCTAACTCGGCAGGCAAAACTTACATTACAAAACAATGTCATCTACTCGTATGTAAGTCAAAGTAAAATAAAAAAATAATTTAATTAAAAAATATATATAACATAAATATGGGACCGATTGAAAAGTATACCCTTTTGAATAAAAATTTAATTTTCCAATTTGGTCCGGCCATTTCTGAGAAATATAGATTTTCCGGGGTACATAGATTTTTAAAAAAGACTCCGAAGAATTGAGAATCTCCTCTTTTTTTAAACAATAGTCTGTTGTTTTGAATGCTTTATATCCAAGCAACTTGTCAAGCAACTTGATATAAAAATTAATGTCAAGTTGCTTGACATTAATTTTTCGTCTAAACGATACAGAAATTTAGATACAAAGTATTCAATGCACAATTAACTACCAACTCCTCTCAGTCTGAACTTGGAGGCAGTAAACAGAAGAATACATCTCCCTTTACGCACGTTTAATCACAAGTACGCAACGCAATTAAACAGTTTCTAGGCCGATCCAGTTTACGATCCAGCCCGTTGCAGGCTTTCGCGCCGCAATCACTTTTACGACGGTTTTTGACAGAAACGAGGCGTATTATTGGAAAGATTTGATGCTGAAGTTGCAAAGAAAGGTTACTTACGTTACTTACGTTAAAGAAAGCACGGATTTTTCACAATTCTCAAATTGTAAAACCTTTATTGAAAATCCTTGCAGTGCTGTTGAAAACTTATTATATCTATACTTCTTAACCCTCTTCAAGATTTAGGATTGATAGCAATTTGTTTATCAAACTACCCCACACAACTGCAGTATATTCACCGAGAAACATCCCTCAAGTCTCTGCAATCTTGCTCAACGCCACTTTTAATAGCACCCGCGTTGAGCATGTAAATCTCCCACGCGGCGCGCATTCGTCGCTATGCTGGCAACACCTGAATATTTACGTTACTCGTGCTCTCTCTACACAGTTCCCCGCAATTTTATAACTTCCCGAACTTCAGGAAATTGCCGCAGTTAGAGAAATAATTTCCTTCTAAATACCGCCTTCTTGAATTCCAAATGAAACACAGTTGCGTTAAATCGTATTTATTTTTGAATAACAATTCTTGTGGGAAAATAGAAGTTTGGTGATGAACAACTTAGTACTACAGATAATTATATATATACGCGTTTATTAAACTTAGTGTTGAATAATCTTAGCTACTAAACAGTAGTCATAGATAACCTATTATAACACTGATGGTGTGCTATTGATATCGCATACATTCTGGTTTTAATACATTCGTATTACTAATAAGTAAAATATTAGTGACAAATATCTAGTCTATGGCTTTATATTTATTTATTGTGCTAAGTATATTAATAAACCTATTGTAGGAATTAATACAGTAGTAATTATATCGCAGATAACGTTATGTTAAACCTACCTTCTACTTACTCTAAACTAACTTGCCAACGAGGTACAGATAAGTTACAAAGTTATATATATATATATATATATATATATATATATATATATAGTTTAATACATGGTATAAACACATAGCTATTTAAAAAAATATATTATTGTCAGCACATAGGCATTAAAACTCAGAATAATAACTTTCTTACTAAACGAAACTATGGTTTCTTGTAAAGAGTCAAACGCTTTTTTGGAGAATAACATTAGCAAAACTTTAGAAATTCAGATAAGCTTGATATAACTCAGAATTACATAATATGTTAAAACAAATCGAAATACTTATGACCGAGCGAGCGACCGTCTTCTCATTAGATTTTTATCTCTTAGTGTGATTGGTTTGTGATTTGTATGGTTTGGGATTTGTATGTGATTTTGACACTTAAATGTCTTACCTACAAGTAATATTAGCGTATACCGAACTTTTAAAGGCTGAGAATCTATGTTGCGGGTATACCTTACACAAAAAGAGGGGAGTCTGTTGGTGACTGTAATTTACATACAAAGCACCTTTAATAGCACCAATGTATTAGATCTAATTATTTTGTACTATTTGTTATATATTCGATATATGTAGGTATGTTAATGTTAGAATTTAACAATATCTTCGAAATATGCAATATTAAAGACAAAAACTTCATCCAACAGAATAAGTTCATATAATCCAGTCATGACTTACTACCATTAAAATGGTTCCATTTCGTATTACCACTCTCTTAGGTAGTCAAAACCAAATGTTTCTTCAGAACATGATAACAGAAGTATAATATTAAATTACAAATTGGAATAAATAATTTTTATTCTACTTATTATCTACTTATCAGGAATGATTAAAATAAAGGATGTCGTGATTTTACACGTATTTCTCACTCTGCGGAAATAAAGTATTATTTTTTACGAGATAAGTATAATGATTTATACAAATAGTCATTATTTTGTATACTTACTACACTTATAGTATTAATTTAGGTATGTTACAAGTTAAAATAACATTCTTTAAATCATAAGATATAATAAAATACTGCTTCATTACTTAGTGGGTTAGTAAATTTGACGTATCGTCGTCATATATTACGTAATATTTTGTATCTCGAAACTACTCCACACCTACGATTTATTCAGAGTGTACAATTTTATTTAGCTATATCTATAATACTCTATGACGTCACCTCAACTACCGGAGGCTTGAGCTGCTTCCTGCAAAAATAATACAACGTAAATGAGAAAAGAAGCAAATGGTTCCACTATTATTACACGAATACAGAGTGCTTAGTGCGAGCATAGAAGAATTACGAGATCGTAATCTTTGGTGCGAGTTTTCTTACTGAATCGATCTTGTTGACGTACAGTCAGTTTTGTATGGAATCGACATTTAAACAAAACGTTGATTGTGCTGTTTAGATTCCATACAAAACTGTGTTTCCGCCGGCTTAAGACTCGCACTAAGCACATAGATCGATGATTGCTGATAAAATAATAACAGGCGGTAGGCCTACCTAGGTCATCCTCGAAAGACTAACGAAAGATGGAGCCACGTCAGGCAATGTTCTTGATCAGGTTTTGAATTCGTGGTCTTAAAATAGCATTTATAACAAAGCACTAAATAAATAAGTAATCTAGAAGCATGTATTCGAATATTAAATTATGCCACTAAAAGTGGGTAAATAATCATTTTACCCACTAATGTAAAATTAAATGCTATAGTGGTGTTCGAGAGCATTTCCTTAACTGATGTTTAAAGCTATTCAAATCTCTTAAAATTTAGTTAAGTACAACTAAAATATGAGACTTTAATTAATACTAATAAGACTAAAATAAATGATAGTTGGAGGGAAGAGTTAACTTACAAGAAATACGCTTAGATAATATATAACGACAACTAAAAAAAAGAATTTAGTGTTTTTCGGTATTGAAGAGTCTGAAAACAGTTACTTCAAGCTTCAAAATTGAGTGCTTAATATAATTACAAACATTGTGATCTTGGAATAAGGGATGCAAGAGACCTTCATTTGTTCCTACTAAACTGGTAACACATTTAGTGTAATATAATATAATAATGGCGTCTTATAAATTACTGCAACACCACGATTATGAACAGAGTAAGATCGAGAGATAACGTAAATCGCAACAATTCCTTACCGCGTGCCGATTACGACCGCTCTCAAACACCGGTGTAAGGAAATACTTAGAAGAAGATACTTGCCAATTATTGAACTAGAAAGTGAGCGTATACGCTTTTAACACCTAGCCAGCAATGAAACACCATATATTTATTCGACAGGTACTTGCTAACCTTTTCGTAGGTATCAGTGAGTGTGAGTATGAGTGGCGCGTTGGGCGGCACCTCCTCTTTGAGCCGGTGGCGGCGCGTGTCGCCCGCGTGCTCGTGAGCAGCGCGCGGCAGCCAGCGATGCACCACCGGCGTGAACAGCTCCGAGTCCATTGGCACCTGGACGGTAATATTCTTAATGAGAGCACCGAACTCGCAGATTCAGTATTAAAACATGAATTGCAAACATACCTTATCTCGAGAGTCGCAGAAGTATCCCACCACAGCACCGACAGCGAGGGTCGCAAACAAACCCATTGGCGCGATCCAGTGGTACGATACTCGGAACAAAGGGAATATTGTCGACGCGTCCTGAAAATGGAAATCAATTTTATAGACCGTAAAAGTAATTGATATATTTTGGAGAGCCTTTATAAATACGTTGAATTAATTTAAATTTAGCCACTTCGTATGTCAAATATAATTATATGAGTGATCACGGATATATACAATTTCACAATTAGACCTACGGCCAGACACTATTGGCAGATGGTAAAGGTTTCACGTAATAGCTAAGAGTCAAAGTTGTAACTTCATACCAATTAATACAAATTAATCTTTAAACACGTGGTTAGGAGCGAGTTCGAAAAAACTCGACTGCTAAATCGTTAAAACTATGTAATATCCATAATGTCTTTTTTTTTCACGACAAAGACGAATCTATTGACACCACTCGCGTAAAAATACGACGAACCGTTTAGGCTCTAGGGCATGCCAAAGCAATACCCATACATACATACAGTCGAAAAACATAACCCTCCTTTCTTTCTTTCGCAGTCGGGTAAAAAGAACATACCACGAGTTCTTCAAGCGCAACATATGAGGAATTCTTGACGCAATCCGCTGTCATCGGTAGTGGTGGCCAGCGGTAGCCATTGTGCGCGGCCGCCTGCGTGCCCAGCGATACAGTACCGGCGGCCAGCGCCCCGGCAACCCCGCCAGCTATGGCGCCGCGCGGACCCACCCACCAGCACACCATGCCTAGCGTAAAGATGCCGCAGGTCGCGCTAGCGGCTATAGCTGATAGTGCGGTTGCTACACCTGTAATGCATACCTTCATATCAAGATCTAACAACCAATACCCGAGGATGTTAGATGCAGTCATTAGTTTTGGATTCGAAATTTAAAAAGCACCGCAACTGTTATGCGTACGCGTGAAGCTTACCATCATTCTTGTGTGATTGGGATCGGTGTATTGCCACTTGTACAAAAGC
The DNA here is from genome assembly GCA_947049295.1 of Ligdia adustata. NCBI lineage: Eukaryota > Metazoa > Arthropoda > Insecta > Lepidoptera > Geometridae > Ligdia > Ligdia adustata. Next base: position 5,133,852 of record OX346215.1, read on the forward strand.
GCGTTAAAAATATTATCGAAATCGAAATAAGATATAATCGTAAATTCCATATGATCGAAAATAAGTGTGATGTACTTAATGGCCTTATACTAGTAAGTTTGTATAGGATTGATACCGAGAAACCCTACAAATAAAATAGGCGTCTTCACTAACCGAGTACGCCTCCCAGTTTCTGTATGACGATGAGCATGACGATGGAGAGTACAGCCAGAATCGCGCTGACGGCGCGCGCACACAACCCCTCCCTGAAGGGGCGCAGCTGCAGCCGCAGCCAGCCGCGGAGCAGGTCCTCCACGACCACCAGCGCGCACGCGTTCAGGATGCATGATAGGGAACTGTGGGACAGCAACTTTTATGATTGCCATTTTCTTTCCAGGTGCAAGGACTCGGAGCGCGAGTATCTTTAATTTCTTAAATCTAAAAATCATCGTGATACATGAGTGTAGTAAAGCTGCCATTTAATTCTCAGATGAAATATTACGTAAGGCACTTAAAAATTTATATACGAAAGTTATTATATCAACACACCAGCACGGACCAAAAGGATTGAGGTAATTGAAAGATTTGAGGTATTTGAATATTTCTTAGTTCCAACAAGGCATATTTTAAAAAACACAGGTAAGTTTGATTTCCTTAGTCTTCCTATGTAAAAAAACTGAAGATTTTAAAGGCAGATCTCGTAACTGCGCAAACAAGTCAACAAAATTAATTAATGATTAATTGGGGGACGAGTGTAACGTCAAAGATATAATTAATATTTGGCATTACTTAGCAATTGAAATCGAGGAATAAGAATTGAGTTATTAAAACAAAATGTACCTAAGGCCCGCCCCAAACACGCCGGCTAGGAAGATACCCGCCAGGCCGGGCAGCCGCTGCGTCTCTGAGATATAAGTGACGAGGGCGGGCAGCAGCCGGTCGTCCACCAGCGGCTTGCCGCCGGGCTCACAGCCGCCTTGCTGCCACGCCGCCCATGCGACCAGCCCTAGCCACACGCAGCACGATATCGCGAACACAGCACCGAAACAGAATATTAACAGCGCTCTGAAATACAAACAACACATTATACGAGTATGATTTGTAAACATGCCACGTTATCCCAAAAAAATTTAACAAAAAATAAGAAGAGCACTCAATTTGAAAACCTTGCACTGTTATGAAGTTGTATAATTATAAGTAACAACAGGTGTAAATAAACTATAGGTAGTGATTGTAAATAGTCGTTAACCTTTACCTATGAGGTACGTAGGTAAGTAGGTAACGACATATGCCACTAAGTCGGTAAGTAAGAAATTGCACAAGTGTATGAATATGAATATGTTGCTGTATTGCTGATTTGTATTGTATTGTGTTCTTCAAGGTTAATTTTAAAAATAATTCAATTTTATAATTATATACAATACATGCAATATTACAATGGTTCAGAAAGATTCATAAAGATTGATATGATAATCGTATATATATACCTAAATAAATAAATAAAATTTCGAGCAAAAAAAAATAAGTTTATTTTTGTATAAAAATTTTGTTTTCGATTTTCTTGACCTTCAACAGTAATTAATGCAGATATACGTACGTATACACAGGTGTTTCTTGAGTAACAATAACCGAAAAAAAATTAGCAACTTAGAGATCAGAGGACTGTAGTGGACACTCACGCTATAGTCTGCCTCTTTGTAGGCAGCGCAATGTACCTCTGCACCATGGTCTGGTTGACGGAATTGAAGCACGTCCAGTACAAGAAACCTCCCACCACAGCTCCCCAGCCGGTCTGCCGCTCCAGGGGATTGAAACTCCAACTGGATATTTACAAATATACACATATATCAAGTTTGAAACGTCATCGTTTGTCTTGTTTTGTAGGACAGAGAACAATGCGCGCCAAAGCATGACAAGAGACGGTCAAAGCTGTAACAGATTACTTAGTTAATAAAAACCAATCTATGTTATATTAACAGACTAGGCATTTCATTGTCAAGGGCTGTAACGTCACCTCTGAAAGGTGTGCATGCTTGGAAACTTCGTACGAATAGATACAGCGTTGACAATACTGCCCATTTTCGCCAAATGATACGCGACTTAGTGACAAAAAATTTCAGCATTCTTTGTCAGAAACTGGTTCAGAATCCATTTTTTGTGTATGTAAAATTCTTAGAGAACATTATGGATATCAGGTATTTCAATGATGCATTGAACAAAACTAGGTATAAAAATATGTTTTTATATGTAAATGGTTACATATATAAACATATTTTTATAACATTAGTATCACGTCCTCAAAAGTAAAACATAATTACTACACTACTGATTCTTATTTAGATCAATATTTGAAAACATTTTAAGTGCGACGATGAGGTCATGGCAAACATTATACCTTTTAACAGACAGTTTAAAACTCGTTTCGTGAATGCATTGACGTATAAAGCACTACGTCAATATGAGAATGCGTGAAAACTAAAAGTTACTTACGAATAATGAATTAGCTCTCACGTTGAACATACAACACAAAATTACCTTCGATTATTATTACCTCGAATATTGATCACTACGAACAAAAAACGAACTTAATAGATAAGAATAGGCGATAATATTTATTTTTTGTGACGGACTGTTATTGCTTTTTAAAGAATCTATTCTTTTCCAGGCAAATCTTACCATTCTATACCTATATCACTGTCGGAGAACAATTGGTATCTTTAATTAGCAAAGCCATTTAAGGTTGTTTGGTCAGTCTTTATACAAACGTATTCGCGTAAACATAATACCTAATAAACTACAAACACATTCACACTTACTTATAAGATAACTTACTTATAGCCAAGATATTTTTCTAGCTCGCTCTCTAATAAGTATTATAATATTTAATATTGTTTAACACTTCTGAAAAGAAGTGATACAAAAAAATATGATGAAAAATGCTGCCAAAATATCGCGATAAAAAAACTAAACATTCCCAGTATTTAATTGTGTTGATATATGTAATAAAATTATCTATTTTAGAAACATACATAATAGACAATCGATACATAATATTTTTTTAATACTGTCTCTTAAGTAAAATCGTAAAAATAACTACTACTAATTATGTACCAGTCCAAGTTCACATAGGTAATAGCAAAATTATTTTTAATAATAACGAAGTATTAACGAGCGGCAAAGACCTTACATTATCATCTTAATCCTATTAAATGTAAGAAGAAACTTACAAGTAAACTGCTTATGATAAAAAAGTAACCTTTACAAAATTAAGCATTAATGGTAGCTTGAAAACCAATTTCTACGTATTTACAATACTCGTAGATGTACGAGTATGTGTAATGTACAAGTATTTTCATATATAAACGTGAGCTCCAATACGAGTGATAAAGTTAGAACTCACTTATCAAAGCTCAAGCGCTTGGACCTGGTGGCGATCTCGGCGATCTCTCTAAAGCCCCCCATGGCGATGGTGCCGGCCACCATGACTGTGACCACACCCAGGAACATAATGATGGTCTGTACCATGTCCGTCCACACTACTGCTCGAAGACCGCCCTGGGAACAATGAAAAGGTAACCAACCATCTTACCGCGAAAGATTTAGACTTGCCTATTGAGCAGATGTTTCTGTTCACTTCTTACTACAAATCCGCGCCTAGCACTTGTTTAAAGATAATTACCCCTTAAAGCCAGATGTTTAATTTGTGTTAAACAACTTTACTACAGACCTCATTTTACCAGTAGTGTGTATATCAATTAACTTACCCAATTTTGACATTCGATGTGTACTGTTGTTCTAGCATATTTTTCAAAGGGCGTTTAGTCTATCCATCAAAGTGAACCCATTGTAGAATATTTTTTTTCAAAATTCATAAACAAAATGCGTCCTTCATACAACTTAATCGATCACGTGACCAATTTATCTCCACAAAAAAATTGGTCACGTGATCGGTCAAATAAAAATAGCGTCCTCTATACAACGCGACCATTTTTTTCCAAACAAAGGTTTTTCTATTGGAAAACCAAAACTAAGTGTTTACATAATCTGAAAATCTTATAAAACGTACGTTTAAAAATTTGCAAACAAAAACAATAAAATACTTACTAATACAGTATAAAGACCGCAAATAAGCACCATGACCCCTCCTATCACTAATACATTGACACCCGTTACTGAAATTCATAAAGAAATAAAATTAACACTAACCTCGATGTAAGATCAGAGGATATTTTATGAGTAGGCAGTAAGTAAAATAATTACATGATTTTTAGCAATATTGGTATTATATATTTTAATAGTATATAAAAAATGCACTCACATTGATTAAATGCTAGAGCAGGAACATATACCACCATAGGTAGGAATAATACCTGAAAAAATAAAAGACAGGGTAGCAAATAATGGAAGGTATAATTACGGACTAAAGGATTTGATGGTAACTCATAATCGAAAAACGGGTAATTAATTTTTTTAAACCTCCGACTTTTGTTTTTTTAGCCTTAGATTTGAAATTATCATAATGTATAACGTTATACTAGTCAAGCCCTTTCATTTAATACTCATATTGAGGAAGTTGTAAAAAAAATGTACTTCGCCAATATGTGGCAGCGGCCATCTTGGGCCGATTTTCATCGAATAAAAATCAAATTTAAAATCAGTTAATTTGTTTGGGAGCTACGATGCAAGACAGACACACACACACAGACAATTCAAACTTATAACACCGGGTCGTTTTTGCGTTGGGGGTTGAAAAACAAACAGAACATATTTTAGGATTGATACAGTTGCAAGAAACAAAATAAAGTGCAATTATTACCACCGTCATATATAAAATCTGTGTATTAAAAAGAAAAAAGAATCATGTTTGCTGTTCAAGGTGCGGTATAATTTTCGAAATTACGTTTACCTACTTATTACCTATAAAACACTTCCGTAAGTGGTATGACGTTGGTGACGACTTTAACCTCCATTGTGTTAAACCTGACTAAAGTAAAATAAACTATTTACTGAATTTTCTATATTTCAGAATGTAAACGCCATAATGGATGCTTCCGCACGTTTCGTATGTAACGTTCATCCTAGCATTTTAATTATGAAGATGCAAAGTTCAGCATATTTCTCAATTGACCATTTCAATTAGACATTGTTTACAATTTGCTCGTACGCAAGTAGATCTGTCCAAAGTCCGAATCGAACTGGTAACCTTGTCAGATATAAAAAGATTAAAAATAGACGTTTGGCATAATTATTTTCGCGTAGTCTTTGCGTTAGGTCATCTTGCTCGTATTTGAATAATATGTAGAACGGATCGGTATTTAAAATAGCTTTCACTTTAATTTATAAAATGCATACCTAGTTTATCCATAGTGACGTATCCGTTAATCACGTTGACTTACTCATATAATGTAACGATGTGAATGTTAATCTCGTTAGTAATTAAAATTAATTAGATACTATGCGACCTCCAGTAGGTAAGTAAAGTACAAGCGAAATATGTCTTTTACAAAGGATATTTTACTCGAAGTCTTTGTTTCATTTCTATTGTAAAGCAGCGCTATTATGAGGTTCATAGACTAAAAGAGTACCAAAGCGTAATTTTCCAGCAAACCATAAACGACGCAGACAATTGATGTTGATAATTTTATAATTGAATGAATTGATACAATGATTTAAAATTCATACTATATATGCCAGTATAGACCAGGTTCATTATATATATTTCAAAAACTAGGTTTTATACGTAGGCCAATGCCTTTGTCCTCAACTAGCTGACTAGAAGACGCCGATTCACTCATAATTTGAAAAGTCCAAATTAAAGTTATGGAAAAATAGAGAAGCCAGCGACAAAAGAGTTTAATGGTAAATCTTTAATTAGACTCCAAAATAAGAAGGCAAAATTAGACTACAAAAATTCGATTTAACTAATTAGATCGTAAGTCGAATCTGTTGGTTTAGAGCGTTAAAATCAAATATATATAGCAAAAAAAGTGTAGGTAGATTAGTAGGTAGGTAGGTAGGTTAGCCTACACTTTTTTCGGCAGAGAGATGTTTAACCAGTATCTGGAAACCAATTTGACATTCGTATTCATAGACATCTTTAGTATTTTTAACCTCCGGCGCAAAAAAGACGGGGTATCATAAGTTTGACGTGTCTGTGTGTACGTGTCTGTCGTTCAGAAGGATCGTACGTCCCGAACGGACTTTGATTTTGTAGTATTCTTAGCTATGTTTGTTATAAATCGGTCCAAATCGGCCGCCGCCACAAGATGTTGAATAATTTTTTTAGACCCTCAAAATGGATACCAAATGAAAAAACTTGGCTTTTGAAACTTTGAAACATTCAAAAGCCAAAATGGCCGCTACCACAAAATACTCGGGGGTTATAACATTTTAATTTTATTTGTGCTCTGGTATATTTGTTGAACCCTTAAAATTATATTATGTTTTTGGCATTGCACAAAATAATAAACTATGTTTAATATTTGTTATTGTGGCGAGACCGTTAAATATTTAAAGTAAATAAGTACAGTTAGAAAAGTAAATAGATACGAAGCAATAGATAGAATGACCTGTCGCTGTCATTGTCTGCTGATTAAAATTGCTGATTAGATGTAACACTTGATTAACCTCATCAAGCGTCTACTGGGTTACTTAGCAGCAAGTGTAGGTACTGCCCACATTCTTGAAATTGTATTGATGTCTATTAAATATATTAACTATGTCGTCAGAAAAGCGAGCGTTGCGGATATCCAAAAGGTGTAAAAAAATTGTAACCTACTATACATAATAGGGTCAAAGATAAAACACTTTAAACATCTCTATATACAAGGAATATATGTATAGACTATAGACAGTAGCTGTTGCTCGATTTTAAAACCACTGAACCATTTTGATGAAATATCTATGGAACTCATTTGAGAGCAAATAATTACAAATAAAACAAGTATAATGCAGCAGATATATTTACGTGATTTCGATTTAAAAACCAAACTAATGAAATTTAGTAAAAATGTATATAGAACAGACTATATAAAAATATAATTTTCCGCACCGAGCTAAGCGTCGCAAAAACGGGGAACTTAAATTTTAACAAAACTCTGACAAATCGAGAACCTCCTCGTTTTTAACGTTAATACAAACTCCAACATAATATTGTACTCGAATTGAGAAGAGAACCATCTCATTTGAAAAGTGGTTAATACGAGTGTATGTGTAAGTACATGTTTGAGGAAACCTTAAATTGAAGTGGGTACTTTTCCATTTGCCTGTTTATTTGAATGTAAAATGATCAAAGGTGCCCTTGCCTTAGTTTTAGTAAAGGGCAACCTTGATTCCTTCTTATCAGAAAATGACAACATCTTTGAAACTGCGCTGTAAAAATAATCTCTTAGTAGAGATTTTTGCGTAACTCATAGCGATCAGTTAAATCATTTTAGTCAACTAACTAATCATTTTAGTCAGATTATGTTAGCAAAGTTATGTAAATTGCGCTTTTTTCCAGATTTATTACAAAAGCCCAAGTAGATCTACTTATCTTGACACACACCTGTGGTATTGCAAAAAGCGTGTTGTTAGTTTCGTTGTTAATACCTACGAAATGTATATGTTATATGCTTGACTTTTTGGAGACGGTCGAACTGATATGGGTTTTTTTTTTTTATCGAGAGTGTGTTTATAAATATACTTCCAAAGTTGTCCCATTTACATTTTTCAAAACCAGTTTAGTAAATAATTTATAAATCGAAAAAAAAACAGTAATAAATATAAATATAGTATTTTTTTATAAAAGACCTTGTTTACGTATATAAGGCAATATGGTAAGTTTTCATAAATACGTTTCACTTATTTGTCCTTTAATCAGGTTTATTTTAAATTATAATATGAATTCATTTTATTATTCTTCTTTATCATTTGTTTTCATTGCACAAACAAAAAGTAATAAGTATAACAGACTCGTATGATCCTTATGTATTTTCGACCATAAAAAGGCTTATACTGCATCAAATCGCAGATAACTTTATTTACTTGCAAAGTTATAAAACTTGGCTGCAAACGTCAATATGTTTATACCTTCGCATGCAGATTCACTAAAATCGGTGCTTCGTTATTAGTTTACCTCTAGAGTTTTACGTCATTTAATCATACTCTGCTTGACAATGCATATGTCACATACATAGACATATTTTGCACATTTTCTCGTGAAACTCAGAAATAGTATACAAATTTGAAATAAACATACCTCATCCAGTAAGAACAGGATTGAAGCAACAGCACGCACATTACGGTTGAATCTTAGCTCTAAATACTGTGGACAAAATTAAGTTGATTAGTTTATGTACCAAATGGCTAACAATTTGTTTTGGGCATTTTTAGGAACACAATTACAAAGATACAATCATATACTCTAGGCATAGTTCATTTACATATAAATAAAAATATCTCGTCCTAAGTAACAGTCACAACAAATAACTTGCTTACGAATGGTGTATGCAATGATTTCGCGGAGGCATTGCCATTGATCTTGCATAGTAGCGCTATAATTAACTAATTGAATCGTCTCATACATTACACCTGCCAAAATACTAAGTATTTGTGTATGATTATATGACAACGAGTACAATATGTATAACCTACATCGTACTTATTTTACACGCAATTATAAGTGTCTATGTAGCACACACTTAGGTAAACTACGTTACGTTGACAGCCAGTATGATGTCAGTATGTCATAAGATCTACCAGCCAGCGCAGAGCAAAGTCCAATATACATTTTCTCGTATACACGATTGATTATAATAAGATACCGTCAATCATCAGTAGGTATAGTTCACGTATCTGTTCTAACTGTGCAGAGAGAATAAATAGTTGTATGTATATTATGTAGATGAATATGCGGGCACGGTTCGTTCATATGCCAAAAAAAATATTTTTCATCCCACCATCTCGGAAACAGTATTTTTGCTATTCGATATCTGAGCGCAAAAGCCGTTTTTATCCGCTAGAGGATAAAGAAAATTTGAATTAAGAATATTGTGTGCACTAAGTTTGTGAATTAAAAACCTCATTCAACCTATTTACTTATGCCTCTATGGTGCCGAATTCATCGTACAGCCTTTTTTATTTTGTTAAAAACTCAGACTCGGAACCTTTTTGCTGTACTTTTTTTTAATTTGCTTTATGCGTGGCATTATCTTTTCACGTCATATTGTTAAAACCTTATGTTAAAAATAAGTGAAAAAACTAAAATGAGTAATTCGATTTTTTTATTTTATGTAGTCATTTCCTCGCTGAAGTGGGATGAAAAGTTACGTGTTGCACTCGAGTGCAAAGATTTTTCACCTTGTGCTCTTTAAATTCCCTCGCTAACGCTCAGGATTCAATAGATTAGAATCCTTCGTTTGCTCGATCATCAAAAGTGAGCACGCGGTTAAAAAGCAACTTTGCACTCTTATATAACAAATAACCATTACTGAGTCGAGAAAACGTCTCAGTTTCTTAAACCCTTAGATATACAAAATGATATCTATTTATACTTACTGATATAAAGGTCTATTTACCTTATAAACATCAAATAAAAAGCAAGAGCGTATATTTTCGACGTGTGCTCATATCTTAAGAGTGACTTGGAGACGACCGTGTATTTTCTATTTTTCTAAATGAAATAATGCACAAAAATGCACAATATAGAAAATTTTTTTGTTTACAATCATTTAAATTAAAGGGAGCGATTGAATATTTTATAGCTATATATAGTCTAAGCAAATATTTGGAACAATGTGCATCTTTATCTAGAGCCAGAAATGGACTATTTTGCTACTTTAGAATTGCTCAGAAAGTACCAAGACTCAACGCCAAATTTAGGTATGATTTAGTAAATATATAGGCGTTATTTTCTATTGTTAACACGCGTCAAAGTTGAATTAAAAAAAATCTAATAGGTGGAACTCTCAAAAAGAATGTTATTTTTTATCATTTTTAACAACACTTTATCTAAGCGGGAGAAAACGAAGATAAAGGCTTATCTTCGTCTTCTCCCGCGTAGTTTTAGTAAATGAGACGTCTTTCACTAAAATATCTGATCCAGTAGCTAAGCTAATAACTATATAGGGAGCGAAATCGAATTACAATTTTACTTGCTTCGTCAGGTCTCTAATTTTAAATGACATACAATTTAGTTATTATAAAACTGCATCAGAGAAATTAGTAAAGTTAAACTCACATTCGTGGTGCCCTCTCGACCAGGTTTCAAGCAGCGGTCGGCGGCGGCAATGCTCATCTTCAAGGAAGCACATTGCATGGACCGCTGTCTTCCCAAAAGGCTCGTAGGCTCTCTGAGGAAGAGCATTACACATGCTTGAAACCTGGTCTACGGGCAGCAAAGAGAACGGTCAATCATTTTAAGGCTACCGTTTCGTAAAATGGTTGATCCGACCCAGTTATATTTACGTAATATTTACAGGGCTTTCCTATCGGAAAGCCCTAGACATATAAGTGACTAGACAGTGATAAATAATCTACTAACATGATAATATTATGCATTTGTAGATAATAATAGACATATGACAAGTCATTCCAAATATATTAAATTGTTGCTTTCTGAGTGGAAAGTGGAATGTCTAAATTGAAATATAGATTATGAAACGAGAATTATACTTCCAAAAAACACAATATTTTTTTATCGAAGTATTGAATGGATTAGTCGATTTATGTTGAATTATTGGTGTCCAATCAAAGATAAATGCAACGGATAGCACCGAATTGCTGGCATAATCAAATATCATATGACAACACACAAGTAAATTGGCGTAAGAAGGAGCAGGCTTTTACACAGTAGTCAGTTGATTAGGCATCAATGATGGCAATTATCTTGATTATATACTTGGTACTTATAATAACTTTACCTAAAAATATAACCAACCAACCTCATAAGAAGAGGATAGCCTAAGCGTGGTGAATACTGGCAGGTAGACGACAGCGACGCACGCGCAGCTTAGACATACTCCCACCACGATCAGCCAGTATTGAGAGCCGTAGTTGTAGATCTCTGCTGGAGTGCCCAGGATCGTCACACCCGAAACATAACTAAAGGACAGAGATCATAAATTCAGTACATCCGAGCTCATGTGCGTAGAACAAATAGGATCTTAAGTTATCACGAAATGCTATTGGCAACAAGTGATTTAACGCACATTTGAACTTACGTATTCTGCTGGAGATATTATGCTACTTGGGGAAATTGCCATCCAGAATAATAGACAGTTTCCTACTAAAGATACTTTTTTATGTTTTGCTTAGCAGTCGTTCTAATACGCATAATTAATACTTACTCAAATTATACAAAGATACAAAGGCCTAATGCTCTCAGTACAATCTGATACTTTTGTTTGTAGTGCTGTAATTCATAATTTAGCCAAATAACGATATTATACGATTAGCTTGGTATTTCTATATTACTATATCTTATAAGGAAAAATTTAGTAAAAGTAAAGCCTAATATATCATTGATGTATAATGTAAGTTAGTTACTCAAATTATAATTTATATTGTCCGTCGAAAGGGTTTCTTATTCCACTACCACTTTTAGATGATTTTTTCGTGAACGTGAATTATTTACGTCATTATATCATTTCAGACTTATACGATTTTGAAGTAAATCTAATCTTACCTTACCTTACAATAAATGATAGCATAAAGTACCTACCAGATGATATAGGTAAGTAAACTCGGTACCTATAGAAATCTTTATTTGCAAATAACGTTGTAAAAAAATAAGTTCGTGATACCCGATCTATTATGAACATAACGAATAAAACGGGACTACTACTATTAGACGACTGAGTTTTTTTTTAAATACTCAAATCGTGTTACTTCTTTTTTCTCCAACTTTAAAGTGCCACTACCACGTTACTGTGGACTTTTGAAAATTTCTTTTAAGTAAAATATAATGAAAATGTTTTTTTTAACTCCAAGGATAATTTCTAGTTCAGCCAAAAATTTTGCAGTCAATTTATACGTTGTTTATATGTTCAAATCATGTATGTTCAAAAATTATGGAAATGCTTTCCGGCCCATCACGTCGACTTCCTACTTACTATACGTTTATTATGTCGTGACGAAAGTTTATACGAAACCTCTGGGAGAATTTGCACTTAATACCAGACAAACATATTTAATTACCTGGCTATCAAAGACATGGCCACAGGGAAGGTGCTCATAGACTTTCCTCCGAGAAGATAATCTCTGATATCCTTCACTGTCTTCTTCTTGGATCCAACCGCGCTGTAGTAGAGCCCTCCTGTGCAAGATGCTATGCAGAGGATGAGGAATGCCACGTAATCTGCCACGCCGAAGCCTCCTTCTTGCATTGTGAATGACGTCATCGTTGATGATGCAATGACTCCCTGGGGAAAATGTAAGTATAAGCAAAAAAAGTAGAGCGCGACAATAAAAGCGACCGAAACTAATGTAATGTTATTGCCAAGGGTTTTTATTCATGTAGCGATGTAGAAGATCCTCTAGTGCCTGATGTATTTATAGTCAAGTTTAAATTATAAATGAGAACTCTAAATTCTATACAAAAAATTTGTAGGACAGCCACACATTTGAATAATTTATGGGTCGAGTTCAGTTCAGTTCAAATTCAAGATGTTGCATGTACGCAAGTCTGTTTCGTGTTTTTTTTTGGTATTTTATCTACTTAGGTCGTACCTCTTAGTAACAAAATGCTACCGAGTCGTTAATAGAGTCCAGCGGTCGTTAAATTCATCAAGTCTTAATTTTGTTCAGCTGCTTTATCTGTATATACCTAGTTATAATATATCAAATAGCAAATAAATTTAATGAAGAGTAAATATATATCTAAGTTCATCCTGCAATATCATCATGACCGTGTAACATTGAATAACTTATTTCTTTAGAACTGCGAGTATATGATTTTTTAAATTATTTTTAAACGTATAAAAATCATGACACTATTTTACTTCTCGATGAAGTTCTATCTAAATAGCCCCGTACCTACTCGTAATTATACACAAGTTAAATAAAATTTGCCAACTGCAAGTCAGAGTCGCGCATTAAGGGATTATCATTAGGTATCTATACAACATGCTGTTTAGTAGGTACCTGTTTATTGTTATAGCACCAACCAACACCAGCATCGATTATGAAAATTGTAACTGTATAGTTCATGAGATACAGACTGATGACAGACGGGCGGACGGACATCGAAGTCTTACGTTGTCAGGGCACGCTGCCCTCTGGATGTGGGTTGGAGCATTTGGATTATCTGTAGATCTTAAATGGTCTATAGGTAATCTTTCTGCTATTTTTTTTTGTTGTTGTAGTTAGTTAGGTAGTCATTTTGTTTTTGGTAATAAAGGCACTTGCCGGTAGTTCACTCGTAGTCTTTGTTAACTTATTGACGTTACGAATGGACAAATCGCACAAGCCGTGTTTTGCAAGTAAATTGTTAAGCAAGAATTTGTAGTTATCGACAATGATAGTTCTTTAGAGGGAAGTGATTGCTTTTTAAACTAAAACCGATCCTGCTAAACTGTGATAGCCATCACAGTTGCGCCGTTATTTGGCTTAGATACCAAAGAGTAAGTTACATTTTAATTGATTAATTTCCTCAAAAGTAAGTTTAGGGTCAAACGCAACCTTAGGTTTCGGATGTGTAAGTTTTCCTTTCCTAAGGCTTAGCGCGCACCACGTTTTTCTTTTTTGCGACACGATTTTAAAATCACGCTGAAAATATCGCAAGATAGTACGGCGCGCGCACTGCGATAAAAATCGGTGGCTTTTGCTCAGTCGAACCATGAATTTAGACGAAGTTGCTAGTCTTTATTCAGTTATACTTAGGAGGATTAGAAGAATAAATGGCCAGTACTGGATTCGTCCCTTCATATCAGACAGAATCATCAATGAATTTTTTATCAGAAATACCATAATCTTCGGATATATCCTAAGAAATTCTTTAAGGCTATTATAGAATTCATGAACGGACGGAATACGAATTAAGAGCCGGCCGGCCGCGAGTCCGCGATTTTACAATCGCAGTGTGCGCGGGTACATATTATAATTCCATAGGTATATTAACTTTAGTTACTCAACAATCGCGCCGCGAGCAATCGCAGCAAATTGTGACAAATCACAATTTCTAAATCGCAGCGATTTTTACTAATTCATATGCTGCAATTCTACAATAAATTAATCTCGCGATAAAAAGTCGTAGTGCGCGCTAGCTCTATAGCTTAAACGAAAGCTGTAGGTAGTAAATTTTACAGTCCAGCGACCGCCATCAATTGTTTTTTTTAGGAAATAATAATAGTGTGCATCTTTGTGAGTAGGTTCAGTTTGACGAGTTTTCCATATGTAAAATCCTAACTAATATTATACATGCGAAAGTAACTCTGTCTGCCTGTCTGTTTCGCTTTCACGCCAAATCCACTAAACCGATCTGGATGAAATTTGGTGCACAGGTAGATTGGACCCAGGGAAAGGACATAGGATACTTTTTAACCGACTTCAAAAAAGTAGTTCCCCCATTATCTCGACAATCCAATGGGGAACTACGCGGGTGAAACCGCGGGGCACAGCTAGTTCTATATATTTCTATTTGAGCTACCGTGAAATGAGAATATGTAAGCGTAGGATTGGAAAAACGTAGATACCACTATATTTAGTATGCTTATGTGGCCATTTCATAATAAAAATATATTCACTAAGCTGCTTGCAAAAAATCTGCTGGTTTTTAGTCATTTTATAACTGATTTATATAATGAATAATGAAACGTCAAATACCCCGAGCCCGTAATAGTCTACATTACGGGCTTGGAGTATTTGACGGGAAAACGTGGAAGCGAGAAAACGGTAAAGGAAATAATCACGAAGAAACCGTATGTAGTGTATGACGGAGAAGGTCGATAGTTTTCGAAGATATTTGAAGTCTCCAACTCTCGATTGGGCCATAGGGGAGGCAGGTGTCCAGCAGTAAGATACTATAAATGTGTACCAGATATTTGTAGACCGATGAACCAGAGTCGTATGAAAAATAGCCTCTGCGCGGAATGCCTGTCAAACGCTTATTTACAATTTCTTCTGTCTATTCAAACAACAATAAAAGTTTTACAAAAATCACGCTTCTGTAGATGTATGTATCGGATATGAAAAAGCCGCTAATCCTTGCGATACTGGTAAGTAACGATAATTGGACGAACTATTAAAATTATTGCATGATCCTTGATAAGGGAGCAAAAGTATCAGTTCGTTTTGACGATCAGTCAAAACGTCGAACTCAAAAATCAGTCGTTACATAAATACAGACTAAGCCAATAAAAAGTGTTAAAAAGTGGCTTTCCTTGACCTACAGAATACTACCACGAACGATTTAGTTAACCTGTCTGCGTAGGTACTATACCTATCGTAGACATTGAACGGACGGTTGGTTCGTACAGTGCTGAGGCGACCGCGACCTAGCGGTGATTTGCAAGCAGAGATTTGTAGTAAATCTTCTAAGTTTGGAAGGTATTTTATAGTAAGAATAGCAATAAGTAAAAAACATTTTAAAAAATTCTTAAAAATCTGTAACCTAAACCAAAAGGTACGTGAAGGTAGGTACCTAATTACATCTACATATTTGTAAAAGTAAACGTATGTTACTAAAACCCCTATTTTTAAGTCATTGTTCAATGTAGTTCGTAGCAAACTGAAACAACCTTATCGATTAAGAGAGTAGTATGTTACCACTAACCTAAAATAGGAAGGGTCACAATATTATCATAATGAACAATTATTATTATGGGGTCAACCCGTTCAATTAAGCAATTTGTTAATTTTTCCATAAGTAACTTGTTTGTATTATAAAATTATGTTTAAGTATGTTAATCTTTTAATTTACGTTGTTAATTCTAAGCTAAATTTGTAATAATATAATAGGTACTATTTAAATGTCCTCTCCTTATTCATAGACAATAAGGATTTAATAACTGGCTTTTTTTGAAAATTTATTTGTCTCATATATAGAGCCGTTAGAGCTTTTTGTATACCTACGCGATAGGTAGATAACTACTTTATACGAGAAACTTTTGAAGGTAATAATTAAAAAACTGTTACCTGTTTTATATAATTAACTTTACCTTCAATCCAACCAGTGATCGTTAACTGATAACTTTGTGCGGAAATAAACAAAGTGGAATTCTTCACATGAGTGAGATGTTGCCAATCGTGCAAGGGCACTGCGACCGACAGCAATCGGCGCGGGCGACGTCACAAATCACAAACACGACACAACCGCATTGCACTTCACTCCACTTTCACTAACCATCGCGGGGCTACTGTATTTCAACTCAATAATCTCAGAGATCACAAAACACTGCTCGAATTTCGCGCGCACACACACATATCAAACTCATTCAATTTCCATTAATAAATGCCACCCGGAAAGTTTCCCATGATTATCACTCATGATCGTGACAGTGTTTGAACAACGAGATAACAAGCAAGAAACCTACGTGCTGTGCCTTGAATGTCTCATGTGAAATAAGTATTCGTTATAGTTCATGCGGAAAAAATATCTGAAATATTTATTATGACGTGCACACATTGGCAGCTGTGTGTCGCGAAACCGCGCCACAGGTCGTATACGCGAACACATGTGGACTAGAAATTTTTTGTAAACATAGTGACCAATGAGATTGGATTGTGTGATATCGCACGGCATCTACCGGTGATAGTGTTTGTAGTGGTTTGTAGCTATGCCGGTGCTGCTTTACCGACACTGCAAATACATGAAAAAGTTTTTCGTAGTTTTCCTCTCCTCTCCATCTTTTCAACAGCGGCTCAGAATATTCATAGAAGAGCGTTCTTGAAACATTTTCGGTAAAAAAGCTCTAGATTTATAATTATTTTAAGTAAATATTGAGAGAATTAGAAATAGGTATATTAAAGAAAGAAGTTTTAAGTTTGGCAGATTTAAGTTGTGGTTTCTGCCAATTAACTAAAAGTTTATGGTTAACCTCTTTCCTGCTAACGATTTTACAACGTGCGATAATGATATTAAAATTCACTTGACCTTTATAAAAATTAGACTGTCAGTTTGACACTAATAATGATAAATATTCACCAATAAAGTACAAATACTAAATTTGATTATCTACGTCAATGATATCTATAGTAAATATTTAGCGATAATCAGATCTACAACATTATCAGATTGCCTTACTCGTATAAATAAAATCACTTAACGAAAATTTGCAGTTACTATGCCACCTAAAGACACTCCCAAAAAACCTCCTCCGCAGATAGCGCGGCCAGCCATCAGTGACTCCAGCCTCCTCTACATTCCTAATTATGTAATAGAAGGCAAGTGTGTATCGCAATACTTGATCAAGAATGACAATGAAATATTCATTGTCGTTCTTGAATAAGAACCTTTCAGTAGCGTTCAATTAACCTAACAGTACCTTTGTTGTTATACATTTATCTGGGGGCACGGTAATGCCCCCGCCAGGTCGAGCAAAACAGGCACGGCCTTACCATCCTTTTCTCGAAGCGGTTTTAGCCACTTTTAACCCCCCTGTAGCTTCATTGTGGAAGAAGCTAGATACCCAAATTTTTTGTGACTAATAAAGGCAAACATCTATAGATATATTTCCAAATTACATGAAAATAGGACCAGAGCTTTAAGACTTATAGCAATTTAAAATTATTTAACTTTGTCACTGATTCACTGACGCACTGACTCACTGATCATCAGAATTCTAATGTACTTCTAGCAAACCTACAAGTTCCAAATTTTGAAGACAGTTATTGTTGAGCCTCTATAGCAAGGAAAAAATCGGACATTCTAAACGGTTTCCGAGATATACAACTCGGCTCTTCAAAAAGTAATGAGATCAAGTCAAAAACATTACATGTACAAAAATGATTTGTCCTTTTACTGTACTCGTAGTTGCAGTTTCTCCATAGATAAGCAGATACTGAATAACCCACTTGGTTTACATTTGATTTCACAACTTTTTGCGGACGAAAAAGTACGCAGCGAGACTTGTGCATTTTTGTACATGAAATGTTTTTGACGGGATACATATAACATTAAATAACTGCGGTTTAACCACATGGATACATAATGCACCATAGAATGATCCATGAATGATTGGATGGTAATTTAGATAAAAGATTGGATGGTGTCCCTGGTTTGCAACTAGTAATATTATTTATATATTTTGTACCACAGGTTTTGAAGAGCGACTAGAAACTGGCATAGACTGGATCCTTTTAGAACGAGCTGCGCGCCACCACAGGAAAGTTTGTAAAGACGGTGTGTTAACAGTAACTTTTTCTGAAGCGTTAAAATTAAAAATACAAAATAGTATTTTTAGTTGTTTTCTGAACGAAGAATCGGGTTTGACTCTTGACCAGCAATGGGAGCTGATTCTGCCGATCACCTTATGGGATAATGAGAAGTTTGCAACCGACGAAAGCAAGATTTGTTTTCAAAATGCTAACAATATCACCGACGATATGGAGAAGATGATCAAACGAGCTGTAGCTGTCGGAGATAGAGAGGTGTTGAGAAACGAACTTAAAATGGCCTACGTATTGAGAGTAAATGATTCTTCGGTAAGCTATAGTTTATTAATTTTCTTAGAAATTTCAGACATTGTATACCAGTGCAAGTTAAGACTGACTCGTAAGATCTTAAATGACAGCATGTCAAATAGTTATAAATGAAATATTGAGCTGTTTTTTCTTTCACCACGTCAACTGATTTAAACTTTATAAGTATCCTTAAAGCCTTCTTTAAATATTAGAGCAATAATGACCGCCTCATCCAATTTCCCAACATATCTATTTATTGATATCTTCCCTGGACATATGAATTTGAAAAATTTCAGATGACAGATCTAGACGAAACGCTGTTACAATTCAAGAAGCTACTCAAATTGAATCTTTGCGGTAACTTTATCGAGAACCTAGACGGTAACATGATTCCTCGGACCGTCAATTCCATAGAACTGCAAACTAATCGCATAAAATCTATCAAAACATTCGCGGAGTCATTGCCACAAGAATTACTTTATTTAGGACTGGCAAGGAATTTACTGAACAATGGTTAATACTTATTATATTTTATGTATCTTTATCGTCCTTTTCTATCGTTCCCTGTCGATTTCATTGTGGAACAGAATATTGTAATAGGTAGTCTTAAGCCTACGCTGTATCCTTGGGTCCCTAAAAACGACCTGCAACCTAATAAGAGATCCCAAAAGTAAAATATAAACGTATTATGATATTACACAAATATTACTGAAGATTAAATATACATGTAGGTATTATGATATTACAGCCTTTTGGGTCAGGGGAAAAAGCATGTAATATATATACGGAGCTTGTTTAGGGCAGTTAAGTAAACGAATACCGATAGTATTTCGACTGCTATCACAGTTTTACACCATTCTACCAAAATAGCAAGGACGCAAGGGTGTAGAATCTGACAAATCGAGCAATGTAATAGTCGTTTAAATAACTTATCCTTGTTATAGGGTAAGAAGGCCTTTGCCTAACAGTGAGTTATGATGAGTTTATAAGAATATTATATTTAACTAAAAAAACACACATTACTTATGCGACTTTTACAGAAAGCGTACTGCATTTTTCATTGCTTCCTCGCCTGGTGACTGTACTCGATCTGTCTGATAACGACATCTATGATTTGAAGCCCGTACTGGATTCACTATCTCGGTTGCCTAACCTCACATCGCTAATGCTGGCAGGAAACCCTTGCTCGGTACTCTAGATACTAATTTAGTTTGATACAATATCGAAAGATGGCGCTTCTTAAAATAAGATTAGATATTATTTAGGAATGTTTCGTTTGTAAAATTTAAAAGATTGTATATTTTCTAGGTTTGCATGGGCTACGCACGGATTACATTATCGAAACTTCCTCGTCTAAAATGGCTAGACTTGCGCGAGATTAGTTCCACAGATAGACCGGTGGAACCTTTCGAACCGCATCCCGATGATTTGCGTTCCTCATATTTTTACTTTACGGTTTTACGGGTTATGTCTGCTGTTCCACCTCCTAAGCATGAAAAGGTACATAGACATACAACACTACTTTTTTTAATTACACTGTCCAACCCGCCGATGACATGTTCAGGTAAGATACCTGATTAAAAGAATCTCCATGCGATTTGTAAAAGTAATAGATCTCAGGCACATTGTGCATGAATTCTTAAACATTTTTTTTTCAAGATATACAAAATAGCAATTGTAGCACCAAGTAAAACGTTCTAAGAAAAATAATAATAATATCAATCGATAAATACTTGGAATATAAAAAACGTATAATACGTACGTACAATATCGGCGATTATACGTGTATATTAGTTAAGTTACCTTCCTACTTAAAAGGATCGGTTATGTTTCTTGTAACGGCGCACGTTGATGTCTTTTTAACTAACATTTGACGGCTATACAGACAAAGTTCAGTGACTCACATACAATAATAATTTCGACGCTTAACTAAAATGCTACTTATTTTTAAATCAATATATGGAAACTTATAGAACGCCTCTATATTAAACTTACACTTGAATACGTAATACGTAAATCTTACTTTCTTTCATGGAAGCAAAATTGTTAATTTTAACCAATTCCATAAAGGTAGAGATTCTCCTTTCAAAATATAAAGCATTTTACGGGTCAATAACTTCACAGCGTCAAAATCGATTCAGTAGTTTGATTTACAAAACAAAATGCCTGATTTTTTTTATAGGCGCCTGTTGAATTAAAGTAGGTTGTTACTTTTTTAACCTTTTCAGCGCCATAGTCTATACCTACCTACGCGCCCTGTGCGACAATATCGTCTATACTTAGATGACAAATAAAAAAAATTAATTGTGTTCATTGGCGTGGAAAAGGTTAAATTATTATGTGTTTTCCATATTCCATAGGGAGCCATAACTACATTCCACGTCGAACTGGAAATCCCTCTACTGGACTCCACTCGGCGACAGTTTTTAATGTTCCGCCACAATGACTCTCTAATTGAAATGATACCATCACTAGAAGAAGCTGATGATTACACATCCAAGATGCCGTCTGAGCTCATCGACAGCAAAGCATTTGTGTCTGGCAAGTATCTCAAGATATTGTCGCATCCGACAAGTACCTAAAGATACAGCTAGTCGCGACCGGTACATGGAAAAAGAGTTCATTCAGGTTCAGTTCATTTAATTTGAGTTGCACAAAACGTTATGTCTTCTTTTAATGTGTAGGCTGCAAGATTGTGGATCTCTCTGGCAACATGTCTATTTCCCAATATCAATAATTTGAGTACTTTTAAAAATACGAATGAATCTTTTTTTCTTGACAGGAATCCGCATCGTTGCTTAAATTTGATAATTGCGGTGAAACACAAACTTACCTGTTTGATAATAGTGCTGTTATTTAGCTACTATATCTAAGACTTCAAGCTACAGTTACATTACCTACCAGGTCTTATTGCATTTCATTGCGGTAAATTCAATGTTAAATAATATAGTAATACTAGTCTAAAAATTTGACTCTAAGGTGTTGCTTTGATCCTGGGTTCATTCATGTACCTTTTAGATTTTGACCCATGTCTGCACATGAGCAAAAACTTGTAATAAGTACATTGTGTTATTCGTACATAAAGTACACTAGTACAGTTATAAATTTGAATATCGAATATTCTTCGATAGCGTCAAATCACAGCTGGGCTCTCGGTCTAGTTGGTCTTTGGAAGCTAAATTTATAATGCCAATATTTCCAGACGAAGCCTCATCGCACCAATCCGATATCTACAAGGCTCTAACATCAAAAAACTCTCTGGAGATACATAACTACACAACGTTTGAGAGCACCCGTGTCCAATGGAACAAGATCATGAACTTCGCGGAGCCAGCCGTGAAGATCTTCTGCCCTGACCTGGTGGCGCTGAGAAATACCTTTAGAACTGTGGTGACTCTGCGGCTGGTCTATTCACTGGTAATCAAGTATTCTTTCAATTTCAACTAAAAAAAAGAGGTTCTGAATTCGTGATGGAATTAATCTAATGAGATTTGTTCATGTGTGTTGCTCAATTTCTCAAAGACACGATGCCTGGACCAATTTGTTTTTTTTCCATTTATTACTATTCCATTTATTATTCCAGTCTACTACTGAATATGAGCATTCAGTGGACTAGGATAAGTTGGCTATGTAATTAAATTATCTATATTTTCAGACACCGATAACCAAACCTGGTAAACCGGATAAGAAAAGTC
Source organism: Ligdia adustata (assembly GCA_947049295.1). Classification (NCBI taxonomy): domain Eukaryota; kingdom Metazoa; phylum Arthropoda; class Insecta; order Lepidoptera; family Geometridae; genus Ligdia; species Ligdia adustata. The sequence goes on from OX346215.1 coordinate 5,156,126, forward strand.
AGCAAATGGTGAAACCGCCAAGCGAGCAGCGGGCAGTGATTGCGACTATCCGATGCGCCTTGCAGCGGCCCGACTGGAGTCAGCCTTCGCAGCATTTCCACTGGGACGACTCGCTGGGAACTAATGATGCTATACACTGGGGAGACGGAGATTTATCCGTAAGAACATTTGTAGTTTATATTATAAATGAACTCTTTTCTTGGGGTTCCGTACATAAAAGGTAAAAACGGGACCCTATTACTAAACTTCGCGGTATATCCGTCTGTCACCAAGCTCTATTTTATGAACCGTGATAAAGAGACAATTGAAATGTTCACAGATGATGTATTTCTATTTCTATATACAACAAACGTACGCACAATAGCATAAATTGCGTTCTTTGAATTTTATTTATTCTTCTGCCGATTTCATTTTGTTTAAAAACAGAAGATTTCAAGATGAACATGTGTTATAGTAATGAATGTTTTAATAGGTACTACAATACAGTCAAGCTCCTGTAAAAACTACCAAAGGAAAACCCGGCGAGACTGGCGGTATGGACTCAAGACAAATTATACCTGAAAATCTCACATGCCATTTCGGCTTTGGAATAGAAACACTTCGCCTAACCTAACCTTTCTAAAATAGAAAAGTTAGCTAAATTATACATTAATTATAATTAAATATTACTAACGTAATTGAAATAATTACTTACAAGTGGTGGACCTGATTAGCTTCTGGCTCATCTAGTTATAGTGTTTTCTCACTCCTTCCATGCCCGCGCATGCCGGCATTGCGCGTTGCTTGATCGCGCGTTCCCTCTATCTTGTCGCGATGGGCAGCAAGAATCCGATCGATTGCTATTGGACAGATTCTATATTCGACATATTCACTATTGGACAGAAGTACATTCAGAATGAAAAATTATTAATTTTAAGTATTTTATCCAAACAAAACAAAGCGACGTAAGGATTATATATATCTATGGCATGAAGTGTTGGTCAGACGTAACAAATCATGTCAACATCTAACAAAAATGAAACAAATTAGCACCACAGAAACAAGTAAACATCTAAGAAACAAATGAACATCACAGAAGCAAGTTAATATTGGAGAAACAAGTGACCATCAAATAAACAAATCAGCAAAATCCACAGAAACAAAATAAAAAGAACAAAAATGATTTTTTTCTGGAATTTGTTGCAAGCAACCTAATTACTTATCCTCGCTATGAGTAATATAATTTAATAAATTATTATATATAGCCTGTTGACGAAAAGTGGATTCATTTGCGACTTTCTTTTGTTTTCAAATTCATAGCTAGTAATTCACAAATCTTGAAAATGACACTCAAATCGAAAGCGCTGCTTTTTTATTTCTGCGATGTTCACTTGTTTCTTTGATGCTAATTTCTTTGTGACACTTATTGATTCAAAATAACACATGATTTTTTCATGTACCTAGTCATCACATAAATATACAGTGATTTAACAATTTCGCAGTCAATTGTACAGTTTCTGTCCAATTACAATCGGACAGGAATCTTAGAAAAAAAAACTCAGTAAAATAGACAAACACAATTCTTCACCGCACCTCTTCTATTTATGATGACTTGTTCATCATAAATAGAAGAGGTGCGGTGAGGAATGTACAATTACGTGCGTCGAACCGTCAGCATCACGACTTCTTAGGTGTCAGTCAAGTCGGTTAAGTTAAATAGATTTAATAAACGAGGTCTAAAATACTGTAGCTCACCTGCAATGCCTGCAAAAAAATATTGTATCAGTGCTTGTCCAATTGAAGTTGGTGGTAATTTTTTAAATAGAACTAATCATTGATGGATTCAGGCGTTACTCTGCGGAAATCCATTTATAATAAGACAGTATATACAAGATAATTAAAATTATATTTACGGAAAAGGGTTAAATTACATCGTATCAATTGCGTCCCACAGCTGGGTACTGGCCATGAAGGGAGTTTAGGCCATAATTCAACACGCTCGCTCAATTTCAGGTTATAAACACAGTAAAACTAGACTGTTCTACACGTGTATAGTGGAATTCCCAGTGTCTTTTTTGTCATTGAAATATGATCATGGTTGTAATTGATTCGTTACTGCTACACATTTGCATTGTGATTTTGATTTAACATGACGAAACCGAGTCGTTCATGGACATCCAAAACATCTTTAGTGTCATGCTATGATTATCGCCCCTAACCATCAATTTCCTCAATAAGGTCAGTAGTCTGCGGGAGAGTTGGTAGTTAGGAACATGGCTGTCGGCGAGCAGGAGCGATGGGGCAGCCAAATAGAGTATTTACTGTCGTGTCTTGGATATGCGGTAGGAATTGGGAACCTTTGGAGATTCCCTTACCTTTGTTACCGTAATGGAGGTGGTACGTGAATTTATTTTGATGTTTTTGTTTTTTAATGTGTGTTATAAATTTAGTGATAACATAAATAACTTAAGAAAAAAGAAAATACCTAGTACGGTGAGCATCGAAAATCAATTAAAAAAATTGCATGTATTCGCGTAAGTTAATATTCACTATAAATATTGCAAATTTAATTTTTTTTTAATGTTTATTGGTTCATCAGTTACTATTTGTTTGTATCACATCTTCAGTAATTTATTTAGTGAAGGTTAACTCAATAATCTCGAGACTTGAGACATTTCTTGCTGCTCTATCTGCTTTTGCTTGCAGGCGCATTCCTCATCCCATACTTCCTGACACTATTTATATGCGGCATCCCACTCGTCTATTTAGAGACCACGCTGGGTCAGTTTGCAAGCGCAGGATGTATTTCGGTCTTTAACATAAATCCTCTATTCAAAGGTAAGTTTTTCAAATTAGATAATAGTTACAGATTTCGTCGCGTAGTCCATCGTATATATCAAATATTTATCGGTGTAATTTCTATTACAGGGGCTGGGTACGCAGTTATAGTTCTAAACGTTATAGCTGTGACGTATTTCTCCTGTATTATGGCTTATCCTGTACTCTATATTTACCACTCAATGAGTTCGCCACTGCCTTGGCAGGGATGCGGGAATTCCTGGAATACTGACAAATGCACTGAGGTAAACTATATCTGGATTATGCGATTAATGATCTGTGCTTCGGTAAAAGTGCGAATATGTTTTCAGATAAAAGGAAACTTCAGCGTTGTCACTTCCAATAGATCTGTTACTACTTCGGAAGAGGAATTCTTTCAGTAAGTTATTTCAAAAATGTATAAACTGAATGGTCTTTAGCTATTGGCTTACTAGATAAGCTCAAAGTTGCTCAGCGCTCAATGGAAAGAGCTATGTTGGGACTGTCTTTGCGCGATAAAATCCGTAATGAAGATATTCGCCGAAGAACTGGAGTTGCCGACATACTCGTAGGATTTGCAAGGTGAAGTAGCAATGGGCAGGCCATATGGCACGAAGAACCGATAACCGATGGAGAAGAAAGGTTCTTGAGTGGCGATCATAAACTGAAAGACGCAGCGTAGGTAGGCCTCCCACTAGGTGGACCGACGACATAGTAAAACTCACAAGTAACCAGTGGTAACAATTAGCAGCTTGTCGTTCGGAATGGTGGCGAACGGAGAGGCCTATGTTCAGCTGTGGACGTCTTCTGGCTGATAATGATAAACAGTATGAAATGTAATTCTTTTAGTTATTTCCAGCAAACTCATTACTGACCGAGCGAGCAAAGCAACTGCTCTTCTTAGTCTGGTAAATTTGTGTTTCGACTATCAGTTTGTACGTCGGTTGGTCTGGAAATTTTGTACTCGCGTATAGGTATTTTAAGATTTATTTATTATTTAAAAGAAGAATATTTCCCAAAAAATTTGAAATTTACTAAGGTGCATTATAATTTCGGATTTCAATAAATGATTGATATATCTGGAACTATAGAATTCAATCTTAAAATTCTGCGAGACACTGCTAGTACTAGCGTGTAATGTTAAATAACTATAACATAAACATTTGTTTTCTTCTGTTTATACGTAACCTTAATCAAATATGTACCTAAATACAAGTACTTATCCCTAAAATCTTTTAAAAAACATTTTGTTTTACTTATGCTTCAGCATACGGCTCTTACACATGTCTTCTGGCGTCCACGAAATAGGAGGAATAGTATGGCCCATGTTTTGGGCAAACGTCATTTGCTGGATCATAGTCTACATGTGCATCTGCAACGGGGTTAAGAGCGTTGGAAAGGTGAGACTCGAAATACGGATTTTTATCTTTTGGCACGGTGCCGCGTCGCGGCGTGTCAATCACACTAGAAATTCCTTCGAAATGTATTACGTAAATATTTTATTTTCAATTTACAGATCGTCTATTTTACGGTTTCGTTCCCTTACGTGGTGCTGTTTATTTTATTTATACGAGGAGTGACGCTGCCCGGCGCTTGGAAAGGTATTTTGTTCTACATTTGGCCAGATTGGGGACAGTTAGCTAAACCCAAAGTAAGTAAATGGAATGATGTTACCATGACCTATTTCACCAAACTGGAATTCGATCTTGAGATACAATCGTGATCTGTTTGAAGTATGAATAAATGAACTTTTACGAAACTTTTCTTGTTGTTAACAGGTTTGGATAGATGCTGCAACACAACTGTTTTTCTCCCTAGGACCAGGATGGGGAGGTTTAATCAGCATGGCTAGCTTTAACAAATTTCATTACAACAATTTTCGGTACTTAAAATAATTCATTCATTGATACAAGTATGATCTATTAATCTAATACCCTCAGAAGTATCTACTCTCATGTTGATTATTTCATTTATTATTCTAGATCATCAATAATAATACCTCTAGTGAACAGCGGGACCAGTATATGGGCTGGTTTTGTAGTGTTTTCTGTGCTGGGGTTTGCTGCTGAACGTGCTAATGTACCCGTGGGAGAAGTAGCCACAGCTGGACCCGGACTAGCCTTTGTCACATACCCAGCAGCTGTATCTATGATGCCGGCGCCTAATTTCTGGGCTGTGACTTTCTTTGTAATGCTATTTTTCTTAGGAATTGATACTATGGTGAGTACAGAATATATATTGTAGTTTCTGTGGTTAATCTAAGTTAATATATCGGGACCCTTATTTATTTATTACCTATATATAATTTTCTTTGCTAATACTGTATGTACTATTGCGGTATAACCCTGATAACAATCAGGGTTTCCTTGGAAAGCAGCATAACTTTGCTATATTTCTCGAAAAAATCACAAGGCGTGTCTAGGCGTTATCCAAGCAAAAAAGAAACTAAATAAAGTCAGAAATATATGGTCTCACATAGTTCTTTTATTGGGGCTTAAAGTGATGATGCTGACCACCAGGTTTTTTGGGAATTTTCTCAACGCACAAAAGCATAAAATTTTACGATAGTGTAATGTTTGTAACGTATCTTAAGATTTTGTATGATCATATTTAGACTATGAAACTCGTCTACATATACTATAAAACTCGTCTACATATACTCATATGTAGACGAGTTTTGTATTTATGTCATCCATACGAATTGGATTGGTTTGTGTTATTTTTCAGTTTGTCACTATTGAAGCAGTGATCACGGGCTGTATCGACGAATTTCCAACGCTTCGTTCCAGGAAACGATTGATCACAATGCTTACCTGCTTCGCGCTCTTTACACTTTCAATCATTTGCAATACAGAGGTAAGAGTAATAATTATGAACAGAAAAAGCAAATTACTTGCTATTCCAAAAAATCCAATAGTTTTTTTTGTGGTTGTCAAAAGACAATACAGTTCAACGCTGCCTAATTTGAAACTAAAACTTTAAAACAAACACCTAAACTTTGAACATAGAAATAGGAAATATTAATGTCAATGAACTCATAGATATCCTTATCGGTCTCTGGAGCTACAAATGTTATTTTGCCATCGCAACATATAATGCCAATTACATGTTGTTTATACTAACAAAACTTAATTAGGTAAGATTGTTTTTATTTAGTCGAAGTGAATGTGACTAAACCAAACATCTGAAAATGATTATCGTCATGCTAAAAATATACTACATGTTTACAATTCAAACTATAAAGTCTTTGACTCTTCCTAATTATAAAGTGACATACATACCAACCCGATATGGACAGCTGAAACAGATAAAGACAAAATCAATAAAAAAATAACTCAAACAAAATTGATTTCGTTAGCTAACTGAAGTCTATTTCCTAGATAGTTCAAACATAGAACTCACTCAAAGTTTATTACATGGAGTTAGTTTCGACAAATTGAGTAGAGGGCATCAGCTAGTCGTATCATAAAGATAGGCAGCTACACTTTCCCTAGATTGGCAACAAAGTAAACGGCGATAAGACGAGGTTCGCGTGTCTGCGTCTCTTGAAACTTCCGTGCATGCACGACTGTTAACTGTATTAGAACGATAACCTGCGCCCTGTCTTATACACATAATTGAATTTGATTTGTTTCAACAAATTGCCGCTTCACCGTGATTGAAAAAGTTAGTATTTTCGTTTGTTATGTCAAATTTTCTACGCTATCAGTCAAACTTATTCGATTACATTACAATGTGACTGCCAAAAATATTTACATAAGAACTGATTTCAATCTCTTTCGTTATACACGCGTATGCTTGTTTAATTAATTACTTAAGTTTCATTTTGATATCATGATATGTATTAAATATAATGTTTTATTATGTTTTACTTTTAAATCGTTGTAATTTAGTAAGCCAATAATTAAGAATCATTTAAACGTAAAATAATTTACAGGGAGGTCTTCACATAATAAACCTGCTCGATGCAAACGTAGCTGTTGCGGTTGTCCCCATAGTCTGCCTTCTGGAGATTATAGCTACATTCTACACGTATGGGTCGCAGAAGATTAGCAGCGATGTGTTGTTCATGACTGGGCAGCCTCTTGCTAAGACGTGGCTTTATCTGTGGCGGTACATCATCCCTGTCATATTGACTGTAAGCTTACTTCATTTTAGACGTTTGATATATTTTTTGACAAGGCGGTCGTGGTGAATGTGCTTGCGATTCTGGAAGTCATCCTGCTAGTTGTTTCATGTGACTGCCAAGGTATATACTTGTTATTCATAAGCTTGCTTTTGTAGTGATATTTTATGGATATGGTCAGTTACTTCTTAATAGCAAGATCGAAGATCGAAGAGCACTGGTGTCGAAAAGACTGCGAAGCGTGTTAGTTCCTAAGAGATGAATAGAATAGTTGTATGGATGTGTTATATTTTATTACAGGTAATAGCTGTCTACTCACTGAAAGAAACAAAAGGATTTGGATGGCTTATTGCATTGAGTTCAGTTGTCTGTATTCCGATATATGCAGCAGTAGTGTTGTGCAAAGCTAGCGGATCATTAAAAGAGGTAACTTAATTCGTAAAAAGCTATTGCTATAAATCTTAAGACCTTTTCAGTTTCTGAATATATTAAATTCCTGTATGTAATTATATACAGCCTTGCTTTCTAAACTTAACATGTATTGATTTGCTATTTTCTGACGATTATTTATATCAAAATTAAATACCATTTGCAGAGGTTTCGAGATAATTGCCAACCAAATGCTGACTGGGGACCTTCGGAATCCCATATACGACAGCGCTGGATATCTGGCGCAGAACAGAATAACGAAGCTGCTAAAACTTACGACTTAGATAAATATGATGCTTAACAGTTATTTTACTTAGTCTTGAGCATTAATTATGATTTTATATAATATTAAAATAAAAAATTGTGATACACATAATTCGTGATATTTTAATTGAACGCTAAAGATCTACAGATAAACCAAATGCTCCGATATGTCCTTTAGTAAGGACAGCGTATCTAGTTAGCTAGCGGAAAAAGAAACAACAATCCAAAGCCTTTGGGCCAAAACAGACGCTGTAGCGGTCGGCATGGCACTCTGGTCACTCGTTGGCATCCCTTCAAAAAGTTTCGAAAAATAAGATGTACTCCAGGTCAATCTCAACTCCATATAATTCGAATAACTAAGTGCTATACAAAGCGTAGCAATCCGTCTATAGCTATACAATGATGATTCGCGATTGAACCTGATGATGGATCTGGTATGCACGTTATATTTCTTTTGTATTATGCAAAAAAATGACAGAAATTGTACGTGAAAGTATAGACCGGGCAGAGGTGTACGTTTATGCAAAATAATTGTTGCATACAGAAGTGAAACTACAGAAAAGACTAAACTACTTGGTCAGCCTGTAGTAGTACATTTTGGTGGTTATTATCTAAAGGGCTCCGTAGAAAAATATGTAGCCTCCTTGTTTAGTTTTTCTACGAATCTATATGCACAAAGACGTTTCGTTACAACAATCAAAGTTACTAATATTGTCACAATCGTATCAAAATTATTACAGTGTTTAATATTAGATAAAAAAATAATGACTTAAGCTTTAAAGATAAATTCTAACGTTTTTGTAATACTAAATTAATATCTTGCATTTCCAAATTATTGTGAAAGAAATAGTAAACATGAAAAATGTAGTTGATCCCAAGATTGACCAGGCGCTGAACCAACCTGATGATAAGGACAAGAGGGTCAAACTTCAGGTACCTATTGAAATATTTGGAAACTATACATATTACACAATTTACAGACATGAATATAAAAAGCAGGTACGTAATTATTATTATTTATTGTAGTGTTCGTAACATAGCTGGCCTGATAATAAATAACAGATAATCCTAAACAATCACCGACGTAAAGGCGTTTAGGAGCGTTTAGTCTCTGAACGGGGATCGTTGAGTCGCGTTACATGGTTAAAGCAGGAATATATACCGTTGTTTTATCGCTAGTTTTAAGCAGTAGTTCTACATAAAATTATGATATGGATCTAAGGGCTATTTGTTAAAGTACTTGCTACTTCTAAGTGATTTTATTATAAAAACCTACATCAGACTCCCGACATCGACATCCCGTCTACATCAGACTTCCTAATAATAAAGCAAATGAAGACGTTTAATTATGTATACTTTTGATTGCAGCCAAACAGCACGTAAAGTAATAATAAATTTAGTGCCATAAACTTTGTCGCTCAAGTTTAATATAAGCAAGTGTTTACTATTCGCAAAGAGACAACATTTTCTGAATGTTTATTTTTTTTCAGAACTAGGTAAGCTTATATACTATAGCAAATGTTTTATGTTACATGTAAAATTGTAAGGGTCAGAAGTAGTTATGTTGAACGTAAGTCCGTACTCGGTAAATAATATTATTATTTTAACATCAGGCTAACTTATGAATTTAATATGTTCTCCAACAATTCCAGGTGGATGGAGAAGATGACGTGGGCGAAGGAGAAATGGGTCGTAAGAAGATGAAGAGATTTCAACTGCCGTGCGACCTTCCGCGCTGGTGGCAGGCCAAAATCATACAATATGCGTAAGTAATGTCTAACGTTATATTAAATTGACGATAAAAATAATTAAAAATAATTAAAACTCAAACATTAAAAGCCAAGCGGATGTTAGAGATGTTGTTGAAGTGATCACGACATCAGGCCTCCCCATTGCTGTCCTGTCAGCTATTTGTACTCGTATATACCGCCTGGATTATTAACTTGGCGTGTCTGTGTGTGAGACTGTCGGCGGTATCATAGCGCCCTTTTGGATGAACCGGTAAAGATTACGTTATTTTTAATTTGAAAGTCGGGAGTGTGAAATATTCTTTTTTTGTTATTTTTTTGAACACATTTTGAAATAGATGAAAATATGAGATAGGTTGGGTTTAATTATTTCGTTTTTAAGCCAGTCATTTTGATAATTTTCCAATAAATGCATAAGTAAAAAAATTGAACCTAGTCATTAGAATCGGTTGACATCGAAAATAATGTATACTTAGCCTGAGGGGATGACAACGACAACTTCCCAAAACGACTATTTCTTAGAACGTAATGCACGTTCTAAGAAATAGTCAGACTCGTCAATTTTAAAATTACAAAATCCAGAAATGACAATATCCTAAAATGGCAAATTTCTAACACGTAGAGTCCTAAATGACAATTTCCTGGTATGACAAATTCCGAAAATGACATAAATGACTAATCTGTTCCCGCAAGGTAACAAATAATTTTTTTTTCTATATATTAAAAAAAATGTGTATATAAATATTTTATTTTATGTTTTATTAAGTGGTACAAAAGACAAAAATGAATGAAAGTACAGCTAACGGCAAAATTCCTTTAGAAAATGTCAAAAATACGCGTTGTCGTTTTACGGAGATCTCAGTTTTAGCGGTTGTCAATTTAGGTTGTTGACCATTTAGCATGTAGTCGTTTTCGAAAGTTGACATTCCAGAAAGATGTCTTTTTCAAAAGTTGTCGTTTTCATAAGTTGTCGTTTTCGAAAGTTGTCGTTGTCACCCTGAGGGCCTACACCTTACACTTACTTCCAAAATAAGGTATACTCGTAGATAAAGTACCTAATTGCTTTTGCCTCGGTCCTAGGAACCGATCATTTCAATGATTCGTTAGTAAGTCGTAGTTTTATTTTCTTGGTAATGTGCAATCATTGTACGTTCGCCTCATATTTACTTAGTCATGTTAAAAATAACTGGCCTCTATGTCTTATTTTTTGTTGTATATTCCTATATCTTTTGATGATGGTATACGATATGCGAATACCAATGTGCAAATTAGATAAACTTTAACTGTACATAACAAATTTGGGTTCCAATCTCGTCGGTATCTCGAACAATAAATAATGATTGACGTCACATAAGCTAAGTTTGCCAAAAAATATCATAATAAGTGAACCTACAGAATAATGTAAACAAGAGTGAATTGAGCACGTGCTGGCGTGACCTCTCACAGTTATCGTTGCAATTATATCTCTATTTCTAATAGAAAATGATATGAAACGACACCATCATTCGGAAACTATTCTGATTCCGAATGGTACGACATAACGTCAATTTCTATAAAAAACTACGCGTCTGGAGCATTTTATGGCTTTAGGTTGTACAGTTTTCAATTTACAGTAGTCACACCATCCTCTACCTATAACACTTTTCTCTATGTACCTACAACTACATACACAAGATACAAAAATAACTATTAAATTATCTTCATCAACACGTAAAATAATCGAATGAATACCTATATTAAATATACAAAAACAGCTTCCCAATATAACTTGATATGATAGTGAGGTTAGGTTATCTGATTTGTATAAAAAGTACCTATTTATATATAGTATCGGGTTTATCTCTAACTTACCCGAAAGTACGAGTAATTTGTACCTACAGGTTGTACTTTTACACTATTTTTCGTATTGATACAGTGAAAATCCGTCTTGATAAGAAATATTTCTTAAGAATGTCGTTAAATTATCTAGTTAGTACTTCATAAATCCATATGCTGACCCAATTCACAAACTAGAGCACCCAGATTTTTAAACTGGCACGTTCATGCAAAAGTTTCAATGTCTATAATTATTGGGAGGTATTGTGAAGGACGCCTTCAATGACATACGACTGACCCGGTCGCGGCGATGTTGGCGCTATCCGGGTCACCCCTGGACGAACGGAGCCCTAGGCTTAGTCCATTAGTCCACTACACGCGAACACCCATCCCGTATAAGAGAGCTAGTAAAAGTTTGAAAATAGTCGATAGAATCCAAAATATATATTGAATACTCAATTTGGCCTCATACAATTTTGTAACGTCACGCAGCGTTTATCAATCAAAGAACGTATGAACCCGCGACGATGGCTGACCTCTGCTATTATTATTTACCACCAAAAGTTCAAACACCACAAAGTCAGCGATGACTGATCGATGATAACCAATTTTACCCACCCCAAGCTCGGCAATTAACCACAAAACCACTTAAATCGACAAAAGCTTCCACTGTGCAATTCGATGTTGAACAATTTAGCAATTAAATCTAGCATTCAGGTGTCGATATGACGCGTAAATTCCGCTGGAATAAGTTACTCGTTGGAGGTGTCGGGCGATAGATTAATGTTCGCGTGTGAACACGTGGGGTGTTGGCGCCGGGTGGTTCCGCCGGCTCCTAATGGCGGCGGCAGTCATTGCACCTTCGGCCGCGGGAGTGGCTACATGCACCTCATACAGTTGGCACGATGCAACGCGCCGAGTCCAGTGCTTCCGAAGGATCTTTCTGGACAACGATAGAACTCCTCGCCGGCCGAGACCGGAGGCGGACCACGTCCATCGGAGATGACAATGCAGTGGTCATCGATCTGCCGAAAAGAGGAGCCTCCTCACTCAGGTGCCTGTTGCTGATGCTTACTATAAACCTGACCGTTTTACCGTCGAAATGCACATTTTTGAAACATTTTCAAACACAAACGCATTAATTTTCATTATTTTGGCAACATCTTGGAGTGTGCAACACTGATTTTGACTGGTTTTTTTGTAACAAATTTTATACTTTATTTTGTCACAATACATACTGACGTACTCGTTCGTATTAAGCGCAATGTTGTAACTTTGGTTTTTTATGCCGCTTTTTGCACGCTTTTGTTATCTATTTCCTTGTGATCTCGATGTTATAGGCAATTATTTTTATAAATATAATGAAAATGGTCATAAAATAAATACGCGTACGAGAGCACATATATGTGTACATTAAAATATACGAGTCTAAACTTCACTACTCGTAATTTGTAAGTATGTTACTGTCCTGGTTCAAAGTTCTCCGTGACATGTAATCTCTGGTATTTCACTGAAACTGGTGAAATACAAAAAGATACCAGATTAATTATTTCACATGTGTATCTATATGAGACTTCTATCCGTCTGTCGATCTGTTCATTTCATTTTCTCCCGGTCATACGAGTATACTAGTAGTAGTATAACCATAAATTAAAGCAAACATCGGTGCTGTGAATAAATTTTGTCTGATAAAGCGAAAATGGGTATTGAGTTTCGCACTTAAATTTAACCATATCCAAAGTGATTTTTAATATCTTTGGCGATTTCACCGACTACTAGATCGTTTGAGATGAATATCGCAGCTTTTATTTATTGCGTTTTTTAGTTTACTTACTAAATACTTCGGTGTTTTACGCATACCACATAAGTTTGTCTGCTGGACTAGAAATTATAACAGTTTGCCTTCTTAATTTACGTAGGTATTACTAGTATGGAATTCATTTCAGTAATTATTGACTGTGTTTGGAATCAGGATGTATCCTAAAATGTGAATTAGCATTTAAAATTACTTTGTTATTGAAAGTAACTAATAATTATAGATAATTAAGATATTTTTCTGCAATTACTTAAATACTATGGATTTTATTTGAGTTTTTGTACAAGCATGGCTATCATGGGTAGTCCTCTAAGTTACAGAATTTTAAAGTTTGACAAACTCTCTAGCTAATTACTAACGACTCGTCGAATCCGTCATTTAAAACGTGTCACCCCCGTCTCATACTCCGTTTCGAAGGATTCGATTTATACTCAGATATAATAAGTTATTTATTTTTTCCTCACGAAAGTGAGCAAGTAATAAATGTAGATAAATAATATTAATTAAAATTAATAGTACCTTAAATGCATATTGTTGTCATAAACCTACAATCATATTTTTGTGAATATCTATGGACTGATTTCTTTCTGAATTTAAACATAAAGTTTAAGTCATTCACTTAGGGAATAATCATTTCAGGGTTAAATATGTGCTCAAAAAATTTATAAGTGATCTAATTATGTCAATTAGTGAGTGCTCTAATTTTAATATGACGACAATTTCGAATACATTCTTTTAATTGCGCGAAAGTAAATGTCGTCTTGATATTTCAAACTATCGCCGTTTTGTGACTATTGAAGTGTATATCCCCGGGGTAAGGCGGGGTACCCCGGGGATATACACGTCAATGCTAGATCGCTGGTCTTATAAAAATAATAGAAGTTGACTGAAGGCAGGAGTTTATTGACATACATATACACCGTTCACCTTTTACAAATAGATTTGCCATTTAGACGCGGGTAATAAATGATGTGACATACCTTTTAGACCATCAATGTGAAACAAAATTTGTGTCTATACAGGGTTATCGGCTAGAAGTATACTAAACTGGAAGGGGGTCACAATACTCATCCTAAGGAATAACTTTTACTATGAAACAAACTAACAGATATTCCATGGAAAAAGTGTATCGGTCGTCAACAAGATGTATGAAACAGCTGATTTTATTTTCACGAATTCAGAGTTTGTCCCATCGTAAAACTTGTGTCTTAAGATGTGTGTCGATACCCTTTTGCACCCTTACCCCTTGCCGATAGCTCTATTATATATTCGATATATATTCGTGTCATTTGAGCTATATTTTTATAAAATAGTCAGATATATACCGTAAAGTCCGTCCTACACTATATTTACTTTTGCAAATTGTCTCCTTCCTAAGGTTGCCTGAAAGAGATCGCTTGTAGCAATAAGGCCGCCGTTTGTACGTGTCTACAATAAAGAGTTTCATTCTTCTTTACTTACATTTTTAGATAAAATGAACTCGCAAGTTTTAAATGAACTCGCAAGTTTTAAAGTAAAAGGGCAATAATCATACTTATAACTACTTTCATTCACTTACCTAGCTGCTTGAAGAAAATGGAATTTGTCTTACGACAGATATAAGCAAACAGAGACGCTTCGCTCGGCTAAGGCACAGAGTTGAGTCACTCGCCTTTGAACACATGTTGAACCCATTGGTTAATACATCACATACGCAGTTTCTGTAAATAAAACCATCTAGATAGCTAATGTCTTCTTCGTACAAGCGGAGCGGAGCTCACACCAGCGTAAGATTTAGATTCAGGCGGCCCAAAGGCCGACAAGGCCTGCAATATGCGAAAGTGACGCTTCACAATTACCCATCCAAAGCGTGACCGAATTGTTATTTTTTATTATTGGTTAAGCACACCCAAACTTTCTGTACTACGTGCACTCTTCTTCTGGTAAATATAAAGTGAGTAACTGTCAAATATATCATGAACACTATTTTATTACCATCAAACTCACATTTAACTTCTTCGTGCGCTTCTTTAACCGACGTAAAAACGGAGGAGGTTCTCAAGTCGACGCGCATTTTATTTTTTATGTAGTTTTTTTGCGGATTAATCTGACTTGTTTTTTTTAAAATTATATGGGAACCCACTTCGGGGATACCCATCCCCGAAGTGGGTTCCCATATAATTTTTATCGAAATCGGTGCAGTAGTTTTTTAATCAATAAAACTATATAACTGTCATTTATATAACGTTAATATTGCGTGCCGAATTGAAGTTGTTGTTTACTTGTTTTAAGTCTTACTCATGCAAAATGTTTGCGTGGTGTTAGTTTACATTACACCTCTAAGTACACACCCTGGAGATAAGTCTCTGCGTATCTATGCTATCTGTCAGTCAGTCAGTTAGTCACTCTAGGCAAAAGCTTTTCGAAATTAAAATATGGTATCTAATATTAGTATAAATAAAATACTGTGCCTAAACTTAAGCAAATATATTTCGAGTAAGTGGGTCAGTAGTTGGTAGGATAGTCATTTACATCATTATAGATATATCATCATCATATCATCATTATAGATAGACTAACAGCTACCACCCGCGACATTGTCTGTGTCATAAAAACGCGTCATAGATTATAAAGAAGTTTCAAACTTTAAGCCTCCTTTTGTCCCGCTTTAAACCCGGGGTTGAATTTTCAAAAATCCTTTCTTAGTACTCCCCTACAACCTCTAATGAATACACCCTCCAAATTTCATGTTTCTATTTAGGCTCTGCGTTGATTCCTGACTGACTAATATCAGTTAGTCAGTCAGAACTTATTCTTTCATATTCGCTTTATTGATAGATTCAGACTAAATTTCCTATGTAAACGATATTAGCAAACGTCTGTAGAAAACGGAATTACCCTAGTCTGGTATCTAGGTCAGGAGAATCTAGAAATATATATTGCGAACTATTGTATTTACGAGATTATTTTAGTTCAGTCTGGCTAGTCTATATTTAAAGGTACTTTGAATATTATGGAGTAAACGTCGTTTCAACTTGCTGCCAACTAACAATAAATGTTATTGACAGATCTGGTAATCATACGTTTTCTGGTGGCAGGTGACCTTTTATTTCATGTTGACCACGAAAGCTGTTTATGAGAATATTTCAGTTATTTGACGAACGGGAGCGTCAAATAACTGAAATATGCAATTCTTGGCGAGAGTAATTATTTAAACGTAAAGTTTATTATAAAGAGGAAAGATTTGATTGTACTACTGAACCAATTTGGTAAATTCTTTCACTGTTGGGAAGCGTCACTATCCACGGGTGACATGGGTTTGTTAAATACCCTTGCGAAGCCGGGGCAGGCTATACTAGTTCTCAATATATCTGTTAACGACTTTGTAAGTATTGCATTTACGAGAGATAAATGTTGTCTCGCGCACTGGTCGAAAACATCACAATTTTCTGATTTTTTTTTAAGTTTCCATAAATGTGTCAACATGCCAAGTTTATTAGTCATGAGCGGAGTCAGTGGCCTAGTTATTTTTAAGATGCACACACGTAAAAGCGCAATACACCAAGAGGCGTTGAATGGTGGCTGACGAATGAATTGGGCGTTTATCTCGTCATGGGTAATACCGTCCGTCAGACTTGTAAACATTAAGTTAAGTATACAATAATTTATGTTGGAGTTGCAGGTCTTGACCTAACTAGGCCTGTTACGGCCTATTTCCTAGTCATGATAGGTATATTCTTGTCTTATTATAGACGCAATTAGGTTGAGAAATGTTGTTTAATTTAGAGAGCTGGAACAATTTTTTAACTTTTACAATTTCCTTTGTATTTCTAATGTATGTATATTGAATAAATAACAAACACGTAAATTTTGTACGGCTTTAGAAGACATTCTAAGATAGTTTAGTTTTTTTGTATATATATTTTCTTTATCGTGATATAATATCATAGAACTCTAAAAATATTGTACATAATGTAAATATAACTATGTGAATACGAGTATCTTAAGTATTTTTTATAATATATAAATAGGACAAATACAAACGTCATAAATTATCATTATATTAGGTCCTTACATATGAAATTGGCGTTTTGTCGTACTGGCCACTTTGATCTCAAATATCTCTTCTTTGGTTAGGGATTCTAATTTCAAATTTATACAGCTATTTATTCATACATTTGTATTTCGAAAACCGTAACTCATTTGTTTTGTCCTCGTTTGGTTTTTTCTTTGCGTCACGCAGTTTACAAAATGGAAAACTTGAAATATCGCGTTATTTACGTGTACGAGTTCCACCGTGGTACCAGTGCTGCAGAAACGGCTCGAAGGATTAATGATGTGTGCCATACATGTGCGGTATCGCAAAAGAAAACACAGTGCGTTTTTGGTTCCAACGTTTTCGTTCTGGAAATTTCGACCTGTAGAACAAGCCCCGTGGACGGCCGGAAACTAAAGTTGCTAATGAAGAATTGAAAGCTATTATGGAAGCTGATCCATCGCAAACCACGTCCGAGTTAGCTGCAGGCTGCGGTGTTAGTGATAAAACTGTTTTAATCTACTTGAAGCAAATTGGAAAGGTGAAAAAGCTTGAAAGGTGGGTACCTCATGAATTGAGTGCAGCAAACCGACAAACGCGCGTCAACTGCTGTGTTACATTACTCAACCGGCACAATAATGAAGGGATTTTAAATCGGATCTTTCGGATATTTCAAGTTTTCCGTTTTGTAAACTGCGTGACGCAAAGAAAAAACCAAACGAGGACAAAACAAATTAATTACGGTTTTCGAAATACAAATGTATGAATAAATAGCTGTATAAATTTGAAATTGGAATCCCTAACCAAAGAAGAGATATTTGAGATCAAAGTGGCCAGTACGACAAAACGTCAATTTTATATGTAAGGACCTAATGTTAAAACTCGTCAAAATAAATTAGTCATACAGCCCACCCCGAATCGTACCTGGAGCAAAGGTACCCATTACGCTGGCTGCGTTACCGTGTGAATTAATAAAATTAATTATTAAATACATAATAAAAAAATTACCTAGGGAAAATGTATTTTATTCACTCCATTGTAAGTTTAGACTCATAATAAAATTGGTTTATAATAATGAGTAAAAAATATTTATTTAGTAATAAATCATTTTCTCGATGTTCTGTAATACGAGTATATATGATAAACGATGGCGAGCTTGCTCAACAAATAATCTACCATTATTTATTTGCTCTTTTTTACTCTTACTATGCTAGTAATATTAATTAATTAATTCGTTTGTATTAGTTACTCTATCTATGGTGACCATCAATTATAACCGACTTTTTACCCGTATGCGAAAGAAGGAGGGTTATGGTTTTCGAGTGTATGTATATTTGTACATATATTTCTAGCACGCCCTAGGACCTAAACGGCTTGTCGTATTTTATGTGAGTGGTGTCAATAAATTCGTCTTAGACGTGACAGTGACACTGGGTACGTCGATAAAAACAAAATAAGGGTTCTTGGCACAAAAAACTAATTAAAAAAAATTAATGCTTTCAGAATACATCGAGTGTGATATCAAAATAATGATTTTAACGGTGATTACGATTTTATTCGCTTCTAACCACTTGTTTCTAAAGCTTGTCGTAAACGATAATTATTTCTAGTGAATTAACAAATAATTTAATTCAAACCAAAACATCTATAAAAACGTATACAAGTTGTAATATGTTTGCTATAGGAATCCAACTCAAATTTTGCTCAGCATAAATACTACCTGCAGCAGCCATCGCTGGACTATCGCTGGTTATGTGTTTTGATATTCAAGGTTTAATATTCTCTATCTGATGTATTAAAATCAAACTAGGTAGATCAATAGATTTCCAAATATACGCGTACGCTAGCACAGAAAAATAATAGTATGAGCTAGTTATAATAAAATCGGAAAGCTCTCTTTTAACATTTCGAGCAGTAGACCAAGTATCCAAGTAACAAAGCTAATAATAGACGTTTACACGGAACAGTACATTTATTTACTAGTCGTATCAATATCCGCTACTACACTTACGTGATAGTTTATAGCATGTTTTTATGGAGCGTCTTCAAAGAAAACACACTATATCGTATAAATAGGAAACTATAACAGTTCACAGTTGCTAAACGCAGATCGGACAAATACGGATCAAATAATAAATAAGATTTAAAGCATTTTGCCATATTCTCGTTAAAAGTTTGTAAAAAAGTGAATACATTACGATTTGTGTATTGTTGTTTGTTTGTTTGTTTTTTACACGCAGTGGCAGTTAGTTAAATTTAGGGAGCACGAAACTTTCTTTTTAAAAACTAAATTAAAATACTTATAGCCGATACTGAGGCTTTAATAATAACTTAAAATACGTTTAGCCGATATGGAGGCTCTAGAACTAATTAAACTACGTGTAGCCGATTTGAAGGCTCTAATACTAATGCTTGACACAAAGGATTATATTCTTAACATTAACTTACATACTACTCGGTGGTCCGATAAGAGACACCTTAGTCAGCTTTCCACAGAAGTGCAAGTACTGCTGAGTAAGCCGTCTCTACATCAGAGCAGAAGGGCGAGGGGATGCATAACTCCTCCCTCCCTAAGTGAGAAATTATCGGAATGTGCGATTTGAGGACCTTTCCGATAATTTCGTAAAAAGGTAATTATTTTAAGATTTAATACATACGCAAAAACTAATGATAGCTTAACAATACGAAGCTTTACGTGGCGTAAACTAAAACACTGATGCTAGAGTCTTTTTCTCTTTTAGCACACTGTCGAACACTTCACTATTTTTTAACGCAAACGCCAAATATTTCACGTCGACCAGACTGATCTCGTGCATGTTAAGTGCGCGTGCACTGGATAGGCTCGCGTTCGTATGGAGCGGCGGCAGGGTGACCACAGGTAGTGGCGTCACGATATCCACCTCAGTGTACGTGGTGGTGTCGGATCTTGAGATCGTAGATCTCGACGTCACAAAGTTCGTCTAACGTAATGACGTATGTTCCGAATATCGGATATTTAAACATTTCGTCACCACATCGCTTTGTCAGCATTGTTTGAAATCTCGTAAAAAGTATCCAATTTTCATCGTAAATTTTCTGTAGTTTTACGTTTTCAACGTAAACAGGATACTGCTTGCAGCAGGTGAGATTGTTGTCGTATTTGAGAAGTTGTTCCTCGCAGGTTGGCCCGCTGTACAGGGCTCTGTTGTCATCGTTACAGAGGTGATGGTCTCCGGCGAAGATAAAGCGGCACAGTTGTATGATCGGTAAGTACTTCATTCCTTTCGCCAATAGGTAAGGGTATTTAGGAAAGATGGCCAGGGTTTGGTTTTCAGGTTCAAGGAAAATAGGTAAAGTGTACATTTTTATGTAGTTATAAGTATGATTATCGGTAAGTGGCATTTCCATAATAAACGTAATCTGGTTTCTTTTTATATATGATTTAACAGAAATTTAATTCATTAGGTCCGTATACTAGGTTACCAGCTTTAGATATTAATTTTAAATGTCGTAGTAAACGGTACAGTTTACAATAGACTGGTGTAATATAGAGCTTTTACTTAAGGCTAATGCAGTTTCAATTTCGCTTAACTTAATAAATACAGTACGGAAGTTACTAATGAATAGGCTATACGATCCTAGAATGTAGGCAGACACGGCTACATTGTTCTCCTTATTAACTGTTTCCTTGAGGGACTTTTCGACCTGTTTGAAGCAAGTATCCATGGTAAGCGAATTTCGTTGATTAAATTGAGTAATATTTATAAAGCTATCCAGCATTTTGGAGACAATAGTGATTTTATTTGATATGATTACTCGATCATGAAAAATCTCTGTAGTTAATTTGTCATATTTAAGTGCGTCATCATTGTCTAGATTTCCTGTTACAATTTTATTATAATAGAACCTAAAGTATTGAGAATACCACTTTTATAACGTTGTGGAATTAATTGGCGGTATTTATCAACAGTTATATCGCTCAGATGCCCTGCATGCATTAACATTCCAATAAATTCATGAGGAATCGTTTTATTGTTGAAAATTAATTTCTCGAATTCGGCAAATTGTGAAAATACACTTTTCGTTCACCTTTATTTATCCTGCAGTACTTTGTCCATTTCTCGCTTCTTGCGTAGGCTACCGGATTATCACTACCAACTTGTCCTTGGGAAAGGACTGCTCCTAGGGCTACGTTTGAAGCGTCAGTCGTCAAAATAAATAGTTTGTCATAGTCAGAGTATTGAAGTAGTAGTGCATGAGTCAGAAATTTCTTCCTTCTATTAAATGCGTCTGTATATTTTCGGTCAGTAATAATTTTTTTTCGTTTTTTTTTATACAGGCTGTCTGTGGTTGAGTCACTTTAGAAAAGTAAGGTATGAAGAGTCGGTAATATCCAACGAGTCCGAGGAAACTTTTGATTTCCGTCGTAGTCTTTGGAATTGGGAAATTAATCACGGCTTTAATTTGACATTATTAGGTCTCAGTCCGTTTTTCGTAATCGTGTGGCTAAGGCACAAAACTTCCTTGCGTAAAAATTCAGATATGTCAAGTTGTCTGTCTAAGTCTGTTTTTGGATATGTATTTTATGTTTTACCTGATTTGTCAAATAAGTCATTTATATTCGGTAGGGGATATTTGTCGTCAATAGTAATGTCGTTAAGTCGTCTGTAGTCAATAACCATTCGAAATTTTTGCTGTCCAGTTGCGTCAATTTTCTTCGGAACTAAATGTACCGGAGCATTCCACGGAGAATGAGATTCTTTAACAATATTGTCATTAAACATTTTTTCTACTTGACGATTTATTTCTTCTGCTTGAGTCGGGGCCTGTCGGTATGGTTTTACGTAAATAGGGTCTTCGTTTTTGGTACGTATTTTATGTTTTACCTGATTTGTAAAAGTCAAAGGTAGTTGGTCACAGTGAAAAATGTCTTTATATTCATTGCACAGTTTTGTAATTTTTTCATGTTCTTCGGCATTAGTATGGTCTAGTCTCAGTTTTTGTAGGTTTTCATCAAGTATTCTATCTGTCTGTATACTATTCACATTTGTAGAAAAATTAAGGTTGCACTCTAAGTCTAAATGTTTTGATACTTGCATGGGTCGCTTTATCGTCAGAGTCATTTGTGTGTCGGTAGCATTTTGGATAATTGTTGATGCATATCCATTCACACAGTTAACCAATGCACTTGGCATTCGTACGCCAGGGCTAAACTCTTTATAGTCAAGTATAGCTTCACCTGAATGTTGGTCTATCGGAAGCTTTACTCTTTGTTCAGATCGTGGCTGTAATTCAATTACGTAGTTCAAATTCGTATTTATAATAGGTATGCAAGTCGTCTTTGTTTTCAGAGTCGAATGTTTAAGGTCAATTACGGCGTCGAGTTGTTTTAATAAGTCGTTGCCAATTAGGCCGTCGTATCGTGAGTCTACGTCATACAAATAAAATTTGTGGAAATAGTCACTTTGAAAAGATGGTAAAAGTGGTATAGTTATGGCTTCGCTATGTCTACTAGAAGCATGCGTACTTACTATTTCGAAAGGCTCGTAACGAATATGGTTGTAAAAATATTCGTACGCTTTTCGTGGGCTCAAGAATGATCTTGTGCTGCCAGTATCGATCATCATTTTCGCGTCTATTTCAGGCAAATAAATGTGTGGTAATTTAAGTGTAGGGTCACAATTTAATTCTATGATTTCTTGTCTGTCGGGGCAGCTATACAAAAATTCGGGTCTAATTGCTCTTGCGGTGAGTCTATATGTTCATACGTCGTTTCGTCATGGTACATGTCAGTTTGGTCGTATTCGTATGTTTCATAGTCTTGGTTTAAGTCTTGTTCGTAATTATAGTCAAAGTAGTCTGGTTCGTCATACAATTCGTTGAGCTTAAATCCTTCGCGAGGCACGGGTCGAGCTGTCCGCATAGTTACGTCAGACTCTTGTAACCGTGGCTCTTGAATTTGGGGTGGTTTATACCCAAATTGTTGGGGTCGCATCCCTACGTTAGGGGATGGTTTAAAGCCTGGATGTTGTGGCTGGTTATTTCCAAACTGTGGGCGATATCCTAACTGTGGGCGATATCCTAACTGTGGTTTATA
This sequence comes from Ligdia adustata, assembly GCA_947049295.1. Classification (NCBI taxonomy): domain Eukaryota; kingdom Metazoa; phylum Arthropoda; class Insecta; order Lepidoptera; family Geometridae; genus Ligdia; species Ligdia adustata. The sequence continues at coordinate 5,179,211 of OX346215.1, forward strand.
TCCGAATTGGGGCGGAGTATATCCGACCTGTGGTGGACGATACCCAAGCTGAGGGCGAAACCCAAAGTTTTGTCCTTGAGGCTGAGGCATCTTAAATTGTTGAGCGCTGTATATAGGCGTAGTATTTTGTGGTGGATTAGGAATTCTGAATCCCGATGGTTGTGGATTCACGCCAAATTTAAAACCATTGCCTAGGTTTTGAGGCAAAATAGGTTTTGGTGCTAGGCTGTTTGATATGCCATACATACGTTTCCGCATATTATATTGTTCGTGAAAGTTAACCTCTTCTAAAACGACACTCAGGGCATCCTCTAATGTCGTAGGAGATTTAAGCCTAACAATGCGCACCATTTCCTCTGGTAGGTTATAGAGAAACACGTTTAATGATGTGCTATTATATATAGTTGTTTTGGCACGTTTTAACTCGGCGTCATTTAACACGTTCACTTTAGATAACAAAACCGAACGAACGCTCTGTATCCTATTGCAAAAATCCAAATAATTTTCTCCTGATTTAATTTTCATAGATTCTAATTCAATTCCTACGCATTGCTCACTACGCGGGTCTCCGAAATGCTGTTTAAGGAGTTCTTTTAACTCACTCCAGGTCGAAATGTCCTCACGTTCTGACAATAACGAGGCGGCCTTATCGCTTAAACGGCTCGTCAAAGATTGGAAGACATAAAGGTCTTGCGCTACATTTCCTCGTTGCCTATATCTACTTATTACATACTCGCATTTCCTTATATATAAGTTTAATTGGGTCTTGTCCCCACCATATATAGGAACAAGAGTTAAAATTTCGCGAGGGATCGGATTAACCTGCTCTACATTCTCCATTATAATAGAGTTATAAAAATTTAGACAAGTAATATAAAAATAATTTGAATCACAAAGGTTTAATCAGAAAAATTGATTTTAAATTTTAAAATAACTAAGAAAAACTTGATCAATAAATCGGTTTGGAATTGTAAAATTAAATTAGACTAAAATTTAGCACACACAAAAATATAATCAATTTTAAATTTACCTAAATTACACTTAAATCACTTATTACTAACAATTCAAATTGATTTTGAAATTTGAATTGATTAAATTACTTTTAGAAAGTAATTTATTTAATTTGTAGAGCGATTCTACGTTTACTTAACTCTATCTTAGGTTCAAGGTTCTTATCGCTACATAGGTAGTCTAAACAGAGTTCTATTTTTAGATACCCGACGTCATAAACGAGAGAAGTCTTATCTCGATAATAACAAAGTTCGTGGATAGTAAGGATTGGAAAGGATGGCGAAAAGTTTTACTCACCAACCGATCGTTGCCATACTGGGTGTCCCGTTCTAACTTATTTCTTTGGTTCGAGGATTCGCACGCGCACTCGATTCCGCGATTGGGCAAAATTCGATACCCATATACCGACGAAACTATGAAATGCACGACAGCAGCGAATCCTACCGGCTGCGCCAGTTAAATTTAGGGAGCACGAAACTTTCTTTTTAAAAACTAAATTAAAATACTTATAGCCGATACTGAGGCTTTAATAATAACTTAAAATACGTTTAGCCGATATGGAGGCTCTAGAACTAATTAAACTACGTGTAGCCGATTTGAAGGCTCTAATACTAATGCTTGACACAAAGGATTATATTCTTAACATTAACTTACATACTACTCGGTGGTCCGATAAGAGACACCTTAGTCAGCTTTCCACAGAAGTGCAAGTACTGCTGAGTAAGCCGTCTCTACATCAGAGCAGAAGGGCGAGGGGATGCATAACTAGTTATCAAATTCTAACATATGACAGATACGGTTATATTTTTATTGGTGATATAAGACGATCTGAGAAAAATGCAAAAAAAAATCAGGCATTCAAAATGCTAAATACAGACGCATTATAAAATAATTTTCATATTTTACTCTTGATACTTTGAAACAGTATTATTTTCTTAGTGTTGGTAGCTAACCTACCCGTAACTAATTTATAAACAGAACCTGTCAATAGGAAAATAACGACTCATAAATTGGGTAGTATGTGGTCAATAGAGTATTTAATGGAGCGATATCTGGATGCGGTCAACCGTAATCTCTGTCGTTAAATAAAATACGCCTTCAGTAATTTCGGCATATTTTTTAGTACTTTAGGAAGCCACAAAATAAAAATAATATGAGGGAGTTTAAATTTCAGGGTTGGTAGTGATCACTTGGTATTGACTACTTGTTCTTTATTAATGATACCTTATTGTTCATCATCACTGCATTAATAATTTTACAATATCATAAGAGCTATACTTAATTAAACCTTAATTTGCTTTTAACATTCTAGAACATAAACCTTTAAAGGACTTTAACTATTCTAAATAAACATGGCTGAAAATGTTAAAGAACTATAATTTTATTCCTTTGCCTAATAAAGAGTGCGTAGCATGGCAACGCGCCCTACGCCCCGCGTCGTAGACTAAGACCTTTCTGAACTTGTAGAAGCTATACTTTGTTGCTACTGTTCGACTTTTTATGACGCTGTTGAACTTGAGTAGAGTCCTTAAACTTTACAAGCACTCAGTAAAGTAGAATGAAAGGTTTTGGAAGGGAGCTTTATCACTATTTTATAGTTATTGAAGCTTAACACGTTCGTTTGACTCGTGTTAAGTCAATCAGCAGGCCTAGCATGGGCAGTCAATAAAATCGGCCAAGTTCTATTTTATTTCCCTTTTTTTTATCCCATGGGTTTTTTATCCCAGGCGTGCACGCTATATTAGTTTTAGCGACATAGCCGCCTCTTGGGCACAGCTTATTTAACAGCTTTCTTTTGCATTTAATGTTTCGTGTATCTTCAATAAATAATTAAGCAATAAATTATACTACACCTACCTATTGTCTGAACTGTGAACTTCTGAAATCTGGTGTAATAGCAGGAAGTCACAAGCAAGTAGCTAGATTTATTCTAATCCGGATATCTTCAATTTTCCAATTGTTGGATATAAAACGGTTTCCTGATTCAATACATTTTGCAGATCAAAGTACTACTACTAGGTACTAGTATGCAAAACGCAATGTATTTTTTTGGTATTTTTTGTAGTGAAGGCTAAAAATATGCTATTATGTTTACCAAAATAAAAACTTACGCATATAAGAAGAGCAAAACTGAAATGCCTGTAGTTTGCATTAATGGCACTTTGAAACGTGATATCAAGCCATTGAATAGGTATAGAAAGTGTTATTTGCGTTCCTTTTAGCACAGTGCGCCTAATATACTCATACAGTAACGATTTCCACAAACAACATTATGAATCCATTCCCAATTCTACTCAAAATATTCTAAGCCAGTAGGTAAGTAGGAGTAAGCTCATTGCCTGTTTACCCGGCAGTTTGCTTGTAAGCCAACAAATTTTGCATCTTAATGCATTGAAGAACGATAACTTGTGAATTCCATATCGACGACATGTATGGTATTCCCCGAATTTTCACTAGTCACGGCACAATAAGGGACCTGATACAATACTTCAACTATTTTACTAGATACAAAAATCCATCGATGTACGTTTCTTCTTTGTCAATTTACACATTAGTTATTAATTTTAACTTTTGCTTACGAAATAATAGTCCAAAAATAACAAGAATTTTGAAGCGAATTTAATATGCACTATTTTTTTACACTAAAACTTTGTCTAATACTAAACTAAACTGTCGTCTTTGAAACTAAAACTAGTTTTTTAGTTTTTCAGCCTTATAAAATCACAGTTTAGACCGACTTAACTACAAATAAAAAGTTTTTTGAGTTTGTTATATATATCGGTCTCATCACATAGCCTTAAAAATATCACCGTCGCCAATACACCACTTATTGCCAGAGTTTCGCAAGTCGTAAAAAACTTGTTCTTGCCATGATCGCACTAAGCGCGTTCTAATGTGCAAAGTTCTTTAGTGGAAACTCGTACCTACATGTTGGTGTCGGCGGGGCCGTGCCATACCGTGCCAGGCCCACGCCGGTCGGTGCTAAAGGTCCCAACTATCACACGGAGGCACCCCGCGTCAAAACCACTAAAACTTTACGGTGGCGTCGAGACGTCTGCGCTGCCTCAGTGTCCGACTATTCGTTGACAAATTGTCATCCAAAAGGAGCACACGGCGGGCGGACGGCCCTGCGCGGCAGTGGTAAGTTTTATAGCTAAGCTAAAATACCTGTACTTACCCTCATTTGGTAAGCCGAGAACGTAGAGGTCGCACGGCGTTTCGCGGCGCAGGGGTAAGTCGAAAAGTAATATTTGCTTGCTTTTCTTCATACATCGCAAATTATTGTAAATAACGCGTAATTCTAAAAGCTTTCTAAATTCTAAACAAGAAAAAACTTGTTGCGTTGTGTCTTAGAAAGCGATTTGCGTGGCTTATTTCAATTACCAGATAAGTGACTTTGTTTTATCATTCAGTTTAGCGCGCGAAATTTTTGTCGTGTTTTAATCAAGTTGTATTTCACTGATTCTAGGAATTTTCATAAAGTGCATGTGTTAGATTACTTTTTGTTATAGAACACTAGTCTACAGTACGAGTAATTTACAATGTTTAGATTCATTAGAGGTATGCATTAATTATATATCCTCGTATTATATTATATTCGGTACCAATGCAAAAATTATTGTTGGTTTTCTTTGAAAAATATACGTTCTTAGTTTTTCGTAAAATTAAAATATTGTGTTTTATATTGAATTAATACTAGGCTGAATTGGGCTCTGACCTCTTCTTCAAGGGTGTAGAACCTAGCAAAGTCGTTTGCATTAAAAACGTTGTATAAAAGGTGTATAGTATAAAACTTACTTGTATTATAAATTAATGAAATTAAAGGAGTACTTTCCTATCAGAACCACTTGAAATCATTAATGGTTCATATCTTTAAACACTCCATGACCAATCATTGTGCGTTCTTTGTAATGTCTATTTTTTTAATGTCCTGTAGGAATGTGTACCCCTATATTACAGAAGTAAGTACTTGTAGGTAGAAGTGTTTTTTTAAATTAATATCTTCCTGTATGCCTACATCATATAAGTCATACTATGCAAAAATTTTCTAATACTTAACTAACTAATTGTTGATAATACTACTCATCCGGTTTTGTTCTAGTAAAAGGCTAAAGTAGGGCAGCTTAAGCTGCCTAATTTGGTTTAACATCTCTACAGACGCTGCCATGAGAAGAATTTAACTTGAGAGGGTGGTATCAAGTATTGAAAAGAATTTTATTGCATTCATAGTTTTGTTTATAAATACCTCTGTACTTTGAATGCCTTCCGACTCGTTTCAAATAACAGATCATGTCACGAGTTCAGATTAGAGCCGTTTTATAGTAAGACGTAAAAAAATTAAATGAGTAAAATATGCACTTATTCGTATAATACAGCGATCGATAATAATGGGGAGGATTCGAATATGCATAGTCTTGATAACACGCCTGACCATTCGGGCACCGTCGATACACTGCCAGCCACGAAATACACGATATTAATAACCAGCTATCGGCCCATGGCTTTATTTTCGATCCTTCTCTTATAACATTCAACATACATACATAACATTCAAATAAAACCTTAGTGCATTTTTATGCATTTTACTTTTGCAAAAAAAATTAAGTAGTGCTTTAATTGTTACAGCTTCGCGCACCCGCACGTCCGCGCGCGCCTCGAGAAGCATATGGGATCGAACCTCGTGAGCCTCACAGACAAAACATACATGACAGAGCTGGAGCAGAGGATCCGGGAGGTCAACGAGGAGAACCTCAACAAGAGGATCTCTAGTAGAGTCGTGAGTACCTATAGCTACTGCATCACTTCTCACTTTGTTATAAAATAGGATACGCGTAAAAACATCTATCAACTCCACACGTATTCTTTCATGACTGTTGCTGCTAATTTTCAAAAAGATCCACTTTAATCCTATACCTTGATGTTTCTTAAAGCTTAGAAATTCAAATAGAAAAATAAAAAAACTCATGCCTGATATAAATCAACGGACACTTCATCACTTTGAAATAATTCAGTATATTTTAACAAATTAGACTTTTACACCTCAGACCAAGTTATAGAATACACCTATGAAATTTTAAGTTATATATAAAAAATAATTCATCTACGTAACTTAATGTAAACAAGCATATTTCAAAACGTCGGTGGCAACCGACAAAATAAGATGGATGAATCGAAGTTGCATTGCATGTTTACCAGTATTCCATCAAACACAAATTTGGCAATGATACTGACTGGAAGAACACAATATGATTCGAATCATCAAAAAAATCGCTTTGCCCTAGATCTTATCAGGGCAAGGTAATCTATGAGTTCAATACGATATGCTTTAACATTTATCATGAGACAGTCTGAGTTAAATATGATTTATTTGCTAGTTAATGTACATAACGTCAGGTACCTACTTTGATGATGCTCTCGCACTTTGATGTTATTACGCCAAATTAGCCTATGAATAACTTCTTGTTTAAAACGTTCATTAAGAACTATACGAAAAACTCTTTCGCTATTTTTGTTTCAGGGTCATAGTTTTCATGGTTAACTTGCTGCAAAATTCAGGCTGATCTAACCTTCTACCAGTTATATAATGATTTCAAAATAATGTCATACTAAAGTAAAAATCGCCCAAATAAACAGCTGTATTCTAGCTTTTGTCAGTTCCTTAGATTGTCTTATTATTATTTTGTGGGTAACCTTTCTAATACGAGTACTGTGTGGTTGGCAAATCTCACTTAAATAGTATTGATTCGTTTAATATTAGTCTCCATCATACAGTGGAATGTAGCACGCGCTAATCAAACACCGTTTAAAAGTTTGCCGTTTGTTCGTGCGGCCCTTGACGACCGACTATCGTTGACACGAGGGCAATTAGGCATCCATCATAAAACTGGTTTGTTTATCAACTTCACCTTTCATTTACATACATTTTATAGTCTGGGGTAACGGAAATGATATCGCTATCCGGCGCCTAATTGTCAGTTATTGCGTTGCGAAACTCATTGTCGTGAATCAATCACGTCACGTCATTGAAACATTATCGTCGCGTGCTTGTTGCTCAAAAAGGTATTGGAATTGGAAAAATTTGAAAAGACTTATGGCAAATAATTGAGATTCTACATCACAGACATTATCAAAACCCTTTTTACAATAATGATTACCGAGAACAGTTGATTACGTTAGGGACGTGAATAGCAGAAATGACGATGTTCCGCGGCCAATTGTCAAATCACCCTTCTTACAACTTTCAAATCGATTGAAATAATGAATAATATCAAGAATCTATCAAAAATAGCAATCTTAAGACGTGTTACTAACCATGTGTTAACGTAAATTTGATTTATAATGAAATCAAAACAGCGCATATCACGAAATATTAGATTTTTGCTTTAACCAACCCATTTTTTTTCATACAGCTCGATGAGATGGAAAGACTGAAACGTCTCATCCTGGTCGGCAAAACTCCTCTGAAGGAATGTCCGCCAGAATTGTACCATCATCCGGTGTTCGTTTTCTGGCGAATGGTAAACCGCGAGGTAGCTCGGGCGTCGAAGAAACGCGCTGATGCGTATTACAGGAAACTAAAAGCTTCACAGAAGATAGATCAGGTAATTTGTATTTTGACTTATGACCCTAAATAACCAAGAATTAATGCTATAGCTACGAATGTACTTACTAAGTGTTAAAGTTTCCTAGAGGGTTTATAATTTAGCCTCCAGCGAAGTGATTATCCTGGCACTTGCACGAGGTACCTGCTATTTTTACGATAGGTACTTATCTTTAACAGAGTATGGAAGAGGAAGTTGAAGGCGAAGATTTAGTAGAAGAAGCAGAACAGTTAACACCCGAACAACTCCTTAAAAAGTGTAACCAGGAGCTGGAAGAACAAAAACAACTGGACATAGAGAAAGGGGTGCGATTTACCGATGACCAGTTCGCTCTGCTCAAGTACGAAACCAACGATGTTAAAACGCTCAAAAATCTTACAGTAAGTTTTACTGCATCTTTCTGCAGACTTTCAACTTTCACATGCAGCTTCGCCCGCGTTGAACAGTGAAATAATTTTCAGTTTTATGCTAAAATTAACCATATTTTTATTTCCTAAAATCAGAACCGAAAGCCTTATAAAATTGTTCTCAATCTTCCAATCTCAAGCGAGCATGAAATCTTTATACGACTCCCTAAAGTGAGAGTAATCTTTGTATATTTGTATGTAGGTATGTATGTTTGTCAACTCTTCAAACTCTTTGTGACCTAAACAGGTAGACCGATTTGGCCAGCATAGTATATATTTGAAGTCTACGAGATCAATGTTAAACAAGCTCCAACCAACAATAATTTAGAGTGTTTTATTTTCTGGTAATATTTACTAAGTACACCAAGGCCATCCTTGGTGGACTTAGTTAACACGCCAAGCTCTGCTTTTATTCAGCTATTGCTGGGTAAAAGCAGAGCTTACTCAAGACGTAAAATATCAAACGTGTACATCCATGTCATCCGTGTACTGATAACAAAGTACCACGTGAACTGGTAATATCTGGACTGAACGAACTCATATCGCGGTGTCACTGGGTCCGGTCAAAGTTTCAGTAGCTCGGTATCTATGTCTAAAAGCTGATATAGCAGATACAGTTAGTGTCATATTAGATACTCTACAATATTCGAGAAAATTCTATCTTTACAAGGACTTAGCTTGGATCTTAGTTTAATTAGAGAAAAGTCGTCTAAAGAACATTCGATATTTATTGGTGTAGCAGGTAATATTTCAATTTGGTAAGTGTCTCAAGGACAAGTGAATTGTCTTTGCTTTCTGCATTTTAGAGAATAAAGTGCGAAGACGAGCTCAAAAACTGACACACAAATTGTAAGTTATCAACTCTCCATTTACTTCATACTTTGACTTAAAATCTTTAAAAAGAAACAATGTTCTGGGTCCTGCTATTTCTTCATACCTTATAAACCCTTACAAAATTATGTTTATGCACTAATAAGTAATAATATAGCTAATTTGGTAAAAGTAAATAATGAATGACGTAACATCAAAGTGATGTAATAAGTTAATTTTGTAGGCATTGATGAGTTTAAACGTATGCGCGGAATTGACCGGTACTTTCTGACTGTTTAAGGTTACCATTAAACGTTTACTCGTGTAAGCATTTCTCTTTTGGTTTTTACAAAGTATCTAAATAGCATAACGTAAACATAAGTATATTTAAGAACATAAATGTAGATTCATTTTATTAAATGTGATCATTTTACGAGTACCTACTAAATAGCGTAGTACTTGAAATTATAGAAATTTATCTCGTTTCGAACAATACAATGTTTCTCTGTGCATTTCAATTCCAATGCTAAGCAATGTGTAAAGTCTAACGTTTGATAAAGATCTAGTATGAACCAGACCTGACCCAGTATAAACACTCGTAATACAAGCATATTTTGTATAGATTCCTGTGTGTCCATAGATCAACGTAACAGTGACATAGCTCGTGTAGAACTGCGTGTAACTAGTCTAATCCTAACTCTGAACCCCTGGGGCGATCTGATAAGGAAGACTAACGACCTGGCCTTGTCTCACAATCACACGTTAGCTTTTAATGCGCTAAGATAGTAAGCAAGTAGTGCTTAGTAGCTGGTGAATCTGCGGATATTTCGATTTTGTGAAGTCCTCTCAAATAAAACAAATTATTAACATCTTACAACAATAGACTGAATTATTATAATTTGATTTATCGCATTTTTGGTCTATAGTTATGATCTATATTTCTCCTAATCATAAAGGTATGGCCGGACCAATGCCATTTCTGAGTTTCTGATTCGTTCGATGTTGTAAAAAATAATAAATAGACGCAAATAACGATCGTAGTGCTGGGACAGCAAACGTATAGCTTCGGGGTAAGGCTCGTGTGTAAAGTGCCATACACCGATCATGTTGTTTATTTTCACATCGCGGCGTCGTCAGATCATGCGATGTTACTGTGATTTATCGACACGAACCACTCACCTTATGTAAGAACTGTTATGAATGTGTTCTGCTAAGTCGTAATGCATGATGAGTCAACGTTTAGGGAAATCATACATACGGAACATAGTCTATTACCTAATGGTAAATATACATAATATACGGGTAATAAGTAAATATATGAGTGCTGTGTGTTATTGCGCTCTACTTAGTAGGTATAGTTGATAGAACGATAGAATCATTTATATTTTGCATTGATACTCTTATTGGCTGACCAACCAAAGCGTACCTGAAATGTATAAAATTTTCATGCGTCTTTCAGTACGTATATATCTGGTTGTTGGTACTCGAGTACAAGCCGTTTGAACCAATCCAGATGAAAGTTCAATTATATTTGTTTACAATTATTAGTCACCAGAGATTTTTGATTGGTGGATTTTAATATCTCTCCAATGTACCAATATTAATCTATGAAAACAATGTTAACAGAAATGTATAAAAAATACTATGTCGTTCTTATATACTGATATACGATTAAATACTGACAATTTCTAAAATTATTTTAGTCTATCATGTTTACGAAATAATCACTAGCCCTATTTACTGAGGAAACTGGCTATCACTAGTTACATCGTGGACATTCATCACACTGGCCGAATGTATGTTTACACTCGGTAGATATAGCAGTGACCTGACATTTAGGCGATAAGAGCGTAGTTTATAATGATATGTCTGGCGATCAATACCTACCTTACCGTTACTCTAGACAAAATACAACTGATTTAAATTTAAACTTCCCTATTAATTTGGGTCATGATAACTGAAGTCAAGCTTATTAGCATAATTGAATAGCACGGTACTAGGTTCTAGTCAAAGACAGTGAGGCGGCAAAAATAATTATTATGCCTAAACCATGGCCCAATATTCAAGCACAAGACTTTATGGATGACTATAGCCTTTATCCGCGACTCCGCCTGAGTTATTTACACTTTCACGTTGTAAGTACTTACTATTAGAAAGGAAACCCATGATCAAACCGTGGCCCTTGTAGACTTAGTGTAACATTAGTTAATACCTCATAAAATGATAGCTCCTATACAATTTATTCAATTTTTAAAGAAATAGGTTTTTATTCATAGGCCTTGGTTTCAAGAGACCCTTATAGTTTCGCTTTGTCTTTCCGTCCGTCTGCCTACCCGTCTGACCACCCCTTCTAACAATTGATATTACCTAGTAGATACCTGGTCAGGTCGCTACCTAGTGAAGTTTACTTTTTTTTGTGCAAAATGATAAAACTTACCTATATTTATAGTAAATTAAAGTACAAGTGTAAAAATAGTTATTTATATCTTTTTTTCAGACAGTCGAAGAGCTGTATGCATTAGCCGACAAGATCATAGGAACAAAACGGCTGTAATGTTATTTTATTTATTTTGTAAGTGTACTTCATCATGCATTCGTATTCGGATTCAATGTGTTTTTGTATATTAGTAACGCACAATATATACTTAAATAAAAAATATCGTAAAAACTGTACAAGAGTAGATGTACTAAGCAAGATTTTTTGTATGCAATAAATGTATTATGTAACGCATACTCTGTTTTATTCATTTGGTGATTTGTCTGTATTGACAAATCGTCTTTCATATTATTAAATAGGATGGTGTATGTTTATAGCTAAAAGTAGCTAGATAGTAAAAGTTAGTAATAAACCATTAGTAAAACGGCGAGCTCTTATCAGTAACGTTGTGACTTTTAGAATATAGGACTAGTAGTAATATACTAACATACTATCTCATATATCGTATAGCTAAGGACAATATCTGTCCTTGATATTGGTAATATCAGGGACAGATATTATTCTTTGCTAATATTCCATCCCTGCGTACGTAATATAGGGTCGTCCCTGACTCATCCTTCGACGTGTCATACTATCGTTTCGTTACTTACATAATTACAAAAAAAAAATATTAGAGGAAAATAAATATCGTGAATAAGTAATACTAGTTTATTGTTTACTAAACTTAGAAGATAGTATCTGTGTCACAATATTTTATAATTCTATTTATTTTAAAAAATAAAATAGGAGTAGATAATATCTGTTCGCGAGCCGTACACCCACTGGCTTCACCTGCCAGTGGGTGTAGGGTTAATTCATTTAACTCGATAAAACAAATCCATATTTTTTTTATTTCAACATTGACACAGTGGGTACACGGGTAAAAAAGGATTAACCTTATACCCAACGGTGGGTGAAGCCAGTGGGTGCACGGGTCGGGAACCATAATATCATGGTCTTGTTAAAATTGAATAAAACAATTTCTACGCAAAATGAATACCTAACAACTAGTCATAAAAGATAAAATTATCGCGCGTCAGTCGATATTTTATTGCGCGACATTTATCAACTAAAACAACACTTTAAACTGTGCTGATATAGACTACAGAAAAAGCCAATTAACAAATGTAAATTAACACAATAAAATTTAGTAAAGCGAATACAAGAAGTATTATCAATTATAGCTCTATTATTACATCTAAAACATTTCAAATGTTATATTAACTGTTGAGTGCACAATATTATTTTCTTTACGATACAATAAATATCCCTCTTTAACATTGCAAGAAATCCTAAAGCTAAGCTAAAGGCTTCATAATTCATTTTGCTTTAATCACTTAATAATTTCCGAATATCGTATCAACATTGGACTGCCTCCTACTATTCCAAGAAAATTCATTCTAAAAGCAGAAATATAGACAAAAAATCTTTGACAAACAAAGAAAATAATGAGGTCACGTTGTTTTTCGTAGATGTGCTACGAGGCGTAGCCGCTCGTAGTGTCACAAACGACTTTTGGGTCTACGACGTAACTGTGCGTAGATCAGTCCTGCGGGTTTGTCTATAGGTTGGTAGATGTGATGTCTCGGGTCTCCTTTCGTCACATTTGCGGGGAACTTAGACATGTCTATATTAAGGTAATGTTTGTTCGGCATCGTCATTTTTATCCAGCTTATCTGCAGACAAAGAAAATTCAGTTAGTTTTACATTGAAAAATACTTACATGCGTATTATGTGGAAAATCGTTCGATACACGGTCTTTTTCTTTTTGAGGTAATTTCTTAAGAAAACGAGTGAAACTAAATCTTAGTAAGTATACAAACAGCTCGTGGTATAAACATTTTATCCCCTGCAAACTTTTATCGCTCAATTTTATCAACAACCGCAAAAAAAATAGAGATAAACAGTGTTCAAATATGAGTTTCTATATCGATTCAGTTTATTTTCGTGACGTTTGAGTTTTTGATAAAATTTTATTAGAAATTAAAGTTTAGGGACATCGACTTGGTTACCGCTTATTATCGTTACACGTGGATGGCGTCTTGCGTCACATATTACAATACAGTTTTACATTTTCCGAAATACGACTATTGAGCAAAGGAGTAAAATTTTTTCTTAATATGGTCATAGTCTTATGACTATGTTGTCAGTCATATAATTGTGTTCTTGGTTATCTAGTTGAAGATAAAATATTTCAATTGAAAATATAAGAAAATATCAAGATATGAATCTATAATGTGTTGGTAACTGCAAGCGTTGTTAATTGTTGATGACATCGGGCTCAAAGTTGTGGATCGAACCTTTAATTTTAAACTTTAATAAACTTCTCTTCAAGTTATAGTTGCGATAAAAAGGTGCAATCAATCGATAGTAAATAATCATATTCTTGTATGTACAAGTTAATATGTTTATTAACTTGTTAACGTTTATCATACTTATTGGCACGCGCCGTCTCTATTTTCATCGACCCGTCAAAACAAACTGCCTACGCGATAGATTTATTTATCCTGACTGTTATCATATTATAGGGGCACTTATTTAAAGAGAATTGTATAATTATTTTCTTATACCTTTTGCACGTGATTCAATAAACAAATAAATAATTAATTGGAAGGGCAAGGGCATATTTATATCTGTCTGGCCAAAGAGCACTCTGTGTTAGTTATAAGATAACAATGTATGTTTCATCTCACCATCTCGGAAAGAGTATTTTTGCTATAAGAATGAATCTGAGTGCAAAAGCCGTTTTTATCCGCTAGAGGATAAAGTAAATTTGAATTTAGAATATCGTGTGCACTAAGTTTGTAAATTAAAAACCTCATTCAACCTATTTACTTCCGCCTCTATGGTGCTGAATTCATCATACAACCTTTTTTATTTTATTTAAAACTCAAACTTGGAACCTTTTTTTGATGTACTTTTTTTAATTTGTTTCGCGCGCCATTATCTTTTCACGTCATATTGTTAAAACCTTTTGTTAAAAATAAGTGAAAAAACTAAAATGAGGGATTCATTTTCTTTATTTTTCGTATGTAGTCATTTCCTCGAGGTGGGATGAAAAGTTACGTGTAGCATTCGAGTGCAAAGATTTTTAACCTTGTGCTCTTTTAATTCTCTCGCTAACGCTCAGGATTCAAAAAGTATTCTTCGCCTGCTCGGTCATCAAAAACGAGCACGCGGTTAAAAAGCAACTTTGCACTCTTTTATAACAAATAAACATTAAGATGTATTGTCATAACATTGCTTATTACGTATGGATGATTAGTTTTTCATATCATTTTCAGATCCCTACTCTATAATAAAAAAATAAATGTTATTTCTTTGCGTCAAAAAAACTACTCAAAGTACTATAAACTAATGAATGAAAATGATATGAAAATGTACCGTCCATCATTTGCAGCGTAAATCTGTTCTTTACGAGATGCATGTGTTTAAGGTGTGCTGCTCGTATTTCTTGAGTAACGGAACATTACCAGGAAGCACAAGCATAAATATGGTTGAAGATAATTGCTATGCTCACCTCTGGTACTTTCTCGAGAACCACTTTCTGTGCCTGGTACAGAGTATGTTGCACGGAAGGCGAGTAGACCCCGGTGTCTGGAGGGCCGGCGAATTTGTCCAGGATGGCGTCTTTCACTGTCAGCCATGCGTTGTCAAAGTCTGCAGTTCGCATGCCGTCGTATATCCATTCCGCTTGCACCACAGTACTGTTGATAAAAATCAAAAGTTAATGTAATCTAGAACATATTACTAGTAATTCTGTAAGCTTTTAATCTCCCAAAAATAATAATGTCTCTACATTGTCCAGAGGATGAAATTAGATTGACCTATCAGATTTATGAGTAGATAAAGTAGAATGATGAGTCAGTAGGGATCGAACTACCTGAATATTCTCTCGGCAGCATCTGACAATGTCGTGTATTCATCCTGAACGAAGTCCACGAAAGCAGACTGCGTCGTTTTTAAAACTCTTAATCCGCTCAAACCCGATTTAACTACAACCGCTTCTGTAGAAAAAAATACATCATGGTTACAAATTAATAAAACTAGGATGTAAAAGTTACACAAGAAAAAAAACGCAATGATGAAGTCAACTCACCATGCCTAGCCTGAGATACTTCACACCATCTCGTTGCAGTGGCGGAAAAAATAAAGGCGTGATTGTGTGGCGTCCCGGCCATTAGTCTCTCCCATGGATACTCTAACACCTTACACCTGGCTTCCACTACTTGTTTGTACATATACAGAAAATGGTTCACGACCAGCGCACCGAATTCTTCGGGCGTCTTCACGCCATGTTTCTTGGCGAGAAGGTATACTGTGTTCTTTTGGGAGTCAGTCGCGACGACTTCCTTGTTGTCGCCCATGACGTAAGCCGATTCTGAGGCGAGTTTCAGCTCTGTGGTGACTTCAAATTCTCTAATAACGTGGTAGTCTCCATCTCTCTGCACGTGCAGAAGTTTGACGGAGCATTTTCCGTAGCCGTGGTCGCTGAGCTCGAAGCGACCTCCGGTATCCTCAGCGGCGGTTAACGCTGACTTTACTCCGCCGCTGCCATTAACACTTGACGTTCCTGCTACGGATCCGTCGTAGGAGCTAGTATTAGAAGGCTTCGCGTATATTCTGCAAAAATACTATTATTTTAGTTTCTTATTGGCGCAGAACAATAAATTGAGATTGTGCTAAAAGATTATGATAAGTTTAAAAAAGCTATAAAGTATATAAACGCTTTTTTCTTAAAGCTCTTGAATTAAGTAAATTTTGTGAGATATATTATTTTACAATTGGGTTTATTTTTGGATTATTCCAAAATTAAACTTTAAGGCCTTACCTGTTAATGCTTGTCCAAGGCATTTTGAATGGTATAATAATCACTTTATTTTGAGGGTGTGTAAGAAGCTGCGTCGTCGCATCGAGCAGGATTCTCACAAACTGTGGAGTGTCGTATTTTCCCTCACTTATATGTATGAACTAATGACCCCTGATCTATACGTAGCAAAACTAACATACGTATCTACATCCTTATCGTATCGTGCGGACACGCGCCAAGCAACCCATTTGTTACATTATTAATAATTACCCACTTTGTTATCTAACTTATGCCAATAAGTAATCTACAGTAGCAGTCTCTAATTGCTTTATTTTGGAAAATAAATAAAAAATTATGATGGCGTGACTACAGGCCTAAATAAGATAAAATAACTAGTGAGATTTACTAATTTTACCCGTAGCTTAAAACACTATGTATAGTCAGTTTTTTTTTCAAGAATTATAATACTACATTTTAGATCAAAGTTTTGGGGATGAGGAAATAATATTGTTTCATGCATAAACAAAGATATTATTGCGAGAAATTGTCCAAATAGGTCATTATTTGTTACTATATCTACTCATAGAAACATTAAAGCAAACATATGTACACCTTATTATGCCTACGATTGTCAAATTTTGTGAGAATCTGCTGACCTCATAACATTTGAGATAAAAACATGATTAAAGCATCACATGATCATCAACATATACCTATTATTTATATCTTACATTATACTGATACAGGGTAACTTAGCTACCTCATAAAGGGGCGACAACACTATGACTTGAACACAGACTCCACAGAAGAAATAGATCTCGCAGATATTCAAAGTTATTAATATAAAAAACCGCAATCCAACAATCGAACAAGGCGCTAGCGCAGCGAACGCAAATTTTTCTTGCACTTTTATTTCCCACAGAAAATTATAATATTTTTGGTATGATTCATGTATTCCAGACTAGGCATGCTCCACCTAGGGCTACAGTATCGCTGACTTCTGTTGTCATGCGAACTTGTGGTCAAATGCCTAAGGATAAAAAAAAACCTACTCACTCGGTAATAAAAGTTAATTTTTTTGGTTGTTTATCCTGCAGATACTTGTTTGTATTTCTGGATGAAAAGTAGCCTGTGTATGGTAATATTCTAGGGTATAAGATATCCTGGTGCCAAATTCCATCTAAATCCGTTTAGTCGTTTAAACTTGAGAAATAACAAACATACACAAACGCACACATACAAACTTTTGCCCTTATAATGTGATTAGTTGTGTTGAAAAGCTAAATCTTTGTTAATGTCAAATTTTTAAGTACCCATAATAAAAGTTGCTACTCCGTAAATCCCAACAGAGCAGCCCTGTATAGTTAGTTATATGACACGTAAGTAATGCTATTTAACATCTTGACCTGACGACTGATTTTGTTCACTTATAAACAGGAAATAATATGTTTTTTAAATCGTATTGAATGCATATATAATAAGTATGTATGTATGCGAGTTTCTACATAAGCCGAGTACTAGGTAATAACATGCATGTAAATGCGGCATCAAGACGAGAGATGCGCAATTTTTATGGTACGATCGTAACATTTTATACGCCCTATTTTATGATTATATTTTTATTGCATAAAAAATAAGACATCTTGTTTATCTATAGCCTCTATCGCGTGTAGAAATTTATCTACTATGGAACCGTTACAAGAACGGGGTATCGTTTTAAGAAAAGTCTTACAAAAACGTAGGTAAACAGTTTACAAAATGAACGTACGGCGATAGTAGTCAAAGCGCCATAAAATTACAATATTATGGGCCGACGAGTGTTACTGTGAGATTTGGTATGCGTAAACGTCAGACGGCGTAAACTAATAGAGCGACGGGAAATCAAGGCTACGTAGCTAGAGCACCAACGATTACGAAAGCTCGTAAGTGTCTGAATTAGTCCGTCATCGTTAGTTTGGGTCGCTCACGCGGTCTTTGTCTCTCAATATTAAACGACGCGAGGAAAAGCTGTGCGGAGTAGAGGGCACAGATTGCATGATAGTTAGTATGCAGGGCGGGCGGATTTGCGCAAGCGCTCTGGCGGGGCGGGCGGGGTTACATGACGCGGCGCGCTGGGCCAGCTGAGGCCGAACGGCCGCGTCACCGGCTGCTCGCCACGCATCGATACTGCAATTCTTGCGAATATTCGTCAGATAATGCCAGTGGTTACCCTTTAGTGAGATAACTGTAATTGAAACTTTAAAGTGATGATGGTGCGACGTAGCGGCCGCTATACAGTCAACTGGCGCGGATTCAGAGACTTCGCTTTCGGCAACAAACCGCCTGATGAAGGTGTGTATTTAATCTAATAAAATCTGCATCGAGTGCAACTACACATAACCTAAAAGCTCTTATCATGATTATATGTCTCAGATTCTCATTATATAGACTTTGCGGCAAGCGTTGTTTTATAAGTTATCGGAATGGTAATTACGAGACGTCAGTCACGCCAGAGTGTCGAAAATTTCTAAATTCTAGCAGAAATGTTTCACATAACTTTGGCAGGAAAAGAATTATTTAATTGGCTGCATTCTAGTAAATCATTCTTATGGTTTACAATAGAATACATAGTAATAGGAACTAAATAGATAAATACCATACCTAAGTAGATTATCGAACTAACACAAGTGGTAGCAACCACTCAGTTGTCTTGTTTTTATATTTTACAACAGCATTTCTATCGGCTATAAATCTTCTGTGACGTGTAAAACTAAGATAGCAATAAAAATATATAGCTCCTATTTCAAGAGACTAACTGTCAAAAATAAAGAAGTAAAAGACTTGGGGAGAAAACAAAAACTTTGAAACATTAATACTTAGGTAAGTATTTAATTAATAAGTAAGTACATGAAAATATGTGGTTGGTTGCCTTGGTTCCATTTGGTTATGATGTTAGTAGGTAGGGGCTGTGTTTTCCAATTCGATAAATATTGTTTTCATTCGCTGTTCCCGAATCATAAAAATGTTGACTCGAACCTGCTTGCAGGACTTATGTACTATAGTAGTTATCAGTTCAATAAGTCAAAAATAACGTAGGATGATATATGAGCTTTTTAGCCATGACCGCTCAGAATGGCCGTCTAGCAGTGGGCGAAGTGTGCAGAACCTATGATAATGATAACGATACCAATATTGTGCATGGAGTACCACATTACCATTTAAAAAAAGTGAGCGACGGTAAGTTAAAAGGTAAAGATTACAAATGGAAATTTAGTAAAAAATACTATGTATTTACATTTACATTCCTATAAATCTCATGCGCCAATACTAAATTTAATCGCATAACTATGTTTTTTTTCCCTGAAACCAAATTTACAGGAACAATCGTTACCGATTAGAACTACGCCGTGAAACCTTTTTTTATATATGGATTCAAGTCAGGCACATCGTATCCCGATTACCCTTGATGTCTTTTGCCATGAGTTTCATTAACCATCATCATCAGACACTGAACTGCACCTAATGTAAGATTTTCAAATCGTTCTGCGATGTTCACTTGTTTTGCGATTTTCATTTGTTTCTGAGGTACTTACTTATTTCTGTAATGATCACTTAAATTTATGTTGAATCTGTTGGAATGTTCTAATCCCATCTTTACTTTGTTCACGTTATTTTTAATACACTGTTGACTTATCGTATTATTTTTTTCAAATTGAATGGATTTTTTGTCGCCAATATAATGAAAGCGTTCACTACATTTTTTTTATTTTAAAAACCAGCATTATACTTGTACTTCCTTTTATACGGCAAACTTTTCACTTAGACGATATCGAATCAATTATCGCATGATATTCTGTTTTATGTATATTTTTTATTATATTATTAGCCAAAAAACTAGCTGGAGTCGGGGTGCTCTGTCGTGTCGGGTCTGTCACTCATTTGAAACCTGACTCCAGTCGTTAAGTTGTGTGTGAGATCTAATTGTTACAAAAATTGTTAAGTAATATAAATTTAGCTAAATATAATTGCTTGTCTAACAACACACTGTGAAATAAAAAAAAACTATCAATCATATACCATATAGTTAACCAAAAAATTTTAAGAATATTTTGTCAACTAATAAGTTATAGAAGTAATCCTAACTAATATTATAAATGCGAAAGTAACTCTGTCTGTCTGTCTGTTTCGCTTTCAAGCCAAAACCACTAAACCGATCTGGATGAAATTTGGTGCACAGGTTGATTGGACCCCGGGAAAGGACATAGGATACTTTTTAACCAACTTCAAAAAAGTAGTTCCCCATTATCTCGACAATCCCATGGGGAACTACGCGGGTGAAACAGCTAGTAGTTTATAATAATGTAAGTTTGTCAAATAAACATTTTGAGATATACTCGTATCTCAAAATGATAACTTACATTATTTATTAATTTATTGGTCAAAGCCAATTTATTGACTTTTTTGTGAAATAATAATCGTTTGTTATCAAATGCTAATATTTGAAAAAAGATGTGGAACGAATGGATACTGAAACTTGGAAATAACATCACAACTCTATTGATATTTTTGATAAAAAAAATATCTAAATTCACAACTGATATCAAGAAAGTACTTACTGTATGTTTACGTCTTATTATTTATTTATTTAATAATAGGCGAGCAGCTTCAAGCTGATATGTCTATATCATATTGTGTTGAATTCATTACCTACACAATTGTTCAATGCATTGCACAAAATTAGGATTGTTTATTACTTTGTATTAGGAATAATATGATTTTATTTGCATGAAATTTTAATGCAATTTAACTTGTTTACTTATTGTTTTATTTTCGTGTGTTGTGTACGCGTTCACACCGAAGTAAGTCGGTCGCCATTACCTCCGCGTTTGAAAAGCCACTCCACTTATACCTGTAGTACATAGAATAGTAATTACCTACCTTACCCAATGTCGGGTTTCCTAATTCTATGATTCCTGACTATGATCCAACTTTAATTGTAAAAAAAAAATATCGCTCTTTTTCAGAGAAAGAGGATCAAAAACCTGAAGATGATCTAGCAAATCACGATGTTATTTTTCTAAAGAGTATAGTAGAAAGTCCAGATTTTGCGAGACGATGCGAGGTGAGTGACGTCATTAATCTGAGCCATTATCTTCATTTATGATTTTAGGTAGGTACTTAAAGTGCGCTTTATTATAATAGAAACCTCTTATTACTAGGTGGTAGTTCCGTGAACTGTCGTCCTCGCGGCCGCAATATTTTAGCAACTTATAAAAAACGACAACAACTTGACTGTTATTTTTTTTATATTCAGCATAACTGTACTAAATATTATTTAAATCGGTCATTAAATGCGTCGCGTATTATTTAAAACTAACTCCCTTTTTGAGATAAATGCGAATAGAATAAATAAATCAGTCAAAAATCCCCGTCGACTATACATTTTTAACATTCCTAGAACCGATATACCAAGTTTCGTCAACATTGGTTGGAAACTACGAATTGTGCGCGCAGTAGTCATGAGCTATCACTTTACACAGAGTAAGGCAAAAACTTAGCTGCATGTGTCGATTACATAGAAAATAATAACAAGCACACGGTGATATAAGTACAAATATTTTAGCTGCTCTAGGTCTATGTTACCAAAAAAAAGTTCCGCAATGCGCCGTTGTTACTGTCAGCAGTGTCACTGTCAAACTATGTCAAGCGACGCGTACCGTACGTGACGTGAGTTGACGTCAGACAATAAAAAAATAATTTGTTGAGCGGGCGACTTGTTTTGAGTTAGGTGTGTTCTTTTGTTTGAATTTTATGTTTGCTTGTTTTCTAGTGATAATTCATCTAATTAACTTACTACTTGCTGAGTTTAAAAGTTACATTACCATTTCCATCAGATCGAAAAGCCAAATCCATTGTTTTCATTCAGCATTTGTAACGTTAAAAAATCAAAGTGCCACGCCTATCGGTGTCCGTGTTTTAGGTATAATCGCTCGTGACTTAGTTTTAATTTAATGTGAGTGATTTAATTTCAGTCCGCCGAATCGGAGGAGGATTTGATCGTTAAGCCTGTGTCGCTGGGCAATGTAAACATAATACAGTCGCTAAGCGAGTATCGCGGAAACAACATAAGGACGATCGAACAAGCAGAGTTGGCTATTATAGTTTCCAGAGAACACTTCAAGGTACGTTCACTTTCTATTTATGGATCCTGATGAATTCATCGACGTATTTTTCGAGGCATACTACCAAATATGTATTCCTATCAGTTTCCTATAAGATTCCAAGCGAACTGCAAAAACATGGATGGATGAATTATTTCTTTTATAGGGATAATATGCAATTATTTAACTGTTGGGACTTACAAGCTTACCCATTTATAATATCTCAATTATCGTACAGTCGTAGTTCAGGTAATACTTGCTTTATTATTAGTATTATAGTTTAAAACCTAGTTGCCTACCAAGTTTTCATAATTTAATTACAGGCTCTACTAGATGCACATGATCAAATTGGAGCAATCTGGCTGGAAAGAGGCTCAGGTGTAGATGAAAAGATTACACTAATAGAAGAAAGTAGAAAGAGTGCTGACCCTGACAGTCCTGAAGAAAACGGAGACATGCCTATAGAAACTGTTAAAGTAGTGGGACTTAGAAAAGTGCCTGGACAACCATTAGGTTTAACAGTAAGAGAATATTATTACTAGATTTTAAGGCATAACATACTACACAAAAAATTAAAAACAATTTCTTAATATTACTTACTATTAACACAAAACTGTATTGGGTGCTTGCTACAGTACAATATGTTGTTTTAAAGTATTTTTGATTCTATTGTTGACCAACTTAACTCAATTTTATTCAGATATTATACACACACATATTATTGATCTTCCGGTCATTGATTCTAGTAAAATATATTTTACTGTCTTGGATGTGTTTGTGTGTTTGGAGAATGACTTGTTAATTACGATAGTATATCTAATAATAAAAATGTATCCATTAACAGGTCACAACAGATGAACATGGGCAGCTTATAGTGGCTAGAATATTAGCTGGCAGTGCGGCCGCTAAACAAGCTCTAGTATCAGTAGGAGATGTCTTGCTAGAAGTAGATGGAGAGAATATTAACTCGGAAGAGCAGCTCAAAGAAGCAGTGGCCAAACCCAATGACAGAATCACGCTCAAAGTTGGACCTAATGCTAAGAAGAACACACAGATGGTTAACAAACTTAGTGTAAGTATAACACATTCTGGCTTGTAAAAGTAGATACTATGTAAGTCTTAATCAATAAAACCAATCGTCGTCTAAAAGTCCTGGTTGGTTGTTATTTGTCCTGAAATTGGTCACTAGCATATTGGAGGTATTAAAAATTCCCCTAGAGACTGACCATAGACCATGCTCAGCCTATAAACAATGAAGTGTTATTCTTTGCAGACTTCAGGAGTTAGTGTTAAAATTATTAAGACCAGAAGAAGAAAACTTCTAATACTGCCTGAACTTCATATGTCTTAGGACATTGGCCCACTGTTATACAGTAATATATTTTAAGGACTGACCAAGCAAAATGTTTTATTAAATCAATAAATAGTTAACTGAGCTACAAGTATGCTTAATAAAGCAGGTAGCTTAACACGCTAAGATAAATATAAACTAATTAATGCATGAAAAGATTTTCCATAGTAAATTTGTAGTTTTTCAAGTAGCATAATTATTTTGTCAAAATATGTTATAATATTTATGTATTTAATGGTTTTGCTGTAGTTGTATATTTAAGAATGGAGTTAATGCTCCATTCTTCTTTAGGTCCATTGCATTACATATAATGTTAGCTTAGTATGTTTATAATTTATGTCTCAGTTTTGTGAATATTTTGTGTATAATGTTGTTTCAGTGTTATATGAGAGCTCTATTTGATTATGACCCCAAAGATGACACATTAATACCATGCAAAGAGATTGGTTTGGAGTTTAAAAAAGGAGATATCTTACAGGTAGTTAACTCAATATTATCATTACTCTCATTAATTTTTGAATGACATACAAACTTGACTACAGTTTAATTAAGTAAACTGCCACACTATCTCCATAGATAGCCCAGTATCAGTATCTGACTAGTTCAAAAACATTTGTTGTGGTTGTTCTGTGATAAAAAGTATTTAGATTTTCTTAGAAATATCTATGTGAAATTACTACAATATTTAATGTAAAAATTATAGTTTTATATTTTTTTTTCGAGTTCCTTTGTTAATTAGAATGATTGAATTTAGGTGTCTGACAGAAAGGACCCTAACTGGTGGCAGGCAAGCCACGTAGAAACCCCAGATGTGGTGGGGCTCATCCCATCTCCTGAATTAGAAGAACGACGCAAGGCATATGTACCTCCGGAGGCTGACTTCGTGCACAAAATTAGCATCTGTGGTGCTCGGGTAAGTTCTTCTCCTTTATAATTTTTTTAGCAGTGTGCTTTGATAGTATCAGTTTCCAATGTAAAGGGTTCTCATATAGCCTTCGATTAATATCCTGAGACAAACAATGAGTCCTGCAATATGATGTGCTTATCTTAAACTTGATTAGGCTGAACCATGCAAAACTTTGACAATTGGTAAGAAACATTTAAGGTAACTATGCAGCGAGCGAGGGTAAGGTTATCTTAATGTATTAGCATTGATGAATGGACATTGGACAAGCCTTAGTTATTATGAAAAACATATTTTTATGTAAGGTCAAACAAAATTCTTATTAATAATAATCACTATCTATATTTTGTTGCCTTACCAAATTTATTATTATACTTGAAGCTCAATGCCATCATTATTTTTATCATCCTGGTTTTTAGATTGGATGGTTTTGTTTACTATTTAAAGTAAAACAAATTTTTTCTTTGTGTCCAGCTAGAAAATATAAATTGTAACAGAATTGTTCTGTTAATAATAAATAATTTATTGTTTAAAGAAATCCCTTTTTAGTAATGTTACTGAAAATAGCAGCAGCATTTTTTAATTTCAACACATTACTCTCGATTTTAATGTTATAGCATTAATAATAATCTCTCTTCTTGCATGTGAAGCATACATTTATCATAAAATTATACACTTTGGCATTTTGTAAACAAATTGTATGACTGTATGATTCATTTGGAAGATGAAAGGAAGTTCCCAGCACTTCTCACGCTTGGCTTGTGTCAGCATTCGTTAAAATATAGCATAAGCATGTACTAATGTTTTGTTTAGGTTTCGCTGAATGCTCGGAAGGTATTGTTTTGGTCCATAACAATGTAATATTCACAAAAAACTAATGCATGCATGATTCATGGTTTCTAATTGGAATAATCACGAAAGTGTTGTGATTTTGAGTAATTAACTTAATGTGACTGCAGACATAATGACTCAATGTATTGTATAAAATTCGAAAATGATATAAGTGGCAGTTTATAAATTAACCTCGGCGATTAAACGCCTACACATTATGATAATTAAATCTAGTGATGATTCACGGTCACGGGCCTACTCACTTACAATAGAATTTAATTATGTTATGCTTGAGCTATAAAACGATATCTAGCGCATTTATGCTCAGGTGATTATAAAAAACCACAAATTACGCGTTGGTTACACTAATATAAGCACTACTGTATCCACTTCGTAATTTGCATAATAATTGAGCTCGATTTTACAATTACTATATTATGTATTATAAAAGTATGCATTTGCCTGCCTTCTGCGCCGTTGGTCCCGGGTTCGATCCCCGGACAGGTCAAACATTTGTATGCATGATCATGTCTGTTTGATCTATGTCTGGGTGTTTATATCTATACTTAAAACTGTAACAGGTCAAATTCTGTACATTAAATATATTTGAAAAAAATCTTTTGCGATGTGTTATTAATGATACAGATCCCAAAATTATAATTTATTTCATTTCTGTGTCTGTTTGTCTGTTTCTGGACTTTCCATAACTCCGATACTGCTGGATAGATTTTAATGAAACTTGGTATGCTTAAAGTTCATACAATGAGGTAGGATCTTATCAACTTTTTATTCCGGAAATCAGCAGGTTCAGGTTCCCGTGGGAAGGGGGATGAAAGTCGTAATTAATTATAACTCAGTAACGCGTGCTTTGATTTGGATTATTCTTTTTTTGTTGGAAAGATCTAACTTAAATGATGTTATCCCGAAAATTTATGCATGTATATTCCCGTGAGAGCGTAACTATAACTCGGTAACGCGTGCTTTGATTTGGATTATTCTTTTTTTGTTGGAAAGATCTAACTTAAATGATGTTATCCCGAAAATTTATGCATGTATATTCCCGTGAGAGCGTAACTATAACTCGGTAACGCGTGCTTTGATTTGGATGATTCTTTTTTTTTAGAATGGTCTATCTGAAATGGTGTTAAAGTTGTGGGTGTACCCGTGGGAGGGGGGATGAAAATCGTATTTAACTATAACTCGGTAACACGTGATTTGATTTGGAACTAAAATATACCGCAAAAAGTCATTAGTTTTTTAGTTTTTATGAAAATATCGTGGTAGACGCCTACATAAAACGTTATAGCAAGTAATTTTTGTTATGAAAATCAAATAATGATATAATAATTTTTTTGTTAGAAATCACTAATTGAAAATATTGTATCCCAAATAAATATTCCTTCGCTTTATAGTTGTAACAAAAAAACATTTATTGGACGCTTAAGTTCATTGAACATTGTAGCAAGGAAGGTTTTTCTATTGAAACTTTATTTGCATAGTTAGTTATTGTATTTCCTTAAATAGAGTTACTGAAATTATTGTACCACAAAAAAATCGACATTGGTATTGTAGTTCATATTTTCGATTAACTATCGACAAGGTTTTTTTTAATGGAAATCTAAATAAAATATTCCATACAAAATGAAACAGTTAGACTAAACGTATACGGCCACAAATTACTATAATCACGAGCTGCGGCATAGATTATGATTGTACGTGTATCAACACATAGCGTCCACAATTTTTTGTAGTGATGGCGACCGAGTAGTTAAAGGGGGTAGATTGCCGTGCGCGAGGTACGAGGTTCCATCCCACGCAATACGCAAGTAGAGCTTGAGCTACCGTTTAAGGATAACACTTCAAGTTGAAAGATATGTCGCCAAGCACCTAACGTTGTGTTTCGGCGGCCTCCTTTGAGAGCCAGTGCATTCCAGACAATGGTAGGACTTTCGGAAGGAAGGACCATTGATATAAATTCACAATTTTTTAAGTCCCATTGACATAATTATGATAGGTTAGCAACCGCGAACAAAGTCGCGGGTACAGCGAGTATATATATAACATGTATATCAGTATGTATAGTACATACAGGCTTTGTCTAGTTTGGGAGCTGAACACCTTTGTGTGGATGTTGTCCCATATTATTATTATTATTATATTATATTTGCTAAGTAATTATGTTAAACTTTAAATACATACATAATGACCTGACCTATATCTCTCAGTGCTGGGCACGGCTCTTTCCGAAGAAGAGAGTGAGGGTGTGTGTATTCCAGCGTTCTGGGAAAATTGTGGTTTGAAGACATGAAAACATCATTTTTTGAAAGATGTTAATTTTCTTCGACAATCTTTTTCCTCACAATGTTTATCTTTTCACCTTTTACCGTTATATGCTCATGACAAGGACTGAGTGGTGGTACATGCTTCGCGTATTCTTCAATGATGTGTAGACTGGAATTTTCTGCTACTTCCTGTTAGACTAACTGAAATGTATTAAGTAAATTCGAACATTTTACGAACCACCATTACTGTTTTTAAGACGTGCAAAAAAATACTTTGAGTTGTTCATTAGGTTATCAGACTAAGGAAAGCTTTTAATGCATAATTTATTGAGTAAACCTTAGAAGTGGGAAAACCTGATAGGAATTTTAGGCCAGACAAACTCGTACCTAACGCAAATTTACGCAAATATGACCACGTCTCCGAATATTGCATTTTTAATGCACACTTGAGTGTGTGCGATATTAAAAAATGTAAAAAGAAACAAAACAGATTCGTCGATACAAGACAGTATAAAATATACAATCTCTTTAAGCGATAAGACTGCCCGATGTACAATAAACGTTTAACAAAATTGACAGATATCGAAAAAGAAGAAGAAGTTCGTTTACGAGTCCCGCTCGAGCGTGCAACTGGAGGGCGCTGAGCTAGCTCTGTACGAGGAGGTAGCTCGCACGCCGCCCTTCCTAAGACGCATCCTCGCCCTGGTGGGCACGGCGGGCGTGGGCCGGCGCACCATCAAGAACAGGCTCATACAGGAGCACCCCGACAGATTTGGCGCCGTCATACCGCGTAAGTTACATATTCGAGCATTCCTGGTACAATACACTCAGTTTTTTAATTATTTTATTGCTAAGTATTGAAATAAGAATTAATATATTTTATTGGAATCAATATTTTGTGCTGGTATGTCTGAAATAACACCAGAAACGGTCTTATCGCTAAAAATAAATCTTTGAAGACAACCTTTAAACAAAAAATATTTACAGCAATTCAGTAATAGGTTTTGAAAAAATAAAAAAATTAACTTATTCCGTTATAGATACCTCCCGACCTCCGCGGCCGATGGAGGAGAGTGGCCAGTCGTACTGGTTCGTGTCCCGCGAGGAGATGGAGCGGGACGCGCACGCGGGCCGGTTCCTCGAGTACGGGGAGCACAACAACCACCTGTACGGCACACATCTCGACTCCATTCGTGCAGTCATTAAAGAAGGTACACACATCTACATCATCGCACATCTACATCCTAATGAGGACTACTTCATACACTTCTCTATAGGTCGTAGTTCATTCGTTCGTTCGTAGTAAATTTTTTCACTCTTAGTTATGTTGCCTTACTGTTACATATTTAACGTGTCAAGTCTATAAAAGTCTTGACTGACTGATGTTTGCTAGGAATCAAACATGACAAATTTGGAGAGTGTACTGAGAAGGGGTAGGGTGTGGGTGTATACCCATTAAGAAATATTTTTTTGGAAATTCAACCCAGGGATCAAGTTAGTCTAGAGATTCTAAACCAAATGGATTCTTACTACAGCTATTCTGTAATTATATAAAGATTTTGCATCACTACAGTTTAAATTAACCCCCTCAACATAAAAAAAAAATATGCAATCTGTACCTGTAGACAACCTAATAACCGAAAAGTGGCAGAATTAGTGACGAGGTCAACATATCGCAGAATGGCTATTTTTGTGAATGAAAACCGTCGCTCGATCCCATTGGTGTTTACGATTAGCTTTCAACCTAAATGGTGACCCTTCTCCATGATAATGTTACAGGTAAAATGTGCATCTTAGACTGCGCGCCGCAGTCGCTGAAGTTACTTCACAACAGCAGCGAGTTTCTGCCGTACGTGGTGATGATCGCCGCGCCAGGGATCGACCAGCTCAAAAACCTCACGCACGCTTCTAATAGAAATCTAGCGGTACGTACTAAAATACAAATATTCATTGAATACATAACCGCTAGCGACAGTGCGGTAATCTTCTGAAGTTTAACGTGATATGAAACTTTGGATCCGCAGTTTTACTAGTCTTTATATTGCAGCGTTTAGATTGCTTATCTGAGATTATTTCTCCTGGGCATGGTAACGGCAATACCGGTTAGCTTGAAATTGAAAGAATATAAAGCTAATATTCGCAATATTAGGTCAACATTTATAAGCGTTAATTTCATGCATGTCCTGAAGCTTATCATCATTAGATTTATGTTGTCCTTATTAGGAGTGCTGTTGATAATTTGGAATGGCAAGGGCATGTTATCATTTAATTATATAGCTAAAATATGTTTTTTATAAATCTGTTTGAAGTGTTGAATCTACTATTTTTTAACCGACTTCAAATTAGGACCGACTCTCAATTCGCAGTTCTAGCAAAAAAATATTTTCAAGTACATAATTTGGTTTATGAATTGAAATAACTGAAGAATCTGCTTACCGAATTGAGGTCGGGTTTAATTTTTTTTAAGTATGACTCCTTATATTTAGTTATGTTTGTGTTGATGACGTGTATTGCGCATGCGTTGTGTAGTTCGACCGGCAGAGCTCCATCCGCTACAGCTCGCGGCGCGCGCGCACGCTCGAGTCACTGGCTTCATTGTACGAGGTAACAACTTTATTTTTATGCCTACAATGACCCCAATGCGACCAGGACTAGACCAGACCCATATTATTTATATGTGTTTTGCTACGACTCGTCTGATGTAAAGCGCAGATGCAACCTGAGAATATTTTCTAATACTGATAGCACGCTTGCCTAGAAGAAACCGATTCACTCTCGACTAGAAAAGTCCTAGATATAGAGAATATCGAGTTCTGTATATGTGTAGGTTCAAAACTACTCTAGTTCTGAGGTCCACAATCTGGCAGTTCGCACAATAAAAGTAGACATAAAGCATTTTGTACGAGTCCGTGGAATCTTTACCATATACAGGTTGCGTCTCTACCATATTGTGTAGCAGACCGATTTAGGTAGAGTTTACGAATGGATTCGAAAACTTTGTACAACAAATTACGGTAGTTAGGGAATGGTAGAAAATCTCAAACATTTAAATGTGATAGTTTTGTATAGATCTATAATCGATACTCAATGTCATAATTTAGGATCTTGTAACTTTGTGTAATTTGAGTTGTAAAGTTTTCGAATCAATACGGAAACGCTACCTGAATCGGGCTGTTGCTTGGTCCGAGTGAAGAATGGGAATGGGGGAACGAAATGTAATTATATTCTATTTTAAATGAAACAAAGCTACTCTAACTTTAGTTTAACAGACAGCCAAAGACAATGTTGAAAACAAATTTTGTACAATACCTTTAAAACTGTAACTGTACATCGACAGGAGGAAGATATGAAGCAGACTCTAGAAGACAGCGCGCGCATACAGCGTCAGAACGAAAAGTACATCGATCTAGTAATCACAAACAATAACCTCGATACCACTTACTCCAAGATAGTGGACGCTCTGCACTCTCTGTCTACAGACCACCAGTGGGTGCCGGTCAGTTGGATCTACTAACCGTACCCTGTCGACTGACAACGTGGAATTAGGCAAACATTAAGAGTCACATCACAATACAATACTGGTCTAAAAATAATTATATAGATGATACACTGCCTTCACTTATCACAAATAGTGGAAGTGATTCAATTGTATCTATTGTCTTATTCGTAGCGACTGAGTGATAGAAAAAAAAAACAGATTATAATTAGGCTAAGAGTAGAGCAATTTCACTACAAACATCATCACAGTATTCGTTGGAAAAAACAACAACGCTATGAAGCTATGCCGGTCAGTTTCCGATGTTATAAGAATCTCCGCACACAATCACAATAGATCATAATTTTCCATAACTTATTATTTATTACAAATGTAGGCCTCCATCTTTCAGAGATCGTAATTCATTTGTTAGGTCAGAACAGTTTGATGACAAAACACTGGAACTGACTGCGTTACTTTTCAATCACATCCAAAATAAACTTGGAAATAATAAATTAACTATATCACAATAAAAATTAGTTCTGATGAAATCAGCCTTTAAATTTTGCTAAACGTGACTAAATATTAGATCTTATTGCTCGAGTTAGGATTCAATGAAAAGACAAACTTTTCAGCGATTTTTTTTTCACCCAATGCACATGTATTTTAGATACTTCGAATTGTAATTTAGAATTCCTTAGGTAAGTTAATTGCGTCTTCCCGCACTGATAATGCAGTATTTTAATATTAACATAACACATGAAATTTGCATCACATACATTTCCAAATGAACGGCAGATCCCTTTACAATCTTTATTTATAAAAAAAACATCACATATATTAAAATGTCGATGCTTGCAACTTTTGAATCGAATCGAAGTAAGTGCGGGTGTTAAGTGTTTTAAGATAGTATAATTAATTGTAAAATAAAGTGCCACTTGTATGCCTTTGCTGGGAATCAAATGCTACATCGACAAACGACATGTTTAATTTTTCTAAAATCGTATAAATTATAGTTTAGCTATTATGGTGATACAAAATGCTTTTGAATTGGTGCGTAAGCTGATTATTTCAAAGTTAATACATGATATTGAAAAGCACTCACCTTGCTGGCTCTTCTATAAACATCTACACTTTTTCTGCTAACTATGTAGTTAGTGTTTTTCTATCAACCCACCTGAGGTAAAATATCAAATATATAGCTAAATGTTAATTAAAGCTGAAATTGGCCTAAAGCTTAGATAAAATATTAGTTTCATATATTTTATACAAATGGCTGATTGTTGTAGAATAAAAATAGATAGTTAAGGGGCGTGTCTCCAAAATTATGGTAATAGAATTAAAAAAAAATAAGAACCTATTATTACATTGCACAAAATCAGATTGTATTTGTTATTTATACATGCGATCCTTGATATTTTTAAAATATTTCTTTTCAGAGATAAAACGGTTAAATTGGTCATAACTAACAACTATTTGATAAACATGTAACACGTATACACTATAAATCATGTATACATTAATTAAATCTGTGCAATTTTGATTTTTGCAGTGTCAATAAAAATATAGAGAATTCTTAATTTTTTTTAATCGTTAGTGCTCATTGTCGCACTTTGTAGAAGAAAGGGAAACCCTTAGAAACAATGTGCGACGTTTTAAGCAGCGTTGAATTAATGGTTCAATTTAGGCTTTCGATATTATTTACAATTTTATAGCATCACATGCTGGATCACAATCAGAATGAAGTTATTGAAGGATTTGTTCCAACATCAATTTGTGTTTTATTTTTTGCTTTTTGTATATTGTATATTTACAGCAGTCCGTATAGGATTATTTTACTGTACTATTAGTATCTTTTAGTATTATTGTACTATAAATCAAGGTGCCTATATATGGCAAGTATTGTCGCTTATATACAACCCTATGTACTACATGAGCAACGTTTATGTAAACCTAGGTGTACCTAACTTCATAAGAATCTCACATTCCGTCCATTTATTTTGTTAGTTAGCGACTTATTCTATTGTATCGAATATTATTCAATATACATTATTATGTAAAAGCTGCGCTTTATTTTATTTTTTTAATTTGCTCGGATATGTTACAATAAAAACGCTGCGCATCATAAATAATATTTTTTATTAGAATATCTTTCTACGATAAGATTTAGTTTTAAACTATTAACGACATACACGTCACAAACGATGTGCAAATAGGGTCCCGGACCGGTAGTACCACTGCTAGGTGCCACTAATTAGTCCAGCAAGATTTTCTAATACTGATAGCTCCCCTGCATACTGTTAGTGAAGCTATTAAGATTTCTAAATACTTATGATATTTTTTTTAACTAAATATATTTAAATCGGTCCATGAGCAATATAAAATTTTGCTGGACCCGTTAGTTAAAACCTAGCAGTGCAATTACTAGTCAGAAATTGCTAATAGTTGCTACATAGCCAAACAAACAAAATAAGATGACATGGCTGCTTGCTACTGATTAGCTGGTCGAGTTGTATTCTTGTGTTGGCGCACCGACGTTTTGAAGATGCTTGGATCGATGTGGTTGAGGCCGGTGTCGCTCCCGGCGGTCACAAGGCGGCTTTCAGACTCTGTCTTGTCCAGTAAATGTGGCGCCAAAAGCATAAATAGTTGCTGAAAAAAAACATCTAATTGGTAAAAGTACACTTACGATGCTACTGCGGTTACACGACATTTAAATTCATAGATATTATTCGAAAACAGTTTTAAGCAGAAGCTGCAAGGAAATATTTGAATCTTAGGTAACCCTACTTATACAGCTTTTGCTTTAAATTCTTACTAAGACCCCGTGTAAAGCATTATTATAAGTAGTTTAATATGTATGCATAGTGTCGACAAACATCTTGAACTAAAAGCGATATAGTGGGGAATTATCGCGCATGTGAACTAGAAATTGACAAATTTCTGCCCACGTCTCGACGAACTCCTGCCCCGCACTTAGACTATCCTCCAACTAAAGAGATAACAAGTAAAATTTTCAAAAACCCCCGACATTTGATGTATCAAACATCTTGGATTTGAAATTATCTTATAGTGTATAGCATTCTTTTAGTCAAGACCTTTTAATTGATACCCATAACAAAGGTGTTGTGAAATATATACTACTCTGCCATTTTGTGGCGGCGGCCACCTTGGACCGATTATCATCTAACATAGCTAGCTACACTCAAGACTAATACACCTCGTTGGGGGTTAAAAATCGTCAGGCGCAGCCAAGTTTCAAATTGATTGCCGGATATAGTACCTCGGCCCAGGGTATCAGCGGTAAATTAGCAAATGCCGCCTGCCAGCCAGGCAGCCCCATGTGGACCAGCGCCATTCGGAAGTAGTGCGTGAACGAGTCGGCAAGCCAGCCCCACGCGCCTTCCCGGGTCGTCAGCCACACCGACCACGAGCCGCCCGTGTATATCAGGCACACCTTAAACAAAACTTTTATTATTTTATCTTCTTCTGTCTTTCAAAAAAGAGAAAATAGGCACTCAATTCGACTGTGTTTTATGTTTGTTACCTGATTTCTGATATCAATTTAAAAAACTATTTTTTATTACTCAAGAGGGTATACGGGCCAGTAGATCGCTTTTTTCAAAGTAACTTGACAGGTGAATATGACCCACATGCAACAATGTATGAAACCACCAAATTAAACTATTTTATCGCATTGCTGGGTAAGTGGTTCTTTTCATATTCGCTAAGGGCACTGCCGTAGTAGGTATTATAATGTTATCTTCTTTGGCATACTGCTTTAGGAGTAGGCAGGCGCCATACTTATTTACTTTCAGATTCGTTTCTACATGACGAAAGTCTGGAATTGGTTGGTTTGATTAAATAGCTTTTTTACGGAATTAAACGTTAAGCGCGAAAAATACTGATGTTACCAAAAAACCACCTTTCCAATTGTTCTGCAAGAGTCCAATTCAAATATCTTGCTTTTGGGATTTAAGATCGGGCGGGGTCCCGTGTTATGTCTAGTCATAGAAAAGTCGAGCAAATCCTTCAGCGCTGGTGATAGGAATAATTCATTCAAAGAATTCACCCGTATTGATCCCACAGGCAAAATGTCGTCAGCTGAAACAATAAACTAGGTTTTGATGCTTCTTCAATGTTGTCCGGTCTTATAGGTAGGTACTTTATACAGGGTCACTGGTAATCAACTAGCATCCTCTTAAGAGTAGCTTCTGATGACCATAAGCAACAACTTTTGAAAAGTCGCAAAGAAAAAATATTTTGATTTTCCCGGACGTGCGACAATATGTATGGAACATCTGTTTGCTTTCCTTAGATTTTTCAAAAGTCCTAGAACAAATGTTGTTGCTTATGATCATCACACGCCACCCTTAAATGGATGCTAGTTGATTACCAGTGGCCCTGTATATTCTGGGCTTTGGCATATTGCGTGTAAAACTATCATGATGTTTGGGTAATTATGACAGTTGATCAACTTCCTAGAACGTTAACACACTGCCTTTTACCTGAATATTTATAGTTCCAAGTAAGAAGAAATCCATCGCTCGAAGCATAGAAATTACGAAGGTCGTCTGGCAAGACTGCAGAATGTCTTTGCTCCCAATTTGAAAGAGCTACGCGATCGCATGGTGATCGGCGCTCCACATTTACATTGCAAATACGTGGGTCCGATTCTGTAAGAAAATTTATTATTCACATTTTTAACGTATGTTAATGTTTTTAAATAATATTTTTGCGGGAAGTCGAGGCCTGGCGAAAGGGCAGACAGAGACAGATATATATAGAAGACGGGTACATGCCTCAGTCACATTATAACAAGGAAGGAGATATACAATATCCATGGAATTAAAAGAGACAGAACGGCCGATTTTTTGTTCCGTAGCGTATGGCTGGTTTTTTCATTGTTTATTTTCATTTATTAAAAAGGCACAATGCACATTTTTTCGGCGAAAGTTGGGTATCTATCAGGATACATTGCTTTTAGAGGTTGAGCTGCTGCTGCTATCAAGGCTTCCATTATTTTACAATATCTATGGTTTCAATTCGTATTTATTGTACTGTCAGTGTCTTCGACTTTGACATAACAGCGCAACTACTTTTTAGTGTTTTTGTTTTTAGGTTATGTTGTTTTCTATTTATAACCTATAACTTTGCCTAAACTGTTATTGTTGAATTTTAGTATAATAATGACGAAAGCAGCAGCTGGTGTATGTGAAATAAAACAAGAGTTTGTTGTGCAGAGATCACAGAAGATCGAGGAAGATAGAAGTGCCCTGGGAAAACATAAACTCGAAGAAGATAATGGGGGAAGTCTTGATAATAAACGGGTAAAAACTGATGGAAATGAAATAAAAAACAAGAAAAGAGGCCAGAATAAAGCCAGACCCAAAACATACCGAGACTCTAAAGAGAATAAGCCGTGTCCTAGTATTGTGAATGTTGCCTCGGCTGAAGAAGCGAAACAATGTGAATATAGTAACTGCAAGTACATTCACAACCCATTAGAGTACCTGAAAAATAAAGATGCAGATCTTGGAGAAACATGCCGCCTCTTCAACATTCGTGGGAGATGTCCAAGAGGTATCTCTTGCCGTTTTGGTTCTAGTCACATCACCAAAGAAGGTTATAATAAAGTAGACGAAACTAAAGTAAAGGAATGGAAAGAAGATACCCTAAATACGATTCAACCGTCTTTACAAAGTCAATTACAAAAAAAGAAGTATGATTTTAGCTTGACAGAGAAATTAGCCAAGCATTTGGATACCAGAAATAAACCTAATAAAAATAATAAGGCTGCAAACACTGATGACAAAGAAGCGAAATCCAGCACAGAAAACAATGAAGGTAAAACGGCTAACAGTGGCACAGTTACTGATGAAGACTTAATCAAACTCTTACCAAAAGAGAAGAAAGTAATAGACTGGAAGGATAAGTTATATCTCAGCCCCCTGACCACTGTGGGTAACTTGCCATTTAGG
Organism: Ligdia adustata; assembly: GCA_947049295.1. NCBI lineage: Eukaryota > Metazoa > Arthropoda > Insecta > Lepidoptera > Geometridae > Ligdia > Ligdia adustata. The sequence continues at coordinate 5,216,291 of OX346215.1, forward strand.
AGAATTTGTAAAGAATATGGAGCTGACATCACTTGTGGAGAAATGGCTCTTTGTGAATCGCTACTCAAAGGCATGAAGCAGGAGTGGGCTTTAGTCAAACGCCATGAATCAGAAGACTTATTCGGGGCTCAAATTTGTGGAAATAATGTTTATGTTATATCAAAAGTTGCACAATTACTTGAGGAAAATGCTGAACTTGACTTTATAGACCTGAACTTAGGTTGTCCTATTGATCTTATTTATAAGAAAGGTGGCGGTTGTGGCATGATGCATAGATTACCTGCTTTAGAAGCTTCAGTAAGATGTGCCTCTAAACTCTTGAGTATACCCTTCACCATAAAAATGAGGACTGGGGTTTATCAAGACAAGAAAATAACACATAGTATTGTGCCAAAAGTAGGTGAATGGGGAGCTTCGCTTGTTACTATACATGGAAGGTCAAGAGAAGCGAGGTACACAAGATCAGCCGACTGGGAATACATTGAAACGTGTGCTAAAGCTGCTGCACCTTGCCCAGTTTATGGTAATGGAGATATTTTTAGCTATGAAGATTTTGTGGAAAGAAAATCTTTAGCACCCTCTGTTCAAGGAGTTATGATTGGAAGAGGAGCATTGATAAAACCTTGGTTGTTTACTGAAATAAAAGAGCAAAAGCTCTGGGATATTAGCAGCACAGAAAGATTTGAAATAATTAAAAAATATACAAACTATGGCTTGGAGCATTGGGGGTCTGACACGCAGGGAGTAGAGAACACCAGAAGGTTTTTACTAGAGTGGTTATCATTCCTGTATCGCTATATTCCTGTTGGACTCTTAGAAAGACCCCCACAGAAAATTAATGAAAGGCCACCTCAGTATTTTGGTAGAGACGATATGGAAACTCTAATGGCTTCCGGTAATTGTACAGACTGGATTAAAATCAGTGAGATGCTACTTGGGCCTGTACCAGATGGTTTCCAATTCTTACCCAAACATAGAGCTAACTCCTACTAATGATGTAGTTTTAAGTGCACTTTATGAAATATGAGTATCAATAAAATCATTATTACTTATGATCATGTTATATTTTTTTAGATGAGAGTTTACATGCCTTCTATAATTATAATACATTCTTCACCATGCAGGTTTCTGATATGTTTCATAGGAAGCCATAGACTGTTTTTTATTGTCAACATAAAAATAGATCATCAGATAATAATGACAACAGAAAACAGGTGCAAAACAAGCAGACAATCTTCTGTCTGGTTTTAAAGATTTTCTACATCTATTCTACTATCTTTAGGTGTTATATTTTGTTTTTACACTTAGATATTTTTGTGGGATATCATATCATCCTCAGATATAATTATATCAATAGACCTTTTCCAAGCTAAAAGAAAAAATTTAAACCGATATTCCTACTACTACGGAAACCTGTGACGGTACGTACCGGGAATTCTAACAACACTTAGGTACTTATATAATTTATGTTAAGCACATTAATCGCCATGGGCTCATTACTCGTATTATTCTAATTCTTACTTTTTAAACAGGTCGTGTGTCATACAGGTGAACAGTAACCCCTACCTGCTTTTAACGGCAATTGGTCATCTTTTCGCAATATTTTACTATTCTATTCGTCCCGTGCGGCCCCTGCCCACGTTAGATACTTATCGCCACGGACGTAAAATTTTTTTTGCCATGAGTCATAAGACTTATTTAGTGCACAAATTAGTGGAAATAATGTTGTACCATGCTTATCGCATTGTTTGGCTACTTTTTACAAGTCATTGGGAATTTGTGAAGGGAAATTAAGTTCTTTGGTAAATTAAAATTTTAATTACATTTTTGACTCCGAATGATCAACCATTTTTAACTGAACTTTTCTTCTACGATATACTTACATTTTGGGGTAGGCGGTTACAAAGAGACTATCAACCTAGTTAAAAATATGTTGTATCTACACATAACTGACTATGTACTATGTACACCTGCAACGGCCCAATCGGCACATGCTTGGCATTTAATGTAAACAATATTTAGTTCCCACGTCAAAATTAAAGTATAAATCAACAATGACGGGTATATAGACGCAGACGAGAGACTTTGGACCTAAATCTGATCTTGCGGAAGTGTGCCGGCCGGCAGTTGAGCTGCCACTTGGCTTAGAAACCAAGGAATAACGAAGCTCATGTTTTTCAGTTTTGAAGTTAGAACGCCTGGCTACCACTATATGACTGTCACTGCCTACTAATGTTTTTTTCAACGAGAAAATTGTTAACAAACCTAAAAGTTTAGTCACGCCAAGTGTTATATTTTCATAAAATGAATCTTCTGATACTAAATCCACACAAAAACTCATTATAAAACAAAATATTATATTGTACAAAACTGTGAAATGAAATTTTGAAACATGAACAGGTTGTCATAGTAACGTCGTTCGATGTTACAGGCCGATTCAAACTTTATGGCGGATGTGAAGTGCGCCACAAGCGAGACTGCGTTTGTACTTTCGGGTTAAATTCATACCTAGGTACATAACATACGTGTAGTGAATATTGAGATGGGATGGTGTTATCTTATATGTCTACTAAATTAGGTTAAAACTAAAAGAATACTTCTAATAATTAAGTTTTATTTATAAAAATCTGAGACACTATCTGAGATAGTAGCTATATTTATATTATATTAATATTCTGATAATAATCGGAAATATTATAGGTACTTCATTGGTTGATGCAAAGACGAAGAATCACTGAACTGAATGGCTGGACGTCGCGTCGTGATCTGGAAAGGGTTGCCATGTCTAAGCTTTGGTCGTGATTACTGCGGTGGTGTCAGTTTTATGTTAGCGTGAGTTTGTTAATCTGCATTAGTGTGCGTGAGTGGAGAAGAGAACTATTACGAAACATATCCATAACATGTTGGATGTAGGAATGCATGGTTAACTGATGGAGGCTAACTCTTACTGTAGAACCTTATCATTAAAATATTATGGATAAAAAATGAACTATCAACACTTTTTGTAGATAATCGTGCGATGTATTTTACTTGATGTAAGAAAAAGTAAAACAAATAATATTGCATTTCTGCTAAATAGTTACTTACCTGCTATTACCGCCATTGTTCTATAGCTGTTTCTAATGGATTAAATTTACATTGTTGAACTGTTTCTTCTTTGGATCTAGTCCTTTTCGCCAAAATGCTAGGAATGAAATGGTTGTACCTTCCAATAAAACCGGCATTGTGCTTTAGATATAGGGGGCGCTTATTTTTATGTTACTTTTCAACTGTAGTGGAGACCTAACTAATAACTAAGTATTTCCAAATTCAATATCTTCACCAATACTATGCACGTGCCGGATTCGCGCGATACTGGATCGCTGATCGGTACAGTCAACAAAAATCATAGATATATTTTGCATTAGAAATGGACGAACACTAGCTAAAGGGGCACCAAGCCATCAGAAATCGAGAGTTTACTAATAAAGAGGGAAATATAACTTTAAATGATAAGGCCGCCATTAAAGTGCCAGTTTAAATCTTTAAGGTTAAGTACGCATTCTTTTAAGAATATAAAATAAAGTAAATAATTGCAATTGGTCATGTCAAACCATATAAATTAAATTACCATTACGATCTATATTAATATATAATACCAGTAAAAACTGTTAATCACAATTTATAAAAGATTTCTCGAAAACAGTAGAACACGTATCATATTCTATTAGGACGTTAAAATATAATAAAAAATCATTTAACTATCGTATATATGATTAGTCAAACATGTCAAAATTAAAATTATATAATAATAACACTTACAATTATTATTATGTTAGTATAGCATAATATAGTCAAAAATCTAAACCTATATCAGTCCCTCGTCCAAACGTCCCCAGAAGACTAGCAAATCGCTAATAAAATGCGCCGGGCGAGAAAATGACCAGTGGATCTGAACGTGATCACTGAACGTGGATCACGCCCTTTCTCCTTCAGACGCCGACCCAGTTTAGACACCAATATCTTGGCTTCAGAAATTCACATTTAATTAGATATATGATTTGTTTAAATTAAGAAATGAAATAACTGTAATTATAAATGAATATCTTATTTATTTCAGTTTACATCAATCTAGAGAATATCATACTAATTGATATTACGGCCAAGATAAGATTCATAACTTCATAGTCCATGAACATACACGCTTCACCTCTGTCTGGTACACAAAGTTTTTTTGTCACTCATATTTTGTTCCATTAGCACTTAAACTAATCAAATCAAATAATAATGCGTAAACCAAACGAACCACTAAACCCACCCACCTGGATGGTTGGTTAGAAAAATATATTTTCAACAGTTCACGCGCCTCACATAGGTGGTTGGTAAGAAAAACTTGGTTTTAAACGGTACATGTCTCTCCGAGAAATCATATAACCAACATAAAAAAAGAACAGTTGAAATAAAGTATTTCCTTTTATTTTTTGGGAAGTCTGTTAAAGTGCGCTTTCTTAGCCCACAGCGTCAAATTGCCTCTACAAAGCAACAAACCATTTTAAATTACAAGCATTATATTCTTTTACAGGTGGTATGGTGAGATGAAATTTTGTTAACTGATCACCAAGGTGGACAGCAGACAGTCTGTTAAGACCAGTTTTTCTTACTGACCACCAGATGGCCAGCATGTGAACCATCTAAACTCCCATGCTGGTGGACAGTTAACACAAAAATTTTCAAATGACCATCCAAGTGATCTTCGTGTGGACCTTTAAAAGCAAAATTCCTAACTGGCCACTGGACTGGTTTTGTTGGCTTGTTTGAAATAAACCGATTACAAAGACATAACTAAGAACATTATTGCCTTATTACATAGTCATTATAAATGCCGCTTATCATCAATTATCAAATTATTTAATTATAAGTACAACTATTGTACATGGAGAATAAGACGGTTTTTATGGACTTAACATGTGCTATGGTTTATTTCTAATCGTAAAATGGATCATCTACTAGTGCAGTATTTGGTTTCCTAACTATTAAACGAGAGTCGAAAAACCATATACAAATATACGTACAACAGTACACAATCTATATCATGTCGAGACATTTAATTGCACAAACATGTTTCGGTTACAAAACTAGAGAAGTTATTTGATGGTGATTAAATGAAATTATATGTAAATATCCTAAAAGATTCTGTACAAAAATTAATAGTTCGTACGTTCAACGCCTTCTGCGACGACGCGAATCCCCATTGTGTCCATTTTCTGTAAAAAAGAAAAAGAATATGTCAATCAAGTGAATATAACAATAAATTTAGTTAAGAACAGTTGCAGCAATGAAAAGATACACATATGTTAATTCCATACAAAGCCACTTCAGTAGAGATACTACTATTACAAAGTGGGGTATATTAAGATTCAGCGCCTTGGGCTTATAACATTTTCCACCCCATCATTAAACGAAAAATCATACTTTTAATTACAATATAAAATCCTGTTGTTACAACAATAATCCTGTATTGTTACAGGCTAAAAATGATAATAATGGATAAAATACTAAAAGGTCTCACAAATAACGACAGAAGTCTTGGTGTCTATTAAGTTTATAACCGTATGAGTTGATAAATTAGGTTTTAGTAACTTCAAGCTCATAGTCAAAACAGAATTGAGCGCAAAGTGGTACAGCTTCAAAATTGCGGTTTCGCCGCAGAGGCCATATACAAAGATAGAATAGTGGTAGCTTGCGCCGCCCCGGGCCATGGATCTTTTGACCCTACGGTAGACACGCCCCTGCTATTACAGTATTATGATTGTCTGTCAGAATGAAGAGTGATAAATTGAGATTATAAAGTGTGAATGTTGTTTTAAGTACTTGACAAACCTCGTCGCGCTCACCGCCGGCGATTCCTCTGGCGGCCGTTTGTGTACCCCAGAGAGCCATTAGCCAGCGCGCGCTCACTCAGACCATCGAGTCCCGCATCCATTGGCCGGCCCGGCCCCACGCCCTGCTGTCCGAAATAACCAGTGCCTTGGCCAGCACTATTGTTGTATGGCTCGTCATTTGAGTTGCCTTGCTGATTGATCCTTTTATTACTCGCGTAAGAACCGAACGCGGTGAAATTGGCTCCCTGCGGGCCGAACGTGTCGATGGTGGTCTGGGGCAACAAGCGCGGCAGTAGGCTCCCCTGGGGTACGTCGAGGCCGCCAGAGGAGCTCCCGAGGCCAGGAAGCAGACCCGGTCCACCGCCAGGCGGGCCTCCGAGCCCGTGAGAACCGAGGCCTCCAGAACCCGGCTGGTCCGAGTCTATGTCGTCATGATCGCGTCCTCTTCCGCGGCGACGCCTATCGCGGCCCTTGGAGCGGGAGCCGGCCGGGCCGTCAGAGCTCAGGCTCCCGCCGGAGCCGAGACCTCCGCCCGAGGCATAGCGGTCGGCAGAGCCCAGACCGCCGACAGAGCCCAGGCCGCCGCCCGAGCCGAGCCCGCCGACCGCGCCGCCATCTCCAGAGTAACCAGTCCCTTCGGAGGCTCCTAGGCCACCGGGGCGGCCACCGCGTTTTCTGGAATCTGACTCGAGGCCGCTTTCTCCCGAGCCTCGCCCGTAAATACCAGCGGAGTCAGAGGAAGGGGGAGGTGGAGGCGGAGGCGGAGGCGGTGCTGGCCATCCGCCGCCAGCAGCAGCGAGCATCGGCGCGCCGTACGCCGGCACCATCATACTGTACTGATCGGCGGGGAAGAACGGGGGCATTACAAACCCTTGACCATTCATAGGAGGGGGCATGCACATGTTCATCTGTGGGTTGATTGCCATCAAGGCCGGAATTTGATTTGATGCAAGCTGCTGAACATTACTCTGGCTCATATTATTATTGTCTGGATTTTGACGATTGTCGTTTCGTTTAGATTGAGCTGAAGTATTTCGCTGTTGCAGATCTAGAACTCTGCTGTTCTGGTTATCATTTTGGGAAGGGAGCTGAGGTCCTATGGGGGTCGGCAGAAGCGGTTTGGGCGTCGGTAGCAACGGCTTCGGCGCCTGTTGAGGCGCAGAATCTTGGGGGTTCTTCGGAGGGGACTTGCCTGAGCGTGATCGGCTCCGTGAGCGAGAGCGAGAACGGGACCGGCTTCTTGACGAACGCGACGATTTGCTTCGGGAGCGGCTGGAAGAACTGCGCCGACGTCGGCGGCGGTCGCGCGACCGGGATCGAGTGCGGGAGCGACGTCGACGGTCGCGCGACCTTGAGCGACTGCGCGATCGACGCCCGCCGCGACGATATCTACCACCACCACCACGTCCGCGACCTGATCACAAATATTTTACATGACTTAAGATATCATGAATTATAAAGCAGTAATGTGTTGTTTGTCTTTTAAATAGAGTTTATTGACTCCAAAATACCAAGCACTAGACAATAACTCACGTCGTCCGCCTCCACTACCGCGCTCCGCTAGCTCTTGTAGTTTTGGATTAACGACTTGTTTGGCTTCTTTCAGTACAGAAATTAAGTCAGAGGCTTTAGGAGCGTTTGACGGTGTGAAAAACGTGTAGGCTGTCCCGGTTTTGTTGGTTCTTCCAGTTCTTCCAATACGATGTACATAATCTTCCGAGTTGCTAGGATAATCGAAATTGATAACGAATTTGACGTCATCCACATCTGCAAAACAAAATTCAATTAATTAATTTGCACCTGAGTTCATGTACATTGATATACTCTCAAATAAAATGACTTACCTAAACCTCTAGCTGCAACATCTGTAGCAACAAGTATGGGTGCTTTTCCACTACGGAAATCTGCAAGTTATTGAAAATGGTTAAATAGAGGAATACGAAAATTAAAATCTGTGAAATGATTTTTGTTGTGTTAATAGTAATGGATATCTAAAAGTGCACACCATAGGTTAGATTAACTATGTGATTGCGTAAATTGTAGTAATAAGAATAATAATGTATAATTCTACTATTTTTCTATCTTTTACAGTTCACATATAATTTTTTACTATTTTAAAACACATGTGCTTTTAAATAACCACAATTCTAAGCTTAAAAAAATTCAGCTGCCTGTATCCTCATTAGTGTCTGCATGATTTCAAAATCACATTCACAGTTAATGTTAGTTGCACACAGTTGAAATTTATTGTGTCTCCTGAAAGTCATTGTGAGACCGAACTAGTGAAAGCTGTACAAAAATTTTCTGATGAACTTAATGTCTCTTATTATCCAGATTGATTCAATTAATATATTAACTAAAAAATTTTTGTTTAATTGACATTTACTTTAATAACTTTTAGGTCTTCTTTATGGAATCATTCCTCAGGAAAAAACATTGTGTTCATGTTTTTGACAATCGACCAGGCAAGTTATGAGAAAAAAGCTTTATACTTAAACAACTATAACTTAGTGAATCGCAAAGTTTTAAAGGCTTTGATAAGAAGGCTGATATAACATTAAAAAAAATTGAGGACCGCGATATTTTGAACCGCAAGTCTAATTCCTAGGTATTATATCATAATAACATTTTTATACTAAATTTACATTTATTGACATATTTTGTGAAATGTTATAGCTTGACTTGGCTAGTCTTAGCCTAATAATAATTTCATATCATAATAAAACACTAATAAAGCTAGAATATCGGATGAAAGAAATTGCTTGGCGCAACCTCACGCTTGGCGCACGGCTGGAAACAATCTCTGTGGTATTAATTGATATTTTTATTTAATGTTCCAATTTGTATGCAACCTGTTACAGAGAAAGTGGGAGATCGCGTCCGCTATTATAATCTCTGGTTGTTTATGTATTTACGCTTTGGTGAACATATTTCCCAGCTATTTTGTTAACATAGTTGTTTTGCGAAATATGTAATAATAACAGTCAATTTAGAATCACCCATATAATAATACATTGACAATACTTAGTTACAAGGTGTCGTTTTATTCCCAGTAGATGCTATTGAAAATACGCCGACAGTTACTTGACCATAACTATCGATACTATTGAGATGCGGCGATTGTTCCATGGATAGTATCGACTACATCAATAAAATGTAAAAAATATTGCTCAATACTATCATTTGTTATACACTATATTGATAGGACTATTTGTGTTATTCTTTATTTTTCAGGGTCATCTATCGATTAAGCATATTTAAACAGAGTTTTCCTAAAGAATACTTACATGAACACCAAACAAGAAATATAAATGTTGTGTCTATGTATGATAAGTAGGCTTAATAAAATGAATATCAGCAGCCACCAACTCCATGTACTAAATTGTAATCTTTTTAAACTTACTATGCAATAACATTGCTTCCATCATCAGTATACGATGAATAGCGCACATAAAATAAAAATGAGAGCGAGAAGAGGCCGGCAGCGGGCGGTAATGAAAGCCGGGCACAGGGTAGAGTACAGTGCACCGGGCACCGGCACCGGGACCTCCCTCGGTCTCGGGCGGGAGGAGGCGCCGCCGCCGAGCCGCGGGCGCGTCACGTGCGGCGTGACGGCGCGCAGGGCGCCGGCGGAGCCGCTCGCCGCCCAGCGAGAGAAGCGGCTCGGACTAGCCTCCGGAGCGAGTCAGAGCGAGGGGGCTTAGCCCCGGCAACGAGCGGGAGTGAAGGCGCAGGCGCGGCTCGACCCGCGCGGCGTGCCGCCCGACCCGCGCGCTTGCCGCTCGCCACCGCCTGCACATGCAGACACGTGGTCAGTGATAGCTAGCGCCGCCGCGCCCACACACTCGCGTCTGCACTCACGCCGCTTCTCCGCGCATGTATACTACCAATATCCCAAATGTATTTTATTTACTAATATTCTCGCCTCAATTATGTTGGTGTATTCAATTTCCAATCAAATTTAATATATCTTATAATAGATTGTCATTTTGCATTCATATAAAAAAATATAAGGTTTTCTGTTACCCTTATTCAGAATCATTTTGATTAGATTAATATGTTTCTTACCTTGCAAAACCCAGTCACGTTCATGTTGTGACTTATCACCGTGGATACATACTGCTGGCCATCTAAAATGAGAGAGTACTAAATCAAAGAAGTTTCAAAGAGATATAAGTTTATCAAAAAAAAATTATATACCAACCCATCTCTTTTCATTTTTCTTGTAATATCATCCACACGTTTCTTGGTTTCTATAAATATAATTGTTTTATTTTCTTTCTCAGCCATGATTTCTTTAAGAAGTGTGCTGAGTTTAGTCTCCTTTTCATATTCCGTGCATACATCAATAATTTGTAAAATATTGTGATTAGCCGCTAGAGACAACGACCCAACATTGATCTGTTGATAATCTTTTAAGAACTCAGATGCCAAAGATTGCACCTCCTTGGGCCATGTTGCAGACCACATGAGTGTTTGCCGGTCTGGTCTAATTTGCTCAATTATTTTCCTAATTTGAGGTTCAAATCCCATGTCTAACATCCTATCAGCCTCATCCAGAACTAAATATGTTGTCCTTTTGAGGTTTGTTCTTCCACCTTCTAAGAAATCCAATAATCTACCAGGTGTTGCAATCACAATCTCGACACCAGCATCCAAATCTCTAGCCTGTGGCCCTTTTGGTGCTCCACCAAACAAACATGTGTTATGGATTTTAGATGTGTTAGCAAACTTATCACATACTTCTTGAATTTGCTGTGCCAATTCTCTAGTTGGTGCCAATACAAGAGCTATGGGGCCATCACCTCGACTTGATTTTGGCTGATGGTTGATATGTACAATAGCTGGCAGAATGTAGGAAAGTGTTTTTCCCGAACCAGTTGATGCAATTCCTACCATATCATGTCCACTTAAGGCGATGGGCCAACCTTGAGCTTGAATAGGTGTGGGCTTTGAAAACCCCATCTTATCGATTTCATCCATCACATAATCTGGAAAACCAGCTTCACTGAAAGTGAGCGTCGGCTTAGGAATGTTCCGACCTTTTAAAGTTATCTCATTTTCGCTTCTCCAAGCTTCTACTTCCGAATCGGATCTACCCTCAACATTAGCGTGTGGTACATAAAACTCTTTCTTGAATGGTTTAAGTCTGCTCAAATCCCATTTTGGCTTGCGGAGAGTGGCTCCGGGATTGTTAGTCCGGCGACCCCCGCCGCCATAGCTTCCGCCATATCCGCCGCCGCCTCCTCCTCCTCCGAGACCGTATCGCGGGCTCCGGCTACGACTCCTACTTCGGCTTCGACTGCGACTACGACGTCTGTCACGACTGCGATCCCTTATCACATAAAAACAATCTATTATATAGCGCTTTGGAAAATTACGCACATGCAGAGAAAATACCGTAATCCAGATATTAAGTCTTACCTCCCACGTCCCATATTGTACGTTTCTTAAAATGCACTTGATAAACCAGTTAATTCACAATTGCAATTTACAATATCTATCCAAAATTCAGAACAAAACCATGGAAATATCAGTCAGTAACCTTTGTTTTACTAAGTATTCAATGGAACAAGACAAAATGGCGTCGGCCGTCGGCCCTGCAGCAGAAAGCATTAGGGTGCGTTTACGTTACGGCCAATATTATCACCGAATGAAATTGAGTATCTGTGGAAAAAAAACCGCCGTGAGATATGAGGGCGCCACTGTGTTCGTTTTACGTTTTTGATAGAAAACACGTTGCTTCATCGTAGCGCTGCTCAATAAACGAATTTTTTTTTTTTGATTTGGTACCGGATTACAAAATAGATAACTTCTATTTTTGTAGAACAAACTTTGCAGTTGAATGGTGTTTAATCTATTCGTTACTACCAAATTTAATGAGGCTTTTTCTGACAGCTGAATAAAAAAATAAAAAATGGTGTAAAAAATGCTCAACAGATGGCGTTGTATTTTGCCCCTGTACAAGCGAGTTCTTCATAATACATGAAACGGAACGTTACATAAACTTTACAATGCAATTTTATGAGAGAGACAAGTTTTTGTTAAAATAATTTATTCTGGTAATCAATTTACAAAATACTTATATAAAAGTTAGACAACAATGTCTTTAAAAATATTCCAAATTTTTTTAAACGCACACTATTTGTCACGCCACACTAGTTGTCAAACAAATGTCAACCATCAACGAAATGACAACAAAAACCATAAATTTTACTTTATCTTTGGTGTACATTAACAGTATACAGCGACATCTATTGAACCTATTTTAAACTTTTTTTTTAATTGGCTCCCGGAAAAAGCCTCATTGACTTTTAACTGTCACAATCATTAGTGACATATGACACGATGTGGTTTTCACGTGCCTAAGAAATCTATATCGGAACAAGTGTAGATCAATAGCCCGTAACATAACTTTACAATTTAACTGACTTGATATATTTGTATAATTTGAATATCAAATTTAATTATTTTATTAATAAGTCAGACAGTACATTTGAAACACAAATTTAGTCAAATAATCCACCCGATTCGAACCTGGCGCAAAGGTACCTATGACGCTAGCTGCGGTACCGCGCTGGATGGCGATAGCTAACCTTTTCACTAAAAACGAGCCGGAACGGGAATCACCACATCTTTCAATTATTCTATGTCCCAACTCCCTAATCAATTTTTTACCTCACTACCTCAATTGCCCGATTTGAATACTGGAAAGAAAATAAAACAATAATACTAAACTGACAGTAGATTTTATTTTAACTAGCTCAATGAGGTAGATTCTCCTCCAAGTTTATGACACTGTCATGAAATGGACAATACAATACAATATATCTTTATTGCACACCAAAACCAAAAATACATACCACACATTGGGCATTGGCAGAATTCTGGAAATCAGCTATAGGTAAACCAAGAACCTATTTAAGTACCTAGATCTTAACAATACAGCGAAAGTTTACAACAATGTGAACATTGACTAGATTATAATTTTACTGGTACGCGTAAACAGTATGTCTGACGTTTAGTTTTGAAATTCTATTTTTCAGTTTAAATAAAACCCATTAAACGATTTTGTTGAAATTAAAATGGACCACATGGGAAGTATACTTTTTGAATATTTTTTTTAATTGGTCCATCCGAGAAATCGGGTATGAAATATAAAAAAGGCAGTCGAATTGAGAACATCCTCGTTTTTGAAAGTCGATATATAAGAAAACCAAAACGTAGCCTTGAACGACGCCCATAGACAGGCACGCTAACTCAATGTCCATGCAAATGAAAGAAATACGGTGGAGCAATTCGTAGTCCGGTTAGCGCGCGGGATTTTTATCGTGCTGACAACGGACCGCAGGAGGGCGACGCGGAAAACGATTGGCGACCCGAGCCAATATGGCTGGTGCGCTCCGGAAAGAGATCGACAAGAGGACCAGGGGTGCAGAAAGCGCTCATTAAATACACTCCCTGGGGCCAGAGAGCCCCAGCGCCCAACCTGGGGAGTGGGCTAATGCCCGAACCCCATTCCTTGTGTCTCCCTCGCGGGGGCACAAGACGTCCCCTCGATCAATCGATCGGCTGCTATGGCTATTGTTTTTTCTTTAATTTTTTTTTATTATATTTAATGGTAACTAGTTTTTTTTTCTTCTTTAATTATTTTTATTGGCAACTGGATTTTCATCTTTAATTTTTTTTTTATTATTTTTATTGGCAACTGGATACAAAGTCCTTAATGCCTAACTTATTAAACTATTTACTTAACTATTAATATACAATGTTACAATTTACCTAAAGTAGTACTAATAAACTTATATATAGGAATAAAATTTACAGGGTTGCTAAGAAGTTTTTGCAAATCATTCGGTATCACACTTTTACAAATATTCTGCAATTCTGCAACTAAAATTAATCTTTCTAAGCTAAATTTCGGGCACTTCATTACAATATGTTGCAGATCAGCAACTTCACTAATACAAAATTCGCATTTATCACTTTGTAACATTTTGAGTCTTGCAAGATGAGCTGGTGTTCTGCAGTGGCCAAATCTTAGTCTATTTATTGTAGTTATAAAATTTCTGTTTTCTATGTCCTTTCTTTTGTGGTACCAAGGTCTTTGCGGCGGGGCATTCTGAATTGATGCATACCATCTACCTTTTCTCTCAGATACCGATCTCCAGATTGAATGCCATAAATTCATAATATTTTCTGTTAGTTTCTGTTGATAATCAGTATAAGGTATATGTACTATTTCTGTTCGGTCTTCATTAAATTCTCCTCGGACTGCTTTGTCAGCAGCTTGGTTACCGGACGAAATATTGCGATGAGAAGCTACCCATTTAAACTTAACCGACTTGCCTCCGTTACTTAAATTTAGCAAAATTGTTTTAACATTTAACAATATATAATTAGTATTAAATTTAAGTAAATTACCACTTAGAGCTAAAAGTACACTCTTACTATCTGACACTATTAAGAAATGAGTTCTATTTACATTATTTATATAAACTAACGCACAATAAATTGCATAACACTCTGCTGTGAAAATGCTGCAATGAGTGTCTAATTTCACACAAAAACTATTCTTTGTCTGCGAGTCATAAAAAGCTGATTTTACATTGTCCTCAGTTTTAGAACCGTCCGTATACAGAATGTAGGTAAATAAAGGTTGATTGTTTAAATATTCCGAAAATTCAATTTGGTTACAAATTTGATCTAAATTGATATTAATATCAGTTTGGATCATGGCTTTATAATCTGCACAGAATATAGGGAGAGGATTGGAAGTGTGCATGTTTTTACAAAGGTTCTTAATATTTAGAATTATTTTTAATGGTTCTGGTAGGTGTTCTGAAAGGAGTTCCTCTGCGTTTATATCTAAGTTATTAGTGAAATCTGAAGGAAGGTCTTGAGTAGGTAAAATTCTATTCATTATAAATTTGTTGTCAGTTGCCAGTAATTTAAGACAAAGGTTTTGAGCAAGTTGTAGCCGTCTCAATTTCAGTGGTATAATGCCAGATTCAGCTTCCATTGCATTTATTGGTGTGGAACACATTGCTCCCGTGATAATACGTAATGCTCTATTTTGTATTACATCTAATTTTCGTAAATTAGAAACATTAGCATTCATATAGGCCAATGAGCTGTAGTCAAAATGGCTTCTGACAATGCTTTTGTAAAGCATTGATAATATTTTGGGATCTGAACCCCAATGAACACCAGCCAGAGAACGCAATATGTTCAACCCTCTGCCAGCATTCTTTATGATGTAGTTGATGTGAGTCTCAAATTTCAATTTACTATCTAAGTAAATTCCTGGAAATTTTTTCTCTTGTAACCAGTTAAGATTATTACAGGAGAGAGAAACAGGTAAAATATCGTCTAAGTCTACACACTTCTTGCTGAATATCATAGCTCCACTTTTATCTATATTTATTCTTAAATTCAAACTGTCATAAAACCTCTTAATCTGAGATAGGCCATTATTTAAGTTTCTAATAGCAATATTTACATCTTTATTTACACTATATACAACGATATCATCAGCAAATAAAAGACATTTGACTGACGGATCAGTCAAATATCTATTTATTTGAGATGTGTACAATCCAAAAAGTAGTGGCGAAATTGTGGAACCTTGCATTGTTCCCATGAAAACTTCTCTAGGTCCATGTAAAATATGATTAAATTTAACAAACATTGTCCTATTAAACAAAAAACTGAATATCCATTTGCAAACTTTTCCAGGTATTCCAAGTTTCCATAAAATTTGCACAAGTATTGTAGGATTAACATTATCAAACGCACCGCAAACATCAAGGAAAGCACAAGCTGTATATGAATGACTATGAAAAGAATTTTTTATATCAGTAATGAGAGACATGTAGTTTTCAACTGCACTTTTAGCTTTTCTGAAACCAAATTGTTGAACAGGTAACATGTTATTCTTCTCGCTATAAAATTCTAACCGTAATTTATAAGCATATTTTCAAATAATTTGCCTATGCAAGAAGATAATGATATAGGTCGATAAGAATCACATTCGTTATCGGGTTTATCTGCTTTCAGAATTGGTAAAACACATTGCGTCTTCCAAGACGTAGGAATATAATTGTTTTCCCATAGCAAGTTATAGATCTTAAGAAGAATATTTTGAGCATTTGGATGAAGTTCGCGAATTAATTTGTACGTAAAGTCATCAAGTCCTGGTGTTGTATCTTTCCTTGATTTTAGGGTTGATTTAAATTCATGTATTGTAAATGGTTCATTCAAAAAGTATCCATCAGTGTTACCTATTGAGTCAAAAATAATATTTAATCTTTTTGTATCTACGTCTTTGTCAGGAGGAGATTGTGGAGCATATTTATCTAAAAAGGAAGGTATCCACTCATCGTTTTTGAATGTTTTTCTAGAACCAGCTCTTTTAAATTTTCTGATATAATTCCAAATCATACTCACCGGTGTATATCTATTAAATGCCTCACACAAGGATCTCCAACCATCCTTCTTTTTTTGACTTAACAATTTCTTTTTAAGAGCGTCAATCTTTTTGTATTCTATATAATTAGCTATTGTAGGTATTGACCAATATTTTTTCAAAGCTAATCTACTTCTATTAACTGCAGTAGCACAATCACTATCCCACCAAGGCACTGGAGCTTTCATTTGATATGAGCAAAGATTAACAATTTTTGGAATACATTTTAATTTAATATTATTAAGTACATCACAGAATGAGTCATAAATATTGCTAGGAGATTGATTATTAAAATTTATACTATTGAATGCCGTTTCACTTTCTAAAAATAGTTTGGCCCAGTCAGCCTGCTTATAATTGAAGCGCTCACAGGGAGTGCCTATCACATACTTTTCCACCGAAGTCTGAATGTCAATCAAGATGGGAAAATGATAGCTACCCATTGGGTCGTCATAGACTTTCCATTCGCATAAAGGAGCTAAATTGGGACTTATACATGTTATGTCAATTGAAGAAGGGTTGTTACGAATATTTCCAACTGTGGTTAAAGATCCTGTGTTTAGAATGCATAGATCACACTCGTCTAGTAAATTATAAATACTATTACCTCTGGAGTTCGAAGAACGACAACCAAATGAAACATGATGTGCATTAAAATCACCTAAAACCATGATCGGCTTAGGCAAGTTATTAATTATCTGTTTTAATTTTATGCATTTAAAGATTCGTGTACCTCGATTTGGTGGTGCATAAGCACACAATAACGTCAGATTACCAAAGTTAGTTTTTAATATAATTGCGACTGATTGTAGAAAATCGTAATAAGGCGTCTGAAAAAATGAATACTTAAAAGAATTTTTTATTAAGATGGCCACGACTCCATGGCCATCTGGACCGTTTTGAAGTATAACATTATAATTTGGAACACTGAAAGACCTTCTAGACTTTAACCAAGTTTCATTTAACAAACAGATATCAATATCTTTTTCATAAATAAAATTAATCAGCAAAGGTTTTTTACTGGTAACACTCTGTACATTAAATTGGGCTAATGTTATGTGTGTTTTTCTATTTGATAAATTATTATAGGACCTATTATCCATAAAATTAATGTAAATTACCTACTTAAAAATATGTCTTTTATTCTATTAGATGTCATGACTTCGGTAGATTTAGAGTTTGCTAGAGTAATTAGCGATTTAACAATAGCATTAAGAATTATTTCATTGTTAGCAATTTGTTCTACATCTAAGTTGGACTTTGTTTCGGTTTTTTTATTTTTAGTTTCTGATAATAATGATGATGATGATGATGCTATCGATTTTTCCTTCAAAGGAGGAAAGTTGTCTACATTATTGTTTACCACGGAGGCAAATGATCGGTTAGGGCTTATTATTTGTTTACGTTTTTCTTCCAGTTTTTTAATTTTAACTGGACAGTCTCGTGATATGGCTAGGTGACTTCCGCCGCAATTGATGCATTGTAGGGTTTCTGATGTACATTCTTTGAAAAGATGTGCCCCGGCACACGACGAGCACATTTGGGTGTTGCTTCGGCATACTTTGGCTGAATGGTTGAATTTGTAACATTTGAAACATTGTATCAGTGGTGGAACATAGGTATGAACTTGGTACCTAAATAAATTTAGGAACACGTACCGAGGTAAAGTTGTTGACGAAAAGGTAATGGCTACTGTTGTGAGTGGTACGAGTTTCTTATTTTCATCCTTTTTCATAAACCTCTTCACGCTGATGATGTCGGTATCACAATTTATGTTTTTAAATATTTCTTCATTGCTCATATCTACTGGAACATATTTTATGATCCCAATCTTTTCAACTAAGTGCGATGGGATGAATGCGCGCAACTTATTTCGACTAAGAAAGCTGTCTTGTTTCAAAAAACTGTTAGCAGCTGCTGCTTTTTGAAATGTTACGCCTATTTTGAACGGATTTATTCTGTGTACGCCAGTGATTCCCTTTATATTGTCTACAAAGAGTTGAGTCAATTTAATAGGGTTTTTGTTGCCGATTTTTTCCTTTTCTTTTGACTCTACGTAAACTGTGTAATCCACAGCACTTTTCTCTAGAAATAACCGAGTGTAATTTGGTTTCAAATACATTTTGTACTTAGCTTCTGGTGATGGTAGAATGGCATCAAATTTTCTTTTTCTTTCAGAGGGCTGGAGGCCCTCATCGTCCTCCGTCCCCATCGCAGCGTGACGCCGGACACTTTTTCTTTTGAGATATTGATATTTACTCACGAGAAAACAGGAATAAAAGTAATTAAATTATTTCACGCAGAAAATAAATTTCCCGCCTTCAGTTTGACTTCCCTTTCATCTTTATTTTATTTTTATTTTTTTAATATTTTTATTGTTTCATCTCTAATTGTTTGTAAAATTGCCAGTCGCTGGCATAAATTATGACAGTAGTGTTGTAAATAATTCTAAATATAACTATGTATTTTAAGACGATCGATTAATCCAAATTTCAAAGCCTGTGCACTTCTATTTTCTTTCGTTCTTATTTGTTCATTCGTTCCATATTCATTCTTACGGAATCCATTTTCTGCGTTGTTGTGACATTTTCATCTTAAAAAATTTAATGAAATGGATTGTACAGTTCAGCTTGGAATCATTGATTAAAAGCATGTAATGAAAAGATATTTGGGTGTCACGTATAAATGATAAATGTCACAGTTGGTCTCGGTAAACACTTCGCGATGGGTTGAAATGAAGTTGCGATTGCTATCGGCATAAACTCTTAAATATAATTTCTCTGGTTTGTTATTTACTGCCTCTAAATAATACTACAATGGAAATGACTACTGCAGCAACTACGAGTTCTGAAGAATTTCCGAACCAGTCGTCGGAACATAAGTTCGTCACCGCTTGTAATAACATCGAACAATTCTCCGTCATACGCATTCCTGAAGATGGAGAAAAGTCCAGTAAACATTCTTCTAAAAAGCAGTCTAAGAGAAGAAAAAAGAGTTCTAACCATACTCGACCTCTGCCCAGGATAATTGTAAAACCCTTGCCCCCTCCTCCAACTGAGAACAGGGAATGGACTACAGCTATGTCTTATTCAGAGTCAAGCTCTAGTAAACCGTCTACCATGAGGGAAGTACTTGCTAGTATACCAGGTTTTTCATTGAAACCTCGGAAAAGAAGCGGCAAGAAGCTATCAACAGCAGCTCAATTGCAACAGACAAGGGAAGGTTGCATTGATCTAGAGACTCCAGATTCAATATTAGTCAACACAAACATAAGACAACTATTAAATAAACATACATTCTCTCTCCTTCCACCTTTATACCAATACAAGTTAGGGCAGCTACTTCCCAGCATGGAAAGGCTGAGTCCATCTGGTCGATTGAACCCTTCTAGTCTGAATAATGAATTCTTTTCAAGGGCATGCTTAGAATGGCAGAACTGCTTGTCAGGTGGTGAATTCACCCCAGAAAATCAGCAAAAAATTAAGACTGAAGCAGAAAAAGAAAAGAGTAAAATTGACCCTTGGAAGCTCAAACATTTTGAACCCATCTGGGGTGAAAAATTACGTAGGGAAAAGTCTTCTCTCAGTTTGAACACAGAGAGACCTTCATTGAAGACTACAATAAAGTTGAGACCAACTGCTTCAATTACTAGTAGTAGTACTGTGCCCAAAATCAAAAAGAGCAAATCATCAAGTAATAGTAAAAGAATGCGATCAGTGGGGGCTGTCACAAGGTCTTCCTCAAAAGCAGATGATGTAATTGATGAATCTCCCACAATCAGCGTAAAGTCATGTGCACCTGTACCTGACCTACTTCCTATTAAACATACTAAACATCATGGACAAACTTACGAAGAAGAAGTAGACTGTAACTTTTCAGACACCTCATCCACCCAGAGAATGGATGACTCAGTCACAACAACACCTGTTGATCCTCTATTATTACCTGATGGAGAATCTGAAAGCAGTGAAACAAAACAAGAACTTGATATAACTATTGTAACAATAGAAGAATCTAATGTATCTAAAGATTGTGATGAATATAAAGCAAATGATTCAGAAACTAATCTCAATGAGACATACAAAAGAATGAGTGATGACAGCGACACTTTTTGTAGTGCAAAGAGAATAAAATTTGAAGAAGAGGATGATGTAAATAATACAACGTATTTAGTTCATACCACAGAGACCAATAGTTGTTCTGATGTAGAAGCAACTTATGACAATGAGCAGGTTTGTCCTAATGAAATCTATTCTGAAACAGTGGATACAAGTAGCCAAGAGGAAAAAGTTGTTCAGTGTGTCTATGATTATGACGAAAAAACGGAAACCGAGACTTGTTCTAAAGTTGAAACCCATGACATTGTATCTGAATCTACCAACACGGAACCAACAAGTGAAAATGTAGTCACTTTACAAACTGATCAAGATGTAAATATAAAAAGTTCTCCTGATCATGCAACTCAAAATGAATATATTCTGCATTTTCAAGACAGTATTCATACAGAAGTAAATAAAAAAGATGTTGAAAATGATGATTTAGAAAATGATGTTACCATACAAACTTTTGAAGTGAAGACATGTGAAGAAAGCGAGCCTGCTCACAACTTTCAACAAATTGCTAGTCTTGTAAAATGTGAAGAGAAGGATAGAATACCTCCAAGTGTCACTCAAAACTATTATGATGAGAGATTTAAGGATGCAGAATCATTCATACTGGAAACTAGCCTCTCATCAATACTCACTACAGGTAAATAATAATTCCCAGAAACAAATACTTCTTTGAAATGAATGTTAACTAATTATATCATACATTCTTGATGTTATATTTCCATTGCAGATAATGAAGAAGTCAAATATGTACCTCATCCAAACATAATGGAACTATCTTCTTATATTAGTGAATCAAGTGAGTATTCATTGAATTTTATTTTGTGTTGACATTACACAAAGGACAAAATAATTAAATATTAATATATTGAGGGTACTTATCTCTTTCATGCAGTCAATGTGTTGTTTTTTAATTACCCTCCACCAAAAAATATCACATCCAAGTTCACAGAAAAGAATCAAATTGATAATAGAAGTTTTTTTTTTTAAGTTTCTTGTATTTAAAATGCCTATTTCAGACGTAACTGCAGTTGTCACAATGCCTTTGACCCAGAACTCTTCAATACCTATGATGGAAGTGACAAACACATCAGTAAGTTGATATTTCAACTTGGTAAGATCTTAGTAAAGTTATCAGCTACTCCACAAAGTTAAAGTTATTCTATCTATATATTTTGTTATTATTATGTAATCATGTTAGGTCACAAAGGAAAATGTCTACATATCAACTTGTAATTATTTCAGATGGTATCGTACCCAGATGATAATTTACAAGATCCGGCTAAACCAAAAACCTCTGCTGTATCATGGAAGACGGAAAACGATTGGCCAAACAACGAAAACAGCATGACTTTACATGCATTTTCAATAAATGCTGACAGTGCTAAATACGTCAGCGACGACTCCAAGACGAGCATGGACGATATTAATATGAATGATGAAAACTGCATGTATAAGGAAGATCGAGATGCCAATTACAATATGGAGTCATCAAACTCATCTGAGAGTTGCCAGTCAATGTTATCGTCGGCGGATAAAGTATTGCTGAAACAAGAATTAGAGCCGGCAGCCACTCTCGTGTCCAGTACTACGGCAGCTAACCCGCCAGTTAACTCGACCACTATGACGCAAAGTTTGAGGCCGGCTGGAAAGAAGAACAAACTCGGCAAAGACTCTAACAGGTGAATTCCTACTGTCGAAAATGTTTTACTACATAAAAAAATACATTATTCGCCTCTTCGGTATCACACTTCTGAACAAGACGTGCCACCGTTTCAACCAGGTCATGAAAATTTAAATCTTTTTTTGTTACATGGTAATTTTATAAAGCATCACATTTCTGTGACTTTAACCCTGTACCTTAACAGAACAGCCTCTATCTGATACAGGGTTATTGGAGCTAAGCCAATAACCCTGTATACGTTAACTCACGGGCGCTTTTCACGCGAAGGATTAACAAACATAAAAACGCACAAACTTTCGCATATACAGGGTTACTTACAATTAACTTTCATGTTTTTAAAGGTGGCTTGTAAAGACTATAATCAAAGCATTGAATAATTTGCAAAATATATATACTTTTATTCAACAAAAAAATCATTGACGCAAAATGTATGGAACATCAGTTTTTTTCTTGCGATGTTTCATAAGTATTATAGCAAAAATTGTTACTTATGATTATCAGAAGCTTCCAATAAGTGTATAATATTGTCGTTATATTTACATAGTACATGTGTAAGTAATAGTCGAATTCTGTTTTAGAAGTCGCAGTTCGAACAAAGTGCCGCCGGGTGCGGTGAACCTGGAGCGCAGCTACCAGATCTGTCAGGCCGTGATACAGAATAGCCCCAATCGCGACGCGCTGCGCGGCCAGCTGCGGCCGCCGCCCGCGCTGCTGAGCCGCGCACCGCGAGCGCCGCGCCCGCACCCGCCGCCGCCCGTGCTGCTCCGACAGGTTCCGCACTCGCACGTGCAACACAACGAGGTATACTTACATTTATTGACTTTTACTCATAATTGTAAGTCGAATCCGTCTAATCGGATTTTGAGCTTTTATGTCTCAATCTTACGAACATTTTAATACAAATACTAGTAGGTCATATAAAGCTGTACAGGTTTTCGTTAGCGCGTGCGAAGAGTACCGCGGCAGACAGGGTTAAGTCATTAGGGAGCTGTAACGCATGATACTGTTCGCAGTTCTGGTAAAATAGGTTTCGCATATGACTTTGCCCGAGCAACTCATCACTCTCGACATCAACAGACGCAATGCAAGCTCCCTTGTTTACTCTGCAAAAACCGATTACCGTCGTGAATATGTCTCTGTGGCATGTAGCTCTTCTATGAACCGATTTCAATAAGATTTTTTTATATCATTTGCAAGTAGGATTTCCAGCATTGGTTCTCTCTTAAACATATTTTATTAAAATCAGTTCTGCTGTATTTGAAAGCTGACGTGATCGATATTGTTCTTATCTATAATTTATGTAGGTCTGTTTATGCATTTGGTGAAGGTGAGTTCATGGTATAATGTGTTTATCAGAACCCGACCCCAACACAGCATGCTTGCTAGCTGGTCAAAAGAATTGTCATTCATACACATGTATAATGTATATTTACAGATAAATGAGAACAGATCAAACAACGTGGGGCAATACATCCTTGTACAAAGAACTCCTAATGTAGCTGCCCCTCGGGCGTCTAGCGCTCCGCCCGCCAACCAGAACTCTAATGTTGTAAGTCTTTTTACTAGATAGAATAATAATAAGTCTATTAACAAGTATGTTACCTTTTTACGACAAAAAACCTAAGCCTGGTCTATAAATGTAAGGGTTAGGCTTATTACGTCCAAAAATATATATGTACTGATTTTTATAGTTTGTTTGTAGATATGTAGACATGTATGATGTACGAATGTGACTTTCTTTGTTCCACCATGTCTTTAAAATGTTTTAACGGGTTTTTATGTATGGCTATTTTTATTTTTGTATTATCGTGGTTAAATGGGAGTGGGCGGGACATCTCATGCGGATGCATGCCGATACGTGGGCCCAAAGTCGTGAAACAGTGGAAGCCTGATGGGCTACGCAACCGAGGTAGGTCTAAGACAAGCTGGCGTCGCGATCTTGACCTATTTAAAAAAGATTGGCGGGAATTGGCAGAAAATAGAGAAATGTGAAAGGCTTTTGGGGAGACCTTTGCCCAGGAGCGGGACAGTATAGGCTAAAAAATATATTATTGCGGTTTTAAAAAATAATAGTGTCTTTACATACGATTCTACGATATCAATATAGTATATACAGGGGTAGGCACTCGAAGTGTTACCAACTTTAAGTTGCTATAGCAACCAAACTGTTTACAATATGGCGCCCATTTTTTCACAGTCGTAAGTCTATTGTATTGTTCCTAAACATACAGAAGCTCATTGTTTTTCGTCGCTGCAAAAAAAGTTATCCAGATGGAATTCAAACGCCACAGTGTCATTACTTTGTATTTGGCTGGAAAATCGCAACCAGCCTTTGTTAATGCGCTACGACATTTACATCTGAATAAAATGTTTGTGTATCGGACCATCACGCGTTACAATGATACGGGTAGCATCAAGAAACGCCATGGAGGTGGACATCCAACAACAGCAACATCATCAGAAATGGTTCGAAAGGTAAAGGCTAGAATTGAACGAAATCAAACGACAAAGCGCAGTTAAATTGGTGAAAAGTCTTAATGTATCCCGGAGTCCGGAGCATAGGACGCATATTAAAAAATAAACTACAACTGAAGCCTTATAAAATGCAAAAAGTGCAAGACTTGACACTTGCACAAAAGGCAGTTCGCCTAGAAAGAGCTAAGGAGTTAAAGCAGTTGCACGTTGATAGCAAGCTTGAAAATTTGGTATTTTCCGATGAATTTTTTTTTACGGTTCAGCAATACGTGAACATACAAAATGATCGCGTATGGTTAAAGTCTAAATCAAACGACAATTTAGACCAACGAATTGCTCTGCGAAAGCAAGCACCAGCATCAGTGATGGTTTGGGCCGCGGTAACTGCTACGGGACGTTCACCTCTCGTTTTCATTGAGCAAAGATAAACCAGCAAATCTACCGTGAAAAGATTTTAAACGATGCTTTGTTACCTTGGGCACGTAAGAAATTCGGTAGAAACCATTGGACGTTTCAGCAAGACTCGGCACCATCCCACAAAGCCCGTGAAACCCAAATTTTTTTGCAAGAAAAAGTTCCGAGCTTCATTTCTTCGCAACAATGGCCACCATATTTGCCGGACTTAAACCCAATGGATTTTTCCATATGGTCAATTCTAGAGGCCAAAGTGTCAGCAAAAAAATATGAGACAGTCGACGCCTTAAAGATTGCTCTTCGCCGAGAATGGAACAAAATATCAGCGGACCACATTCGTGCAGCGTGTGAAGCCTTCTCGGACAGACTCGATGCTGTTATCCGCGCTAAAGGTGGCCACATCGAACAATATTTTTTTCTTTTTAATTTTAAATGTTTTTTTTTCTATATATTGAAGTTTATAAATAAAAAGAAACAAAATTGTCAAAATTACAGCATTTTGAATTGGTAACACTTCGAGTGCCGACCCCTGTATTTATTTTATAGTATTATATATTGATATCGTAGAATCCTTACATCGTCCCCTCTACAATCGGACTAGTATAGATATGTAAGAAGCCACCTTAATTAACAAACTTTACAAAACTTTATTTACTTAGTTTTATGTGAACTGCCATGTGGCAGTTCAAATAATAAAACTAAGTTCCGTTAACTACAGAGTTCTCTATTTCTCAATAGCTATAATCTCAGTCTTTCAAATCTCGAGTGAATCGGTTTCTTCTAGGCGCCACATCTTAGGCATTGTCGCTTAACATCAGGTCAGTTACAGTCAAGCGTAAAGCTATTAAAGAACCCCCCAGTGACGAAGTGATAACCAGTTTTTCTACAGCGGCTCACGTTTTAGTATTTGTATATGGCACTTTACCACATTATGACCTTATAATAGTTTCTACGGATTAGTCGTGTTTCTTTAATTATTTACCTAATATTATTAATCTAGTATAATTAGTTTTATTATGGAATTTACATATTTCCAAAGGTATAATTAGTTAAAATTCAATGTTATTGTTGTTTCCTTTCTATCGACTTTCAAAAAAGAGGAAGTACTCAATTCGACTGTATTTTTTATCTATTTTACAGAGCGTGGCACGATGCAGAAGCGTAGGCGCTGACGATGCTTGCGTCTGCAACCTACGAGCCATGATCCTGTGCAAGAAATGTGGGGCGTTCTGTCACGACGACTGCATCGGCTCGGCCGAACTATGCCTCACTTGCTTGATTCGCTGATCACTTCAGCCCTTCGACGCTTACACGCTACGGTCCGATTTGGCACTCGAATGGAACACTCAAAAGACTGCTTATCAACGAGGTATTGTATAGACTGATTTGATTTTGGAATCCATTTCGGAGCGTAGCGTCTCATTCAGTGTCGAATTGCGTATGATGGTGGACGTGTACATAATGCTATTGAACTCTAGTGTGGACGACTTCGTAAGACTTATAGTGGCGTTGAAGTGTGCTTTACATTTGACGCGTTAAAAGTACTGATGTATGTACTGTGACTAAATCTTAGTTTTATTTTTGTTTTAATTACGAGGTGCAGTCGAGCTGAGTTTGGAAAGCATATTGGTATTGCAATGTTTTGCGTTGGCGAATTAAAGTAACTTCTGTATTTGATAGTCGAGGTAATTATTGGGACTGGTTTAATAAGTGAATGAATTATTATTTATTTTTTGCTGTCATAGTGTTTGTACACATTTTGCATGTTTTTCCCCTGTACCGTTCAAATATAAACCAATACTTCAGTTCCAATGTGCCGTCCAAAAGTAGGTCTACTGTACGTACTATAAGTTGTATTTCTATTCTAAGTTACAATCCTCTGGTCGACACTACGCCTATAAATATAAATATTGTACCTAATACTACATAAGTTATTTGGACATATATTACGGTAGATATGAATGGTAATTGGTTGTTTGGAATGGTGGTGCTATCGTATGAATGTATTTATTGTATTAAACTGTACGCATCTATTTTCAAAGTGTAATTAGTGCTATGAAACAGAAGTTAAATTGCAAAATTTGCTATGTTATTGCGAAAGTTTACTGGTCGTAGGTGGGTTTTGTTTTGTATTGCTACAATTCTTCAATACTTCTTAGTCCATAGTGTACCAAATATATGATGAAAATTAACAGCTCACCAAAAACATGATAACATTGAAACTTGTAGATATATCGTTCATAGTAAGGATTACTTTTTTGAGGCAGTTATTTAGACCATCGTGAGTCTTATACCCAGCAAGGAACTGCAATGCAGACATTGGCTGTTGATCCCAATATTTTTCATTGTTTTTCCAATGTTAGATTAATTTAAGATCCCAATTTGTGCTGGTTACAATAATTACAATTCGACAAGGCTTTATTGGCATTGTTATAGTTATGTTTTCTGTAGATCTCAATCCACCTACATACTTCCAATTTTGGATGTACGCCAATTCACCCATGTCTTGTACTCTGGAAGATAAATATGAGTATTGGGTATCCTTTACACAGTTATGAAAAGAAACCTTAAAAGTTTTAGATCTCTCAACAAACTCTCGAGTCTTTCACGAATCAGGATCACCGATTTGATTTAAGGAGCTTAAATATTTTCATCATCATCTCGAAATATTTGTTAGCTTTATTTTGCTTAAATTTGATTATTTATTATTATAATGTAATTAGTTAAGTATATCAGCTACGCTGATTGAAAGTTTTGCCATTATTGTTTTTTGTAATTATAAAGTTAGCATCACACATTATAATTTAAGGCACTTGTTACTAATTATTTTAGGATAGTTACACGATATTATTCGCTATCTACAGCACCATCTAATTTGCAGCTAATGTATCTTTAATTTTAGGCTATGTACAGATATTTATATTGGTCTGAACATCTAATGTGCTATGCATTAGATGTGCTCTTATAATTATTGAATAGGTATTTAAAATCATTTTCTCGTTATTATGTTTAATTTTGTATTAAGTAAATCGTCGAGTTTCTGCTCGTTATATGACATTACGTTTTAGAAGTTGTTTATATTTCTTCTCTCGTAAAATCTCAACCTTAATTTAAGCTTTAATGATATTTTGTATCAAGTTATCGTTGCATTATTTCTTTTGAAAATAATAAATAATCAGTTATTGCTTATGTATAGAAATATAATAATCAACAGTCAAATATATTGAAATTGGTAAATGAAGACTTAGATACAGCCCTATTTATATTTTGTATTGATACTTTTATATATGAATTGATTCTGCGTGGCTTGACAGTATTGCCTTACTGATCAAAGACAGCTCACCCATTATGGATAGTTATAGATGTAATCAAATGTTGCTCATTCTGTTATCACAAAACTTGTATACTTCATAAAATATATGTACACGACATCTATATGTATATAAGATATAAAGTGTATGTAGCTGTTTGCACTGTAGTTACATAGGACGTGAGCATCGGCAGTCGACATTGGAGCGGAGAGAGACGCGCGGCGGGCGCCGAGTGCCGCCGCGCAGCGATCGTTTTGTATATTTATGTTTGGTGCAGTGAGAGAGGTGGGACACTCCGTCGCTCTCGCACAATCTCGGTCCGGCGCGCGTCTCTCTCCGCTCCAATGTCGACTGCCGATGCTCACATCCTATGTCACTACAGCACAGTTATGTATATTACTGCCATGAATTTTGATAATTCCGAAGTTTGGTGTTGTATGAGGTTCCATACAGTTCAAGTACATATTTTATAAAGTATCTAGTATGGACACTTTTTGTAAAGTATGGAAAAAGGTAGTAAGTACCTCATGTCTGACACTTCTTAATTCATGGTACAAGGGCTCAAATGACCGAACAGAAATTTTACACAAAAGTATTTGATACTAAAATATATGGAAATTTCCTGCTTTAAAAAAATGCTTTAGTCATCAGAAGGTTTAATGACATAGTTGGCAGAACTTCGATATATGAAATAATCTATAGGTATGGTTACAATGTGGCAACATGACTTACTAGTAAACCGTCCAAAATATCGAATAGACAACAATAAGAAGTACACAGTCATGAAGAAAATATTAGTTTCCATACATTTGCCTTTCAAATACTTCTCTGTAACTTCTGTGTGTAATTGTTTGTAGGCTCCCAGAGAGAGCTCCAAAAGCAGCATTACTGTTATACTTTTTCTACAATATATTTATTTACGTAATTGTCAACTATCTGAGTTTGAGTTAGCTGATTTACAATACAAATGAACTCTTATACACCAAGATTGTATCTATCAATATCATAGTCTCCTAATCAATATATAAATAAATCGATATCATTGTAAGATCTTATCCAGTCTATTACAGCCGAACATGGTTTACGGTCGCACACAGAAGTCATCGTGCGTAAACTAGATCGGGCTATATAACGTGTAACAAACAGTGTGACAATACTTAAGGGTGTTAGTCTACCCATCAAAGTGAACCTATTGAAGAACAAATTAAAAAAAAAACTGTATTCCATACATAAATTGGTCACCAGATCGGGCAAGTTGTATGTTCTGTTGTTGTATAAGCACTTCGCTAGTATGAAACCCATCCCGGCTGAGCCTACGCTGCACGAATACTTTCCACATGAAATAAAGAAAATCAAACCATTTGATATTTATGTAAAAATCTGAAAAAGTATCAACTATATTTATTATTTCGATTAAAAATCTGTCAAAGATTTTGTAATCAGATATTAATCCTATTTTATTTATTGGTACCGAGTTTCTTTAGGATCATGGACATTTTTCTCTAATAAAATTATGTTTTATGCATAAGTATGATTACTTGTTTTATTTGTAGCCCTAGATAGCCTTCCAAATATATCACACATACAACTATTCTATCTCTTTACAAACTTCTTGGTTTTTAGATATAGTTTAATAAATTTATGTTTTTTAAGTGTACTTAGTAATAAAAAAAAAACATTGGTATCAACTGCAACGTGATATATAAGTATATATTCGTATTGATGAAGGTGCGTACGCTATTAGTTTTTGTATTTATTGTATAACTCAAATATTGTAGCATTTGTAGTTATTTTTTTTACTGCTTAGTTTTTTTTTTGGATTTTTGACTGGTCAAGGATTTTAATAATAACTTTACATTGTAATTCACATTTATCAGCTATGTTCTACCTATAAACTGGTATATTTATATAATACTTTAGACATTCCAGGCAGTACACCTACTAGTGTCGGCTAGTAGGTGTTCTGCCTGGTATGTCGAATGGACGACTTAAGCGTAGGACCGGAAAACAATTGAAAGCATGGTGCGCGCAAGAGGAGACCTATACCAGCAGTGGGTGGGTAAAAGTTGATGATAGTGAACATAGGCATAAAATATAGTATAGACATGTAATGGTGACAAATAAACAAAATGACTAGCTACAACAACAAAAAATAATTTGCAGAAAGATTACCTATAGACCATAAGATTATAGAATACTAATAAAATTTTGGGTGTGTTGGTTGTTGAGTCTATCCTATTTTGTTGGCTTATTGACGTGAGTATTCTATATATCAATTAAATGCAGTTAGGTGTTTAAGACATGCGCTTTATTGGAGCGTCAGCGATAGACTGTCCTGACGGTCCGTGAAACGTAATACAAACAATATAAACATACTACGCCTAAGTACATGTGTGATGTAGGCGTGTGCAGCCTGCCCTACAAGATCTACAGATAATCCAAAAGTTTATATTACATGTAAGTACACTAGTCATACATTACTTAAATCTCTTTATTTATAATACTTTATCAGATTACAAGAGCATGATCAAAATTGCGAACCTCAATACCGCTAAATCATTGACAGTGACAGATCCTGTTCCCGTGTGTTCGGATACACAATCCATCTAGAGATACGTTCGGAAACACCCCCTTATCAATTAAGCTATAAAATCCCTTAAATATGTAGGAGCTGTTCTGACTCGACCACTACGTCGAGGGTCTCTATCTGAATTTATTGAGGATTCCGAGTCTTCATTCCGTGCAAGGTCTGGTACTGCTTGGGTGGATGCTTGTAAATCCTCAATCATAAAACCAGGTGAATTCTGTAGCGTATGTAACGGTACTGGTAAGTTCTGGTGTGGAATTTCTAAATCAGTACATGGTTTATCTTCCTGTAAACTTCCAGCAAACGGCTTGATATGTACTCTGTTTCTTCTATACATTTTTTCACCCACTTTCACCATGAAAGATCTTTCATCCAAGGCCTTAACTACTTTGCCACAGCTCCACTCATTACTGACATCGGGCCGAAGCTGGACTACAACATCCTGACCAACACATAAAGGGGCCTTGTCTGTAGCTCGCTTGTCATATCTTGCTTTTACTTTTTCCTTTCTCCCTTTTATTTTGATTGGCACATTCTGTATAATGGTGGGCTTGAGATGCTTTAATAAGCAAGGTAGACCTGTTCGTGTGCGCCTTGAGAATAGCTTTTGTGCAGGACTAGTCTCATCCATCTGTATAGGTATGTTGCGTTGGTGTAATAGGCAATACCACAAATCCTGTTTGGTCTCCAAGCTTTGAGTCACCAATCTCTTCGCTATTTTAACAGCTGATTCAGCTTTGCCATTAGATGCTGGATGATGCGGTGATGATGTTACATGCTTGAAATTCCATTGTTCGGCAAAAAGCTTGAATTGTTCGTTAGAGAAGTTTGTGGCATTATCAGTGCATATTCTTTGCGGTATACCATGTCGAGCAAAGTTTTTCTTACAGATCATAATCATCTCATTTGAAGTGAGAGTAGACAGGCGATCTAATTCAAAAAAATCTGAGAAGTGATCTATAGTTACCAAATATTTTAGTTCACCCACTGAAAATACATCCATTGAAATATACTGAAACGGATATCTTGGCACTTCATGACAAACAAGTGGCAATCTTTGCTGAGATGTAGCATGTACTGCGCAAAATCGACATTGTTCTATGTAACTTTTCAGGTCCTTGGACATACCTGGCCAAAAAACATTTTCTCTTGCCAAGCGCAAAGTACTTGCATAACCATTGTGACTGACATGTACTTTTTTAAGCATTTCACTTCTCAACTCATCTGGTATTAACACTTGGTTATTTCTGCATATTAATCCTTCTGATATAGACAGTTCATGTCTAAACCTGTGATATACCTGAAGATCTTGAGGTAAGTCTGCAAAGTATTTTGGGAAACCCTCTATAATGAGAGACATCAGTTTTTGTAAGCTATTATCTTCTTCAGTAGCTTTTTTTATCTTTTCAATGAGTGCATCAGATATCTTCAGATATTTTACTGCTGACACTTTACTTATCAGCTTAAAAACTTTCCTTTCAGACAGTTTACTCTCTAAATCATAACTTTCTTTGCTATCCTTAATCGGAGCTCTTGACAGTGTATCCGCTACATGGTTATGCTTACCTTGTATAAATTCCAGTTGTACATTGTATTTCTGTAAAGTTAAAAGCATCATTTGTAGTCTCTTAGGTGCCTCCACTAGTGGTTTATTAGCAATATTAATCAGTGGTCTGTGATCTGTTCTTATAATAGTCTTGGAACTTCCAGCAATGTACTGATTAAATCTTTTACAAGCAAACACAACTGCCAGCATTTCTTTTTCAATCTGGGCATATTTCTTCTCAGTTGGTGTTAAACATCTGGATGCAAAACTTATTACATAATTATCTTGATATAAAGCCGCTCCCAGGCCAAATTCACTTGCATCACACTCAATAACCACTTCTTTGTTGACATCAAAATATTTCAGAGTAGGTAAGCAAGTAATTTCTTTTTTAAGATTCTGGAACTCAGCTTCCTCAGCTTTATTCCAGTTGAAATCAACATCCTTTCTTGTCAATTGTCGGAGGCAAGCAGCTTTTGCGCTGAGGTTGTTAATAAATTTGCTTAGATAGCCAATCATACCCAAAAATCTAAGCACATCCTTACTGCATGTTGGAGTGGGCATGTTTTTGATAGCATCAACTTTTGATTCATCAACTTTTAATCCATCATTACTTAGTATGTGGCCATAAAATTTTGCCGATGTTTGGAGCAAATTAACTTTATTTTTATTTAGTTTGCAATTTACCTCTCGGAGCCTCTGGAGAAGTTTCGCAAATTTTATATTATGATCTGTGATTGCCTCTTCCATGGACTCACCTACTCCATAAATCAGTATGTCATCAGCTATCACTTCTATTCCTTCTAGGTCTTTAATTAAGCTGGTGAGTCTCTGCTCAAAAATCTCTGGCGAGGAGCTCAGGCCAAATGGAAGTCGCAGCCACCTGTAACGACCAAAAGGTGTCCAGAATGTAGTTAATTTACTACTTTTTTCAGATAGACAGCATTGCCAAAATCCTTTTTTAGCGTCTACAGTACTGAATACTTTGGCTTTATTTAGTTCAGGTAACATTTCATCAAGCGTAGTAAACTGAAAATTTGGTCGCTTGAGAGCTTTGTTCAGAGGAATGGGATCAAGGCATATTCTAAATTTTTGTTCACGGCTAACAATCAATATGTTATTTACCCATTCAGTGTGCTGTGTCTCTTTTGTAACAATGCTGTGTCTCTTTTGTATTTTTCCATTATCTTCAGAGTTTCTGTTCGGTCTAGATCTGAGGTGGTTACCTTATTACAATATTTGATGAAACCCAATGCCACACATGCTTTTTCAGATAAAAGTGGTTCATGCTCTACATCCACCACGTGAAATTTAATTTTAAAAATTTTCTGAGACTTTCCTATTTTTGTTTTACATATAAAAGTATATGTCCCCAAATTAGGTATATCTGATCCATTAAAGCACTTTAAATTTTGATATGCAGGGGGCAGTGATTTTAAATCTTTCATTCCTGTAATATTCTTGAAGGATTTTACTCCTATTACGCATACCTGTGCTCCTGTGTCCAGAGTACAGTAAATCTTTCTCCAACCCCCATCAGCCTCAAAGAACACTGGGGCCTCTTTATGTCCTGATGCGTTTATTCTTATCTCTGAGATAACAACATCATCACTAGATGAGTCATCTTCAATTTCTATGGCATTAACCCCTCGACTCGGAATCCGTATGAATGTATACGCGTGACAGTTGGTAACGGTAGACTCGGAACGCGTATTAATGTATACGGACACCCTACCAATTCAAAAAGGTCTTCGAAACGTATCTTTTTTAATCTGTAGGCGAATAGTTTGTATAGAAACAAAAGAGTAGAATACACCCTCTTTATTTTGGTGTATAATAACAATGGTCTTTTGTTATTGTTTCTTAGCATAGCCATTTTGAAAGTCGGCAGTTTTGTGGAAGTGAAGCCAAGTGTTTGTGCGTGTTTAAAAATTGTTTTCTCGTAAAAGGTGAGTAAAAGCTATCATAATTCTGATCATGGCATATGTGGTGACCTTTACACTACAATAATGAAGCACTGAATACAATATTTAGTTAGTTTTTCGTCTAAAAATAAAGACGCGTCGAAATTGTTTCGTGCTTTGAGTATTTTGACGGGTGATTTTGAAGTCAAAATGTATTAGTGCATGATTTATGTACAGGAAAAATTGGAAATAACAATCACATAATTGTATTATTGACTATATTTCTGTTCAAGAAGTTCTAAAAAAGCTAAAAATACCATTTATTTTTGTCAATGTTCAAAATATCGGTTTTCTGTCCGCCATTTTGATTTGTTTGGTCTTAGAGCTGGTTATCGATCAATATGGCCTATATCGATAAAAATGTCGATAAATTTTGAAAGAAAAAAGTTTTTTATTATTTTTGTCTTGTTAACCCACTTCAAAGAAAGGAAGATGTTTTCAATTCGTTAGGGTCTTATTCTAATTTTTTTATTTTTCGTGGTTTAGATGTGGAATCCCGATAACGAGGCCCCCCAGCAATTTCTCGACCTTCTCAATGAAGAATATTTAGACTCGGATGACGACGTCATTGAAGAAGTCGATAATGAGGGCAACGATTTGA
This sequence comes from Ligdia adustata, assembly GCA_947049295.1. Classification (NCBI taxonomy): domain Eukaryota; kingdom Metazoa; phylum Arthropoda; class Insecta; order Lepidoptera; family Geometridae; genus Ligdia; species Ligdia adustata. The sequence continues at coordinate 5,251,311 of OX346215.1, forward strand.
CGACGGAGCTGGAAAGTTTGAATGTTAGTTAAATTTTAAGATTTTTTATATAATTTTATTCAAGATATTTTAAGATCACTTTAATCAACTTTAAAAAGTACCTTTTATTCTATAAGTTTATTTTATTTAGACTAAATGACACTTGTTCCCATTCAAATTGGTTCAGTTGATTACATTTTGTCATCAGTTGTGTCTGTGGTGTGGTTTCTGTTCTGTTCTGTTTCCGTAATATTTTCACCTAAAAACTTCACTTAAAATTCCATTTTATCGATATTTTGCTGTCGCACTTTTCTACGCATAATAATAACAATATTATATCGACATTGGTATGCGGTACTATTTTTTCATTACACTTGCGAAATTTATCGATAGCATGGTACATCACTATTGGGCTTTGGTTTTTTCATAGAAATTTACTGTGGTTTTGGTTACAATTATCTTTTATTTTTTGTTAGGAACCAGCCATAAAATAATAAAATTGAAATAAATATACATATTTAGCTATAATTTCCTTGTTTTATTTTATCCAAATATCCTTCCCATCATGAATAAATGGCAAATAGGATATCGAATACGAAGTTGATAGAAATTCCGGTAAATACCTATTACATCATGAATGTTGTATATTTTTGCAAAACAATGCATGTTATCACAAAATAAATAGAAATTTTTTTGAAATAATTAATCATTTGTAAATTTCGGCCAAAGATTATTGACCAATTGAGTATATAAATCTACATTCAATACGGCGGCAGCCGCAGCAGAGCTGACATATTGTAACGATATTATACCAGTTTTATCGTTTGATAAACAAAAACCTATTTTTGTAGGAGTATAACAATATATTAAATAATACATAAAACATCCAATCGCTTGTAAAAGTTACCTGCAATTTTGATAAAAAAATAAAATTTCCACCAAGATACCTTTTTTTACCATATCTCCATTTCTTCCTAGAAATTAAGACTGTTTAAGATGTTATATGATGTTGAGTTTGAAAGAAAAATGTAATAGCGTTATCATATAATCGACTGTTTTTTACATCAATTAATAAAATTTGATAGTTTCTGAATAATCGTAATTTTTCTAAACGTCTGCTATGACAGCGCGCAAGCCGCCATTATGCGTGCGAGCTTACGGGTGTAGAGTTTGACAGGCGTCAATCGAGCCGAAGGGTTAACATTGCTCTGCTTTTTCTTGCATACTAACTTAAAGTGGTTCCTGCCTCCACATTCTTCACACCTCTTGTTCCAGGCTGGACAAAGCTTCTTATTAAATATGTGCATCTGCCCACAAAACTTGCATTTACGGGATTCTGTGTTTTTTTTTACTGAAATTTTATTGATTTCTTCCTTGTGTACATTGGAGACATGTAGCGATGCACTCTCTGCAGTTCTACATGTTGTGATGGCTGATTCTAAAGTCAGTTTTTCTTGCCGCAAAAGTTCTTTCATAATATTTTTGTCTTTAATTCCAACAACAATTCTATCCCGTAACAGCTCCTCCCGGATAGGCTCTGGATAATTGCATGGTTTAATTAATTTTCTCAGCACTAATAGATAGTCGTCAAAACTTTCTTCTTGCAACTGGCTTCTCATATTGAATGTGTAGCGGGAGTATATTAAGTTGGTCTTTTTTATGATCTCATTTTCAATTTTTTTAAAAATTTTGTCCTCTGTTTTCTTGTCTTCAGCTGTCAGGCCAAAATCGAGATACTTTTTCATAGCCGCCGTACCAATTGCATTTAGTAAAATGCCGGCTTTGACTTCACTCTTCTCGGGGCCCCATTTCGACATGCCCGTGGCTATATTATAGTTGTCCCAAGAACTTTTAAACACCTCCAAGTTATCAAAAGGGTCTCCGGAGTCCACTATCAGGGGTTGCGGCCACGGCACTGACACGCTGCTCCGGATTCCTTGCTCGGATGGCCCGGCTTGCTGCATTTGTTGTTGCAACAGCCCGATCTGTTTTTGCATCATACCCAGAAGATGGGCCTGCTGTTCGAACAGCTTCTTGTAGGCTTCTTCGCCCATTTCTGACACCATGTAAGTACACTAGTCATACATTACTTAAATCTCTTTATTTATAATACTTTATCAGATTACAAGAGCATGATCAAAATTGCGAACCTCAATACCGCTAAATCATTGACAGTGACAGATCCTGTTCCCGTGTGTTCGGATACACAATCCATCTAGAGATACGTTCGGAAACATTACATATAATTATTAACTATAATTCACATAATTATCAGCCTTATTAACGCGTCTTAACTTTAATCGTCATTTGTCTTGTTTTGGCGCGTGACGTTCTCCATTGGATAGAACAAGACAAACGATGCTCTATGTTAATACGCGTTTATTAATAAGACAGTATATGTCTATTCTCAACAATTTTATACTTATTCACATGGCAAATTTCCCAAATTGGTGACGTCGGAACTAAAAGCATAACATAGATTTTGGTTTGTCACTGACAAGTGGATATTTCACGTGATCATGTCTTCTTACCTCTTGCGAGGGTTGTGGCATTACACAGTTAGTGCATTTGCCATCTTCAAGTAAATCTTCGCTATAATTTTCATTGGTGTGACGATTGTTTTTGAACAAGGTTTGTGTTTATTAAAAGTTTGGGAAACATATATTTCGCGGAAAAAATAGGATATAACTATTGTGATAGGAAAGGATCAAAGGAACAGGTTTGAAATATAATACAGGTTGGATATTTACATAATTATATTTACACACATTATGTATAATATTTACAGTTATATGATATTACATCACGATTAACTACAGAACTGTATAGATAGATGTCTATACAATAGCAATTTTTTGACATAGGAAGCACGTTCTTGCTAAACCGTATTTTATTTGCTGAAATTCTGTAATTCCATTGAACAACTTTGTGAAGGGTCGTCATTATTAATAGAATTAAACTTATCAAACATATCAAAGATAGGGGCAACGATGGCGGTATTTTTATATTCGACTAAGTTATGGTATCAATAAGAAGCTGAATTATATCTGTAGATGACATAGTTCTTTCATAGTTATCTCTTTTTAAAGCACAGCCGTCTTGTGATGGCGGAACGTTAAACTCACTAGTAACTTTTTATGAGCCACACGATCATAGCCCATTACAAGTTTTGCAGCTGAACGACGGTTAGTAAAAGTTGTCTTTTTGTATAATGTTTCAATATTTGTAACTTTAGAGGATGTATATGGATTAGATAAAATGGTACTGGAAACAGAGTTAACAACGTCAGCTAAGACTTTGATGCCAGGGGAACTAGTTTAGCTGCATCACCATAAGATATGCTATTTTCAGCCATTGTTATTTTGATACGTTTTTGTCGCGCAAACTTTGGACATGACTTGTTGATTGCAAAATGTGGCGCTGAACAGAGGCAACATATAAGGTTTTCGTCGTTATTATTGCAGGTATCACCAGTATGTTCAATGCTACATCTAAAACATCTAGGTCACGACCTGCATTGAAGTTTAGTATGACCGTAACGGCAGCAGTTATAACACTGTATAGAAGGAAAGTGTAAAGTTCAACAGGGAGTGAGTTGTAGCAAATAAAAATTCATATTGCCGCAATCAATAGGAACAGATATATTCTCAATAACCTCTTCAGGTGACCATTCCGAAGGAACACCTCGAAACAGCCCCATACGAGTGACGTTGAACGACGGAACAAACGCTTTATAATTATTCATCGATAAAATTCGGCTACTAAGAAATGAATTAGCATCACCAAAGTCTAAAGACGATAACTCTATTTTATTCTTTTTATTCCTACCAATTCTTTTAACTGAACCGTCAATAGTATTCTGAATACTGTTCTTCTTTAGAAACTTTCATAAAGAGACTAGATGGATAATAATTTCATCATTGGATGACTTTACTTCACGTTGTACATGGATTTTAAATGGAGCTTTATCAGTTGGTTGATACAATGTTCGAGCTACGGGGCGGAGTGATAAGTCTTATAAAAATTAAACAAGGAGTGATATTTATTTAAAAATTATTATTTATTTTTCAACGTAGTTTCTTTCTAACTCAATGCACTTCATCCAGCGTGTCTCTAACTTTTCGATCCTTTCCATATAGGTAATAATAATAATACTTAGGCAACTCTTCGAAATAGGCGTTGGTATCATGCATGATTGCTTCATTGGAGCTAAATTTTTTTCCACCAAGCCATTTCTTTAAATTCGGAAACAGAAAATAATCGCAAGGGGCTAAATCTGGCGAATATGGTGGATGAGATAGCAACTCATAGCGTAACTCATGAAATTTGGCCATGGCAATCGCGCACTCTTGCGTTGCCTTGGTGAAAGAGGATTTTCTTCTTTGCCAAATGAGGTCGTTTTTCAGCTAAAATTCTGTGAAATTGTTCTAATAAATTGGCATAATAAGCGCCATTAATCGTTTCACCCTTCTCTAAGTAGTCAATATGGATAACTCCACTGGCATCCCAGAAAACTGTAGCCATAACTTTATTGGCCGATAAAACTGCTTTGGCCTTCTTTGGAGCTGGTTCACCCGCAGCAATCCACTGTTTCGATTGTTGTTTGGTTTCGGGTGTATGGTGGTGAATCCATGTTTCCGAAATGGTTACACGCACGCGTTTTTGATCAACATTCAATAAACGCGGCACCCATCTCGCGGAGAGCTTTCTCATATCTAAATGTTGGTGTAAGATATTGCGCACAGGTTCGTCTGAGATACCTACTACCTCAACTATCTCGCGCACTTTTACTCTTCGGTCGTTTAACACTATGTCATGGATTTTAGCGATCATTTCTAGAGTAGTGACCTCAACCGGGCGGCCTGGATGTTCGGCATTACTTGTGCTTGTGCGACCACATTTAAAATCAGTAAACCACTTATGAATCATTTTAATTGACGGAGCGGAGTCGCCGTAATATTTATCAGCTTTTGTTTTGTTTCCGTAATAGTTTTTTTTCTCAAAAAGTAATGTTTAATTAACACACGAAATTCACTTTTATCCATGTTTGCGAAAATGCGTTTAATTGTTTTCCTTTAATGGCTGTTAAAAAAAAATTACCGGCGGTACTGGCTCAAATTTTTAATTTAGTCCTTCAAAAGAGTGTTTAACATGGAGGTTTGATGCAATTTGCGACAACTTTATTCCAAAATATTTTTTTGCCCTCGTATAGGGGAAACGAACTGGGGAGGTGGTGGTGGAGGAGATATTTGTGATGGGATTGCAAAAGGGTTTTTAATAGTTGTGTCTTTATTTGAGTCACTGCTATCCGTACAAAGACAACCTGTTTTGTCATCTATAGCTTGAGCATGCTTCCTCGTTTTTTTCTTGCAATGCTTACATATCCTAGTATTTCGACTTCGCTTTCGTTTATGAGCTTGGGTGGAAGATGTGACTATGTCCATTCCAGACTCATTAGAAATAATGCTATGAGTTGCTACAGTTACGAAATTAGTTGCCGGGGGAACCATTCCGCCCCCCGGATCTTGCAAGTCAGGCGGCTCGTTCATATCAAAATGATAAAAACTTACCAGTTCCGAGGAAAATATACAGTTACACTAAAATATATACAATAATGACTAAAATTATGTATACTGCACCACTCAAATGCTCCTTTTTACATAAAAATATATAAAATGAAAATAAGCGTGATAAAATACACCCGCCTGATTCGACGTTTCCCGCGCTAATTTTCTACCACGCCACAATAGTCTATCCTCCCAATCCGTGATCATGTCATGTTACGCCAATGACTTTGTCATTGTCAAATTCATCAAATTGTCATGCCATATGCCATGCCATAGTATGAAGCAGTCAGTTTTTCTGGAGTTTCGCGAGCGGTGGGCACGTTATTTCTTCTCGTTTCCAAGAAGTAATCGCCGCTATTATGTAGATTTTCTTTCACTAAATTTAACCCGGTTCTCTATCTGATCAATTTTTTTTAAAATGTCGACTGTTCTACTAGCTGTTGTCGCAGTGATACTTTGTGTTTTGTTCCGAATTTTAAACGTAAACAGTCAGCCTCAAAAACCCGTGATCTATGGAAGGGATAGAAGCTTCATCGAGAATATCTTATTTATCTCGCCTTTTCTAAACGAACCGTAAGTACATATATTAGAAATAATACTATAAATTATTTTTTGTTTCCTAGTCTTCTCGTATATTAGCTTAACAGAATTTGGGATTGATGATGTCATTACCGATTTCATTAGTCATTATCAAATAGACCGCTACTTCGCGGTTATATAGAGATATCTTCAAGTCTTCTCGAGTTAAAATTGCTCTATAATGTTATTAAATTTCCTTGTTATGAATGAAGTAATACTCTGTTGCTATAACAAACAACCACGCGCAGCATGCCCAGCCCCTAAACAACAGAACCGCACAGGCGCAATTGCAATTACATTCTTATATAGTGACAAGTAGCTCACACCTTGAAGTTCATGACCATGCTAGCTTATAAAGTAGTTATGAAATTCATTGTAAATTAACTAATTAGGGTAATAAACTATGTTTATTGTAAGGCAAGGATTACAGAAACACTTTTGTTGAAATTACATTATTATGGTAGACTATCTTCTTCTTTTTCAGCCTTTCAGGTCCATTTCTGTACTTGGGCTCTCCCATTTTGTGGAGGGGTATTAGATTAAGTCAACACACCAGCCCTAGGCTAATGAGACCTCTTACAAGTAGTTTCCTAGTTGGTTGTGTGGTTATACTGCCACTGCACAGTCACCATTTTGCAGTACTTTTACCATACCATTTACCACTTCATTCTTTAGTATTTTATCACATACATACTTAGAAAGGCAGGTTTCCATCTACCATGTATATATTTATAGTACTATGGCATTGACAGTAAATAAAGAAAAGTGTATACATATTAGGTACAAATACTATGTAGGTTATGTGTGGTATGTACATCATACTTCAAGAAAGCAACACTAAAATTTATCTGCTTAGATATATGATCCTATCTACTTTGATAATTATTAAGATGTCCTTTGCAGATACATACCTACTCGACTATGGGGCTTCAGTGGACATGTCCAGACTATTCTGCACAGCCTTATTGGTCGCGTTCGTTGCCCGTGGCCAATTGGCGGACGTGTATCTCTCATCCTGCCGGACAAGTCTACACTCACCTATGATCTATATGAGCCTGTTGGTAATGAACATGAAGGTATGCACTAGAAAAATTAGTACCAATAACCACATGCACTATCTATGTCCCTTACAAACCATTATTGTAATTATTTACTAAACAAACCTTGCTCAATATCCTGATGGTATTGTTGGAAACCTATGCAGATAGTAAATGTATAATAAATTTGCATTATGATGATTGTACCCAAACCTCTGGCTTCTCAGTCTGCTTGTCACCATTATTTAAGCCTCATTTATTCTTTAATAATACTTACAAAACATAAAATTATTGTCATACCATTAATGACTTCAAATCACAAGTCTTGGTTTTTCACTATTTTTTTTTATTTGAAACCTAGTCTAAAAATGTTAGACGTGAATACATACAATTATAAATTGATATCACTCTTTGATAACCTGTTGACATGACGCGACCTGACAAGCTTGTCATATATAAAAGAGAATTTGACACTTTGAGTTAAGTATTGGTCTATTTTATGAAGTCTCTGCCGATGAATAAATTTTATGATGATATCATCCCACTAATTGTGATCAGATTTCATTATTAGCATAGATGACTAATTTATTGCTAGACCTTTAAAACCATCTTTTAAACGATTGATTTGAAGGCCTCCAAAATTTGCCTATACATGTATTATGTTTGTTTTTTGAATACTCAGATACCAAAGTTCATATATAAAATGTGGAAGAATAAATCAGACTCGGAATTTGGTTCAGTAAACAAAAAAGGGTATAGTATAATACAGCGCCGATTCGCGTGAAAAGTAGCGAGTAGGTTCGTTACTTTTTTCAAAATGTGGTGCTATGGGGCTATAAAAGTATTTTTTTTTATCCTAATAGCAGTTTTAATGAACTATGTTTTTATACTTGAGTTCCGAAGTCATTGCATAGCCAGTGTGCCTAACGCAGTGTTGCAAAGAAGGCAAGCTGCATTACCTTGCTGTGCCATGCCACAAGTAAAGCTGTTTACTTTGATATGTTCCGCATCGAATCCTATGGTGGAGGGGGATTTTCTTAACTTTCTTTTCTTATGGTGCGTAGTGCGGTCAAATATTCACTGTAACGTGTTAACATCGTGAGACACGAAAAGAGTCATATTTTTTTTTACGAACTTTATAATATTAAAACGTAACACGCAGTTTGAGTACTTACCGTGAAAGTTAGATGAGTCAATTAAAAGGTACACACTGTAGCATCATGTGGAAAATACAGTTTATAGTTGTTTTGGCATTTTACAGAAATAAACTGCTTGCGCGGCACGTTATCAGCTTCGTGATATTCTTTCTATTGACATTTGTAAAATTCTAATTAATTGGTAAATAATAAGAGCACAATTGCAAGGCGTGCCCAAACATAACTTTTGAACTTTGGTTTGTGCTTCCTGATGAAAACGGCTTAACTAATTTCAATGAAACTTGTTGAATAGCTACTTTTTATCCTCGGTTAAAACCAACATGGTTTCCGTGGTAAAAATCGTACTATATGGTTATAAACGTTGTCATTTAGATAATTATGGTGAACGTGAACTTTTACTTTGATTTTTCGTGTACGTAATTAAATTCACCTCATTATTTAACAAAAGCTTACGCCATTCCTATATTCTATATATAATGTGTGCGAGCTATGTATGTACATAGTGAGCACATATTCTTAATTAGTAGGATTGCATTGAATCGTTCAATACATATAGAAGTAAGTAGCGACAAGAGAACTGTTTGTGTAACTGATTATTAACATACATGTTACACATCACTTGATCTGTACTTATTGAAGCGGTAACAAATTTACATACTTATATTGTTATATTTGTGTATGAATACATCACATGAGTAACAAGTCTCCCTATACGAAACTTTGTACATGGGTTTATTAAAGGCAATATAGCTACAAAAACTGGCCCACTAACACGTAACATTGCTATCTAATCATATAAATGGTTTAAGTTAATTCCGTTAATTCCGCAAGAGTGTATTATGATATGCACGTTGGTACTAATCAGTTGACTTTTCCTATAAGTCAACTGATTAGTTTTGATCAAATACACATTGTAAGATTATGTGAGAAATGCTCTAATTATTAGTGTCCGACCGAAAGTTCGGTTTTGGTTTCGGTTTCAGCCATAAATCAAGTTTCGGCGGCAGTTTCGATTTCGGCCAAAATTGGCCGAAACTTTTGCTGAAACCGAAACTGATTTCGGAAATTGTCGGGCACGCTTGCCTCACTTCGTTTCTCACGGCAACGCTTTGTCGGACGCTGGCCACCCTGTTCGTTGTTGTCGTGCGCCGTTCAGATAGCCCTATGGCAACAAAACTTAGTGAGTGCGTTATCGCTTAAGTTTGTTGAACAAACTTAATATACTGTGTTTTCATTTCATGTCCCAATTAATGCAGAATAATGGATAAAATGCACCAAATTTCGTATTTTAAGGAATTTTATATTTGACCACGTGAGTTTCGGTTTCGGCCGAAACTGAAATCACGGCCGAACATTCGGTTTCGGCCGGAAAACCAGTTTCGGTCGAACTCTACTAATTATATACATTATTTGTACTGTTTACTTGTGAATTAGTTTAATTGCGAATTGTCTTATAGAAGTAAAACATTTTTATTCTATACTAATATTTTCCACCTGAACTTGTTTTACAATGTTCGAACGTGCAGAAACTAGTCGATTCAATTGATATTGTTATGAAAGTAGCGTTGCAATTATAAAAACAAGCATTATTTACTTAACAGTTTTTTTTGCCATTTCATTCTAGACCCATTCAGATAGCTACCAAGGTCGTATGTACGTTGACGTAATTTGAGCAAAAGTATATTTTTCAGTGTGTCCTGCATCTATGTTGTACCTATGTGTCATATTTGCTGTCTCAATACAAGCAATGATGTAACTTATTCATTGTAAGTCAATAATAACGTCTAGAAAATTCCACCCCCTTCTTACGTAACATTTACCTACAAGCGGAATCGTAACACTTCCCGAATACTCCGAAAAAATACGCGTTATTGTAACTTCGTTATGTATCGTGATACAACATATCTTCTTCCATATTTATATAAGAGTAAGTTCTGACTGACTGATACTCGCTAGGAATTAACGCTAAGCCTAAACAGCTGAACCTAGAGACATGAAAATAAGGAGGACGTATTCATTACAGGGTGTAGAGGTGTACTAAGAAAGGATTTTCGTAAATTCAACTCCTAAAGGGGCTATAAAGACATAAAATGGAATATAAAGAAGTTTGAAACTTCTTTATATTCCATTTTATGTCGCGAGCAACGCCGCGGGTGACAGTTACCAGTTGTTTAATAAAAAAAATCACGATACCTGCACACGTGCCTAGATCTCGTCAATTGGTGCACAAATTAACTCCGTAAATTGGAATGATAATACATATTGATTACTAGATTGAGTCTACCAAATTATTTTACTCAACGATTATCATTGCCACTTGTGTACACAGAAAATTATTTTTGTCTTTTAGGTAAAATGTATGGACTCTTTCACTCTAGAAGTTGAGATTAAGAAGTTTTATAGTATTTATACTAAGCATTCTCAAACGCAAACATTCTAGTCTAATATCACGAAAAATAAACATCAAAAAAGTCGAGAGTACATTTGTTTCTTATTAATACTTTACTCGTAATAATTTAAAGTGTCTCACGACAGTTACAACAGAGCGAACATAGTTTATTTACTGATACTAGCTTATGTTATGAATTGGGAAGAAACTCTGACTCTAGAGTTAGGCACTCGCTCTATAGGTACAAAGAACAATATTAACTTAAGTATTTCAGTTTTAAGTCAATACCTCGTGACATGATGTGATCCATCCAGTCTTTTAGACTTTCCTCGATTACTCGCTTTATCCAGCCAAATACGTACGCCTCATGACAACCGATGCTCATTCCATTCATTTTCTATTACAGATGACGTTACTGTCGCCATATGCCCCGGCATAGGTAACACTTCGGAGAGTGTATACATCCGCACTTACGTGCACTACTCTCAATGCCACGGCTACAGATGTGCCGTGTTGAACCACATCGGCGCATTGAACAGCGTGCCTGTTACCGGCACTAGAATATTCTCGTATGGTGAGTCATAGTTCTTACTGGTCGGTACATTAGCCGGTCGCAAAATTCTATGTATCGATATTATGTGTTATTAGCGCATTGCAGATAAAACAAGTAACTCTTATCACATATATCGCGCTACTTATATATTTTAATACTTGTTTAAAACATGTTAAGTCATTAGAAAGATATGTGCGATTGAACTGTCATGCCGGCGTATATCGTGTAGTGTTAATCATGGTCTCTTAATATTCTATGCTCGGTTTCAGAGGCGCCTTAAAATCTCGTTAAAAATATGCATAAATAAATACTTTACTATTGTAGTGTAGGTATCTACTAGAATCCACATTGTTCTCAACCAACAACAACAAGCTAGGTCGTGCCTATGAATTGGGGTCAAAGACGAGGGTCACGACCTAAAGAGGAAGGAAATAATTCGATAAGAGACATATCGCGTTCACAATCTGATAGTAGAAACGTTTACATAAAGCCGAGCCAAAAAAATCCTCTAACCCAAATAATGTCTGTTCAACGGCTTTAGTCTTTTAATTATTATTTTAATGTTGTAGGAGAGAGAGAGAGAGAGAGAGAGAGATAAAAAGAACGCTTTTTTGAATCACACTTTAAACGCGTGGAACATTCTTCAGATACATTGTTTTTTTCTCTATAAGTAGTATAGTGTTAACATATAACGTCATTCGATATAAATACTCCCTAAATCTGACGCTAAATCCAAACTAATGGATCGAATTTATAAAATTTAAATGTGATTTCCTCAGACCCTAATTTCTTCAGAATCGTCTCCGGAAAATCAGGTAGTAAATATAAAATATGCAGTCGAATTAAACACCTCCTCCTTATTAGAAAGTCGGTAGTAATCTGTTATATTTATTGATCAACTTCGAGCCGTCTTGGTTCTAGTCTTTTAGGTATCAAATGAAATTATTAAATAAATATGAAATTGTAAAATCTAAAAATGTTACATAACTCACCGACATACTCGTAGTATGTGTATAAAATAACGTCCTACGATTTACGCACATCATTAACGAGGCGTAATTGTAGGATATTGCACTTCCCGTAGGGCACCAGTAACGTCCAAGATTAAAATAGCTCTGGCTTCTACGACGTGAAACAGAAAGGTGTGATAATACTTAAATGTGTTAGTCTACCCATCAAGGTGCCAAATTAAAAGTTTGATGGCTAGACTATAACAACCTTAAGTATTATCACACTTTTCTGTTACAAGTTATATTCTATTGTGTCTAGATCAAATAATTATATTGTTTGAATAGTAACTACCTACTGAGTTCCATTACCCCAAGCGCTGATAGAACTTTACTTATATCGATTTTAAACATCATAAAATTAAAATGGTACTACATGGGGGTTATTCCTCTTCCAAACAAAAATATTTTTCAAGGGTCCACCGTATCCGAGAACATAGGTAACAAACAAAAATAAGAGTCACTCGAATGGAGTATATCCTCTTTTTTGGAAGTCGGTAAAAAAACTAGGCAATTTGTGCCAAGACAGAAAAATCCGTATTGGCTGATCTTCAAAATATTGCCGAATTTAGTATTTTGTGCCAAAAATAAGATGGATTGGATCAAGATTGAGTATGTTTCGTATATGCTTAGTGACTGGCTATTTATCTTGTATATTATATTATTCCGCTTCAAGGCCACTGACTGTATTCAACATTCAGCACAGCTATAGCCGCCCAACTGGACGAAATCGTCCGTATCTTGACGGAGAGCATTCCATAACATTTTAACAATATATTGTGTCGAAAAACAAATCTATGAATAAATATCTTAAGTACTTAGTTAAATATAAGTCTTAAAATAAATTATGTATACTTAAAATGTAACTATTAAAAATGAAATAAATTTTCCTGATTATTCTACAGAACAGTATAAAACATTTTGAGTCATATCCTGTGTACTGTCGTAGCTGTCCGTCGGATAAAATTATTGATTCGATACTTATCTTCATTAGTACTCCAAACAGCATTATGAATGAAGTATCAATTGGATTAAAAATATTACTATCGCCTTGACATCGCCGACATAAAAACTATAGGTACATACGAAGGTAATGACGCTACTTTAGGTACTTTCCAAGTCTGATAAGGAGTGGCGCGATTTCGATTAAGCCAAGTGCTTATTATCCAAGGACATGCACTGTAAAACAGCTGGAATTGAACAAATAAAATCTTATTTACAATAATGCTGAAGAAATACTTCAGTTTCAAAAAATTGAAAGTGACTAAGCGAGACTAAATTGGTCTAATCATTACCCATTCGTGAGACGATAACTATTACATCATACATATCTATTTACCATGTTCAGTTTATGACTTGAGCGAATATACTCTTAATACTTCGGATAACAATTGTAGTCTACATTAGAGGCCCAAACTAGAAACTCTGACGCCAAGACGAGCTAGTTCGTCAATTCGAAGATGTTGATGGCACGTAATAGAGCATTGACATATTGTGTTATAATTTCGTGTAACATAATAGATATTATGTATGGGACTTTACATACTTATATCGCACCATAACAAACAAAAATAATGCGGTAAGTACTCGTACTGCTAGGAGATTGTTAATATTTATATCATAGATATTATTCTTATATCATTCTTATCTTTGATAATAGTAAAATTCTAGTATTTATGGCTGTCTGGATGTTAGTACTCGTGTACATGTCGTAGTTTCTTATCTATGTTCTCACAACTTGGTTGTGGAAACATTAAATTTTAGTAAATTCTTAGATTATTTTATTACATGCGAAACATATCCGTAAATAGGTAATAATTGTTAATACGAAAAAGAAAATCCGGTCGTTGGGGTTATTTTTCTCTTTTTTTCTAAAGTAGCGAAATATAATTGTGAGCAACAGGGGTCAACATTACGGAGTACTAAGTTTACTCTATACAGTGTCAAAATTGTATGTCTAAGAATGCTTTCGCCTAAATATAAGATAGTTTTGTTAAGGCACAATGGACACCCTTAGGTAGCGACTTATGTTGTGTAGTGGAATAAACCTTTATCGACTAGCCTTTTTTCTGCGATATTTGGGGTTAATTGCCAACCACCAACCTTTTTAACAATAGACTGGCAGTTTGTTCACCTCTGCCGCGGACGTCTGTAATGGCTTTCTTGCACTTCTTGTAATGGACAGAAAGAAAGGTCATGCGTATTGGAAAAAATAATATTTTGCTGGTCATCGCTGAAGACTGGCATATATTAAAAATACTATCAGAATTAACCACCTACAAAATTTGTTTCATTACTAAAAAAGCCATAGATTTTAAATGCATAATAATGTGGGTCATTGTCACAGACATGCGTAAATTGCGAAAATCTTTTATCTTATATTTATGTAGATCAAGTAAAATGGCCTTGTTTGACAAAATTATGCATTCATTTTAGCAGTGTCTTAAAATAAAAAATACAAACTGTATTCGCCTAACATAATTATGGTTACTAAAAATTGAGTTTTTGTTTCACTAATAGTATTTTAGTAAAGTTCAAAACGACTCTTTATTTAAAAATATAAAATATAAGCTGCACTCTGCCGTGTTACCCGCGGATATCTAATTTCTATAGCTTATGTTACTCTGTGATAATTTAGCTTTCTAACGTTGAAAGAATTTTCAAAATCGGTCGAGTAGTTTTTCAGTTTATTCGTTATATACAAATCTTTCCTTTTTATAATATTAGTATACATTGTTAATACATAAATAGCGCCTTAAAATTGAAACAGTGGAAAGGATCAAATATTTTATATTTACTTTGGACTCATTAGGTATTATTCTTTCTTATTTGTGGCTGCATTCTTTAAACTACTATGTTACTAAAATCTACATAATTATGATATTTTTCATCTACGAAATTATTCTTGATTATTGCGTAATAGATAGTTTCTAATCAACAAATATTGAGGAGATACTAAGTCCGTTGAGCTCCTGAAATAAGCTTCCGTTTGTATAGATTATATACATAGATTTCGTGACATATCTGGCACAATACTTACTGGAAACCAGTCTTAAAGACATTCCTATAGTCTGACAATAATCTCACTTTCAGGTCACACGGACGATTACAACTACATGGTAGAGAATCTCCTTGAGCGATATCCGAACACTAAACTCATCCTAGTCGGCTTCAGTCTTGGCGGTAACTTGATCACCAAGTATCTGGGCGAGGAACGCAAACGACCAGCCAACATCATTGGTGGCATATCCATATGCCAGGGATACAATGCTATTGAGTGAGTATATTACTTAAGAGTATCCCAGAGTACAGAAGAAAAATATGGAAGTATGTTAAAAAATTTCAGCTGCTATTGGCTGCTCTATAAAAAAGGTTGATGGGTTAACTACAAAATAAGGTGTCTTTAGTGAAAGAAATTTCGAAAAAAGCGTTCACAATGACAAGTATAGTCACTTTTCGTCTTCGTTCTTCCTTTACCATACAAGTGTATATATATACATTTAATTGCTTATTTTTTTGTTTTAATTATTTTCAAACTACATATAACTAAATACTCTGTTATCAATTTATTATCGTCAACAGGTCGCCAACGTCAGACCATTGGTCATTCGGTCGCGTAAAGTAAAATATCGTACTATTCAAAATGATGAATATCTCACTCCCTCCAATAAGTAATATCACAATTAGGTAGGTAGATTTGGCACGATTTATCTTGTGCCCATTATCACTTGCATAATAAAAATGCCATTTACATAAACTCAAAAATTACAACCTAAGTTAAGGTCTGATTGATCTCCTTGTGTAATACAATTTGAAAAAAAAAAAACATTTAAACACAATATAAATTTAAATTAATGAATTCGTAATATGTCATAGTTACCCTTGACTAATCAGATTACGTGGGAAATTGTGCAATATAATAAAAGAAGACGATATGAATTATACTACTAGCAGTTGTATGCGACCACGAATTTCTCACAGATGTTATAAAAAATGCATGATAGCTGACTTGACCTTCTGTCATGTCATGGTTTAATGGACACTCCGCTGTATTAGTTATATTCGTTTAGACTGTGCTGAACTACGAATGTGAATTTTAACACGTGACATCGAATCATTTGCGGTCACCTGTTCTATGATCGATCGAACCGAACGTAACTTATTTTTGGAAATCAATGGTCAGGATAAAGAGTGTCAAGATCATATAATAAGAGAAGGTAGTTTCTGCCTAAACCAACTATATGGATTTACTATATTCAAAATTAGCATGCATATGCATGCATGATATTAAATTTGCTTCATTTATTGAACTAAATACCGAAGCGTCTTTGCATTCTAGCAGAATTTGCTTTCATCTGTCGTATATTTGTTGATCTGTACATCGGTACTCGCGTATAGCTCGTTCTCACTAATCTTAACTAGATATAGGTACAGGTTGTACGAATTTATACAACATTTTAGACGCCAAGAAATTCGATTTAGAAATTTTATATCAAAAAGAGATAAGTCTGCTATAGGGCCGTTATATTATACCTATTTAGATAAGTCAAGGTGAGGTGTACGGTACAGTATACAAGGAGATTACTGCAGCTTGAGCAAGTCTTCCTTCGCTCTTTCTACCGCTCGCAGAACTACAAGTACATTATACGATATACTTTCAGTACGATGGTATACCTGCTGCAGTGGCAGAACTTCCGGCGGTTCTACTTGTACATAATGACGGATAACTACCGCAACATCATCATGCGACATCGGCGGACGTTGCTCAGCGCCGAGAGGAAGGCTCGCTACTCGCTCGACGAGAAGGCTATCGTATCTGCGGGCACGCTGCCGGACCTCGACGAGGCCTACTCTAGGTAACGAGTGCTTACATTAGAACGAGTATTTACATTAGTTTTCAAATATAAATATGTATCACCAGTTGATAGACAGAAGTTCTTAATGTTTTTGTTGAGTATTATGTGGCTGCCATAGCGCGATGCTGTTTAAACTAAGCATTTCACGCTGCTATCACAGTCGGACAGTAAAGAAGTCACGATTTTAGGCGGGGTAAAGCGCTGAGGCGTTCATAGTAATTTGCGCTATGCTTTTGCAAATTAAATGGCTTTTGAAACCCAAAAACAAACACAGAAACTAGTTCATTCGACTCTTGAGCTGCTAACAGGTAGATACTGCTAACATTATTGGGTCGATTACTAAATTTTATTATTTACATTACTAGAAGAGTGCACGGTTTCGACACAGTAGCGGATCTGTACAAGTGGAGCTCTTCATACTTCTACCTAAAGAACATCAAGATTCCGATGATATTCATCAACGCGCGAGATGACCCCATAGTGCCTGAACAAATGTTGCCCACTATAAGGGAATATGTCAGTAAGTACTCCCAACAAACAAGATTTTTCACGAAAAAACTATAATAGTCGCACGAAACACTCTGCGTCTACTTTCACTGTGCGTACTTACAGATTATGGAACGGCTTCTTTGTTTCCCGATAGATATAATCCGGTTTCTTCTAGGCAAGCGTGATCTATCTTAAGTCGCATCACATCATGCGAGTTGCGGTGCAAATAAAAATAAAACTAACCCGAAAACGTCTTATTACACCCATATTACGTTATATTTCTACATTTTGCAGGAATCCTACCTTTGGTCGTCAAAGTTCAAATATATCTTTAGTCTATTTGTTCTGTAACAGTGCATTTCACAGAGTCACTCACACGTCAAATATCTTTGCCAGGGTGTATATATCAATGTTTAATCTATTATTAGTCTTGTTATTCTCGGTTGCTAACTGCCATTAATGATTTATTAACCTTTGATGGTCGTTGAACTATTGATAATAAGACAGAGATTCGACCGTGTCTCTGCGCCCACCACCTGTTAAGTGATCTTAAATGGTTTTGCCATTATTCTGCCCCGCTAAATATAATTTATTGACTAAGTCAGTAGTGAATTAAGTACAGTAAATTATAATTTATCCGACACGAAGGACCAAAATTTGTATAGCGTCAGATTCTGAGTCAGTAAAATATAAAAGTTTAGGTTGACAAATATTTTTGCTAGACATAATACAGGTGGTTAAGTTTATTCTCAGTCGAGTGTGTACTATCTGAAACATTGAAGCTTGCATAACTTGCTCTACCATATACTCTTTACAAATTATATTTACATTGGGTAAGTTACAATCAAACAGAAAAAGCCTATGACTATCGCCGCCGATCGATATGGCGTCATCATGGTGACGTTAGGAATACCGATAACGTAATTATAGAAGTAATATTGGAGAATAAACAGGGGTTGGGGTTAAACTATAATTTAAAATACCATCGACTGACCAGAACTTATTTTCATTCGTCAGGTTCACGCGATAAGGCCATGTACTTGGAACTAGCGCACGGCGGCCACCTCGGTTTCTACGAGGGCGGACTAATATACGCGAATCCGGTCAACTGGCTCGACCGAGCGCTGGTCGGCATCGCGGGCGGTCTACTCATGACTCACAACAAATGCTCGCCCAAAGACACGATAGCTGAGGACATCCCCGCTTCCGACGAGGAACCAGACCTCATACGATCCGCCACCATAGTCTACAGAGACCCGTTGGACAAACGAACGCAGGCTTATTAGATGTAACCTACTATATTTACTATATTTATTGAGGTAACTATTCAGTGCGATTAAATTGTTCGTATCGATGCGTGACATACTAATGATTTGATGCGATTCTCGCTGTGGGGAGGAATATACCATTCGACAATGTTTATTCAGACAATGACTCGTTGTACCATCTTCTTTTAAGAAGGGTTTAAAATCAGATCCTACTACTAGCCTGCGTTTCGTTGAGTAAATGTATACAACGAGACGCAGTTTGACAGGATCTGATGTGGCTAGCTTTAGGGGTATATCCCGAAATGTCATTTCTCGAAAGTAGCGCGTGAACGCTTTTAGTTATATAATCTGGCAAAGATAAAATAACTCCGCATTAGTAAAGGATCGTCCATTATTATATATCATACTAAATAAAATGAATTGATGAAATTTAAGTTAACGTTGAACGTTAACATTATTGTATTGTAGTAAATTTAGTATTGTAATTGAAGTGTGGGTCGCGAGGCGCGACGTTCTTATATCGAATAATCTAAAGGTAGATATTTTGATCGATATCACAAATGACTGACTTGCAACCGTTTACTGTTTAAATTCACTGCACTGAACTGTGAATACCTCGTGGCTGTTTTTGGCTCTTGGTGGCACAGCCTGTATGTATGTATATATATACCTTTATCTCAAGGAAGAGGTTTAAGGGAATCGTAACATCCAAAGTGCAATACGTAAAGACAGCAGGGTCTTAAACGCTATTCCTTAAACTTCACAAAATCGTTCCATGCTGTTTTTCTAATAGAGTTCTGTGACATCGTACAATCAAGTTTAATATGAAATGCTTTCTTGCTTTGGTCGACTGCCTTTACAAACACTCAAACCTTACGTACTTAATATGCTAAGAAAGTGATTAACTTTGATTTTTTTTTGGGATAATAGGTAAGTTTTGTTTTACACGTGCTTACAGCGTTTCTTTACAAGATCGCGTTGGACAAAAAGGGTAAATAACTTCTACTTAGCACTTTAAAAGCTTTGGAAAAACAATGCGTTCATTCAGCACACGTACTAAACATCTGGTCGCCACCGCTGAAGTAACCAAATGCTTTGGTTTGGCTGAGGCTTAGATGAATGCTATTAAATGTTCATAATATTTGACTTACAGCCAGGTTTGCTATAAAGCAAACCTGGCTGTAAGTCAAATATAATGACTTCAATATTGTTACGTAGAGGTATTATTGTCATAGATTTTGCACATTCCTGAATGTTAGCCGATTTTGAGCTTAGCAGAAATGTACACCATTACTTGCGAAAATAATATTTCTTTGGTAGTGATATCGTACTTTTTAAGCTGATTTAAACTCTCGGTTAAATATTTCAAACAATTCCTCGTCGTCTGTCCTTAGGTTTCTGCTGAGCTTGGTTTACTGCCAATCTTAGTTGCATTTATAAGTCGGTAACGGTACCAATGTCTTAATATTAAAGAAAATAAGATATTAATAACGGGTCCATTATCTAACTCTTTGGTAGGATTTAGCATCTCTTTCGCACTAACCGTGCGGCGGTGATGGCACGAATATATACTCGAATTGTTACCTTGTATGCTATCATATATCCTCGAAGATATATGGAGTAGACCCGTCTATATTTTATTTTGACGCATTGAAATTAATGTTAGTTATAGTTTTGGAGGGGTTAAGAGTGTACGAACGGCTCCACGTGGTTTTGATATTAACGTATTTTACATTTTCGTCTCTGTTTTACTTATAACAAAGGTTTATTACTTTCTACAATTTTTCATTCTCAAAATGCTAACCTATTTTAATTTTTGTTTATAGATATATCTTTTCAGATATCACTAATATTTACTAGGAAGAGAGGAAAACTGACAGTACTTCAGTATGAAAACCACGAAGAATGGTTAGGCACTTAATTTCACCAAATATTGTACGTCCGTAATGACGGTAGTGTAAAAGGCAAACCGTTTACCAAAGTAAATAAATGGGTATACGACGGTTCCTATTTAAATGCCCTAAGTAAGATAATAAATACGAATACGTTGAATGTTGCTTTTATATTATTATACATGAAGACTAGCACTAATGCTTTCACATTTTATATGCGTAGGTTTAGTGTGGTAGATTAAACACTACAGAGCATTTTACGCTTCGAAAGAAGAAAATTTGTCTGTATTTAAGGTTTTTGTGTGAGTGATGTTTAGAATGAGCACTTTATTTATTGTCAACCCAGCAAAAAATATATTTAGTTCTTATCCTGATGTGATATTATATTGTTAATGTTATTTTTAAACCTATGCATTTCTTATACATTTATGTGTCACAAGTTCACAACACGTATTTTTGTTATTTAGTCTGTCCATTGAACCAGAAGCTCGCTTTTTATATACATCAGTTAATTTAATAGCGATATCAATTTCAGATACGAAATTAAATGAAATTATAATATTAAGCCTCTTGATATTTTTTAAAAACTGAAACAGCAAAAAAGAAATTAAGATATGCAAGCATATAGTAAAATGTATAATAAACAGTATGATGTTAATTTGTGAAAAGTGTGGAATAGAGTTTATGTAAAAACATAGGTATATACAATGTAGGTACATAGTACAAAGCACATTTAAATCAGTGGGTAAAGATTGTTCAGACACAAAAAAATATTATTTTTATACTTCTCCTCGTCGTTCGGTTTTGGGTGTAATTAGGCTTACTAGTTCGAAGACGAAGGTAAGAAACCCAACCCGTAATCCGAGAATAATAAATTAGCTGTTACATATAAAACAGTTATCGGCGCCATAACAATTTTTTACGATGATTACGGTGGACTTTGTCCAGCTTAAGTACACCCCTGACCAGGAACCACGTACAACTCTGAAGTCTGTGGTATAAATAAACGGGTTTCGTTACAACTTACAGAAAATGTCACGAGCCTATCAAAAAATAAGCCGCGGCACGGTTAGACCTCCGGTTTCGGCGAAACAGTGTCAGGAGGGGCATTAAATAGATACAAGTATAGATTGTATGTTTGATAATACACATTACTTACTGTGCACAACTTATATTAGCGTTAAATTCTAGGTACATGTTAGTTCCTAGAAATATAGCACGTCGCCGTAGGAAGTGAGAGATATTTTCTAACGAGCAATCTCAGATGTGTTGAGATTTTGTTTTATACGTGATGTATTAGAATGTAACGATATGCCTTTTACGGCGTGCCTATATTTTAACGAGTTTTTTTGTATAAGCGAGGCTACATATTGTCCCAAGCTGGCCGAGTAGGAACATAATCCTCTTAAAGAACAGGTCATTCGTGATGTTTATTAAAAATCATGGGCATGTTAATCACACACACCAACACCTAACGAAATGGTGGTGAGCGTTTCCTATTTATAAAAAAAATCCGTATAACTGTTGTTGTCGTCTGCATAATATGTATGAGAGAGATGTTTTAAAGTTTTTGCCGAAAAATAGTTTTGATCAAAATTAAATTTCGCGCATACAGTGTTAGCATTATATGCTAAAAACTAACATTGCAATTATATAGACCAGTTGGAAATAAATTGCATAAATCGAATACCTACTTTTACGTAATGTTTGTGAAAAGTTGTGTGAAACATGCATATGCACAATATTCCATTAGAATTAACTGACTTATCGATTCCACTGCTTGTTATTTTATTTTTAGTTGCCAATGTGTATATATGTGGTACGATGTACTACTTTCGTTTTATGGATTTTGGGACAAAGTGATATGAAAATTCTATGTCGAATGAATCTAGTGTACTTACACCAAAATCTGATCTCAGTATAAAATTATCTACTTATTTATCTTAGATATCTATACTTACGACCCTATGATGCAACCGGACGAATCCATGGGTCATTCTCACTTCACTCTTTACCTTATCCTGTAAACACCCTATTACCGCTAACTCCGTCATGATCGCGCCATCTCACTCACACTGATTGGTTGCAAACAAGTGGCGTAATAATTGCGACAGGTTTTTGGGGATAGCGATGCTATCATTCATGATAAAAACGCGATGGCCTTGAGGGTGACAATAAAAATCCAACAGCGAAACAAAAACTTTGACCTCTCGGGTCACATTGCGATCTTAGATTTATTTAGAGCACCAAGTGCTCTAATGTTCCGAGACTGTATCATAAACTTTATATATATATTGCACAACTCGTGAAACAAAAGTAACTACACATTAAATATTATATTATTTAGTTAGCTACTCCTAAACCTTATACACCTATAGATAGCCTAATTTATAAAAAATGTTTGTATAAGTAGGTATGGTGCTTATTTTTGTAAAATGATTTTAATAATTGTAGTCAAATTAAAAAATTTGTTAGCTTAAAGTACAAAAATTGATCAAATAAATGCTGTGAAAATGATTGAACCGATTGGAGTCATTAATTTTATACTTAGAGAAGACGAGCTTCTCCGAATGTGCAGCCTAATAATGGATATTTTATTTGTTAATGAAATAAAATTGATGTCCAAATAAAACTTCAGTTTTTTTTATCCCATTCATATTGAAATGATTCATTACAAAAGGATTGATAAATAAGTATTTTAAATCTAAGTCAATTATATAAAATTTTAAAAGACGGGTGAATTTACGATGCCTTATTAGCTACTAAGTTACATCTAAATCCTATCTTAAAATATTTTGTAGATGGAATATTACTTTTGTTTCAACTGTAAGTTTTTACATTAAGAATTTAATAAACAACTGGGGTTTATAATACGAGTATTAGGTATTTGAGCACATGTAAAATATGAGATCAAATTAGTAAATATATAAATTCACGAAAAAAGACCTACTTAAATTATCAGATCTCTGAATAAAATCAACCTTATTTAACTGTAAGTAATACAATATGCAATTATTGTGTTATGGCAAATTATTCTACAAAATAGTAAAAGCATAACACTATCAATATTCCAAATACAAATATCACATTTTTCTTAATTATCTTACCTCTCTTTACACATATATCTTAAAGTTACACATCAATAATTAAGTATTCAAGAATTTACATTTATCATAACAAATATTTCAGTGCCAGATCTAGTGTTAACAAAAAACGCTTTACAATTTTTAGAGCAATAAATATTGCTAAATTACAATATAAATATGTCATGGACACAAAATATGGCCACTGGTAGAGTAAATGCAATCAAAATGCATGACATATTTGAGTATGACAATGAAGTCTATATACTACTAATATGTTTCTCATACGACACGAAATAAAAAAGTTAGGAACCAGGGCATCAAGTAGGAGCCCTACATTAACAGTATTTGTATTATAAAGTAGTAACAGTATAGATTATAAAGTATAAATATAACAGTGCTAAGGTATAGTATAAAAGGGGAAGTGCTAAAGTAAAGTATAAAAGGGAAAATATAGATTCAATCTTTACTATAAAACACAAGAAACATACTAGTAGTCATTATAGTTAATTTTACAAAAAAATACTTTGTGTGGTATTATAATATTCTTAAATTTAAATTCATATGAAGCAATCCAATAAGAAAAATACTTTAAATCTAACTAGCTGTATGGAACTCATAATATAATACATATACAGTCTTTTTACATCTGTTTTAAATCTGAGTATTTTTCAGAATAAATTAAAGCTTCTCTTTTTACAAAATATGTCGTATAAATAAATTACGTAAATGCAATCAAATCGTGATCCGCGGTATCATATAGTCAGCACATAGCTGCCGGGTCTCCTTCCATAGTGCACGCTATATTATCTAATTTATGAGCTAAGTGCATTTTGTTCTCTAGTCCTAATATAATTTGTTCTCTATATTTACTGACATAAATATACAACTCTTTTAAGGCAGACAGAGTGTCGAACTCGTTTAACTGTTCTACAGAGAGTTGCTGCATAGAAGTACTTAGCTCTTGGTCGGTTACTTGAGGTAATTGCGATACAGACTGATAAAACCTTATCACCATATCTCTGTATGTAGGCAAGTCTTTAGCAAACAGCAGTTTGTTGGATGGGGAGTCTTTGCAAAGCCGATGTTCCGTCAGTGAACAAGCATCCATGAATGTTTGCGCTATTACTGACAGTGACGAATCCACCGTCGCAGTTTTATTTATGTCGAATATAAAGTCAGGATTTTTTATTAGATTTACCCAGAATCGCAGAGGCAGGCTATTGGATTTCCACGCGTGCACAACCTCAGGATTCATAATGCCGTGCGTCCTAGCGGCATCATCGAAAAGATCAAAAAGCCATTTCACAGCCGGCGGTAACACTTCATTCACAGTTAATATTGTGCTGAAGAAATCGTCGACGAACTTATGTACCGTACCCTTTGTTGATAGAAGCCGTGTGAGAAATATTTCAGGTATTGCTTTATGGCTGTGTTCGGATGACTTATTCACAATATGCTGGTACTCTAACGGCTTCACCAAGTGATAGAAGTGCACATTTTGGTCAGTAATGTCACTGTTATATACTCGTATATGAGAGTTGGAACAATAAATACCAGTACAGTTCTTGCAAGGTATTTTATAAGGGGTGTTAAAACTATCGTTTTGACGAGAGATAAGTGACATTATCGCAGATTCTTTAACGCCATAATGAGCCAACGTGTTTAATTTCCGCCAGCCGTTAAGAGTCTTGGTAGTGAGGTCTTCATCTTGAAGAGTGACATGACCACCTCTGCCATGTCGCCATTCAAGATCTACTTCGTGGACGGATGGCCGTAAAGAAAATGGGGTATTTTTGAAAAGAGCATCCAATATTTTAGATTTTACTTGCGATATACTATCGCAATCTAAAACTTTACACTGTACTTTCTCATCAAAATCATCCTGCATAATATGAACAGTAATTGTTTGGTAGTCTATTTGTTCTTTCAAAAGCTTTTCTTCAGATAATGAGTATCGAGCTTCGTGCGTTATAGCATCAACAACCCCCTTTTCAATTTGATGCTTGATAGCCTTGAATAACAAGAACAAGGAAGATCCGGCATAATCTTTGAGATAGTAATACATGCATAGTGCCATCCAATTGGTTAACATTTTTTCTACAACGCTTTCAGTTCTTCGCAACATTAGCTGCGGATGCTTGTTACACACAGATTTATCAATAAGACGTAAAAGGAGTGATTTAAGAATATCAGTCGCATATTCCATTTTCCCCATTAGTATGATCATCAGTAAAGAAGCTACATTTACTTTGTCCCTGATGTTGAAAGATTTTTGAGATTCCAATGTGTCTATAAATGACAGAAGGAAACATTTATTATTCAGTAGCTGTTCAAATTGGATCATAGCCGCATCGTAATTAGTTCGTGGAGCATTGATGAACTGCCGCTGCACGTTTAGAATCGGATGATCAGAAACACCCGGGAAAAATACTTTCATTACATAGTTAACATGGTCCAGAGTTGGAATACCAGAATGTTCCAGATCTGCTGCCAAATCAGACATATCGGTTTGTAATTCTGCAAAGGCCAGTTTACATTCCAATCTCACATTACTTTCTAAGGTGTCCATTTGAATTTGTATTCGTTTATATTCCCTTTCAGCTTTTGTGCTTCGCCTTCTATACATGACTAAAACTATCATAAAAATAAGAACTAAAAAGAAAGTGCCGGCAGCAATTCCCGCTATAGCCTCTGGCGGAAAATTGTAATTTCTTAATAATTCATAATGAAGATATCCGATGGGAAAACGTAAATTCTTTCCTACTTTTACGACCACTAGCGGCAAATTGATATCCATTATCAGCATTCCAGTTTCATCAGTATTAGCGGGCTGTACTTCGGGTGGTGTACAAAGAAGCTGCTGCATTGTTAAGCTAGTAACATTGCATGGCTGGGTACCGATAGTAACAACTACATCCGACTCATCACTAGCTCTTATCAGATTCTCACCTTCAATGACCAGTGGATCGCCCTTGTAAGATTTTATTCTATTTGTGAATTGGTAAATGTGAGGATCTTCGACAAATACCATGTGCGTACGCGGAGGATTAAAATATTTTTCTAAATCATGCATGGTTTCAACGTTGTCCATCACAAAGCCAACTTTCATTGCAATCTGAGGAGTACTTGTTTGTAGTTTAGTGGCCTGCAGTATTTCTAAGTATTTGCTGTTTATAGCTGGACTCGGACATTCCATTTGATTTGAATTTAATACTGTACAAGCAGTGTGATTTACAGGTTTCAACTCATTTGCATAGTACAGTTTCATGAGTGGTTTCTGAATAGTGTGCAGATTTGTACCATGAACTGTAATCATTCTGCCACCAGACACAAAACTTTTTAATGGTTTTATTTCCATTATGGTTGGATCTGCAGTATAATTGAAGAGTTCACCATGCAAAGTTCTATTTGCATTATCAATAACCACTGTGAGAGTGTGTATCACACATGGAGAATTTGCTTTGGGTGTTATGCATATTATTCTACTATTTGATATTTGGGTCTTGTTGACAGAACATGGTAGGTCATCTAAATAAGCAGAAACTGCCGATCCAATGTTTAAATGTTGTCCTCCAATAGCTAATTGCGTGCCGCCTGATACAGGTCCTATAACTGGATAGACTCCTTGCAGTTTCACATTTTTATAACTGAATAAAACAGATGATTCTGTGTAGCCAGAATCATTTTCCACAATGACAGGTGAAACAGCAGAGCCATTGGAAGGTCCTGTGCGACATGTAATACTAACAGACACTTCAAAATCTACAATGTCACACAAAACATCCCCAATGCGCACTTTGCCAGCAACTTCTTCAACTTTCAGTCCTAGATTACTTCCTTCTATTGTGACTATTGTTCCTCCTTCTATAGGCCCACTAAGAGGTTTTATCATATCAATTCTAGGCTTAGGACACTCTGTGACTGGGTTTTCAAAACAGGACTCAGTGTAAGAACATGAGTTTCCACACCAAGTGCACTGATAAATAGAGTTCCTAGTAATACAGAGTGAACAATCAGCATGCTCTCGGTGGGATCCCAGAATTTCACATTTATATAAAGTAATTGTGATAGTATCTATGTAATGCTTAGTGTTCCACACTACTTTAACACTGACATTATATTCCCCAACATCCTCTTCATAGGAATATGTAGTCTTGTCACAAACTATGTAGTGATTAGATTCAACTCTGGCAGGCAATATCATATTTGCCAATTCAATGCTTACTATGCATTGAAATCCAGTATGTCCAGGTTGAAGATGTGGCAAATTTTCAACTTCAAGCTCTAGTTCTTTAGGGACATTGTTTGGTAGCAAAATAGGCTTCTTGTACTGTCTTATTCGAGGGCAATGACCGATCCCATGGTTGAGTAGCTTTGTGGGATTGTTTTCACCACTTATGATAGTTCTCTGGCACACAGATGTGTCATGAGTACATTTATTATCATAAATACACCAATTGCATGCCCACTCACTCATTATGCACGAATGACAAGTTGTATGCTTAGTGCAGTCATAAAAGGCAAAGTTTCTTGAAACAAAATCTTTGTTAGTTTCTGATGAATGGACTGAAAGGGGTACAAAAATATGGTCTTGATTTTGTGTAATTTTTGGTCTATGTTTTATTTCTGGTGTGGGACAAGCCAGACCGTTGGATGTTACAGCAGCATCAATTGGAGGAGTGTTGCCAAAAACACATTTATATTTAGCACCAAATGGAAGTTCTGGTAGAGTTCTTATAATGAGCTGAACAGTTGTAATTTCATTCATGGATATCCTGTCTGGTAATATTTGCTCAAAGTCAATACACTGTTGTCCTGTGTATTGAGATAGCCATCTTGGAGCACTTTGAGTACCTTTTTGGCACATACTCTGGACTGTGCATCTCTTTTCTAAAGAACACCATCCACAATGAGGATCATTGGATTCCAAGCAAGAAGAGCAATTACCATGTTCAGCACATTTTTCTGTAGGAATTTGTACAATTGAATTTTTCCCTAAGACATAAAGTGTCTTTTGATATGGTGATAAAGTTGTATCCGGAAGTATTCTCTGACCAGGTAAAATATTCTCACTTGAGTATTCCACAGCTTTATCAGCATCTATTAACACTTTTTTGATAGTGCCATCACTTGTGCCTAAGAATCCTACAGTATGTAGACCTGTCACAGACATTGTTATAGAGGTTATCAAGGTACTATTCCAATGAATAACTGACATAGCTTTGATAGGATAAAGTCCACTAATTTTTAAACCAACTTCACAGAAATTAAGAATATTGCCTGTAGAGCCAACACTGGGACATTTGCCATCAGATATCATACCAGATATGTAGCCCATATTGCGCGCTTTAGTGCTACCATTGAAACACATATGGACATTCTCATTAAACTTAATTTCTATTTCTTGCAAAGAAAACACACATATTGCTGCCTTAGACATAGGTTCATTAGATATACTCTTTGAAGGGCTAAACAGGGCAACAAGGACAGAGTCCCCAGTCTCGATGCCAAGCTGAGATGCTAGATTTGCTCCAGCTTTAGTTATCTTAGCATCTTGCACTAAATTGTAATTGACAATTTCACTCTTACCATTGATAGTATCTTCTCTAACATAACATTCTAATGTAACCTCTGTGTAACTGTTATAGTTATCATCATTGACACAAGTGCGAGCAAGCCTAGACACATATCCTAGCTCCTCATTACCAGCTAAATGGGAATGTTTCTGTATTATCAAAAAGTAAGCATAATCACTGGCATTAAAACCGTATACATATTGTACTAGAAAATTGTCTCTATATTTTACATCTATCTGAATCAAACTCTGCTTGGAAAATGTGAACTGAGCAAGCTCGAGAGTCATAAGGTCACGACTGGATATAGCGGGAACATCGTGACGATATTCCCCATTGTTAGTGAAGGTTGTACCTACATAGAGTACATTAGAACGGTCCCAGGAGTTGTACCTTTCAGGTCCAATGAATGCGTAGGTAGAGGCATCGGCGTCGTTAGCTGCAACACTGACAGGAATGAACTCGGGCTCCGCTGAAATGTCTCCGAGTTTGTATTTAGAACAAGCGCCCTGCGCCAATGACCCGCACGCGATAACAATCCTCGATTCTTGATCTATCACTAAAATTTTGTTCACATTGTCTATCCATGTTGTCTTTATCTCAGGAGATGTGCAACCGCTTGCATGACACATAGGGTTATCGAGTTTCGGACCAGTCTTCACGACGTGAATAGGTCTAAGGTCAGGACTCAGCTGATGAATCCAGTTTAACGATCCAGCATACACTTGGCCGCTCACTCTGTCGACTGCTAGATGATAGAACTGGAATGTCTCATTTTTATTACTGGGATACTGTGATATAAATTCATATCCATACACTATTGTGTATCGAAGCCAAATTGTTATGACTAACAATGTTCGAAAAGCAGCCATGATCACATCTTATGTTAACTTTCAATGACTATTCTTCACTTTGCCATTACCAAAACTGATTTTTAGAAATTAATTCAACCCATTGTTTCCTCTCTTTTACAAAAATAAATTGTAAAATGTAATAGCATAGCATCCATCGATGCCGATGACAAGAACAGTATACAGAGTTGCCAGTTTAAAGATTTACATCACCCAACAAAGGGTTTTATTTTTCATGAATGATAAGAATTTAAATAATTCGATCCAAAAACAATAATGTCTCTTAATTACCAAGACAAAAGTTTTCCAACAAGTTCAAAGACTGACTAAGGAAAACGTCGCTTTGAAGAATAGAAAAGTCTTTGGCAATAGCTTTTTGTGTTATTCTGTATGCACTAGCTAATTAATATAAAAAATATGGATACAGTCACATTGTTTTTTGTCACTACTTATCTCAATAGAAAATTATATGATAAATACAACAGAAAACAGGTAAAGACGTCGTTGATCTGAAAGCAGTCCTTTACTATAGAATAATAAGAATATTTAATTTTTCCTAGTTCTTGCGGAAAAATATTTAAATGGCATTATTTCGTTATAGCCTGTTATACATGTAATAGAAAAACCATAGACAAGTATATTTTTGTAGTATTTCTTATGTTGCCATACTTGTTATATTAAAATTATATCTTGTTTTGTCACATCACTAATTTTATAGATTTATTCCGAGCCACAGAATCGACAATATTTAGTGAGACTGACTGATCGTTCATTCATTCTTAGTATTTTGCTTTGCTTTGTATTTTGATATTTACTTGCGGTTCGTTTTTATTTTCTAGCCAAAAACGAGAATAATACTAAATATTTTATACTTATGTTAAAATAATACATTATTATATTTCGTTTGGGCATGCCGTAGTTATAAGTTTAATGGTTAGGTAGTGAAGCCATTGGAACGTTCGTTTGGCTGGAGGTCCGTCGTGCAAGATGAGTTTTTTCACGGGAAACACGTTGTAAAATTGAGAAGTTATGATGGCTACAATGGCAGTGAGCGGCGCCTCAGACGCGCACACTCAAATGAACACTTACCGCAGCTATGTGACCATGTTGGCGGACCCCGGCGCCAAGGATGAGATTAAGTTGAAGGCGGCCCAGGAACTAAGTGAAAACTTTGAGGTAGGAAAGAAAAAACCACTTCCAAATGTAGGTTTTTATTGTTAGAAAGTAATACTTAAAAGTACTAGTTTCAGTACCTAGATACTAAAAATGAATGACTCAATTAATATTTAATCGCCAGTCTATCACAGCAATCTACTGATACACAGATTTCATACGCATAGTCTTCAGCACAGTAGTCTTTTAATGGACTCAATAGAGAAGTTACTCTATCAGCGATATCTAGGATTTTGCTGGCTTATATGATATTACCCATATCACAGTAATCTTTTTTATTGTTAATATACAGGTGATACTCAGCTCTCCGCAATACCCTCAATTCTTAGACCACTCACTAAAAATATTCCTAAAAATCTTGCAAGAAGGAGAGCCACATTTTATAGCGGAGTACAACATTCAGCAAGTGCGTAAACTAATTCTTGAAATGATCCATCGCCTACCAATCAGCGAGACACTGAGGCAATATGTGAAGAGTATTCTGATCCTTATGCTCAAACTTATGGAAATTGAGAATGAGGAGAATGTTCTTGTGTGTTTGAAGATATTTATGGAGCTTCATAAGCAATACAGGCCAGTTTATAGTACGGAAGTTGATGTAAGTAATTAGTTAGTTTCAATGCAACTTTAAAAAGCTTTACAGTGTATTATAGATTTAAAAAACTAAACGACATAATTCTTTTAGATACATAAATTTCTGCAATGGGTGAAAGGAATTTACTCAGATCTTCCGAACCACCTTCCTAAAATATTTGAACCAAAGCCTACAATCAGAGTGAAGGATCTCTCGGAAGTAAACATTGATCAGCTGTTGCAGGAGACATACACTACTACACCTATTCATACAGAAAAGAAACTCTTGGATGGAAGTGTGGTTACTGTAAGTGCTAAGAAACTATAATTTTGGCTGTAGTAATGTTGGCTAACTCTCACCAATTTATTGAATTTGTTCAGTTTACAACTGTATCCCACACTACAGTATAGATAAAGATATTATGTATATTCTTAGTGCAAAACCTAATGCATTTCAAAGACTGTCAAAACTAGACTTCCACTAGATGTGTATGGAGCTGTAACTTTATATTGTGATTAATAAGTGTATTACTTTTATGTATGCCGTGTCTACAGCTATTAGGTCATGTATACACATTTGTTTCAAATTGCTATTTAATAAGATGATTATTGTGTGAACCAGTTATGCAGACCAGTAAATAAAAGAAAATAAGGCACTAAAAGTATTTAACCCTGGTTTTTATAGATAAGTGATCAAATCCCACTTGCCCATAAAAGTTGTAGAGGATTCCATACCCGAATAATATATGAGACTAAGACTTGACTCTCCATCAATCTGTCTGTTTTCAAGCTTTATTTCATGAACGGTGATACCTAAACAGTGGAAATTATCACAACTGATGTATTTCAGTTGCCGCTATAACAACAAATACTGAAAACAGAATAAAATAAATATATTAATATATCCCATACAACAAATGTAACTAGTATAGATAATGGTACAGAACCCTTTGTGTGCAACTCTTACTTGCACTTGGTTGCTATTATGATGAAATTTTTTTTTTTTGTCAATACCATCTGTTATCAACTTAACATTTAGATTTTTTTATTTATGTTCTGGTGGTTTAACACTTAAAAGTGTTTAATTTTTGATTTAGCTAGAAATACAACATAATAATTATATTGTAAGTATTAAATAACGAATTCTTGTAATTTTTATATATTTCAGTACAATCTGATCCCAAGATCAGTATTGTCCTTGAAAGTGATTCAAGAGTTGCCTATCATAGTAGTGCTTATGTATCAACTCTACAAACAGAATGTACACCAGGAAGTCAGCAACTTTATACCTTTGATTATGGAGACCATAACACTGCAGCCAGCTGCTACACACAGGTAAGAAATAATTATTTATTTATTTAATAATAGGTGAGCAGCTTAAAATTCAACACCAATATTATATCTTACAGTCAAATGTATTGGAATTTATTACATTTCTTACATTTGATATAGGTGCTTATCAAGTTGCTTACATTTTTGATAATTTTCTGAATCATCCTTTTTAAACAGTTGATCCTTTTATCAAAATAAGTATTCCCATATATTTTTTCCCAGACAATCAGCTTCATTCAACAAGGAAGTATTTGTTGATTTCATGGGCGCCCAGATAAAGACGCTCGCGTTCCTTGCATACATTATTCGAATCTACCAGGACACAATCGCTAACCACGCCAATCTAATGGTGAAAGGCATCATAGGGCTCTTGACACTCTGCCCGCCTGAAGTGGCGCATTTAAGGAAAGAATTGGTGATTGCCACAAGGCATATTTTAGCTACAGATTTAAGACTCAGTAAGTACTTGTAGTCTTCACTATATCGCCAAGAGGATAGGTAGGGTCAGCAGCTCCCTATATAACTTGACTGTCCGGTTGGCGCAGTTGGTATCCTGCCTTCTGCGCCGCTGGTCCCGGGTTCGATCCCCGGACAGGTCAAACATTTGTGTGCATGAACATGTCTGTTTGACCTGTGTCTGGGTGTTTATTATATATATAAGTATGTATTTATGTATATAAGTATGTATATCAGTCATCAGGTTACCATAGCACATTCTTTGCCTAGTTCGGGACCTGAAGACCTTTGTGTGGATGTTGTCCCCCATATTTTATTATATATATTATAACAAAAAACAACGCATCAGTAACAAAAAAATATTACATAAAATGACGATATAATAATCATTTTTAACCTCCCTCAAAATCAGAAGGATCTAAATTAATAAGGCTTATAACTAGTAGATCATTAACTTCATCGTGGCAGTTGCGGGTGAAAAAAGGCTCTGTGAGTTATAAGCCTTATAAATTTGTCTTTATTGGCACTAACTGAATATAGGATTGTAACTCTCAAACAAAAAACTGACTAGATTTAGTATTTTATTCCTTTAATAAATGTCTCGTATAATTGCGTAATGCTGGAGAACAACGTATCGCAGTAGTTAAAATATAATATGTGCACCTAAACGCCATTGGTACGCTAATGTAGCCTTGTTTAAATATACATCTCTCATACATCTATTAAGTTCCTTAGAGTTCTCAGTTTCAATATCCATTTAAGGGGAACTACATTATGTACTTTGGTGACTGTGCATGATGCATCACGCTGTAGACTTCCATAAGCCAAAATTATTTAATTTTTCAGAGTTTGTTCCATACATGGAGCGCTTATTCGACGAGGATGTCCTGCTAGGCGGGGGCTGGACAGTCCACGAGTCGCTCCGTCCGCTCGCCTACTCCACTCTGGCAGACCTGGTGCACCATGTGAGGCAACACCTGCCTCTCTCAGACTTGGCAATAGCCGCGCACCTGTTTTCCAAGAACGTGCATGACGAGTCCTTACCCACGAGGTAAGGGATATAGGCAATAAAACATTGCTTGCGCGAGGTCTACAAAACTAAATCTTGATGAAACCTGGTATTCTAACTTGAAATTATGCAAAGTAAAGGATATTTAAAGAAAGAATTTTTTGATAGAGTATTTCTCCTAAAAACAGATAAGTTTGCTA
Organism: Ligdia adustata; assembly: GCA_947049295.1. Lineage (NCBI taxonomy): Eukaryota > Metazoa > Arthropoda > Insecta > Lepidoptera > Geometridae > Ligdia > Ligdia adustata. The sequence goes on from OX346215.1 coordinate 5,286,337, forward strand.
TTTATTAGCTGATTCTAATATTATTTGGTTAGGAAATGCGTAACACAGCTTTAACCAATAAAACCTATATGAGACTTAAGTCTTTAAAGAAGAGTCCCAAAATTGTTGCCGTTGTCATATGCAGTTCATAGAACTACTTAGGCAATTCGGGATCTGCATAACAGGAAGGAATACTCATAAAACCTTTATTAAAAACAACGTCAAGATGTAACACAGTTAATTTCTGACCATACTCATTATTTATTAAATATATCAAATAGGTTAATAATGATCTCCCTTGTTCCAGCATCCAGACAATGTCATGTAAGCTGCTTCTGAACTTAGTAGACTGCATCCGTCAGCGGTCGGAGAGCGAGGGCGCGGCGACGGCAGGTGCGCAGCCGCAGGGCCGGCAGCTGCTCATGAGGATTCTAGAGGTCTTCGTGCTCAAGTTCAAAACCATATCAAAGCTGCAGCTGCCCGCGTTAATAAATAAATGGTATGTGTGTTCTTAAATGAGTAAACTGAGCGACTCTGTTACAGGTTTCGAAAGAAATTGTTTACTCTGAATATATATGTTTGCATCAAAAAACTCGCATTCAAGTCTGTAGTTTTAAGCAAGTAAATAAACAACTATTACTTTTGAATCGTTGAAGAATTTCGATTAGGGGATTATTTTCACTAAATTATTTGTGCATTTACCGAACGATCTCAATGATATTTAACAGAAACATCAGAAACGATTTTATTATATTAATTAAAGACGAGAAAGTATTCTTCAGATTTAACCTATACAACTATTTATTTCATAACAGCATTCCAAAACCAAACGTCGGTACAGGCAGTACAGCAGGCAACACTACCACCTGCACGACTCCGAGCTCCGCCCTCGCCTGCCCCAGCGGTAGCACTACACCCAGCACCCCCACCACACCCGGGCCTACCCCCTCTACTCCCGAAATAAAGCAGGAGGACGAGAAACCTCTCCCTGACTTCCTCGACACCATCGCCAAGAACGAGGAGAAGTCCAAACTCGGTTTCCCTTCGACGCAGATGCAGAATTTGAATGTGGGCGACTATAGGACCTTGGTGAAAACGCTTGTTTGCGGCGTCAAGACTATAACGTGGGGCTGTGCGTCCTGTAAAGTAAGTTTCTTCCCTTAAATTCTCAGAAATCTTTACGTTGTAAATATTTTTTAACAATCTATTTCCGAGCTGAGTTCCGAGTTTCCGAGTTAATTTGTAGTCTTAGATCCTAATGCTTATATTTAATCATAGTGCATAACAAAAAAAAGTTCTAAAAATTTTAGAAAAGTTTAAATGTATGTTTTTAATATATTATGAATAATACGAGTAATTATAGGTTTGAAAAATATGTATGTGACATTAGTAATCTTCCAGTAAGGGTTCTCCCGTAATTGCCATCATTTCTATGTAGCATTCGTTCACTCCGCGGAGAATCCTAAAGAATCCATTTTCACCGAAACTTCTACCTCAAGAGTTAGCGGCAAGCCAATATTTTGTTCCGTTATCTACTCCCCAGCCTAACATCTTGACCGCGTGACCGCTGATAGTCTTTCCTGAGACGTGTTTGTAAATGCCACCTGTGTAATTAGCAAAGTCTTCGTAAACAACGAAACCAACGGTAACTAGGCCATTGGTATATAGTTCAGCCATGAGATTCTCCTCGCCCATCACACTACGAGGTTCTTTTCCTCGTTTCTTATCTTTATCGTAAGGGATATCGATCCATCTCGACAAGAGTGCACACAAGGTGGCGTGGTTTAGTATTTAGTGCACTTTTTCAAGTGATTGGCGCATGTAGCGAAACTGTGTGGTTTGCAGCCTTCATGAGAGTTGTAATTTCTACCGGATACCAAACCTTCGTCTTGCCAAAACTTCCATGCTACAAGCGGACTACCACCATCACAGCCCATTTCATATGAATTGCATGTTATGAGGTCTTCAGCAGAAAAAAGGAATTGCTTAGTGCCGTTGGTATATGTGCAAATTCGGTCTGTTATGGTTTCAACGGTGGACCCGCACCGGCCTTGGTCTCGTATTTCATTGATCGAAGGACAGTTTGGCCATTTCTCCCGTGGGTCGGAGGATTCTGGTAAGCCATTGATGATGTCTGAATCGTAGGTTACAGTAGGCAATTTTTTTGAAGTCGTAGAGATTGATATGAATGCCTCCATGACGCTTCACATCTTCTATGGATTTGCCCGGAGGAAAGTTCCCGCCAGCTTCCTTGATGAAATCAACAAATAGCGTCTGGAGAGGTTCACTCTCGAAAACATTGTTCCTACTCGTCGTTACTATTAATAATGAAATGTTTCGACTCCGTGGCTAGTATTTATATCGATTCGTTTTTGAGTATTACCGTGCAAGTGTGAAGCAAGCACAAGAGTTTTCGGATTCCCAGCACATTTGTATTAAATATTACAAAATTCAACAACTGGACTATTTGCTTCTAGCAAACCCTTGAAAATTTACTTAGCGAGCGAAGGGTTTTTCTGCTTCGAGGTCATCAATTCACAGAACTACTAGTATAATTATTTGTTAAAGGGGTTTTTAAAATGAAACAAAATTAAAATATAACAGATATGAATAAACATTTAACTGAGACTTCAAACTCTTGATGCAATATATTAATAGTACAGTAATTACGAGTATATTAAATGCTATAATGTAAAAAAGAAACTGTTGCTAGTAATCCTGTAATAACGGCTCTCCAGCTAGTACTAATTGTTCTATGTAGCATTCGTTTACTCCACGAAGTATTTTAAAGAATCCATTTTCCCCGAAATCAATCCCCCAAGAGTTAGCGACGAGCCAGTATTTAATTCCTTTCTCTACACCCCAACCCATCAGTTTGACGGCGTGACCGAACACGAACTCTCCTTTGACATGTTGATAAACGCCTCCTTTATAATCAGCAAAGTCTTCATAAACCATAAGAAATGCTTCGGCGGGACCATTCTTATATAATTCTGCCATAATATTTTTTTCGTCTGCAACGGTATAAAAGGTTTTACCGCGCTTCTTATCTTTTTCATACGACTTATCGTATCCTTTTTCACAAGAGTGCTCACACTGTGGTGTAGGCTTCCAGTTTGTACATTTTTTCATGTGATTGGCGCATGGAGCGAAACTGTACGGTTTGCAGCCCTGATGTGAATTATAATTACCACCTGATACCAAGCCTTCATCGACCCACTTCGTCCAGGGTACCATCGGGTCGCCACCGTTGCAACCGGAATCGTAGGAGTTGCATGTTACGATATCTTCTGCAGCGAAATGAAAGTTCTTAGTCCCGTTGGAGTATATGCAAACTCTGTCTGTCATGGCTTCGACAGCCCCAAACGCCCAGCAAGCTCCGCACTGTCCTTGGTCTCGTATTTCGTTCAGCGTAGGACAGTTAGTCCACTTATCTCTTGGGTCGAATGACTCTGGAAGGCTGTCGATGAGCTCTGAGTTGTGTTTCATAACTGGTAACTTCTTGAATTCGGAGAGATTTATACGTGCGCTCCCAAGTCGCTTTATGTATTTCATGGAAGTGTCTGGGTGAAAGTTCCTGCCAGCTTTCCATTTCTCTTCCTTATTGATAAGGTCAATGAAACTGTCAGAGAGTGCGTGCAGTGGCTCTCCGACACTGAAACTCAGTTGACACAGAATTGTCAAAAAGATAAAGACGCGTGTCGCGTACATTGTAAACAGTCGTACTCTAAACAGTCGTGGTATGGCAACATAAACACAATATTGTGCTATATTAATGAGCCTGCTTTTATATATTTTTGTTGATTCTCTTATCTAACAAATGAGGACCAAGTGTGAGTCCTGCATCAAGCTTTTAACATTCCGAGCTAAATTTCATACTTTGGACTGATATCTGATTTTATGATTCGACAAACACCGTTATCCGTTATGAAATCTGAAATCAAGCGATGGAGCCTAAAAAATAAAAAATTGCTATTTATTTACTTGTCAGTTCTTCAAGTTTGCATTCGTATACATTCACGAATTTACCCTCTTCAAAATTACCCTCTTTTTCCTCTTCTTCCATGTTCTTTCGTTTGTGTCCTTATTTGTTATTTCTGGGCAACATCTTGACTGATGTTATAATATTCAAAATTCTATTTTAAGATTATGTAGGTACCTAGTAAAATTCAGCTGCAAAATAATGAAACAGTTCGCTAAATGGCGCCACAGTAAACTACTTTCTATGAGAAAAATATACTCAGTCAAAAAATCAAAAGAATTGAGAAGTTCTATTGAAAACTTGGAACCTTTACACCACGTTTCATGAAGATGTGTTGAAAAATAGGACCTGAACGACGACTACATTTTTTTCTACACCACAAAGAGTATCTATTCTACTTATTGGAACTCTAAATATTTGTAGAGGCCTTGAAATGATTAAGGATCTCATTATTTTAATAATGTTTAAAGTATTAATTATTTAGGTGTACTATTAATCTGTGCATTTGTGCTGTAATGAGTAAACACTATTGCCAATTTATTCAGTGATAAAGCTGATTTCTAGAATATTTCGTTATACTAATATGCTAATCCTGTAATTATGATTATACCAATAACATATTTAGTATAAATGGTTTATTAAAATGATAAACAGTTATTGTAAGTTTGCATGAAATACCAATAATTAACTTTTAAATCGCTCTGGCAACTATATACTTATAGCTCGCATAGAATATCACAATACACATCACAATACTTATTGAATAATACCCTGTTATGGGTTTAGGATGTTCTAAACCAAAAATAAGTATTATTGTTTATTTCTTATTAGAAGGTATAATTTATACGGTCACCAAAAATATTTTTTGTTTCCCAAAATGGCTTAACAGTCACCAATTATGACACTCTGAATACTCACAGGTCCACAGCTGGTTCAGCTCATCTTTTTATGACAATCCAAATAGTTTCCGCAACAAGATCCGCAGTAGGTTCAGGTTATTTTTTTATGACATTTTGGTAGTAGAATAGGACTTTTTTTGGACGGTGTTTAAACACGAGCCATTATTAAATACTCACATATTAACAGACACGCCAAGGCATGTGGCGCGTTATAGGCCCAAGTACAAAACTTCAAAACATGCAATGTCAAAATTATATTATGACCAATATAAAAATATGCAAAGTATTAAAAAAGTCAAAATAATTAAATTATACCGAAAACAATAGTAAGTACATTAAAAAACAAAGTATAGACAATCATAATTCTAAGCTTGCTTTAGTTCTAAGATTAAGAATTCATAGTAGATTTCAGCTAGAGGTTTTTTTAAATTGACCGCCCAACTCATATCCATACTAGCGCAGCTTTGAAGGGAGCTATTTGGGGCTCAGAATAGATATAGTTGCGGTCACGTGAGTAGCAGAGAAGCATTAGGAATATTACACATTTCACCTCACACCGACAGAACATCTTGTTCCATCGTCACTATAATTAAATTATGAGTACCTACATAGTATTCCACATTAATCTAAGCATCCCACTGCTGGATACTGCTGGCTCTGAAGGAGTGTACTGTATAATCCTTCAAATTGGGTAAATTTAGAATGAGTAATGCCAATCAAACTAGCGCAGCTTTGAAGGGAGCTATTTGGGGCTCAGAATAGATATAGTTGCGGTCACGTGAGTAGCAGAGAAGCATTAGGAATATTACACATTTCACCTCACACCGACAGAACATCTTGTTCCATCGTCACTATAATTAAATTATGAGTACCTACATAGTATTCCACATTAATCTAAGCATCCCACTGCTGGATACTGCTGGCTCTGAAGGAGTGTACTGTATAATCCTTCAAATTGGGTAAATTTAGAATGAGTAATGCCAATCAAACTTGCCGATATCATAATACTATTAATATCTGTAAATTGTAAAAACAAAAACATATTTTATCCTTAACAAGGTGCCATTGCTCGGCCTCTTTATAAGTATATAGATTCTGCTCACAGATTCATTTAAAAATAAAGGATCAATAACAATAGGTTACATTTGTGACATACTCGCATATACTGCGTAAATTTACATAAAAATTAAAATAAAAGTGGAGTATTAAAAAAAGCAGGCTTTGGATAAACATTTAATTTCAGAGGTTAGAAATAAAGTGTTATGTTATTGAAAGTATAATATTTAAGAAGAAAGTTAGAATGTTACTAGTAATCCTCTAACAATGGCTCTCCCGCTATAACATAGCTTTCTATGTTGCACTCGTTTTCACCACGAATAATTTTGAAGAATCCTTTTTCTCCAAAACCAGTGCCCCAACAGTTCGCGACGAGCCAATATTTCGTTCCCTTTTCCACACCCCAGCCCATCAGCTTGACGGCATGACCGAATACGAACTCTCCTTTAATATGTTGATAAACGCCTCCTTTGTAAACAGCGAAATCTTCATAAACGTTTAGAGTTGCTTCTACAGGGCCGTTTTTGTAAAGTTCAGCCATGATATCTTCCTCGTTTTCCACGACATAAAACGATTTACCGCGCTTCTTATCCTTTTCATACGACTTATCGTATCCTTTTTCACAAGAGTGCTCACACTGTGGTGTAGGCTTCCAGTTGGTACATTTTTTCATGTGATTGGCGCATGGAGCGAAACTATACGGTTTGCAGCCCTGATGTGAATTATAGTTTCCACCTGATACCAAGCCTTCTTCCACCCACATCGACCAAGGCACTATCGGGTTTCCGCCGTTACAGCCGCAACCGTAAAAGTTACATGAGACAATATCTTCTACAGAGAAGTGGAAGTTCTTGGTTCCGTTGGAGTATGTACAAACTCTATCTGTCATCGTTTCGGCTGCCCCAAACGCCCAGCAAGATCCGCATTGTCCTTGGTCTCGTATTTCGTTCAGCGAAGGACATTTTGTCCACTTTTCCCTTGGGTCGAATGATTCCGGAAGGCTGTCAATGAGCGCTGAATCGTGTTTTACAACTGGTAACTTCTTGAACTCAGAGAGATTTATGTTAGAGCTCCCAAGTCGCTTCATGTATTCCATAGGAGTATCTGGGTGAAAGTTCCTGCCAGCTTGCCATTTCCCTTGCTTGTTGATGAGATCAATAAAATTGTCGGATAGTGTGTACAGTGGTTCTCCGACGCTGAATCTCAGTTGATACAGGAGCGTCAAAAAAACAAAGTTCCTTGTTGCGTACATTGTCTCTAAACAGTTGCGGTATAGTAACATATGCGCAATTATTCTATATTAAATAAATCTGCTCCTATTTATACCAATTTGTCGATTCTCTTATCTAACAAATGCTAACCAAGTGCGAGTCTAACATCGAGCTAAATATTCCGAGCTTATTTTAATAATTTATTGGTATTGGTCTCTCTTACACAAACTCAAGAAGATGTAAGTTGAAATGCATTCCCGCAAGTTAGTGCGATTGCCCAAGGCCACGTAATGGGCCCTGCAATGCACAATAAGCTGCCGAAACCAACGTAGCTCATATTATATACCCATTAGTCGCGTCTCAAGCGCTTATTTAATGAACAGTAAACTGTGACAATTTGATTGTAGTATTCAAAAATCAAATTAATGTATTAAACAAACCTTAGCCTATTGATATATTTAATTTACAAGTTCTAAATATTACTCTAAGTAGTACATTAGGAAGTTTTGTGCATTTATTATTTACTAGAATGAATACTGAAATTTTTATATTTATAATTATGATAAATTAATTGATTCGTTGAATTTCATAATGTAGAGGAGCCGTGAGCATTGATATAAAGGCAATGAGTGGGAATATAGGTATGGGAAAATAGAGTAAGACATACGGCGTGGTCACGGCCAAACGGTCTAGTAGAAATAAATCCAATCCGGGAGGTCCGGAAAAGTCTACGAAATAAAAGAAAATATTGATTGTACTCTCAAAAAATAAAAGAATAATAATAGTTCGGTGAATCTAAACTCTTTGGAATTGTTTACGCATGCTAAACGCGTTTTTGCGATCTTCCAGCATTTATATCGCTTTAATTAATCAAAATCACACTCCCTATCTTAAATATAGATATCTTTTACTATTATAAGACTTTCACAATTGTCACTGAATTTGATTCTCAATAATTTTAAATCACTCTGACATTACAAGAATAGCTATTTCGAACGAAGTCGCGGGTACAGCTAGTATTAATATATAATGACGAAGTAACTCGAAAAGAGATCTATTTTATTTAAGTCGAAGGCTATATGATATTTGCAGTTAATGGACCCCTAAATTAGTACAAGGTACCATTAAATGATAAAATTATGTTATGCTAACTACGTTCAGTGTAGGGTTGTTAATTATAATTTAGTTGTATCTACTCTTAATTTGGCCTGGATTTACTAGTAATTCATTAAATGATAAAGCCTGCTAGAATTATTTAGTAAACGCGTATAAGGGAAAACTTAAATAACATAATGAATATAATTGGCTTGTTTAACAATAAACAGTTGCTGTAAATTTCCACAGAATAATTAATTATTTAACATAATACCTCGCGGCAGTTTCATAACTATGTACTCGTAATGAATATGGTTATCGATATGTACAGCGTACTATGTAAGCAAATATAATTGAAATTATAAATTTTTTCTTTATAATTAGTCCCGCAACTACTCTACGAGGTCATTTGAGTTCACGTTTATAGTAAAAATCAATTATCGATGAAAAAAAAATACTCCTTACTGTCACTTATTACTATTTACAAATGCCAAAAGTATGGCATGATAGAATAATGCATCTATTACTATGTAAGTAAAAGGCAAACTAGGGAATAAATAAATGACACCCAGATAAAGGAATCGGCACAGCTTCTTAATTAAATCGGGTTAAAAGTGTGTGTTTCAAGTGTTTTGGCAAATTGGCATTTTATGTTTATACATAATTGCAATTACGCTTATTCTTATTTTTATTATTAAAATCCAATTATTTTAAACAGTCTGAAATGGTTCACCTTATACATTCGAAAACAGCTTAGTTCAATAACAGACACTGTTAAAGGTATTGAGAAACCAGTCGTGAATTACTAATTACTGTTGTCAGATGTATCTATCATTTATAAAAATAGGCTTATATTAAATAGTTGTATATTGGTCAGCAGACCACCACAGCCGGGGAAGGCACGTCGACGACAACGGCCGCTGGCCAGAAACAGTTTACCGCGCGTGAGACATTGGTCTTCATACGGTTAGTGCGGTGGGGATTGCAGTCGCTCGACATCTACACTCTTGCGGCGCCGCGCGCACCTCCGCATGCGCCTGCGCAACCACACGTGCGGTCTAAAGAAGAAAAAGAAGTACTTGAACACTTCAGCGGAGTGGTAAGTGTGTAGCGAAAATAAGTAATGCTGTACCGTAAAAATATATGTTTTGCTAATAATACGAACCTATTTTCCTTGCAGTTTTCAATGATGAACCCTCAAACATTCCAAGAGATATTTACAGCGACAATCTCGCACATGGTGGAGAGGATAAATAAAAACATGACGTTGCAGATAATTGCCAATACTTTCCTATCCAACCCTGCAACCTCGCCCATATTCGCTACCGTTCTTGTTGAATACCTACTCAAGAGAATGGAGGAAATGGGAACCAATGTTGAAAGATCTAATCTATATCTGAGATTATTCAAGCTGGTATTCGGTTCCGTCAGTCTGTTCCCGTCTGAGAATGAACAGATGTTGAGACCACATCTACACAGCATCGTCAACAAAGCCATGGACTATGCTATGACGGCAAAAGAGCCCTATAATTATTTTTTATTGCTGAGAGCACTGTTCCGATCAATCGGCGGCGGCAGTCACGACTTACTGTATCAGGAATTCTTACCTTTGCTGCCGAACCTGTTAGAAGGATTAAACCGTTTACAAAGCGGTCTTCACAAGCAACATATGAAAGACCTTTTTGTAGAATTATGTCTCACTGTGCCCGTCAGATTAAGCAGCTTACTACCATATCTGCCAATGCTCATGGATCCTCTAGTATCTGCTTTAAACGGGTCGCCTACGTTGATATCTCAAGGATTGCGAACGCTCGAACTTTGCGTAGACAATTTACAACCAGATTTTTTGTATGAACATATTCAGCCAGTGCGAGCCGATCTTATGCAAGCTCTATGGAGAACGCTTCACAATAGCGAGGTAGCCCGAATAGCATTCAGAGTGCTCGGAAAGTTCGGCGGTGGGAACCGAAGAATGATGATAGAACCACAGCGGCTAGAATATCGAGAAACGGATGTTCCTCCGCCCGCCATTCAAGCTTACTTCCAAGACCAAGCTAAGCCGATAGATTTAGAAGTAGACAAACTTATCGAGACTGCTTTCACGGCGTTGAAATCGAGCGCGACAGATCCTTTCTATATAAAACAATCTTGGGAGGTGATCCGGTGCTATTTAGTGGCTTCTTTGAATTTGGACGACGACAGAGAGACCCTACAGAAACTATTCAACCACCCGACGTTCTCAGAGGGTAAAATTCAGGCTCAGAACGGACCATACTATAAGTGCACTAACTCTATAGTCCGGAACACCCACCGGACTGCTCTCACAGGTATGTTCGTAGCGGCGGCTATCAAGGACTTGCGGCAGCAAGTGTTGCCGACAATGGTGGCCCTCGTCAGGCACTACTCTATGGTAGCGATCGCTCAAGAGGCCGGTCCGTTCGCCGGAACTGCCACTCCAAAAGAAGGTCTAGACGCATTAGTTCTTATCGACGCTATTGCGATAGTGATGGGTCACGAGGAAAAAGAGCTCTGCAAACCTGGACATCTAGCGTTGGTTTTGATAATAGAGACGGCTGCAACTATAACAGGAAGCAAGGAGCGTGCGTGCCGCTTGCCACTAATGGAGTACCTCGCGGAACGTATGTCCGCTTTATGTTATGAGCGCGCTTGGTACGCCAAACTAGGCGGGTGTATCGCTGTCAAGTTCATGTGTGAGAATATGGCGCCGGAGTGGGTGTACCGGCACGTATTCGCATTCTTAAAAGGTGTGTTGTTTATCATGATGGATTTGACGGGCGAAGTTTCGTCGGGAGCTATCGATCAGGCGACACAAAACCTGGAGAAGTTGGTTATGGTATGCGTCACGCCGCCTGCCGGAGTTGAGTTGGAGCCGGAAGTAGCCGCTCTGCAAAAAAGAGCTTTAAATGAAATATTACCAGAACTAGTGCTACAAATTACTAGTCCCCATCTTCTTGTGCGACAAGAGGTAAGAATCCATTTTTCTAATTCTGGGACTTCGACTTGTGACTAGGAATTGACAAACCACATACTTGAATTGAACCAAATAAAAATAAAAATCTTAGTTTATCATTTTTCATGAGTAAACTATTTCCAGACACATTTAAACAGTAGATAAATGCTTTCTTCTCAAGTGAAGATCCAACATAGAACTTTGGTTTGCATTTCAGTTTTTTAAGTGCAGATTAGATTTAATTACTATTCAGAAAAAAAATTGTGTTTGAGAAAACTAAGCTGAAACCGTATGAGGGTTAGATATCGAAGCGCGAGAGACAGCTTATCTATTCGGTTTTGATATCACTAACATTTCAGGCAATGAAATCATTAGAGCTTATAGCTAAGTTACAAAACAAAACTGTTACCGAAGTAATGGACCCGCACAGGGAAGTGATTGCCGACATACTTCCGCCTAAAAAACACTTATTGCGCCATCAACCTGCCAACTGTCAAATGGGCCTTATGGATGGAACTACTTTCTGTACTACTTTGAAGCCACGGCTTTTTACCATAGGTAAGATATCAGTGTATTATAAAGATACTATCAAAATTATGTAATAAATTAAGTAAGAAATCTATGTAATTATTGTACTTTATGATACAAGTGTGCTAAGTTGATTCTTACAGCAGAGGCGGAGAGCCGAGGCTGTAATGATCAATGCACACGAGTGTCATATGACGTTTTTCAACACACTTGCGTGTAAAAAAAGTATTACAGTAAACAAAAAAGTTAAGAATAAATCAATCCTAAGGTTTTGTATTTCTTACTTTTTGTTTAAACCTAATTAGTTAAAATGTGTTAATGTAGTATATTAAAAAATCCCAAATTATTTTTCGTCATTAAGAGCAATTCATTTCTCAAAATTTTCTAACTATTTTTAGCGGCATAAAAACTCATTAGTGCTAGTTGTAGTTGAAAATCATTCATTTAAAAAAAACTATACCTGCAATACTGGTAAGTGTAAGAGGCGAGTGTGTAATGAGATGCATTACGTCACTATAATCGATACAATGAGAAGCCTTTTACGAGGAAGTGTGTTGAAAAATATATTATATATTTCAGATTTAAACGTAAACGAACACAAAATATTCTTCCGCGAGCTTTTATCACTATGCGAAGCTGAAGACGCGATGCTCGGCAAACTTCCATGTTACAAAGGTGTCAACTTGGTTCCGTTGAGGGCATCTGCCCTTCGAGCCTTGGCCTCGTGTCATTACATACAGGAGAAACACTGTAGAGAAAAAATATTCCAAGTGCTATATAAATCGCTTGAGAAAAATGATCAGGACTTGCAGCAGGTAAGATAAATCCTATATAACAGTGAGAATCATTTTTATTTCTTTGATTCTAGAGGCCTATTTTTATGATTACTTTTATTGTTATAAATCTGTGTTACTGCGCCGGAAAAATAGATGAACAATTATGTTTTTTTGTGCTTTGGCAACGGCCTGTCAGGTTTGTATGTAAATTCAGTAGTCGTGTCCTCTCATCTACTTAAGAACGCTCGGGTGTTTTTAGGGTTCCATACCTAAAAGGTAAAAACGGGACCCTATTACTAAGACTTCTTTGTCCGTAACCCTTAGTGTACGAGTCCAACTCGCGCTTGACAGATTTTTTAAAAAATTTAAGTGGATCTATTAACGTTTTTGTGATAAAACTGTAACATTTGTATATTATTTTGCATTAATAATGAATGGGCTACTTATTAACTGAATCATTCTAGGCTGGTTTCGAGTGCATGCAGAAATTCCTCGCCGGCTTCCAAATCGACATGGAAATGGTGCACCCAGTGATGCGGCCCCTGCTTCTAACACTCGGCGACCACCGCCACCTTAGCGTTAACGGCGCGAAGAGACTCTCGTACCTGACGCAACTTTTCCCTTCCACGTTCAGTGAGAAACTTTGCGAACAGCTCTTGCAGCTGTTGAAGAAACTACTAGACTATTCTATACAGACTAATCGTGGTAAGTTCTCATACGTGATCTGTAAATAAATATAGTGCTTAGTGGTATAGTTGAAATACCTTTGATATCCGACCGGAACGTACAATTGCTATGAAATAATAGTAAACAAATCCTTTAATTTAAGGTATTCTCCTATGTCATAAAATATTTTATCTTGCAGCAAGGTTATTTGTTTTGTATTGAACCACGCGTTGGAAGGTACATGTCACATCTCGTAAAATATGAATTCCCAAAACTAGGTACTAACTACGACCAAGGTGAAGGAAAACTTACAGTGTTAGTGTTCCGGGCCTGTTCAGCTAGAGGACTAGTCGAGTTTGTCAGAATTTTTCTAGGTCACGCGGGAGTCGTAAGGTCATCGAGTCCAAAGTCTACGGGGGTGACCTTCGTGGGGCTGTACGGCTACTGGTTTCTGATGACTCGTTCGCGCAACAAAATCAGGATATGCTTAACGCCCTTGGGCTCAAACACCCAAACCCGTCGCGTTCTCTTAGCTTTTCGCCAGCGCCGGATATATCAATTTCTGCTTTGACAGTACCGGCAGAGGACGTCGCGCTAGCGTTAAGTACATTCTGATTCAGATGGTATACGTCCGGGGCACTTAAAAGAGCTTATGTCCGCGTCTGCGGGGGAAAATGGCCAGCGTGGTTTAACCAGTAATGGTTAACCTGGCTACGCTGGTAAATTTCCTTTTGACTGGTCAGGTAAATACAATAGTGTACCCTTATTTGTATGGAGCATCTCTTTAGAAAAAAGATGGTGGGATTAAGCCCATAGCCATTGGCAGCGTATTTCCCAGGCTGTCGGCCAAGCTGGCATGCCTGTCCGTACGAGAGGCGATGTCGGAGTACCTGCAGCCGCACCAGCTAGGTTTCGGGACGCGGCGGACGTGCGAAGCCGCGATACATGCGACACGTGTGGTTGTCATGGACCTCAAGCACTCGGACTGCGTCGTGCTTAAAATTGATATTTGCAAAGCCTTTAACACACTGGGAGAGACGTTCTTTTGGCCGAGCTCAAGGACCAAATTCCATCTCTCTACCCCTTTCTCTCTCCTAGTCACCATGTTTGTACTGTCCTTTCTCCCGCCGCAGCTGCTAAAAATGCAGCTGACAAGAAGCGCAGTAAGTATGCGGCCTTAGAGGTGCAGTATTTATTTTTGCCCTTTGCGGAGGAGACAATGTGTGACAGAAATGGAGCGCAGGATTAGGGAAAAATCTGGAGACTCCAGCTCAGGTTCATGCCTGGTGCAAAGACTTGCGATTGCTATCCAGAGGTGCAATACAGCCAGTGTGATAATTGCTGATTTGCATCTATTTGTGACTTTATTTTATTTTGTCGATTTGAAAATTGAAATAATTGGGAATTGGCACACATTCCCAAAATAAAAAATAATATTTTGGCTCTTTTCAAGCTTTTTCAATGAGAACAGTGTGACCCACATATAGTTTTACAAATAAAATACACTACTTATATTTATAAATGTTCTCTTCTAGGTGGCAACTTCCTTCAAAGCGTTTCAAAGAACATGGAGAACGAGCAAAAGATCATCATTTTGATCGGTATATTTCACCAGATCCCGGCCGCGTCGCCGCGGTTCATAGACGTGCTATGCCGTCTTATATTCCATACTGAAAAGTCACTCATGATCGAAGCTGGATCACCGTTTAGAGAGCCACTTGTTAAATTCCTTCTGAGGTAAGTTTTTTTTTTTTTTTTTTAAATAACTTGAAACATTTGTAGGGTGTATGAAAGAGATAGTGATAAAGTTATATCTTTGATTGTACACTACTATTATTATCTACACTAATTATCCATCGAATTCAATAAAAAGATGAGGTCTTGAATTCGCCAAAAAAAGTTGTTTGAAAGTATTACCTCGAAGTGCTTTTATTAAAAATTTTAAAAATTAGTTTAGTACTTTGTATACGCGCGACAGAATTAAAGTCTGTAGTAAGTTTTTTGTAAATAGTACTTTTTTTTGTTTCAATAGGTACTCGTATAAATCTAAGTTGGTCCTTTATTTTTATCAAAATGATACCAAAATATTATTTCCCAGATATCCAAAAGAGACCCTGGAGCTGATACTGAACGACAACAACATAAAAGACCAGCAGTGGAGTCGGTTCCTGGTTTACCTCATCAAGCACCCGGAGGCCGGCAAGGCTTACCGAGAGGCTCTGCAGACATCCAAGAAACCGCGTCTCATGCAACTACTGGCTGCGAACACTGCAGGTAGGCAGGGAAAAGGTAATACGCGTTCTATTTTGTTAATTTTATTTTAATTTGATTTAAAAACGTCGTAGATCTATCATAAATAGCCCCTTTTTTCTTTTTCTTGCAAAATATCTTACGTAGATTTTTTCATTATTATGTTTTTTATTAGGAAGTCTCGACCTCGACTTCGTTTATTTATTTTGATTTTGTTAAATACTCGTAGTTATGACGATTAAACTTTTCAGGTTGAACTTATCTAATAAATGTGATCACACTATTAAATAGCGCATGACCTTTTTTGACCTTTTTTCACTTATGACGACTTCTACATACAGGGCTATCGGCTGGGGCTGTATTAAACCGAAAGAGGTACACTATACTCATCTTAAAGAGCAACTTTTACTATGGCATCAGCTCTGAATTCGATAAAAAAACGTTTTGTCAAATATATTTTTTCTATGGAACTGCCGATTTTTTTTGCTAATTCAGTTTTGATCCCATAGTAAATGTTGTACCTTATGATGAGTATAGTGATCACTTTGGTTTAATACAACTCTATCCTGTATACCGAAACTAATCTTTAGATTCCATTTCGTCGTAAAATTAACATATTTATAATCGTGGTTGCAAACTGTATTCTTTGTTTGTCCATAGGTACTGCAAGCACGATATCCCCAGCTGACAAAGCGGAAATGCAGTTTCAAGCGATTAGAGTAATATCTCTGTTGATAAAGTTTGACGATCAATGGCTATCGACGCAGCAGGAATTAATCGAATTGTTGAAGAGGATCTGGTGCAGTGACTCCTATCATGTAAGTTTCACAATAACCTACAAAGTAACCGATACCTCACTCAATTCTACTTCATATATTCGACAAATTCTACTTTTAATAGCTTAGTCTTTCCAGACCGACTCACTGATTGAATAATAGTTAGCGATGTTAATGTTAGTCCAGTATGGACTAAATTGTCATTGATGCCTGTTCGAGCAAGCTAGATTTATTAAACTAACCTGTTTGATAGGTTTGAAATGAACAGTTTTAAAATAATTTAAATTGAGAGAAAAGAATGGATATAATTTTAAAAACTGTCAGTTTAGTTTAGTTTTATTTTAAATGACTGAGCGTTGGACGTTAGCGACTTCAATGATTGTTTGACTCCAGGATATCCACAAAAAAGTGGAAGTGGTTGACTGCACCCACTGGAAGGAACCGAAGCTCATAGTGAAGATATTGCTGCACTATTTCTGCCATCATCCGATGAATATAGATCTGCTGTTCCAACTGTTGCGAGCCTTATGCGACAGGTTTATTCCCGACTTCCAGGTATATTTACGAATATTTTTATTACATACAATGTCAATTTTCGAGTTTTTTATACCAGATTGGACTTGCGACACTAATTAATGTTAGCTAATGTGGCTTATTAACAACTAAAACATACTTATTCTTTTCTAAAATTAGTAAAATAATGGTGACATTTTTACTAATTGAACAATGCATACAGATCATCCATAAAGATCTCAGCTGATAAAGTTTTGCCCTATATTAGTCAAAAATTAATTTCCATTTCAGTTCCTCCGCGATTTCCTTGAGAACACAGTTGCTCAGAACTACACGTTGGAATGGAAACGATCAGCGTTCTTCCGCTTCGTGGAGCATTTTTCCACAGACACAATGTCACAGGAACTAAAAGCGAAGGTTCTGCAGATGATTCTCATCCCTTGCTTCGCGGTTAGCTTCGAGAAGGGCCAGAAGATTGTGGGCGGCGCGCCGGCACCTTACCAGGATAACCCGGACAATGTAGTCTCGGTGTTTATTAACAATGTGAGTACAACTCTGCTGTGAAATGTTGCTATAATATACTGTTACTATTGTTACTACAAGATAAAATTCATTGCAAAAGCAGCCACAGAATTAAATTTTATTCAAAGGAGGCGACAATTTAAAATTATTGATGCAACTGCTATAATTTTGATATTACAATTTTAAGGATTAAACTCATAACGAAAATTAATGCAAGTATATTATTATTAAAATGCGTCATAATTTAATATATTTATTAACTTTAACGCACACACAGAAAAATTTAAAAAATAGTCACTAAATGTATTTTTTCCTTGACGCACCACGTCATTTTGCAATCCATGGTTATGTCGTCTTCGTCAGGTAATCGATCCTGAGAATCCGTTTGCGTGTTCGGACGCGGTGCGGATTTCACTTCTGCAGTTCGCTTGCTTGCTACTGGAGCAAGCGTCTGCGCATATTCACGACGCTAACAACAAGAAACAGGGAAACAAACTGCGGCGACTGATGACATTCGCGTGGCCTTGCCTGTTGGGGAAGAACTATGTGGATCCTGCGACTAGGTGAGACTTTTTAAAAGCGTTAATTGTTTTTTAACCGATTTCAAAATAGAATTAGGTTCTCAATTGGACTGTATTTTTATATTGATTGTTTTAAGGGGCTTATCTTTAAAATAGTAACGTGGGTCCTATTTACATCTTCCCGTCCTGTAATTTGATATAATTTGACTATAAAGTCGGGAAGGATTCGGACCTGCATTCTTCCGGGTAACAGGCTAGATCCAATAGTTTTCTTATTTATTTTATCGATATACAAATTAATATTATACATTTGTTACAGGTACCACGGCCATTTGCTATTGAGTCACATCATCGCTAAATTCGCTATTCACAAGCGCATCGTTTTGCAAGGTGAGCAAACTTTTCCTATTCTTCTAGCTTAAATTTGTTTGCAGTACTTAAGTGACTCCAGGGTTCACATGTTAGTAATGCAAAAACTACTTGTGAGATATAGTGAGCGGATATTGGATAGATGCAACGTCTTTTAGTAGCAGAAATCAGATCAAAAAGAATGAAAATCTATCTCTACTTGGCACTAGAGTGTACCGTTAGTGTCATGCGCATCCGAATAGAAAAGAAAAATCATATCACATCATAGAAAAGGAATAGTCTGTTTAATGATTGATGTTGACTTTAATTGTGACGTGATTTTTGTAAATTTAGTTTATAATTAGTTATATTGGTATAACATACATATGAAACTGAGAGAGGCAGAAAATCCTTTCTGTCGCTTTACAATATTGGCTCCCAGTCTGTGGAGCGCGGAGGCTCGTAAAGGTATGTACTTATTTACTATTCTTCCTAAAGTAATGAAGAATACCAAACACTCAATTATGCATTATTTTTCCAAGTTTGATTTTGGAATTAATAGGAAACTTTGTCCCCAGTATTCCACAGCCTGCTGAAGGCGCACGCGGTGGAAGCGCGCGGCGTGGTGCGTCAGGCGCTCGAGATTCTGACGCCGGCGATGCCGCAGCGAATGGAGGATGGTAACACGATGCTCACGCACTGGACCAAGAAGATCATCGTCGAAGATGGACACTCGGTGCAGCAACTGTTCCATATATTGCAGCTGGTCGTCAGGCATTATAAGGTCAGTTTTGGTTGACTTGAGTTATAATCGTGACGGAACATGTTAGCTTTTCGTAAATGTTTTTGGATTGCTTCAGATTAAAAGGTCGCGTATTCTGTTGGTATTTTAGCCTAAGTTTTTGCATTTTTGTTAAAATATTTCTAAGATTAAGACATAATTAATCATAACACTGGTTTGTTTTTCAATTAGGATGTCGAACATTCAGTTTTTGTTTGTAATGTTGTAAATGTTGGTGGTCAGGTGTACTTCCCGGTGCGTCACGCGCTGGTGGGTCACATGGTGACGGCGATGCAGCGGCTCGGGTTCAGCGCGACCGCGTCGCTGGAGCACCGGCGGCTCGCAGTCGACCTCGCCGAGGTTGCGCTCAAGTGGGAGCTGCAACGGATACGCGATCACTGCTCGCCGGATGGCATTGTAAGTACACTGCTGCTAACACATAAATACGCGCTTCAGCGGCTAGGGTTCTGCGCGACCGCCTCGGTGGCTTGTCGGCGGAGGCGCTTCGTCATTGAATTTCCAAAATAAGCAATTTCGTCACTGCAACATTATTTGTAAAATATAATCTTCAATTTAAGATACAATGCCAAGTCAATACAAGAGCTTATTGAGATTTTATTTTCAAAACTTAGGTGGCGACGTCACCAAGCGGTGCTGTAAAGCGTAGGTCTTCGGACGAAAGCGGCACAGAATCCCGAAAAGCACTGAACACGGGATGGGCCAGTCCGCAGGCCAGCGTGTCGCGGTTGGAACCAGACGCGGCCAAGCCGTTGGACAGACAACACGTGGATGTGGTCGTCAACCTTCTGCTGAGGCTGGCTTGTCAGGTATGTTGAAAACGTAATCATCTTAATTTATCTGGTTTTTGAGTCAATGTCAAATACAAAAACAAAATCGCACTGACAGACAAATAACATTTTGATAACCTCGAGGCAGACGCTTTGCTCGCTTAACCAATAAGAAATTTTATCGAAAGGTATGTGTGCTGTGCTGGCAGAGATGTGTATCCACGGATCGCGTGATTAGCCGCGTTTCACGTAGGGTTGACTCCATTGATACGTGATCGAGATAAAAATCAATGTTTTATCCACTGATCACGATATCAGTGACTGAAGGAAATAAAATCATTTTCGATATGATCACGGTATACACACACTATATTTTGTTTATTTGCAATTGTTTGCAGCAGCGCTATCTACTGGCCGATTTCAATAAAGAAAACAACCATTATAAGTTTAACAAATATGAAAAATATCGATCAAGAATTGGCCGTTTTTAGAAAAATGCTTACACAATTATTTTTTTAGCGTGGTCGACAGTTCACAGGGCTACTAGTTTATATATGAATGTGTGCAGGTGAACGAGGGCGGAGGCGGTGGCGGAGCGGGCGCGGGCGCGGGCGCAGGCGGCGCAGGCGCGGCGGGCGGCGTGTCGCCCGGCGAGGCGCTGTCGCGGCGCTGCGTGCTGCTGCTCAAGGCCGCGCTCAAGCCGGACGTGTGGCCGCACCATTGCGACCCCAAGCTCGCCTGGCTCGACAAGGTCACATATCATAATTAATAGAGTCAGGGGTTACTTTACGGAAATCCATTTCTACTAAGATAATGTCAGATACTGAGAAAAAGAGAAATAACAATAAGGTGAGGTGTGAAAGTGAAGAGGAACCACACCATAAAAACGAAAAAATATTTATTTGTTTTTTCACGCTGACATCAAAAACTCTCTAAATATTCAATTACTTTCTAAAAAATATTTCAATTGGTACAAACGATATTCTATATCAATGTGTTCTGTTGCCTATTGTGTAGACTTTTGTGTAGATAGTTTTTTCACCAAATATTTGCGTGTCCCAGGTGTTTTCAAGCGCTGAATCGAACGCGGCTGCTTGCGCCAACGCTTGCACGGCGCTGGAACTGCTAGTGTTCCTGCTCGGAGTTCTGCGACGCGAGCAGATACTCGCCGCACTCAAGCCACTGCAGCGCGGTTTAGCTGCCTGCGTTTCATCGACAAATGCGAAGATAGTTCGCCTCACGCACAATCTGCTGGCTAAACTGACGGCCATATTCCCTACGGAGCCTACTGGAGCGGCGCAAGCGTCCAAGGTCAGCCAGTGCAAATAATATCGTCTCATTAGGTCAATGTTATGATCGAAAACTTAAAGATGCTATATGAGTTGTTATTTCAATATTATGTTAAAAATAGTCACATTTTTCCTAAATTTTGTAATGTATACAAAAGAGTTGCATGCATTTTCGAGAGATCTTTAAATTGCAAATATAGTATAATATTTTAGAAATGGACATTTATATGTCATATTAAAACATATATTTTCATACATATTAATTATTGCCCTTACAGTACGAAGAACTAGAAACATTATACGCATGCGTGAGCAAATACGCGTTCGAAGGTCTCGCTACGTACGAGAAGTCCACTGGTACCAGCACCAGCGCAGGCGGCGGTGGCGCGGGCGCGCTGCTCGGACCTCTCATGATGCTTAAAGCTTGCTGTGCGTCCAGCCCTGCCTATATCGACAGGCTCATACTGCCTCTCATGAGGGTATTGCAAAGGATGGCGAGGGACCATGTCGCTCCCAATCCGGACTCTGCCACTTCGGATCTTTTGGTAAGTAATTTCACAATAAGATTCATAAGGCTTAATAGAGATAACCCACAGTCTGCTCCACTTAGGTATGTGTAATATATCGATATCACGGTAGATCGGTTGTCTTTGCAAAGAATGACGAGATTTTTCAGAGAAATTGCTCCCATTCCGTTCTCGAACACTTTGGGTAATTTGGTAAGTTACTTTCGCAATTAGCAGTGCTTTATTGATGATGCCTAATGCTTACTGTGCCTCCAGCCATGCCTACATCGATACGATTCTGCCACTTTTAAGGGCATAGGTTACAGGGTCACGCTTGCTCCTAATCTGTGAAAATCAATAATTACCACTACCTGTACCAGAACTTAAAGACCACTTTGTAGCGAATGTAAGAAAGTCTCAAAATTTCTATGCAGATAATTATCTAATATTAAATAGTTCTGCGTGAAATCAAGGCTTCTTGTGAACCCCATAAACTTAGATATTACTTCCATACTAACTAATCTTGTTCACGATTCTGATGTATTGAAGCCCATATTTAAGTGAAGCATTAGATTAACAGAACTTAGGAAAGACTTGGATCGAAGTTCACTGCTCTTGTTACAGATTCTCGCTTTAGATCTGTTGAAGACTCGTGTGTCTGTGATGCCGCCTGAGACAAGGAAAACGTTTATTGGTGCTGTGCTCGTTGGACTTATCGAGAAAACTACCGATGCTAAGGTAAATATTGGCGTAGTATATGTATTAGTTATTTAACGCATACTTTCATTCATTACTTTACACTTTTATAATTGTTCTATCGATTTAGTAAGATTCGTGACATATTTTTGCTCTAGGTGATGAAAGCCATAACTCGTATGGTAGAAGAATGGGTGAAGCAGCGAGGCGCCGGCGTGCCAGTTTCTAGCGCGTCCGCACCTTCACTTAGGGAAAAGTCTATACTACTTGCGAAACTGATGCATAACGTCGAGAAACGGTTCCCCGACGATCAGGAATTGAATGCACAGTTTCTTGAGATGATCAACTATGTATACAGGTCAGTCCATTGTTACTCCTCAATGCAACTAACATTTTACACGTCTATGTCAAGTAATAATCTGACTATTTTTTGTATTGCAATGGCGTGATACGACTCGTATCTTTCCCACTGACAAGTTTATGTTAATGTTTGATTTCGATAATTAATTTTATGTATACATATGTATTTTTTTCGATTTTTAATACGTTTTCTATCGCAGCGAATTCGAATCCAACAAATCATAGATATCAATAAATTCAGTCCACCCGACCTCGGATTATGAGTGGTTTAACTAACCCGACATTATTTGTATGTTAAGATGATGTGCCTTTTTAATATTCATATGCTAACATGTGCTTCCACAGAGACGACCAACTGAAAATGACAGAGTTATCCTTGAAACTGGAACCAGCTTTCTTAGCCGGTCTCCGCTGCCCGCAGCCCGCCATTCGAGCAAAGTTCTTCGAAGTGTACGACCAAAGCGTCCGGCGGATAATTTTCGACCGCTTGCTGTACATCGTATGCTCTCAGAACTGGGAACATATAGGACAACACTATTGGATTAAACAGTGTTTGGAGCTTTTGCTCGTCACTTGTGTCACTAGTGAGTGTCTTAGCTTGCTGTTTCTAAATTGTAACTAAACATACTGGGTGACAGAGTGGCGCTACAGATTTACTTCTACATTATAACTTATATTGCCACAACTCGGCTGATGTAAAGATAAATATATGTATCATGTTCGCTTATGAACAACCGATTAACTCGTAACTTGAAAATACCTAGAGTACAGTAATAGAACAACTTGTATTCTACTTTCATATCTATAAACCACAACTAATTAGTTTTCTTATCCCCAGCTAACCAAATCCGGCTATCCAATACAAAGTACCTCCTTCCCTGCGTGTCGTCAGTCATCAACTCTGCCGACAGCGAGGAACGAAAGCTATTCTCTATCTACACCTCTGTGAAGGAAGAGTCCTCGGATGGCTTTAGCGATTCCATGGATCCGGATAAAGAGGATGTACTCGACATAGATTTGGATTCCAGTTCTAATCAAAAAGAAGATCTGGTTAGGACACATCCGAACAGGTGAGTGAGTTCATTTACTTATAGCTGAGCGAGTGAAACGTTTGCCTCAAGTCACGTAAAATTGACTATCATCTATCTGTATGTACTTGGAATGTAACCTTAGAACTGGTAGGATTATGTCTATTGTGATGTTTAAAATAATTCATTCACGTTTACACTGTTACCCCAGAACTATACCTTATGAGTAATAAAGATAAAGCTACATATTCTGATATAGCTGTCAATGTCGGTAGCTCTTCGTACTTTTATTCTTCTTATAAGATCAACCATTTGTGTGCACTTTGCAATCAAATAGTGTTTACCAAAAGAGCTCTCCGATAACCGACCTTATTTAATGAAACCTATACGAGTAAAACTCGTGTGCGTTACTCTAACGCCTTATTCTGTTGTTGTCTTTATGTGGGGAATGTTGTAATTGTATTCCAGGAAACGACTCTTGAACCAGATAATTGCCAAGCAAGCCGAGTTTCACGATGCGGCGCGTCGAGTGCGCACCTCGGAACTTGCGTTAGCGGCGGCGCAGCTCTGCCACATGGACGACTCGCTCGCGCATCACACAGCTACGAGGCTGATACCGGCGTTGTGGCAGTCGCTTGATGAACGACAACTGCCCGTAAGTATACAGCAATACATATTTTTAGCTAACTTCTTCGTAGTTTTTTTTATTGCACTGCTCTTAGACACTTAATTTACGCACATTTGTTTCTTTTTCTTACTTCTACCGCACAGGAATTGCTCTATTGATTCAATCCAATTTTTTTATTTTAAAAATTCACAGTCTTTTGAACTTATTTTATTGTATTGCTCGGTCTTCGTCGAAGTGACCAAAAAGTCTAATTTCCAGACGATAATGAACGAGATAGTCCCTTTCATAATATCGGGCGTGCACGTGATCCAGCGAGACCAGCCGCTCAGCGCGCTCAACACGTTCATAGAGGCACTGGCGCGATGCAACCCACCTATCAGTATCAAACCGTAAGTTTCACATTATTAATGTGGAGTCTACTTCATAATATCGGACGTGAACGTTTGCGACTTCAAAAATGAGGTGGTTTTCGCTTCGTCGGGATCTTTTTTAATCTAAGTTCTACGATTTTTCAGCGACGCCTGGATTGATATTTTTGTCTCATAATCAGTTCATTCTCAGTTTACTTTTATAAATGTGATAACTGAAAAAAAAGGTATATAATCCTGTTGAATCGAATCGAAGTCACATTTTATTAGAGAAATCAGTTCATGAAAATTTGTTGGTAATCAATTTTAGTTATATACAATACGAGTACAATATATCTGTATTGCACAACAAAAACAAAATAAACAATAAGATACAAAACATCGGTAGTACATTATATGTTTAGCTTAAGAAAACATTATTTACTATATTATCTGATTTTCAAAAGTATTAGAGGACCTTCGAGTGGGATAAATTTAGTGTTCACTAAGAGTTATTGTAAAATTTGTAAAGCATTTAATGCATAAGTATCTATACATTATTATTCGCTTACTACATACTCTATTTTGAGAATCACTCTAAAATGTTATTCCTCAGACCAATGATGAAGTATCTAGGCAAGACACACAACCTGTGGCATCGGATGACACTGAACTTGGAACAGATGGCCATCGAGCAGGCGAGCGGCCGCCCGCCGCGAGACCAGGTCGACATTTACGACTACGACTTAGAGACAACTACGCCTACTGTAAGTGACTTCCTAACTAAATATAACATGGTTGAGGAGAACAGAACGATTGTACACGCAAACAATAATGGCGCCGTTACGGTTTACGACATTAACGTATGCGCCAATATTCCGACTAGTAATAGTAATATAATACTAATAAGATAGCGTACGGAAAATATCACTACAAGCGGGATTCAAACCTGCATCTATTAGGTAACACACTCAGATGACTTGACCTTCAGGCCATTGTCGATATTGCGAGCCGCGAAATTAAGGAATGCTCTCAAATTACGATTCTCGAATTAGTCTAACAATCACTTATATTGTGTTTTTCGAGATAAAGTTTTGGTTTTCCATTGTTTAAGAAAATCCTTTGGAAGGAATTCCTTAATAGCACTACAATGTGGTCTTAGGCTAATAAGTAATTAAATTTTAACTTTAACTTGTACTTAATAATGCCGAAAGTTATTTTGTTCTGTTAATAAAAAATGCACTTTATTCCCACTCAGGAGATACTAGACTCGCTCAGCGAAATGTACGAGATGCTGCAGGAAGAAGACATGTGGTCGGGGCTCTGGCAGAAACACGCGCGCTACCGGGAGACCAACATGGCTATAGCTTACGAACAGCAAGGATTCTACGAACAGGCACAAGTTAGTTACCCATTTCTTAACCTATTTGTGATTCAATGTATATTCTTATAAATAGATCATAACTACCTTGCATGTAACATCTGTATCTCCCGTGTTGTACTAATAAAGTAGTGGTTCTGTGAGCTGTTACCTCGCGACCACAATAGTTTAGTGTCTTAGAAATATTTAAAACTCAACGATAACAGAATAAAAAAAGAAAGAAGTTTCTTTTCATTGCTCTGATATTCATAATGAGTTCCAAAAATGACAAATATGTGATGCAACCGCGATGTTGATAGAAAAATAAATAACAATGTTTGTTACCTTGACAACAAACACCTTCGATTTGTATCATTCACACAGTATTTTTGACCTTATTCCTTGAGTTATAAAATATTTTTCTTGAAGTTTATCGAAGTTATTCGAGAAATCAGGTAACAAAAAAAATATATATTACCTCACTTCTTCCTTTTAAAAGTCAAAATTGTTCCGGCGTCTTTTCCTGGTCTATTCTCCATGGACATGCGGTCAAGAGGTATTTTTTAAGTCGCAAGTATATTGTGGTCGCGCAGTGGACACTTCGCAAAACTAATTGTGTATGTTTTCTCAGGCGGCCTACGACGTGGCAATGAACAAATTGAAAAGCGAATATGCAGCAAATCCGTCTTCAGTTAACATGCACAAAGAATGCACGCTCTGGACCCATCATTGGCTCAAATGTGCTATGGAACTGAACCAGTGGGATTCACTACTTGACATAGGACTCACGAGAAATGGACGCGATCCTTTCCTCATTCTAGAAAGTTCTTGGAGGAACCCTAACTGGACTACCATGAAGGACGCATTAGCTGAAGTGGAGTACAACTGTCCCAAAGAATCTGGTGAGTAGGAATCAAGGTAATAGTGTGAAAATACCTGTTTCGGTCATATAAAGTGCAGAATTATAATATAACTAGCTTTTGCCACCAGTTATGTTTGGTTTCCCGAGAAACTATATATATATATCTCTTTAAACTGTACATCGCTGTGCAAGATATCATGTGGTAAGATATGGTGAGGCAACAAACCGATTAGGGCAATGCCAGTCTGGTGAAGTTCAATGCAGCGAAGACACAGGCGTGTCTGTTTTCCGCCAAAACCTTTCCAGCTGGCCCCTACTTTCCGAGATGTATCCGTTCCCCTTAGGTGAGCTCTTGTGTCTTCTTGGTGTCACGCTGACTTCAACGCTCAATTTTGACGCATATATTGAATCTAAAGCTCATCTAGCTGCCAAAAAGCTCGGCGTCCTCTCAAAGGTGCGGCGGTACTTTACGCCAGAACAGTTGCTCACTTTGTATAAGGCACAGGTACGATCGTGCATGTAGTACTGCTCGCATCTTTCTGACGGCTCAGCTAAATACCAGCTTGAAGCGTTGGAGTCTGTCGAAGTGAGAGCTAAAAAACTGATAGGCCATAGTTAATCTCCAAAGCCTTGAGCACTGTCGAAAAGTGGCTAGCCTATCGATTTTTTATTTCGGGGAGTGTGCCTTTAAATTACACAATTTAATTCCAGCATCCCCTTTCTATAATTTGACTAGTAGAGATACTGCAAGACGCTATACGGTAGAAATTCCACGGACTCGCACTAAACGCTTTGCGTCAACTTTTATTGTGCGAACTGCCAGGTTGTGGAATTCACTGCCGAATACTCTATTTAATCCCGGTCTTTTCAAATCGCGAGTATATCGATTTCTTCTAGGCAAGCGTGCCACGTCCTAGACCGCATCGTCGCTTAAGATTAGGCGAGTTGTGGTCAAGCGCAAGCATATTAGCTATACAAAAAAAAAACAAAAAAAAACTTTCGCTCTTATAATATGTGTAGGAATAGATATTTTTATTTCCACAAAAAAAATATATGATGATTAGTTAAACTTAGGTTATTGGTCATAAGAAAATCTATCACTAGGTTCGAAAATCTTATAATTCAATCGTTAACTGACACCGTAGGGTGCCCTGTGCTGCGGCAGCTACTTGTGTTCCAGTGGTCCCATATAATTGAAGCTATGCGTTTATATTTATATTATTCATTAAATGAAGTACACTAGGGATATAATCACATTATATCTCATTTTTATTTAAATAACATAAAGTACGAGTACAACATGTGTGGGGATTAAAGAACTTATTGTTTGTTCTTACAACAGCGTGGCTGGTGAATCTGTACCGCGGCTACCTGTGTATCTGCGCGGGCGGCGAGCAGCAGCTGTCGGCGGTGGAGCGGCACGCGGAGGCAGCTGCGGCGCAGTGTCTGCGCGAGTGGCGCCGCCTGCCGCGCCTAGTCGCGCACGCGCACCTGCCGCTCTTGAGGGCCGCGCAGCAACTCATGGAGCTCAGCGAGGCTGCGCAGATACACACAGTCAGTACTACTACTACTCTCTCAACTACATACGAGTACAGACAACATGTCAACACATGCGTGGGTGGCGAGTACCAGTGATGCGCGACTTTCACAAATAAGATAATTTAAAAACGGCAACAAGAAAACAATATATCTGAAAAGTAACATTAATTGGTGGAATATAAATTATTTATATTTTACATTGTAATTGGCAAAGACACCTTAATAGATAGTACATTACTGCTGCGGTCTTTAATGACTTCATTGCTGGCGACGATGAAGATCCATCACAGGATGACGATGATGGATAAGCTGCTATAAGTGTCGAGACCGAAGGTCGAGTATTAGTATACGTTTTCAATGGCTAATTTTGCTTCTTTTTCAATCTCTGGTGGTGGTAAATATATTACACTAAAGGAATCGTCGCCTGAAAAGCTCATTTTACTATTTTATATTAAATATCACGAAAATATCTAAAAGTTTACCACGCCGCCAATGTCCACCAACTATATCTGAAAAACAACTTTATAGCCGAAACACTTTAAGAACAAAACTCGAAAATAATGGATTTTCAAAGGAAATTGCCGGCTCCTAAAACGACAGTAATGAAATTTCATACAATTTTGCTGGCCGCTTTTAAAACAGACTAGTAACGACGACTTTGCTCAAAGAAGGTTGTCAAAATAATGACCACATTACATATCAATTTTGAGTAAAGCAACATACCATGTTCATAGCGAATAACGTTAATTTTTAGTATATCGCGACGAAACTCTTCTTTGATAGAACCGCGTGATATTTTTTCTCAAATTCCTGGGAACACCAATGTAAAAATACGCCTCGTAGTAGTAGTGTACAATTCGCTCATTTGAAGTTTGTCGCCAACAGGGCTTGCTGCACAACCGGTCCACTTCGCTGCACGACATGAAGGCGATAGTGAAGACGTGGCGGAACCGACTGCCCGTGGTAGCCGACCCGCTGTCGCACTGGGGCGCCATCTTCACGTGGCGGCAACACCACTACCAGTTCATAGCCTCGCACTACGACTCGCAGGCGGAACACGCCTCCAACCACAGCATGCTCGGCGTGCACGCTTCGGCACAGGTTGCTATATCTACTATACGCTTGTGTTATGTGTTCTGTGGATGTAGGATAATACTCACAACGCTAGCTAGGACTAGGGTCTGAGCTTTTAGTCTAGTCGTTACTTCATTAAACCCCTCCCGTTACTACTTCATAGTAGTCGGTTTTATGGCCAGCATTGGATTAAATTCGAATTAAGTAGTGATGATTATATTCGGCGGATATTTTGATTAATGACAGACATACGTGTATTTTAGAGGATTGTCGTAGTCGTCATTGCAACAGAGCTTCGCATTGAATTTTGATACAACTATTTAATTCTACTTTGGGAATTAATCCAATTCTCTTTTATTGTAGGCTATAATCCACTTCGCGAAAATTGCAAGAAAACACAATTTATCCGGCGTGTGTCTCGATTCTCTACACAGAATATACACAATACCCAGTGTACCTATCGTGGACTGCTTCCAAAAGATACGCCAGCAAGTCAAATGCCACATACAAATGTCCTGGACCGAAGGGAAAGACGAGCTACAGGAAGGCTTGGACATGATTGAATCCACCAACTTCAAGTATTTCACTAAAGAAATGACGGCAGAGTTCTATGCTTTCAAAGGGCTGTTGCTCGCTCAGTTGGGACGTTCCGAAGATGCGAATAAAGCGTTCGCGGCTGCGGTTCAGTTACACGATACTTTGGTGAAAGCTTGGGCGTTGTGGGGAGACTATTTGGAGCAGATATTCATACGGGACCCGCGACAGATCAGCGTGGGAGTGTCGGCGATGACGTGCTTCCTGCACGCGTGTCGTCATCAGAATGAGTCCAAGTCCAGGAAATATTGCGCCAAGGTAAGATAAGTTGAAAAAAGCCATTTTGATGAATCCCATTATATACTCATAGCTAGCCATAGTGCCTTGATGATTCCATATTGTAGTCAATCTTATAATTGAATGAAATACTGTGTACGGTTGGTAATAAATATATCCATACTCATTTTCTTTTTGCAGTAAAGTCGTGTTTATTCCATGTCATATGCCTTCGGCACCTAAAAAAAATTGTCTTGAGAGCTAGTTTCAACATTAAAAAAATAATAAGAAAGATACTTGATATTTCTTGCGGGAAATAAATAATCAGTAAACAATCATTCATTTACAATATTCATAATTATATATGCACACAATTCTGTCAATATTTCTTTCTATCTATATTGTGATAACTTCAATGACCCTCATTAACATTCCCGCACAGGTGCTATGGATGCTAAGCTTTGACGACGAAAAGAACAGTCTAGCGGAGGCATTGGACAAGTATTCCGTGGGTGTACCTCCCGTCCAATGGCTGCCATGGATACCTCAACTGCTGGCCTGCCTCGTACAATACGATGGAAGCGTCATACTCAATCTGCTCAGTCACGTGAGTTGTAGTGCTTGAAGGGTCAGCTCATAGAGGAGAACAGAGCATTAGACGCCATACACCTGTTTTGTTTAGGTATTGAAGATTCTAATAAGTCGATTTTTGTAGGGTGAAGTTCACCTATGTTAATGTATGTAATATATATTAAAAGCCTAAGCCTTTAATACGATTTACACTACTGTCAGTTGTTAGCTTGTGATTAAATGACGTAAAGTTGGCGTCAAAGCCTAGCCGAGGTTAGTGACTGTCGTTTTGATTTATTAAAGTCATTGCTTTGCTTTTTATCTGATTCTCATTTCCGACATCAATTTTAAACTGCAACCGCATCTTCAGTGTTTTGCAAAAAGAAAAAATGTCAGTGTCACCAAAAATATTTGCTAATATCGCTCTAAAATAGGTCTTCTTTGTTTGTTACTAAATATTGATGGTTTTTACAGTTAATTTATTTAATTTATGCTCTGCTCTTCGCTCTGCAGTCGACCCTTATTCGTGTTTGATGACGTCATTAACGCATTAAATGGGTTCTAAGTTGAATGTCACTCCTTGTTGCCTGCTTGGCGCAGACTCGCAGGAACCCCATACAGAACGTATTGATTCATGTAAGTTCTATATCTATAGTCAGTGTTGTATTGATGGCAATAGCACTAAGTTACAATATTCCAACTGTGTATCTTATTACCTCATTTTAATTTGGTCCTGGCGCGTTCCTTTTGCTCTCGGAACAGACTATCACGATTAATATATACAGACGAACATTTAACACAATTTTTTGATGCATGATCGTCTTGAATGAATGTTAAAGTATTTTTTCAGTTTTGTAAATAACCAGATAATGATTTTTTTTTGTGCATGTTG
The DNA here is from genome assembly GCA_947049295.1 of Ligdia adustata. NCBI lineage: Eukaryota > Metazoa > Arthropoda > Insecta > Lepidoptera > Geometridae > Ligdia > Ligdia adustata. The sequence continues at coordinate 5,317,960 of OX346215.1, forward strand.
CCGTTTTATCCCGTAACGTAATGACTTACATGGATTTCAATAACGATTCTAGGTTTTGCATTCTATGTAATACCAAAACTGTCAAGTTTCAAATAGATAAAAATAATATATGAACACACATCCTCCGTCGCCGACTCATAAATCTTAACTTACCATTTTCGATCAAAGAAAAAAAAACGACGACCAAATAGGTAAACACTGATTTCATAATCCTTACTCTTTAGTATTATTTAATTTACTTATTAATTTGATTGTATGTGTTATATATATGGCATGAGTTATTTTTATCTGCTTACTTATAGTCAGCGAGTAAGTTCTTGTTGCAGTTTTACTTTGAGCGATGGCAAACAGGGTAAACCGTATGTCAATATAAAGCAAAGGCAGGGCATTGAAATTCTCTGTTACCTTGCTGGAAAACACGGCTTTTAACTAATCAAGAAGCTAATTTAACCGGTGACGCAAAATCGACGCAAAAAAAAAAAACATGTGGTGGTTAAATTTTCGACTTCAACATTTCATACCTATCGAGTGTAATTCGTTCGTAAGACAGCTAGGCGAGGTGTTTGTAACCTATCACCGACGTTGATGATTGATCAGCCCCATCAGACCTTTGTAACTGCGGTTAATAGTGGCTCGGATGGCACTAATTTGCCCGTTCCATTAAATAAAACTTTCCAGTTATACGCAAATCTTTGATAAGTGCAAAACGATGTTAGTCTCTAAGCGACTACCTCCACACAAATTCAGAGATACGTACGAAGGCATAGGAGTTTGCAAAGCAGTAGTTGCTTTAAGAATAAAATGGTTGAATTTCGATGATTTACTTAGCCTCGTGTGTATGAAAAATCGCCTTAGGATAACTATCTCTGACTGTGTCAGAAACATTTGGGTGGCTCAAAACTGCCGACACCAGTATGAGCTAGTCCGAATCACCGCCTCTTCAGTGAGTAACATACGCGCATTTTGTACACAGTTAGCTCCATGTAGAGAGGTCTCGTGTGTTGTCGGCAGGTCGGGCGGATCTTCCCGCAAGCTGTGTACTTTCCCATCCGCACGCTCTACCTCACGCTCAAGATAGAACAGCGAGAGCGGCACAAGACTGCTGAGAATATCGCCGCGGGACTGCCTTCTACTTCTGCTGTAAGTATTTACCGTGTTGCTTATGGACTTCTTGAGTGTACTCTTTCTCACATTGAAAAGGTTGTAATTAGTACACTTTGTATTATATTCATTACACTTTATGTATCTATGTCTTTTATTAATAAATGATTAATCATTTTACTACAACAAATACTTCATAGACTAACAAACGTAATATATTATATTATCCTAAACATCGATTTATGGACAGTGGTAAGTCTATTGGGCATGAGTATTGCCTAAACATACCACAAACGCTGCTTAAATTGTTTGCAATAAGAGTTAACCTTGTAAGTAATATGTTGAGAATCCAGTTCACAAACGACAAGTTTGTAGCGCATTTTAAAAGCCTCTGCTTTACTTTTAAAGACAATGCGCTGTTTATATTGCAAGTATTGTTGGTTGATATAAATAATATTTCGGTAAATTATTGTTCAGGGCACTAGTAAAGTGGGAGAAGCTGGTGCTGCGTCGACCGCGGCAGGCGCGGGCGAGGCCGGCCCTATCAAAGCAACATTACCCATGTGGCGGTGCTCCAAGATCATGCAGCTACAGAGAGAAATACACCCGACAATACTGTCGTCGCTTGAAGGCATTGTCGATCAGGTAACTTAGGTTTTAGGATTGAAGTAGCCAATAATGTCGTCGACACAATATTAAGGCAAGCACGGGCACCATTTTTGTAATATTTTGTACGTGCATGGTTGCCTGGAAGAGATCGATGTAAGTGATAAGGCCGCCATTATAAATCTAGCATGTTATTTGTATTGTTTTTTTAAATAGTGTTACGAGTATAACCTGGTTTTTAATAAAGAATTGCCTTATCTAACTACGGGTGAGGTAAGGATATTTAAGTGATTTTTATCTGTTTTGGGATGCTCTAAGTACGTGTAGTATCAACGTAAAATACACTTGACTATACAACACAAGCGCGAAAGTATTATCGACTAGCATTGTTTTGAGTTAGCTCCGCTGTTCTCCTTTTTACTCGGACTCGAACTCGGACGTACTAACTACTGCGACCAAGCTACGCTCTTGACAGAGTATGTCCGAGTTTGTCACGTTGTATGTAAGTATGGCTAGATAAAATGAGCTTCGAGATGTTTCGTGATATTCCGCGACTGGAGGTCATCCTGCTCCATTCTTCTAAGGGACCACCTACAGACTTGATTTTATTGATCCATCGTGTCGGTGACTTTCCGCGCGGTCTAGTGCCTCTCACCTTTCCCTGTACAACAAGGCGTTCTATGGACTAATTAAAGCGCCTTGTAACGTGTCAAAACACGTGGGAATACGCTATTGGACTATCGAAAATAAACACTGCTTAACGCCAAGTTATTCTAGTATCGAGACAATTGTGCGAAATTCGGTCCACGACACCCTAAGCATTATTCTCCAGCATGTCCAGTTTGGTCATTGTCGTTTTGCTGGTATTTCTGTTCCGTCATATATTTTTCATCTTATCCATTGCAGTTCGTATTCTTCGCATGATAGCCATACGTCGTTTATCACATTTGTACAACCACCATTATTTAAAATAAAAGTTCCTAGATAAACGTAAGATTGCATCATCATGATTTCAAAAACTTTCCACTCAGAGTCACTAATTGATTTGTTAGTGGGCCTAATCCAAACGAATTAATTAGATTTTTTTTACAAATCCTTAAGATAAGATAAGACAACTCTATTAAAAAACCAGCTTAATTATAAAAAAAATATAACAAATAAAAACTTACAAATGGCGGCCTTATCGCTTAGAGCGATCTCTTCCAGGCAACCATGCACGTAAATGAATGATATAAAATTAGAGAGGCCTTAAAATAATACATTGAACAAACATATTTGAAAAATGAACAAATTATACATACAAATGGATATACAGATAAACAAATATACATATAACATACGATACAAATTAGAAGCATGGAAATACATAATATATAAATTACAAATTAAAAGAAGAAGACACATATTTTAATGCTGTAGTGATAGGTAATGGACTATGACACGATGCTTAAAGATATTAATTGATGGAGCACGCCTAATGTCAAGCGGTAGACTGTTCCACAGCAAAACAGCATTCATACTGAAAGAGGACTTATAGGAAGCGGTGTGATGTGGTGGGATTGATAGCATGAGATTGTCAGACGACTTTAAGGTATAGGAATGCGTAGTGTGACAATATTTGAAACATTTCTGAAGGTACCGCGGAGAAGAAGTGTTAAATAATATATTATAAAGGAGAGATAGTATATGAACATCCCGGCGACGGCGGATAGGGAGCCACTTGAGCTTAGTGCGATATTTAGAGACATGGTCATATTTACGTAAACCAAATATAAACCGTATGCAGAAATTTTGGAGGCGCTCAAGTTTGTCAAACTGCTCACAAACGTCAGCATAATCGAGAATCGGCAGCAAGAGAGATTGTGCAAGCGCAATTTTAGTGGTAATTGGTAGAATCCTTATTAGTGATAGTTCAAGTAATTATTAACGTCTCTGAGTACGGCAGTTAGACACTTCTGGCGAGATACTGTTGATGCAGTGGATAATCGTAATCATAGTTTTGCTGCGATCGGTCTTTACTCCTAATTCAAGACTTACTCGTTCCAGCTTTAGAAGAAGCTCCTCCATGTCCCCCACTAGTTGCAAACAGTAGGTAGTATCATATGCGTAGCGCAAATTTGCCACGTAGCTGCCACCAATTGTTACAGCGTCTGTCCAATTCTCGACATATAACATAGATGACATATTTTACCGGAAGTTGCGTGCTGATTGGAGTCGGATTTCACTTTTTTAAGTACGAGTAGTTCTTTAAACTGTCGACCTCGCAACTACAGTTATTTTGTGTCTTAAAAATATTTCAAGCTTTGCGGAAGCTTGCGCGATGTTAATAGAATAGTAAATAGCAATGCCTGTTACCATGGCAACAAACATCTTCATTTCTCTAGTTTTTGAGACCTTGTTTTACTTTTTTTTTGTTAAATCTGCATTGTTTTTATCATTTCAACGAGACTAGCTCTTTTTGAAAGAAATATAGTTACAATAAATATCTTACAGCATACGAGTAGAACTGCTATTACAGAAAACATGCAAAAAAATGAAAATGATATAAGAGCTGTTTACACTATCACTATTGTAAAGCTTGTTATTTCTTCTAGATGGTATGGTTCCGCGAAAACTGGTACGAGGAAATCCTTCGCCAACTGCGAGCAGGTCTGGCCAAGTGTCACGTGGTGGCGTTCCATCACCGCGCCGCCGTGGCGGACGCTACAGTAACGCCACATACGCTACACTTTATCAAGAAAGTCGTTTCTAGCTTCGGACTGGGCATCGGCATCAGTAAGTACTTACGTCATATCTGCCAGACTGTTATTTATTTAGAACTGACCAAGTAACTGGCGCGGTAACATCGCTCATGTTGCATTTTTAAGATAGTTTCGTCTCAAACTTCGGACTTGTAAATGTGTAACATGATGTGACAAAAACAACATTAGTTTGGATAGAACTAACTAAGAGTCCTGGTAGCGACATTTCATACGTTCTGGTACCACACATAGCACTTCATTGAGAAGTTCCTCGCTAGTCTCCCGGCTGGAATGAGCGTTGATATCAGTAAGTATATCAAACATCCCATTTATGTATTTTCTTTCATGCTATGCGTGCACCTGTAACGTAACGTCGCTAAAAAATTCTGTTCTATTTTAAGTACTAATAACCCTTTTACTTATTTTTTATTGCTTGCTACTCATATTAACTTTTGCTTCCTACAGACAGACAAAAATTATTTTAAATGTGGTTATAACCGACTTATCACTTTTAGTAAAAAGTATAACTCATAATAATTTGTTCGTGTGCTTATTAATGTAAAGTTGAGTTTCTTAGTAGGTATATAGTTTTTTAAACAAACTTGTTACACGAACAAGCAACATTTTGCACTCATACTAATTTTGGTGATAATAAAGATATGAAACAGAATGAGTTATCTCGTAAATAGCATTTTAAATTGTATGTATGATAACTTGATGATTGAAAGGTCGCAATAACACGAGCTCGATGCCGTACTCTGCGATAAAATCGCCAGTTTTGCCAAATCACCGGAATATGAGGCTATTAGCTTATCTGAGGATATAATTATTTATCACTTGTATAAAAATTTATTTTATTTTGATAGCGATATAATATATAGTGGATTTAAAGGAAATGAACATCTGATAATTTTAGTACATCCGTCAATAAAGCATTTATTACAGTGTGTGCGTATCAACATTATACAAATACAGTTTTTTTTTTAATTTATAAGTCAGTTACATTAGATTATTAAATTATATCACTCATCAATTAATAATTAATATATACAAATTATATTATAAATATATGACGTGTACAAATTATATCATAAATATTTATCATCAAAGAATTCTTTAAGAGTTATTTAAGTTTGCTTTTAAACATGCAGAAGCTGCATTTTTAATACAATCCGGTAGATGGTTGCAGTAATTAGAGCCGCCTACATAAACAGATTTGACAAACTTAGCGAAGGAGTGAGCAGGTGTTGCGAGCCTACTTCTGTGCCTCGTGCTATATTCGTGTGACGCTCCTAGCTACATTGTGTTGCAATATCCCTATTCATTTCTTGCAATACTCTTCACGCTTTATCTTTTAATTTCATTCCTATATCATTCCCTGGGCTCAATCATGGTTTACTTCACTTTTATGACATACTGCTATCATCATTAATCATTGAAACATAGCGACGTCGATTAGGAAAATTCATTGTACAATTCTGCCAAAACTTACAGCTATCAAAAAATTTAAAATTGACTGTCGGTTTTTTTTATCGATGAAATTTACAAGAAAATTGACGTCGCAATGTGGAACTGCTTTTGCGAATGTTACTTCACCCAAGCACTCTCATTTTCTATGTCTACAGAATGTCTTACAAGTAGTACATTCTCTTCAGCTGTATCGGAAAACCTCGCACGCCGAGCTCAAGCCACTATTCAAGACCCCATCTTCCAGAAGATGAAGAACCAGTTTACGGCTGACTTCGACTTCTCGCAACCTAACGCGATGAAACTGCAAAACTTGATTCAAAAGCTCAGAAAGTGGGTCAAGATATTAGAGACCAAGACCAAAATCTTGCCGAAGTAAGTACGAGTAGCTAAAATGTGAAGTAAAAAACAGTTACGGGAACCAGTAGATACAGGTAACGCTTAGGGTAGGTTGGTACGCAGGGGCTGTCCGAAAATAAAAGAAGCGTAAAAAGGTATTATGATTGTTACATGTAAAAAGCTGGTAGCAGTAGTCTTTGCCTATCCCATGGGGAATGAATTGTCTCTATGTATGTACTACTCTGCTTATGACCAAAGCTCAAATAATGCATAGTTTTCTCAATGCTTTTGTGAACACTTTAGTCTGTATGCGTATAATGAGAAGTCATTCTGTTTAATTAATCTCTTTCAACAGTCTCTAATCGTTTCGAATGGCATATTTCTTGTAGGTCGTTCCTGATCGAAGAGAAGTGCCGATTCCTGTCCAATTTTAGCCTGAAAACAGCTGAAGTGGAACTCCCCGGCGAATTTTTGCTTCCAAAACATACACACTACCACGTGCGAATTGCACGGTTCATGCCGCGTGTAGAAATCGTACAGAAACACAACACGTACGCGCGCCGACTTTATATACGAGGACACAATGGAAAGATATACCCTTACCTCGTAGTCAACGACTCCGGCCTCGGCGACGCGAGACGAGAAGAACGCGTCCTACAACTTCTTCGAATGTTGAACCACTACCTCGGCAAACAGAAGGAAACGTCCAGAAGGTTCCTTCACTTCACTGTGCCGAGAGTCGTGTCGGTATCTCCACAAATGCGCCTCGTCGAAGACAACCCTAGCTCGATATCGTTGCTCGACATCTATCGCACCGAATGCGCGAACAGGTAAGTCTGTGCTACATTGTAGTTGTCGTTGTCGCTATAAATAAACGGAATAAAAAATTCCAACTCGTGTGCTACTTTGTAATTTTCTGTAAGATACGTTTGTGTTATCTTTTTCTTTGTTTTGCAGGGGTGTGGAATACGATGCCCCCATCGCAAGGTATTACGAGCGTCTGGCGGCGGTGCAGGCGCGCGGTTCTCAAGCTTCGCAGCAGGTTTTGAGGGACATTCTGCGCGAGGTAATTATCAAACCTATCAATTAATTATAAATTCCATGAATGATTATAATTTGTTTAAATAATATTGTTAATCTGCCTCGTCATCTCAAGGTACAAGCGACGATGGTCCCGAAAGGCATGGTCCGCGAGTGGGCCGCGGCTACGTTCGCCTCTCCCACTGACTACTGGACATTCCGCAAGATGTTGACGCTGCAACTGTCTCTCGCGAGCTTCGCCGAGTACGTTCTGCACCTGACTCGGCTCAACCCCGACATGATGTATGTGCATCAGGACTCGGGCCTACTCAACGTGTCGTATTTCAAGTTTGACGTGGATGATACCACAGGTATGCAGTCAATGATTCACTATCTCATCTTTCATAGTCAATGGATTATTTTTATGATTGTTTAGTTAGTCCATCTTATGTCTCTTGTCATGTCTTATTAATCTACTGTGTTTGCTTATTGAACCGTTGTCAGTTTTTGTACCTAAACCAATGAAACAACTAATTAACAAATGACGCATATGAGCATCCTGGTGAATGTTTCTTTTCGGAATGCTATGCTTGTAAAATAGAAATATTTTTGAAATTGAAATTTGCATTGGTTGGCTTGTTCGTTCAGCTAAAATTAAATGTTAACACGCAGCTTAATTATTTTTGCTTCAGTGAAGTTTACTGATAAGAATGTTTTGCATACCGGTACAATGTATATCGTATGTTGTTGTTGTATTCATTTTGTTATTTTTAATGACAACCTTTTCGTAAATTTATTCAGAATATCTCAGAACTTGACGTCAAACCTAAAGTAGTACAAAAAGAATGTTTGAGAATTTCCGGCTCGAAGATGAGTTTTAGTCACCATAAGAGAATATAATCATTTTGGGTTATTAATGGATTGCATACTTAAATGTTTTTTTTGCATAATTTTAAGATTGCACATTGCGAATAACACTGCACTAAGTTTATGTCTTTTTTTTTTTTCTTAAACGGATTCTTTTCATACTCCTTTATGTGTAAATAACTTCTGATATCGCTTGATTGCGAATTTTGCTCGTTAATATGGAACTTGTATTGTTATGAATGTTTGTTTGCGCATGAAATTTCGTACACTCAATAACTATTAAGAACATAAAATTAAATGTAGTTATTTTAAATGTCCACCCTGTCGTGAAAATTATATGCTTATATACAGAGCAAAAAAGTAGTCATCCTTACTAAATGGTGAAAAACACTTCTTTTATGATGTATTTTTACTCTTACTGACCGATGTCAATAATATTGGACATATACATGCAGTATTGAATCTTCAATCAGAATTCTTAATAAGAACAAAATCGGTCGAAATGCTGTAAAGATATAGGATTTGACCTGCAAGGTCAGCAATTTGCAGAACTGGGTACTTACTGGTTTTAAATACAAAAACATCGCGACTGTTGAATTTGTGTTTTATTACTATCAGTGTTTTTGTAGGTGTTTATTTTTATGGGTGAGCTTGGGTTTATCGTTTGGTGTTTTCTGTTTGTTTTGCCAAGTTGTTATGCATGTAATAATATTCAACCGCTTGTAATGTCAAGAAAGTTTTTTGCTTTGCCTCTTATCTGTTAACGAGGTTTATTTTCTGATGGAGTGGTTTTTCCTTCAAATGTCACTAAGTATTCTTTTACTATTTTATTATTTAAGGTTGGCTTAGTTAACTGGTAACAAGCTTATATTTGAACTTTTAAGATAATTAAATATGTAATAATAAAATAAAATCCTCAAAATAATCAAATCACAGCCCATCGTAATCGTGTCTTAGAAGTGTAGAAAACTAGTAAAATTTTGCGCTATACTAGTTTCTAAAAGATTTCCTGCTGATTAAGGTAACCTTATCGTGATATTATTTATCATTTGCCAACAATCGTTTATTTCGATGAACCTTTGATGCTCATCTATCATAAAAATACAATGACAACCAATGCATTTTATTGTTTTATATGCGCCGTAAAAACCTTTAATGGTTTTTATTGCACCGCTAACAGTTTATGCATTTTATTTTGTTATAACAAGTTAACGACTTGCATGAGCGATAAATATGATTTTTCCAAGTATAAAATAGACAATCGTTCACCCACTTATATTCGTTCATAAATATCCCAATATCTCTTTATTTACCAGGTGAGCTGGACTGCAACCGTCCCGTGCCATTCCGGCTGACACCTAATATATCGGAACTTCTCACAAACGTGGGTATCACGGGACCTCTCACAGCGTCTGCAATATCAGTGGCACGGTGTCTCGTCACGCCCAACTTTAAGGTATGTTCAAATAAGTTTTAGCGTTAGGTTTACATTCCTCTCATACTATCTCTACAGTCTGAAAGCGTTGTTATATATACAAATATTTACGTAAAAGTATAGTCACGTCAATAGTTACCATAGATAAAAGCGATAATTCTGGTTGTCATACTCGTATCACGCCAAGATTCACTTGTTGAACTGTGCTGTATTAACATTTTAATTCAAACATCGAAATTATTGGACATGTCTGTCCTAGTGAAAAAAAGAATGGACATAAGTTTTAGGAATGAAAAGGCAATATACTTTTATTTATTTTTTACGTTACAATCACAATAGAATAAAAGAGAGATAAATACTTACAGACAATTGTAGGACATGACGGATAGCAATTTTTTATAGGCAGTGAAAATGCATACGATTGTCCCCAAAATCTGTTAAATTAGTTTTAAACTATACAATGACTAGTATGAACTGTTCACCTCTCAACCATAATAACTGGTTGTTCTGTGAACTGTTAGCCTCGCCACTACAATAAATTTTGCGGCTTATAAATAACGCAAGTAAATGCACTACATTGAAATACGAAGAAACCAGAATGGAGTCTAATTTGTATTTAACCTACATTCATTCTTCATCTTGCAATAGTCGTTAAGAGTAACGCAATCGTGTATGAGCACGCCCTTATCAACATGTTGTAGGACAAACCACTCCCGATGGGGTCAATAGATTAGATAGTATACGAGTGCGTTTCTAAAATATTAATCATGAGGTCTTGCGTATCTCATAAAAAAGTAATGCAATTAGTTATACGCTGTGATATAAATATTTGTTTTAATTACTTTATTGCAAGACGCGTGCATATCACAAAAATGTGGAGCCATTAAAGTTAAACTGCGTAAGGTTATACATTCACGTAGTTACACATTCACCAGTGATCAAAAATATATAATTTCAAGGCAGTTCGGATGCGGCTTACGTTGCTTTCACAAATTCATAGTGGCCATTGTTACAGATACAATCTATACTGCGCACGATACTGCGTGACGAAATGGTTACAGGCTACAGAAAGCGACTGGAGGACAAATCGGGGCTGCCCACGGCTGGGACCTCCGCTGAAAACAAACCCGTCGAAATGGACAATGAGACTATTATCAACATGGTTAATAAGGCAGTGACTGTTATTGTGAATAGATTGAATTCTCTAGCGGTGTTCGACGGACCCGATAGCAAAGTGGCTACTTTGGTGACCGCCGCTAACAGTCATGACAATCTCTGCCGAATGGACCCCGCGTGGCACCCCTGGCTTTAATTCTATTGCCTATTTTCGCATACAGAATTGATTGTAATTTTGGACAGCTGTCTTGTCTGAATGTGATTGTAGTATAAATTATGTGCGATCTTTATTATAATGCGAGAATAGTGTCAAATCTTTATGTAATTAAGGATAATCAGGATTTTATATCTATAAAAGATTTCATGGCATTTTGTTGTATCAGTTTATACACAAATAAATAAAAGATAACACTCGGAAACTTTCAAAGATACTGACTCCAATTCGGTCAGTCACACTGACTAAATTAAAAGTTCCTAAAATTATATCCATACTTTTCTCACTTGTGGAAACAAAAAGAGAGGAGATAATTTTAGAAATGTGAAATTAGGTTAGTTTAGTAAGTTTATCCTGCCCGAATCGGGGATATTGAATAGAACAAATTCATATATAAATTATTATCTTTTAAAAGAAGACGACTGTTGAACCGTGTATACAACATAGATATGCGTATGTAAATTATGCTTGTGGATTAGATTTAGAAACTTTTTTTTTGTCTAAAATGTGATTCTCCTTTCGATAAACTGTTGTTTGCTTTTGTATTAAGTTTTAAGGCTAAAAGTTTAAAAACTTGTTTCTACTGGCCTACACTGACTAGGAAACTCACGTATTCTTAATACACAATAATATGTACTGTATATCGGTTGGTGTGCCATTCGCATTAAATGATTGTTAAAACGCAAATACTATTTTTAGTTACGTTGATATGTAGTATTCACGAATTTTATGAACATTGCTATGAGAAGTGGATAATTATTATGGTAAATAAAATCACGCCATAGTTTATAAGATCTGTAATAAAATTGTGTATAAGTGACGTAAACAGACGTTTCGGGTGTGATCTGTGATCTCGAGTAATATAATGTGGATGATGATTAACCAGCTAGTTTTATTCCAAACCGGTCTCGTTCCCGTGTGTCACATGCTCACATGTGAAACCATTGCATTGCCAGTGCGTCGTTGACTATGTACCTGCATAGGTGAAAGTATACCGTCAAGTGCGACAAGTAACGAGCGCATTCCCCCCTCTCCCGGCCCCCTCCACCCGCGACAATCTCACTCGATCGCTAGAGATAGTAAAACTGATTTCATTACGCTAACAATGGGAAAGAAAGTGCAATAATTGCAGGGCACTGCTGGAAGTGTCTGCGGAGTCGCGGTGTCACATTTCGTAGGAGTCACTTAAGTAACTCTCAATTCAAATCCTGTTATTCCAGATATGGTATAACATGAATGATTTATTGCAACAGAGCTTCAATAGTTCTAGTTCTTAATATGTATGTTTTTGCGGTTAAAATTCAATAGTAAATAAAATAAAATTAAAAGGATTCTTGATACCAATATAATTTTTCTGAGAGCAGAGTAATTTAGGTAATATCATCAAAACAAACAACTCTGGTTCAAAAACTAGAAAATACAATAAATAAATTAAAGTAGGTAAGTCTTTGTTATGTAAAACTTATACATCATAGTTACCGGAAATAAAGTTTAATTATTATTATTAAAGTACTGAGTTAGAAGATCTAGAGTTTCACAAGACTTAAAACGGGAACAGAACATATTTTTCACGAGCATTTACGTATTATGTTTTAGTTTGATCAGCATTGCGATTTCTAGCTATAAGCGATGGTAGAGATTGTCTGTCCTTAACAATTTCATTACAACGAATAAATCTACATTGTAAAGTTGTTTAATGAGTATAGATTAAAGAAGCGTCAGGTCGTATGGTTGTCGCTTTGTAATAGACGAGATAGGCGACGGCTTCTGGTGGTGAGGAGGAGCCTCCGCCGGCGGCTGGCGTTGCTACGCGATGCGGGAGCGGGCGCGGCGCGGTCGACGGGCGGCCACGTCGCGTGCCTCTTCCCCGCGCGCACCCGCTGCTGCTCCGCGCCCTCACCCTCAGTCCGCCGAGCGGCTTCGCGATATGCGCTGGTGTACTGCACGCACTCACATCCCACCGGCGAGTGTCCGACCTCTGTAACCGACCGTTTATGACATTCGACAACCCCGCCCTGTGCATTTTTCAGAGTTGCATTTCGATCAGTGCGAGGAGTACGACGGCCGCGAACGATCAGACCTCGCCGACGGCGGTACCTCCGCCCCGCGTTTATTTATGTTGTCGTTTTGGTGTGGTGAATATTTGTGTTGTACGGACAATAACCGTATTATCTGTGCCATCGAGACGAGTGGATATTTTTAACGATTTACGGTCCGACAAAGGTGAGTGTAATTTCTTATTCTATAAACAAAGTCCGGAGTCAGGCCGGAGCGTGGAGTCTCGGACGGCGCTACGTGGCGAGTCTCGTCGATACGCTCCGGAATGCCGGGGACTGCGCGCAATCCAAGTAATAATTCACGATTCAATCTTGTCGTTTTTATTCATGCAGTTTGGTCGCTGCGTGAGCCATCTATTACAAGTCTACGCTGGTCATAAAATTTCCATTCGTATGACGCAGATATCAATTTGTGTAAACCGGGTAGATAAACTGCGTTGCAGTCTCTTCGAGTGACCGGTTCGGCTTATTAGAATCTTGTTGGATTCAGGCCTATCCCACTGTACCATATGGTAGACGGAAGGGAGTGGATAAGAAAACATGGAGGTGAGCGGCGCGGGGAGGTGCGCGCCCGGTCTGCCGCTCGCCGCTCGGCCGACCGCATTCCATGATATGGGATGCCGGATTATACGCAATGTCAGTGTGACTCGCACTCGACTCGCCACTGCTGTCTTGCACTGCCCATCACACATTTGCAAACAACATCCGTTCAGGGCTATACAAATTGTAAGGAACCAAACCTTGAGACGGCATAGAAGTGTATTGATGCGACGCCGACGTTCGCAAGTTTCTCACACCCACTCAATCAAGAATAGTACTGACGTACCTACGCAAGCTGTCTCTGTCATTCTTCAAAGGATAATAACAATCAAACTGCTCACATCTGATCTAAGGCTTATCTTTAGATTACTGATGTGTTCAGTTTTGTTATGTGTGTTGTTGTTGATATATGAACTGTTTTATAAGATTAGGTATTAGTTTCGAAAAACAATTTAAAATGTATTATCAATGAGTATGTGCCTACTCGGTGGGGTTGTATAAATTCCTGATAACATAAGTAAGTATCTCTTCGTCGTAGAGTATCTCAGTTGACATTAGTCATGATCTCGCATAACGAGTGTAATGAGCTCGATAGTGCGTGCTATATTTCGAAACGCGTCCGTCCTCGCTTCCGCTGTGTGACCCACAATTTGTTACTTACTTTTAGTTGATGTGGTTTTACCAAAGTTTATTTTATCTACGGGTCAAACAAAAATCCTAAAACTTTTGAGCAAGTGAAATACTAACCAACAATTGGTATAGGGACCAATTGTAGGCCACTTCTTACTTATTTTCATATGCTAAGCTTTACTGAACGAACTGAAGACTGAGTAAGTAGGTACATATCTAGGTTCAGTGCCTCGAAAGATCCAGGTTCTAATCCCGCCCGTCGTGTTATTACGGTTTTACGCCTGTTCGTATGCTTTCTTATAAGTTAATATCTTGATCTAATAATTGTTGTATGATATATAGTACAGTATGTTTCTTTGGTTAATAGACAAAGGGCTTTATTAAGAACATTTATCTTATTTAGCTGTTCCTTATGATGATGTTTGATATTATATCGCACACCACGTTAATACCCTGTTATCCAAAACAAACTGATATACTTAGTAAAAATAATAAAATAAATGTTCTTATACACACGTGCCGTTAGTACGAGTAAATACCATTGTAGTTATTTTTAATTACATTTAATTGCCTAAAAATACTGAAGATTTGGTATTATCATCATCACTATTTTGACCTTAATTGACCCACTGCAAGGCAAGTCTTCTCTCTCGTTAGATTCGTTTATTTGTAAGCTGACTTGTAAAGATACAAGTCTGCCTATGTATGTGTATTGCGGTCTTCCTACTTTCATTTGCCAATATTGTGTATCAATGTATTGACCACTATTATGTTTAACCGCTTAGGTAACGAAATTTGTCGATAGACAAATTTAACATAGCGTCCGGGTCAAATCCATACAATCTATGTGACCTTTAGATAGCCAAAGTTATGCTCATTTGTGTCAATTCTCAGAACACTGGCATATCTTATTATGTTACGATAACTTCTTTACAATGTTTAATAAACATGTCAACTGTTTAATTTACGGACTGGTAAACCTGATTAAATCGTCAGTTAAGAGGATCTAATACACTTTTTGTTACGTGACCTACCTCTTTTCACCCCCTACATTGCAAGATTTTTTTTATTGGTGTCAATTGCTTCACTATGATGTAATTTAGGTACGATATATTATTTTGAAATAAAATATTGTGTTCTGCATAATAAAGCCTATTAATAGGCATCGTATCAGCGCAAAAATATGACTGCTTAGGAAGCTTGTAACTTTGAAGTGATATAAAAGACAGATAAATATAAAACGGTAAAGCCTAACAAATAATGTGTTAGCTATGTGAAAAGAAAAACCACTGTAATCGGACAACAATAAAAAGTAAAAAGGAGCTATATCTTATTGTATGGACATGTTGGCAGTCTACAGCTGTCTTAACTTGTATCGCTCCGTTAATGTATCGTTAACATAACCTTTTCTTTATACTTATAGTTCTAACTCTCTTTTTAGCAGCAAACTACTTATTTATTAGTTATACCTAAAAACCGATCGTAAGCTGACCACTTATTACTTGATCCAAAAGCTATAAGTCCTTGGCATTATAAAACAACTTTTATATTTATCCCAAATGTCAGAGCATCCTTCTTAGGCATTGTCGTATTTTATTCATTTAATATTGAATGTACGGGATTTTAATCTAACAACCTACTTTTTATTACCAATTCTTTTTTAAATACTAATTGAAACAGAAATATTAAATATGCTCTATATTAAAATAAGCTTTTAGTTATTTTATAAACAAGTATTTTGGCAGTCTGTTTATGTTTAGTCTACATCTGGGGTTTATTAAGCCTTTGAATGTCTATCTGTCATCTACTCAAGTGGAAAGAGTCTATCCTGATCGTATCCGTGTATTATTAATCTTTAATACATGTTTATATACATGAATTGAACTTGTAATTTTTATCATCGACGCCTTTTGTTGTCTCTACATACACGACCCTCTATTCATTCCCAATGAACACTAATTTGAAATTGAATCTCATTCAATTACGTACCTACCAAGTAAACCGGTCAGGATGTCAGCATGGAGCGGTACTTGTAAAGTCAACTGCTGTATTTGCGTCTTACATCTCGAATAAAACGATCGTTGCCGTTTGTCGTATATCTGCCTACTTCTGATCTAAGCTTACCTTATCGAATAGCCCAGAATTTTGACGTTACTGGGGGCGTATCGTTTGTGTTGCAAGTAGAACGATGTTACTCAGTGATGAAATACGTATAAAGGAGATATAATCGAATTCCGCGGTCAACCTCCCCTCTCTCGGCCGTATTGCAAGCCTTTGTCGACGCCGCACTCTTAGTTACATTACACTTTGCTATGCTTTGTTTGGCTGCTGTGTAGGCCTGACTTGGTCTCATCTCTCATTAAAATGTATGCATTACCGTTTTAAAAACTATTTGTATATTCCGTAATTTTATACACGCTCATTCGTATTTCATAACACATTTTATGGCTGACTAATTGTCATATGAGACAGCCTCTATTTGGCGAGGCCTTGGTAGGCGATGTGTAGGAGCATAGCGAAGCAGGTAACGGTTCTGTCGTGTTTGCAGAGGCAGGGTATGGTATGGGTCCATGTGTGCGTCAGCGCCGCTCACTCAGACACACAGCCGTAGAACGTTCACGCTTGTGCGGCCGTTGAACCGAATACTCGAGGAATTTCTCCAATGCGCAACGTCGTCGTCACCACTCGTCGCTTAGCAGGCACAGCAGAAAATTAGACCTACCTCAGATGGAGGGAGCTGTGCAGATATTTCCACTAGCTTCAACTGTCAACGTTTGAAATTTATTATATGGATGCATAATAAAGTATTCTCTCTTTTAAATCCAGGTATCAATATTTATCTTGAGTGGCCAGAAATTTACTCTCGATATTTTTGATGTGGCTTACACTTTGTCCTTGGTGTATTATTTGTGCATATGTTGGAGTACATACATTATATTGTATAGTACGAGTAACCAGAGTTTATGTCTCCTGGTGATTTGTCGAGAACACGTGTGTCTCTGATATCGCAATAGCCAGCATGCCAGACCGGGGCGCGGTCGGCCCATGTTACTACAACCGCCAATAAATTTACACTTATTTCCACTTGTTTTATAAATACATATATATATAAGTCGTTATACCTTTGAGCTAACTTAACACAGATTAGCTAGTGTCAAAGACATCTACCTACCTACCATTTCATACTTAGTAGCTAAAGTAATAATTGCTTCCTAAGTGGTTTATGGTTATTAAAGACAAAATAATAAAAATAAGTCGCATCAATATAATGCTACCGGAACCGTTTACCGTGATTCTTTATCCTATAAAGTAATATTGGCGATAGTCAAAGAAGCCAAAATTACTGTGATGTCATCCATGTAAATGTAAATTGTTTAACATTAAGTATAGCTTATATAAATATAATTCTAATTGCATAACGTAACCGTTCATTTCTTTTACGATTTGAGTTACTTGCGGTTTAGTATCATCGCTTAGTAGATAATTCACTTATGAAAGATTGCGTCACTCAGCGTTCACTTTTAGTGTGTCGAAACTATGCATGAGTTGCACGTTGCACAAACATCCGTATCGAAAGACTGAATTGATGTCTTCAGCGACAATCCCCTACGAGTCGACGGCTTCGATTCAAACCGTTTGAATAATATTTACGATTTGCACGTTTACAAAGCACCCAGAAAAGCAACCAAGGTTTAGGTATTTGTTTAAAAGTCGAAGCGCTCTTTGGATAAACGGTCTTGGCAACGTGCATGTTTTTTTGCATATTATTGATGACCCGACTCCTTTCACCGATAGTTGAAAATAACAAATGATTAAGATATCTACGTAAGCGCGATAGTTGCGCTAAGAGTTTTCGAATACGGTGTAAAATGGTGAATAAAATAAGGCCTCAGAAGGTAGTGGTGGCGGCGGGCGAGTGAACGCGGCGACCTTGGGCTCGCGCCGCGCCCGCGCCAGGCCGCGGACGTTCGTTGAACGCAGCGCCCGCCCGCACTGCTCCACTACTTGCCCGGCACAACTCGTTAGCGACCCGATTACTTGAAACTTAATTCTCTACCTTCGGTGTAACTAGATGACTAGGATAGGAAACTTGACATGTTAATATTGGAATCCCTGTGCATACATACACAAATGTTTAATCGAATCGTCTGGGAATTTATTGAGTTGGTTAATAAATAATTGCAAATGCGCACAGCTGCATTTTTGAGAAGTCTCGTTAATCTCTGTTAGATCGAGGTGGTTTACAAGTTCAGTCGAACTTACAACGTTCATAGGAATACAATGGAGCATTTAAATTTATAATAAAACCCAAAACAAAAGCTCGTGAATTCACGTCTGTCAAAACACTCTCAAACAGACATAATAGGTATTAAAATACTCGAAAACATGTGACGTGTGTATGGGTGAATTATTTTCGCAATGGTGGGTGCGTGGGGCCCGCAGGCGCCGGGCGACCATTGACCGCGCGGGACCGCTAAATAAGCTCTGTAACGCGTACTGAACGTACACGAATGAATATCTTAATACAAAGATTACCTTATTCCTCCACTGCGGCCCGAGGTATTTGCCATGAAAAATCTACGTAACTTCAACGTATTTTCAGTTAAGTATTTTATTATAGCTGCAGCCTGGCTTTAATGTTCGTCGCTCGTACAGCGCAATAAAACTTATCTACCTACCCGCCTCCTAGGCCATTTCTGAACTCTCGTAGAACTGGTTGCCGCCGAGAAAAATGAAAGCGACATCACGTTTACCGAGGTGCCACTTTTATATTCATGCCTGTCATGTAGCAAACCTGCTTTTAGCGGAGTATAGATGTCTACGGCAAAATGGTTTGAATAATGTTAGTTGTATGTATTTTATTTGTTTAACATATATAATAAAATAGAACATTTCGTTAATAATTAAATAAAATTACTTGCATGTCCCGCGTTTGTTTAATGCTTACTTATGAAGTAATTATGTTTATCTGCAGTGTATAGTTGTCAGAGTAATGTTGTCTTGAACCGAACAAAATTAAGTGCATACATACATGCATACAAACAGGATGCTGGTGTATTTTCCTCCTCCACCGCTCGCGGCGCGCCGTAGCATTTGTTGAACGTTATTACGCCGAGATACGTGGCCAATCGCATCATTTCATATCTGGAAACTTCTTTGTTTTTTGCGACTTCTCGGTAATATAGGTAAATATTTTTCCTGTTGGTATAATAAACACAGACGATCTCGTACCTACTGATTTGATAGATACTATACTGACAACTAGGTACCTGCATCTCTTTCTTCTATGAAATTATGTAAAATATGTTACGAAGAAATATTATCTAGCTTCTATAAATTACTAGATCTACCTACCTATGCTGTCTACATGTCAAGTACATAGTTTTTATCGCTATAATATCGCTGTGATATATTTGGAAGTGACATTTGATTTATTATTGTTGCAAATACTTTTGAAAACTCAAGTTTACTAAACGACTGTAAGTAAGTAAATAATGCAGTAGGTATTTAGTTCGAATGATGCATATCACTGCAATTTCTGATAATGGCAGATGTATTCGGGCTCAACACGGGCCGACGTAAAATGACACTTTCACTTGCACGTGTGCACGCATGCGACTAACTTATTAATCATTTCGCAAATATTTGAACCCTTTTAATAGCACTATTTGTGAGTGTGCTAAGAAATTGGTTTTAAACCTATTGCATAAAGCGTCTTTAAAGTTAAAAATAGGTATTTATGTTATCAGAATGAAAGTAGGTAAGTATTTACCTATCGTATTATCTAAGCATAATATGCATGAAATATAGCAACTACATAATGAAAACAACCGTAACTAAAATTTTAATTATTGTTAGGTAGGTCTCACCTCACTGTAATTTATTGAGTAGAAATTTATGCAATTCATTAAATCTTATCTACAAATCAATCATGTTTGAATCTTTTTAACGATTCGTTATTTCGATTTGAGAGCAAAGGCAGACATGGATAGCAAATATTCTATGTTTTTTTTATTTATTTGGATACGTGAGTTTTTTTATTTTTTGACACTGTTTCTCGTTTGTTGCTTGTTACAACTGACTGAACGGTAAATTGTTAAAACTACATGATAAACTTTTATTCTGCCTACTACAAATTATAGGCAGAGGCTCGATTCTAAATATAATCAGGATAGTTACGAGTATAGTCAGGATAGATACATTGTTCATGTGCGTGTTAGACACACATTATGTAATATTGTATTGTCGGTGTACATATATTTTTATAAAATTAGTTATTGTTACCACATAAATATTCAAGATTTGGGTTTTTTTAAACAAATATCGTCAGTATTGGATTAGAACAATCTTCCTAAAGGTTGTTTAGCAAGCAATAAAATAAAATACTTACAACGTCTCTCAGCCTTGGAAATTCGCAGTATAAGGGGACACCAATTCGTAAACTAGTGTGACTAGAAAATTCACTTGATATTATTATGTAGGAATCAAATTACCATTAAATAGGGAATTTGATTCCTAAAAATTTGAAAAACGGACTTGGAGCCAAGATATACTATAACATTAATTTACTTGCCGATGCCACAGTTAGAATATACCTACATGCAAAATCACATTTTGCATGTAGGAAAATTTTGTCCATAATTAAATTTTATACCTACTTGCTCATTTCGTTTGTCCTGTATATAAATCTGTATTCTCTTAAAAATTCTGTGACCTGGCACACATTTTTAGACCAACCTTTGCATTTTACGAGCCAGGTTGCCATTACAATCGATTGGTCGGCGCAGGGCGGCTGATAGCAGACTTATCGCAGCCGATAAGCCAAACCCTATTAGATTGTATTAACCTTTTTCTAAAGTAAACAAATGACAACAAGTGTGACAACGAATGCTGAGGTGGTTAATTGCACGAAACGAGAACTCCTGTTTTTACCTGAAATAAGATATTTTGTCACAATTTGCCGGGTTATTTGGTACATGCAATAAGTCCAAGGTGAATTGAGGACACCCCATTATTGATCCTTATTTTTTTAAATCGGTATAGGGTGACCGATACACCTACGAGACTCCTGTAGCAGAGCGCATAAAGATTGATAGATGTGTAAAATTACCTGAAGATAGGTATAACGTTTTCCTAAGTCATTACTGAGATATTAATACTTATGTAGGCGCAGCTGACATGTGCCGAAGTTAAGGTCACCCTAATCGGATAGACAAGACATTCATTGTCTCCACGACATTAAAGCGCAAGTAACTCTCTCTTTCGTCTAACGTAGAAAGCGTAAAATTAACACTTATAAGTATATTGATAAAACGACACAAATTCCGATTACTAATTAATATACATTATTGTTAAGAGCACTGGCTTCAAGCAATAGTAGTTTCAAATTTTTAAAGGAAAAGAAAAACGCTATCATCTGTCGAATCATGTGATAAGGGGCAAGAGATGTAACAAGTGGTGCAGCGTTGGCAGGGGCGATGTGACGGGACCGGGAGGGTGCGATCGATAGAGGCGTCGGGGAGAGTTGGAGGGGTGCCTCCATGTGCCCACGTCAGCTGAGCCTGGCGCGGCGGCGGCGTGGCGCTTGCTTGCCTCCGGCCCGGCCCGGCGACGTAAATAGCTTTAGTCTCCACGCTGCCCACCGCTGCCGCCGATTAGGCTATTCCGTATTCGGAGTGTTTATACAAACTTTTCTAACTTAACCTACATCGAACGAACGACAAAGATAGTTTTTCACATATTATTGAAAAATTAAGTTAAGTATGTGCTAATACTAACGAGTTCATTATAAAAGCGATAAAGTTGCAACATGAAAATGTCATCTTATAAAATATACGCCTAGGCATTCCTTTAGATGGCAAACGAAGCTCTCTTAGGTTCCTCGCGAATGATGATCCAAGGATTCTAAGACAGTTAGATCAAATAATCACTCAGATGCAAAGGGCTCATTTGTCCGTTAACAGTTAACAGGTGCATATTTTTATTTTTAAATCTAAGCTTGAACCTACTGTTGACCTTGTTGGCAAAATTATTCGGATTGTCATAAAAAAATAACCTGATCCTACTGCGGACCTTGTTGGCAAATAATGGTATGTATTGCAAGTTATTTAAAAAAATAAAATTTAACTATTGTACTTACTTGTTCACTGATAGTGAGACGTGACTATTTTATAAGTAAAAAACTATAATAATAATGATTTATGTCAGAATATTCATATTTTTACAATTTATCACTAATATTAAAATTAATATTCGAACAAAAATGTTTTTCAAATATATATTTTTTTACAAAATAAATTCGAGCAAGTAAAAAGTTGACAAATTAACATTTGACCAAGTAATTAAAATGTGAAGGATAAATTCGATAAAGATTGTTTTGGGAAATTAAACTAGAATGAAATGAATAATATTTTGCCAAAAAGAAGGATACTCAAATTTATTATTCATTTATGACAAACGGTTATGCATACCTTAATAATGCATTTTGTGTTTTATCATAAATCTTTAAGTTTAGAACAATTATACATTTATGCTGATTAAAATTATAATAAAGAAAATTAGAGTATGTTAAAATTATTCCAATAAAACCGTTCTGTGTTTATAACACTGCTTAGCATAATTTATGCGAGAAAGCTTTATGCTGAAACTGTTATGACAAACTACACTGTTATGTACATTATGCTGAATAAGATTATGCGATCGCAAGGGCTCCCCATTTGTCCTCCCCTCAGAGCACGAAGAAGAACGAGATAAGCTAAGAAGCCACTACAAGTGGCAAGAGCTCCAGAGCCAGAGCAGTTCGATAGTGGCAGGGCGACAAGCTCAAGGGCGCCCAGAGAGGGCTCTCTATCTCAAAAACTTTTGACCCAACGCACCTTGCGCTATGTTTGTTGTTTATATGTGTAGTTAAAACTTCAGTTTACAGAGACAGGTACCTGAATGCTCTCATCTACTTAAAAATAAA
Organism: Ligdia adustata; assembly: GCA_947049295.1. Taxonomy (NCBI): domain Eukaryota; kingdom Metazoa; phylum Arthropoda; class Insecta; order Lepidoptera; family Geometridae; genus Ligdia; species Ligdia adustata. Next base: position 5,341,058 of record OX346215.1, read on the forward strand.
CCGCAAGCTAAAATAATAACAATATAATTTACATGCAGACGGCGCCGTGCTCGTGTCGCTTTTACAGCAAGAGATTTCTGTTGTATAAATCTTATAAAGATGGTACCGTTGACATGTACTGTAGCATAGAGAAATATTTCACGAACAGTTAAATTATCTGCTCTAAAGTCGATCACGTTTTTTTATCTTTCAAGTCACAAGCTAAAGTCACAACTAAAGTTAGGTCTATATAAACAATATCTTGTTTTATTATGCGCTGTTTATAATGATTCTACATGCTCGGATCGCGACCTCTATCTGCTAAAGTCATTGCATTTTCGTCCACACGTTTATCAATCAAAACAATATGACGCAAACGCCCAAAATAACTCGCGTGATTCTCTTGAAAATATGTTCCAGTGTAGCGATGCGCGGTGCAGGGAAAGCGCGATTTATATCTGTTTTTCATTCATACAAATTACAGAATCGTAAACTAATCCTACCTTGATAATAATGAGTAATGTTTGTATTTAGATTTCATAATAATTGCTTGGATACTTGGTACTCGTGTTTACCACAGGCTAAGTAGTTTACATCTTGTTGAAATAGTAATAACAGAATGCTGAGCACCTTTCAGTAATATCTATAACGGACCGAGATTACAGTGTAGGTACATACTACAATCAACTCTGATAAATACGAGATTATTATTTATTATATCTTTAGCTAAAAAAAATGCTACGCCAGTGCTTGGTATACAAAGTACTTACCATAGGTGCCTATAGCGCTATCTAATAGCCATGGTGGGATAGGAGAGGTTTTTTAAAAATATAATCAATTTAAGAAAATTTACATAATATACCATTACAATTCAAAATAAGAGACAACTCGTATTAATATTGCAAGTAATGTTTTGTTTCAGAAAATTCATTTACATATTTGTCTACAGCAATGTCACAGATACGAGGCTAAAATGTTCATTTTGCTTGGAGCCAGCTCGCATGATAATTGTCTCAGTATAAGCAGTAGGCAGACAGCAATTGAAATATCCCGACTGTTTAAAAAAAAACTTTTCATTGTTCGAGGCGAAGCGCACCGCGATGCCTCATGTTTTCCTGTGTCGCACTGTCGCACACAATGACCGAGTCGGACATTACTTCTCTATGTACTCGATACAATCAACATCGCGTGCTCATCCAACTCTCTACATTAACAATTACATTTGCAGTAAAAATCTTAGCGAACAGCGACAATTGTTTCGTATTATGTGCGTGAAGCCATACATTTTTAACGATGTATAAAAATTGCCTGTAAGTACTTAAAAATTGGTAACGCAAGTTTTTGTTTGAACTCCCTACACTATACACAAGTTACTTTGTCGTTATCTGTCGAGTGGGTCTGTAATGGGTTTATCCTGTTTATGTTTTAACACCCCTGGTGGGTAATACAATTCTTCAAACTTCTTCACAGTTAAAATTCGTATGAGTAATCGCTAGGTGCTTATGTGTTACGATCTGAGTAATTTCCATATGCCAACTGCATATGGAAAATGTTCAACAGACAGATGAATCACCTCCGACTTTAGTAATAATGTTAGAAGCTTAGCTATTTATTATGTCAGTTATATTTAGTAATCAGTATATTTACTACAATTATCACAAATGTGTAGAACACGTGTCCGGCAACTAAGTTGTGAATAGTTGAATACTTGATTCAATTAATTGTAAGCAACACACATGCCACTTAAGAGCACCAGTAAATACGCAACTGTTTAGCAAATGCGTTATATAGTTTCAGATACATTTTTATGGGCATTTTTCCTATCAATAAACTTTACTCCAACGTTGAGAATAAAGAAGTTACTGTAGATCACGATCGATGAATTCGGGGCTCTGTGAATGCCGGTTGTTATACCTGAAACCTACCAAAAGCATCAGTCTATTTTGAATTCTTTTAATGTGTGCCTATTATAGCTTATGTATTACGAGTATATGTACATATTATGTTGCTGCTGTTTACTTGTCGTCTTATAGTTGTGATTAGGAACAAAATGGAATATGTGCTTTTGGGCGAAATTGCAATAGAGATTGTGCAATCTCAATCAAATCAAATTCAATGTACGAGTATGTAACGTACAAGGATAACTAACGATTGCGCTCATTTTAAAATTGCCACATCAATAGGTAGCTTTAGACCGTATTATCTCGATCAACTGGCTAATTGTGTCCATCTTTGGTTAATTGCCTAAAACTAATTATATTACCAGTGATAACGTATGGATGCCGCGTTACTGTTAAATCATTTAGCCTCTTGTGCTATGTGATACGACTGAGTATCAGCTGGCGAACAAGTAGCATGTCAAGGCCTCGCTCACGTAGGTCCGTCTGGCTATAATGTCTTCCATGGCTGAGTTCATCGCCTAAACTATTTGCGCTGTAGGTACGACGTATTTAAATTGCTGTAGCTGATGCTTACGACGGCGACGCTGCGGGCTTCGGTGTCTACTTCATAGAGTTCATACAAACACGACAATATAGGGGCCGGCCGAGTGCACAGAACGTATGAGCCACACAATGTAATGAAATCCTAAGAACGGTAAAACTCAATAGCGGTATCTCTAGTAGGTAGGTGTTGCAACACCTACCTACTCGCTATATTAGACCAACATTTTTTAAATTTACTTTACTATGCAAATTGCAATCTTAAATGTCGTGTGTATTGGCTCTACTGACATCAATATTGCAACGATTACATAAGATACCCAACATTTGAAAGGCTAGGTATATCAGCTGTCGATTGGTTTGGCATTTTAATTCTACCCATTTCATTATATTTATTCACCCTACATTGTTACCGTGAATACCTATAACTTAGATACTTACAGCGTGTAAGTAGCTTGTAATGGGTTCGATCCATACCAATATGTACGCTAGGAATGCTAGGCAATGAGTAAGTAAGCTGAGAACGGGTATGCGTAAAACTGAGTATCTAGTAATTAAAAGGTTGACAGCGAAGGCCGCAAGTTCCGCATGGTGTTGCAATCCCTACTCGCGAGCGCGGTGGCGTAGCGGCGCAGGCGCAGCGGGCCGCTCACCTCGCCTCGCCGCCGCCGCTGCTGGGTCACGCGTACCTTCGATTCCTTTCTAAAGTACTTTCTACGTCTTACACACATGTACATATAGCTTGCACTTCCGAGCTTCGTTTTACCTTCACGCTTTTCCGCTATTCTCATCTTCTCATTAACGCCTATCGAATTGCAAAGCGAAATTTTCCATGCTGGGAGTGTTGTAGGCGGATGCGATCCCTCTCTACATAGTTCGTGGTCCAGTTAGGTGCTGTGGTGTGTGTGCGGTGTGCGCGTGCATTCTACATCAGCCGGCATTCCGATGAATGCGCGTCATCCGCGATTGTGCTTCGATGCGTTCGCTATTTAGGAGTCGTGCTGACTACATCGGGCCCCTTTGTTCTTCGATCTTAATTGCAACGTTGTGATACGTTGAAATGTTTAATGCATCACATTTTACTCTTCACATTGTGAAACAAATCATAAATCGTTTGTCGAATGAGAGATATTAAAAAGAAATCGAAAGTGAAGCATTAGTTACACAACTCTATTGTCCTAACTGACGTTCTCTGGCGGAGCCGCGTGGCGCGCTGGTATAATTTGGTATCGTGTTATCCATTTGCAATTCTCGGGCAGTAAACCTATAGAGTCCCGTCAACTGGTACTTTAATTAGAGCCGATGGCGGTATAAATCGTAGCGCACGTCGGTCGTCGAGTTAGAAAGTGCGCGTGATGTAACAATGCGCTTCGGACTCTGCTCCAGATCGTGACTGATGTGATAGTTCCACCCTTCGCGGCTCGCTGCCTTCCTTTTTTCTTTCGTATGGAATTTAATGTGAGGTCAACGTAATATGTCAATTTTTAGTAGGTGTATATGTGTGCACAGATTGAAGGATAATATAATGAAAGCGCAACATACTCGTATCAATTTCCTAATCTGCATACAGGTGCGATATGTCGATCGCGAGGTAATGAATGATACCATGTGGTAGATGGCAGAGTCAATGGGTATAGGACTTCCGGATGGATGCTCTGAATGAGACTCGTGCTACGCCAGGTGACACACACCTACACTCGCCATGTTGGTTGCGTAAACAAAAATGTACCTGCCTTTATCGAGCCACCGCATCGGCATTCAGAGCACTTGTGGCTCTGTGAGTTTTCACAGATACCTAGTTAAATACCACATATCGAGATATGTAATAACACCCTATTTACATCAATACGGGTTATTTGAAATTAGATAACGGTTTGTTGTTCTGCAGTATTCGTCACAATGTTGGTTACATTGGAACATATACTGCAAAACAACAAACCGTTATAGGGAACAATTATAAATATATATCTTTTTGTGGGTGTATTAAAAATATGTTCTTTAACTTCATATACAGGTATGCTTCGTTATTGTTATATGAATAACGCACAGATTATAATGCTGGTAAATAAATAGTATGTATTACTATCCCATCATTATATGTAGGTACACCTACCTACTCCCATTTTAGGCCCGCTGATGTTCTGCATTCACATCACATCAGCATAGTGGCTTAGTACACTTATTTTCTGATACAGCTTTTTGATAACATGTGTCCTATTACGGGTAATAAACATATTTTTTTGCGGTTTTGCGTCATAAACACTCGTTGCCAAGTCGTGCGTCAAACATTGCTTGATTTTGAGACGACGATAGTGGCATTCAGGGGGATTATTTCCTCTGAATTTTATCGTATTGTTCCCTTGAAGAATACGATAAATAAAATACAAATTAAACTGTAGCCTTATTATAGGTAGATCGTCTAATGAGATTTCTTTCAGGCAAACAACTAATAATAGTTAATAGCGCAATATAGCTGAACTGGCTTAGTTCAAGAAAACGACTATCGTAAAAGAAACATTAGGTACTTCAATCTTAAAAAAATGTCCTTATTTTTGAAGAAGGTACTCGGAGCTGAAAAGTTTTCATATATAAACAATATATTAAAAACTTTAAAAAGAGGAGCTTCTTAATTTGTCGAAGCCTTTTTTATGTATGTTCCCACGTTACCAGAGACGACTGACTAGACCGTTTAAAAATATTTTTTGTTCAAAAGGTTATATTTGCCAAATAGTCCTAAATAAATTTCATCAAAATCAGTTTAGTAGTTTTTTTTTTATAAAAATTACTTTTAATTTTCTTCGAGTAGGTAGGTGACATTTTTGTGACGTTTTTGCCTGCCGAATTGGTTTTAACTTTTCTGTCAATTACCTGTGCCAAATTAACTACGAAAAATAAATTTACGCTTGCAATTTACATCGTCGTCGACCGCCCGCCGTTCTGTCCCTTCTAAATTGTCATAATTCATTCATCATTCATTCATCATTTTTAACCCTGACGCAAAAACGACGGGGTGTTATAAGTTTTTACAAATGTCAGAGGGTATCCAAAATTTTCAATTTTTCTTGTTTTGTTCACTGTAGGTGGTGCACAACAAACTCCCAATTTCACGACCCGCACAAGATAAGTGTGTTAGCCTACATGGTTATTATTATAACACAAGCTTGTAATGTTGAAACACGCAATTATCGTGTGCTTGCTATGGTTTAACTACGATGTGAACGTACTTTAACAGCCGTGAACTTGAAAACGAAATCTGTTCTAGAATCTAAATTTGTGTGATTTGGACATATGAAGTTGTTTGCGTAATGTAACTATGTATATTGTTACAACTCATTATTTTAATATTTACCTATGCATTGATAGAGTCGTGTTGATTTTTATTTATTATTTTATTGCGCTACATACTCATAATAAGATAAATAAGTAGATGTTAAACTTATAAATTATATAAACAAACAACTAAATATTTCTTTGATATCCGTTTCGCACAGTGGCAAACCAATCCAGATGTGTTACCATAAGCTTGGTAGGCGAGTCCTATAAGTAAATACATACAATAGTAACGCAGAACTTATTTCTGTAATAAGACTAGCCAAAATGCCTGTACAATTTTGGATCTCTTATAAACTTTTGTATGGCGCAAAATTGAACACGTACATAATTTCGCCAAAAAATTTATATCGTGATAATCATCTAGATAAAAAAAACACGTTGTTGTGACAAAATGACCAGAACGTACTTATAGGCAAATATGTATAGGTATTTTGACAAACTTCGTCAAATCTTCACGGAATGGACGACGCGTCGTCCATTCCGTGAAGATTTGACGAAGTTTGTCAATTGCTGCCCAGCAAACTAAATTCTACGGTCTACTTCCTTCTCAAATTAGTATTTACCTTATTGCATTAATTATTTAATAACACGAGGTACACATGCTCTTGAACAACCAAGAGAGGCAGTGTGTCTTAAAGTGTACATTTAGTCCACGGTACAAATAAATGCCAATAAATACCAACTTTTAAATGGAGAACTATCGATAAAGTCGATATACCCTGACTGGTTTTGACAATGGTACTCGATCAATATCCAAGTCTAAGCCAGCAATCTAGATGAATGAGGAAAATTATTGCTATGAAAAAGTGAGTCGCATCTTACAATGTAAAAAATCTATGATAGCCAAATACTTCTTAGATTAGATTTAAATTGATATGTACGAGTACATATCAATGTCAAACAAACTGAAATGATAGGGCCATTAAATTCCAATAATAAAAACAATTCCTAAGACATATTTCGAAATTGAAGTTCATCGCTAGTGAGCAGACGCAATTAATTGTCTTTATATCGTTTTAAATCAAGCGGTGGAGTACTTCTGCGATCTGTCCCCAACTGGTTTATTGACATTCAGTCCGGTTAGCACAAACAGAAATGAATCTTAATTCTCTAGAATTGTTGCGACTGCTTCAATATTCAAAGAATTTATGTAGTCGTGATTATTTACTCTCTCATAAAACGAATTTGCATGAACAAATACAAGGATAATGTACCTACATGCAACTGAAATGAAATGCGTTTTAAGATTGGAATGTCTAGGTATATCCAAAATGTTATTCCTCAATAATTTTTAATAGTCACTCGCAACTTAAATTGGTGGTGGGTAACATCAACATCATCTTTGACCGGCTGAATAAAACAGAAGCCGAGCTAGGAGCTACATCTGTGTGAAATTTTAATGAGCTTTGGTAAAAATTTAATAAACTTTTTTCGAGCGGCGCCGCCCGGCGAGCTGTTCCTTGCTCGTTATTATTACCATCATTTTTCGCGGCATCTTTCGCGTGCTTTGTTGTACCACAATAAATCTCGTTTAGTTATTTAAAGGCTTTAAATTATCAATAAATACAATACGTGTATATTCTGATGTTAAATTACAAGCGTGATTTAATTGCATAATTTTGTTTAACGGACGTAATTTTACCTAGCCTCTGGGAGGGCTTCAGGGTGCGGGTTTCGTCCCTACAAACTTGTAATTATTTCCATATAAAATACATCCTGATATTTTGAAATCGAACATGCACGTATATCGCTCTTGGTTTCTGCCCCACGTGAGTTGGTTCGCTTTCTCTACACAAATCACAGATTTCATACGTGTAGAAGTAACACGAAACCAATTAGCTGAGTTGGAGTGGAGGAGGCAATGGGAGTAGTTTTAAATAATTACGCCACTGAGTACATTGTATGTCGCCACTACTGTCTTGAAAATCATACAGTAGCAGGTTAATTGCTGTAGGAGGGGAACAAAAGCCCATGGTAGGGAGCGACGTATACCTACTATACGAGTGGTTGGGTTGTGTATATGTAGCTTGTAACTCGTCGTCGCTTTCGCGTGAGATCTACACCTGTGCACTAGACGACGACGTACCTAGCTACAATTACTATAAAATTAACATATTTATGCTTATTGCACATTCATAGCGGTGGCATGTCTGTACGAGTGATGGTTGTTCGCAAGTGAATAATGCAGCTTAGATAGGTTTCGTAGAATGCGAAACCTATCTAAGAACCCCTACATATTTTGGTAGGGCATAACCCTACTTTGTGTTTCTTTTTTTCGTTTCTACTTTACGTTTCAACCCAGGAGTATTTCAGCAATAGCATAAGAGAATGAGCCTAATTAATGTAACTTATTTACTAATTCAAAAAATCCTTTTGAACGAAATCTTGAACAGTTACCGCTTATTTCTGTTTCATTTTATAGAGGATAGTTGCCATAGTTGGGCAATGTCTGCAAATATTTGCGCTTCACACAAACGGTATGCAATTCAAACGAATTTCTGCTTAGTGTAGAAAATATGAGCTCTTGCACCATACCCGCATATCGTCTGACAGGAAAACCTAATTTGTGCATGCAGATTGTAAACATTTCAACATTTGCAATTTTGGTTATCGATCATGAATGCTCATGTAAATACGACTACGATTATATAGGTAGAACAATTAGCTGTCGTCACTGGTGCCATTAATCCTGGAATTCCTGCAAAGAGATTATAGTAGATATTTTATGTATTAACCAACTCATCTAACATCGATTCAAAAGGACAAGATCTATGAGATATATTGGGTATAAGCGTTGTTTTCCGCCGCCCACGCCCGTAGTCCGTTGTCCGATTAATTCTATGAACGAAGGATTTGCTCGCAAGATCGTACGGCTTATTTGATGTTTATCGTTGTCACAGCTGAGATGATACACTTGAAACAAAGGGAGAGTATTCTGCGATACAATTGTGCTTCTGCTACGAATAAGTTGTTATTTTTTGAGGTCATAACTCGAGACCCTAACATAATCAAAGTTTACCTCAAAAAATTCTTTATATACTGTTTATGTAGCACAAATTGTACCGCTGAAAGGTTCCTCCGGCCATTCAATAGCAGAAATGTATTTACTTAGATTTCATGAAAAATGTTGCGCAACAAGACCGTAACATACTTTATTTCTTTCTGGGTCCATTCAAGCACATCGCGTGTCGAATGGCCACTATTAAGGGCTGCTAATTGACCAGCTCGGATACAATGGAGATACGCAACCGACATTAATACTTACCATGCGATACGCGGATCGACGACAATACCCATATGCGTGATTTATTATAGCCACAACTTGTTTCACAATTTTTACTACTACTCGTAAATGCAGTTTCTAGATTTCAACTTGAAATGCTTAATTGCTTTGCTCTAAAGTTCCCCAGTTTTGTGTTGTTCTACAGGTTTCCTCAGTTTTATTCGCGCTAAGTAAGAATGATGTGTTTGTATATATACGAGTATATTTACCTACTAAGGTCAAGGGAAAACAGGAACGGCAAAACCTTAAATTTTGTCCAATATTTGTCTGCCACATCTTCCATTGGCAGCTATTTAAGAATCCATTGTGGTATTTTTATCAGTCTCAGTGTTGTTGAGGTGTTCGAGACGCCTGGGAGGAGGGGGGAGGCGTAGGTGTCGCTATCTGTCGGCCGGCGGAAGAGGCGCCATATCCTGCGGAAGATAAGCGCTGAGCCTCATCTACTACAGCGTCATAGCCACTCGATTGCGACCTGATTATTCTACATCACAGCTACAGCATTTGACAGATTTTCTAGCTTTTATTTTTTAGGTTGCGAGTAATCTAAAAGATAGAAACGTTATGTAGCCTGATTACACATCTACTCCACGATCCAACTACGACTTGCAACTTCAAAGATTCTAGGCTCCGAGTAATACGCCGGTGACTTGATTATGTCATTGCCTAATTAAACAGGAAATTGCTTATACCAATATTTTATATAATATTATACATTATGTCCGTGGACCGGAACAGCGACTTGAAGTTAATGTAGAATGCATCTGTCATGTCATCTGCGTCTTATATTTGCCAACTCATTAGCATCCGCAACAAATACGGATGATAACCGATTACAATTCGCTATTATTCGCATCAAAACCAGGCTCTATGCAAATTCCATCATTTTTTCACTGCAATTGCGTGTGCGCATTGCGCTGTGTAAATATTGTACGCGGCATAGTTTTCGCTCCATTTATCGTTATCATGGCGGTGATTTAAAATTATACATGTTATTTACAACATGTGCAAGATCGCCGATAGATAGCGGCGTATAATATCATCTGTCCGTTTATCTCGCTTTGTTATTATTGTGCTGCGTGAGTCCGTGTCGTGTCATTTCACGAACACATGATGAGCTGGGTTCTGGCAGAGAAGATATTATAATTCAACGTTTAAAAGGGACCTCGCCTCCCACCTATCGAACTTTCCTCACCGCACACCTGATTTGCAGTTGATTTCAAGGAACGTATTGCAAAGGGCGCCTAATAATTGTGCACGTATGTTACGGTCGTCTTGTACTGTTTGCAGATTTGAAAAAAGACATAAGAAGCGTCAAATGTATTAGTAATCCTGATTTTGTTAATTATTTTATCTGTATGAATGCCTACTATTTATTATGTGACTTGTAATTCTGCGAACAATTCTACCGAGTACCTACAAAATTTTGCAACTACCTTATCTCGACAATTTGTTAACCGATTTCAAACGTTTGCAGAATTACAGAAGTACTAACGCCTCGCTCGGCTGGTCACTTTTTCATAAGAACATTCAGACGTACCTATATACGAATGAATGCAAATTGGGCCACCGTGAAGCAGAGACGCTTAGATCATTCAGTCTGTCCAAGACGTACTCATAGACACACAGCGCGTGCACAGAAACGACATCTGTGTGCTGTGTGTGTTCTAGCCAGTGTTTTCCCTGTGGTTCTGGGGAAATACTAGTTGCCTACTACAAAGTGTTGTGCCTTATCTCAGGAAACGGTGTGAAGTCGGTTAAAACATCTAAAACGAAGTTAAAAGACGTTGCGACAACTTAACTTAAAATAACTTAGTTGCATCATACACGCTGATAAGTTTGTCCTTTTCCATAGTGTTCCAAGTCTTTTGATAAATTTGTCTTTGGAATAATTAAAGATACCTCTATCACTAGTTCTAGCGGTCATATCTTGCTTAATATTTGCGAATTTTCTTGGCGTTTCGAAGAGATGTTACGATTTGACATGTGTAGAGTTTTTGATACTCTCCAGCCTAATTAAGTATGAATGTGCAAGTTCTCATCTAAGCCAAGAAGCTCTTAAGCTGTACCGAAATTCATCAACATTATAGAATAGTTATGTTATGGCTAATACAGTTGGTCAATTGAGTGGAACTATCGTAATTCCATCAATATTCTTTTCATATATCAGCAAAAGAACTTGTGTACTAGCGCATAAGGTGTAGTTTTGTTTTGATGTTTTTGTCATCGCTGCGTCTAGTACTTGATTGGCGGGGGTCGATGCACGGCCTCCGAACAGGCAAACACCACAACCACAGATGAGACCATTGTTACAGTCCACAGATTATTCATAGTGACTTCCAGCCGGCCTTCCAATCTACAGAATGAAATTACACGATACGTCAATCTCACCACAAAATAATTTGAAAGTAGGTACCTACATTTTATTTTTATCCCCAAGTGTTTTGGTTTGGCGTGTGTTCGATTTATTAAAATTTTACTAGTACTACATGCCACGTGATAAGTAAGACGTAGGTGTATTCCGACGACCAAAAACCGTTATTGTAGGTATGAAAAATTTACATTAATTGTAGCCATGTCGGACTACCATTCACATATGTCGTTATCAGCTTGTTTATTACAATGCTCTATATTTAGAGCCATCTTCGTTGTACAATGAATAAATTATAATTAACACAGTTAACAGCTACATTCACAGTACAATTAGATCGCAGTAATCATTACAGGAAAGTACTAATGAATAATTGTGCAGATACAAAGCTAACTTGTGTGGGTGTATGTTAGTTGTTTGCACGTATGTGTACCTACATATAGACTCCGTTAAATTTCCGAATTTGGGTTTTAAATTAATTATTTAAACAAACGCGGCGTGGACACGTAGGTAGGTACGTAACTACATTCTGAATATAGATGTAGGTACCTATCTTCATAAAATCAAAACCCTCCTCAATTTCTACGCGCTAGGAGTTGCTTATTGCGATGAAATGAAAAATGTCAGCATGTAAAGTAGGTTTTGCTTGCTTCGATATTATTGCTATGGTGGTTTTAATAATGATTTAATTGTCTTAAGGAGAGTCATTGTCTTTTAATTAGAGCGCGTCTACGTCATGGCCCGACTTCGGTTATGTCGAACCTTGTTTGCTGAATGCTTGCAGAAAGTACTTAGGTATGAATGATTACTCTTTTTATTGATACCATATTGTGTTCTCCTTTATTATATTGCTACGTTAAATAAATAACAAGATTTGACATGGGTGTAGTTGTGATGTTGCTGTTTTAAGTGTTACAAGTATAGGGAATACAAATTCAAAAAATACATTCTAAAATATTCAAATTTTTTGCTTTTATTATTTCAGTAATTTTTTTGATAGAGTAAGAGTAAAATCGGTGCAATTGAACTGTAAAGTTTGTTACCTCCATGAGAATATATTTAAAAAACAAAAATATACACACCACTTACCTAAACATTAAGTGTAGTAAATATCATAATCTGTGTGATTGTAAAGTTGTTTTCTGTAAAAAATAAATATATTTCTATTTACTTTAAAGCTTTTTACAGGCTGAGAATCGGTTTATTTTTTCGAAGTAAATAGTTCCCAGATAACTCTGAATTCTCTGAGCAGTTTTGGCCTCGATCCAGATATAGTCGATGGAGTTCAAGTGTATGTCTATTTCCGACTTATTAATTATACCCTGCTACGCCTGGCGCCTCTAATCTCTTCACTACAGTTTTCGGGCAGGTCCAGAGCCTTTGACATGATCATTGGTCTCTTTTAACAACCGGACACTGAATCCGAAGTAACCTATATAACAATTTGTTGCGTTATGCCAAACGTCAAAGTTTATTTTTCTGTGGAGTTAATTCGAATTACTAAAAACACAAGAAAATATTTTTCTGATTTTAGACGACAGAGGCTAATACATACTTTGATTTCGGGACTAGTCTTGTAGTGGTGCATGTCTGTCGTTCATTCGTATATATACGCATATACGAGTATATGTGGCATCAATGCTGCACATCCTCTCTAACAGGAAAGATTTACGTATACTAGACGAAAGGCACTTCTATTTCTTTATTTCTTTGGACACTCCATCTAATAAATGCACACAGTTATCCACTTAAAATGGCCTAATTAATCGTCAGTCATTTAAGTTCAGGCAGGAGCACCTTGCGTTAAATTATTACTTCAGTTAAGGTAGTACCAATGTAATTGTAACAGTCAGTACAGAGCCCTAACTTTATTGTAAGCTAATGCATTGTCCCACGATAGTATAATTACAGGCTAATGGGAAGGCTGAGAGTAAGCGTGAGTGAACTTAAGTGCAATTTGCCACGTACATATACGTAACGTATCTACGAATATAAGATAATTCACAGATATTTGAAGGTTTGAATGCAGTTATATGGACTTGGAGAGCGCGACGTATGAAGATTGCATTTGGATAGTTTCTTTGAAAATTGAAAAGAAAACTATGAAAACTCCGCTGCATAGTTAAATCTGCTATGAATCCAAATTGTTCATTATACATAAACACAATAAGCTACAACTTATAATGAACTTTAAAGATCCCGTCAAAAACATTACATGTACAAAAGTTAACAAGTCTCGTAGTGCACTTTATACGCCGTAAAAAATTGTGAAATCGAATGTTTGCCAAGTCGTTTAATTCAGTACTTACCTAATATATAGTAGTGACTATCCAACCACTTTGTCATAAATTGAGAAATTGTTAGTTGGCTACCATAATTTAATAGTAACCCTCTGCTTTGCTCTAGTATTCATTACTGACAAGTTTGGACGGTAAATGTATTTAAATCTACTTATTATATTCAGAAATTGCTAACTTCTGCGCTTAAATGACCGTATGTGAATTGGTTCTGCACAAAGTCCATCAATGCACTACGAGAATTGGGACATGCCTTGACACGGAAGTCAATATAGAGTATGTATAAATAATTGATGGAGTCAGGCGTTACTTTGCGGAAATCCATTTATAATAAGATGGTATATACAAAATATTTAGTGTTTTTCCGCCTCGTCTTGATGTCAGCGTGAGAAATCGAAAAATATCTTTTTGTTTTTATGGTGTGGTTCCTCCTCACCACCGCCACACCTCACCTTATTATTTCTCTTTCTCTCAGTATCCGACTTCCTCGACACGTGTTTCGCCTTAGCACAAGGCATCCTCAGGTGATGTTGACTCTTCAAGCGCTCGCCCGAAAATAATAAGGTGAGGTGTGGCGGTGGTGAGGAGGAACCACACCATAAAAACAAAAAGATATTTTTCGTATACCATCTTAGTATGTATAAATCTGGGGGTACGGCATATATAATATAATACGTTATGTATATTTGAAACTGCTTGAAAAGAATGCTTTATTTTATTAAAAAATATTTCAGAAGTTTAACCAAGTGTAATAATAACTAAGTAGTTACATACGCTGTTTACGCGAACTTCTCTGTATCGCTTCAATTAATCTAATTCGCAGTTCAAAATCATAATACTGCTATCTTTTACAAAAAACGCTGAAATTTATGCTGACATAAATTATTCAAGGATCGAAGCGCAGGTACAGCTAGTATCTAAATAAGAGTGTCTACTGAATAATTGACTGGTTCTAGCAATAATGTTCGTTGACGAGCAATAGGTGGTAGTGCGTCAATGCGTGGGCGCCGCCCGCCCGCGGCTGGTGCCGCCCGGGAGCTGTGGGCGGACGCTGCGCCGCCCGGAGGCTGAACTAAGGGTTCATGTACCCCACGCATACAATCTATTTTTGCATGATTATTTTTTGTACCTTTATTGCGGAAGGTATATTTGGCTTCCTTCGTACATATTTCATATAATTTTCTATTGTTGGATAGTAAAATTTAACTGTATTAGTTAATTGTTAGACAAGTAGAAAGGATGTTAAGGATAGAAAACCCGGGAATTAACGATTAAATGTAATTTTGATGTGGTGTAATATCGCATACATATCTTTAGCCCACAAAATGCCAGTAAGTTGTCGATAATTAACTGCTAAAATCATAAGCGAAAGCGGCCCACTCAATCCATTTTCCTGTTCTCCGTCAGTCAAACAGCTACAACTTCACCTTGTAAAAAGCAAGGCGTACTGTGTCCCATTGTCTGTTTACTTGTGTTGTGGGCGGTAGGTAGTCCTTGATCCGTCGTGGAGTCGGGCGCGTATCGACCGAGCGCCCGCCGCCCGTCGTGGCGCCCGTGCCAGCTGACTACCACTTAACCGGCCGAAAATGACCCATTCCAAGCGCTTGACAGCACCTTAGTCTCATGGCGACATGTTGCTTTGACTTTCATACGATAGGATATTGAGAGTAGACAACGATATTTGCGATTTTATATTGCCATGAAAAATTACAAACCATAATTGTTATTAATGGTTTACGAGTTTCGAGAAAACGAGATTATTAGCACATTATTTTCATATCAAAATAACTAGTTGTTGTTGTTGTTAATTTTTTTTAATGTGGTATGATTATTTAATGGGCTGGGTAAAGAAGTTTATAAACGAATTTATCATTGTAATGTTGTACATGAACAACACAAATGCACAATAAAAGTGTAATTTGTACCTATAGGTATCTGCCACTGACAAGTGATGAGTCAGTCTCGCTCTGCTGAACATATAATGATCACATTCGTACTGAAAAACTAGAAATATATATGATATAAGTACGGGTATGGACACGTCACGCTGCACGCTGGGAAAACTGATACATGATAACAACAATTACGCATTTCACAACCAACGGTTGCACTATATTTAGTGAAGTATTAATACTACACGAACAAATCTATCTTCTGTACATTTTTTATGTCACGATGGATGTAATGACTGTCCTGTATACAAGTGAGTATAGTACCTACCTTCTTTGTGTTGACCTTTATTATAATTGGAGGGTACTTATTATATAATTTGAGAGTGAATGTAGGATATATTTGAGCTGTCTGTGGTTTTAAATTACTTATTAAGATTTTACAAGTAAATAAAACCAATCTTAAATAATTTTAATGAGAAATTTCCAAAAATCTATCAAATACCCTAAGGTCTGGAATGTAAAGAAAATTTATTATTCTCCCTTTAAGAATACGCCAGCAAACTCACTATTAGATACCAGTGTCTTTACTTAGCAACGAATAAGCTATATAGTTAGTGATACTTTGTAATAAACGTGGCTATGTTCGTGTCGCTACCGTCGGCGTCGCGTCGTCACCGCTCACATTTGCCTGTAGATAGGCACCAATGTAAATGAGTTCTTGGAACATTCCGTCGGCTCAGATTCCTTCTTTAGCGATTCCGGCGTTTGGGAATCCCACAACCTTCACTTCACAGTTATCGGCTGCAAAACGAACAAAACGATTAGCTGTCTCATTCGGTTAATATTTTTCTAGATACATTAAACTACATTAATAACTTTTTCTCTGTGGACATTTGTTCCGAAAATCGATTATTAAGCCATCCAATAAGTCTTATGATTGCAACAAGTTTAGTTGTGGCCTTGAGTTATCGTTAGTATATTTTAATTTTATTTAGTCGTTATACCTAATAGGTAATGCTTTCGATCGATGCGTGCGGTGCGCGTGCGTCAGAGCCAGAGATTCCATTTCAATTAGGCTCTACCCACCATTGCTGATAGGAAATCATAATACCCACATACTTTTGCCAAATGGCCACGTCCTTTTCACAAAATCAATACAGCCCCGGCGAATTTGCGATTTTATCCTATCAGAGAATATATACTATGCTACTATTTGATTATATTCTTTTGCGGTTCATATTGCGGTTTTGTTATTACCGAGCTAATTAGTGTTTATTGCTGACACCCGAGTAGGTAACTGTTTCATTACATTGTTTACAATTTTCAATTTGATTACCTTTTATGTTAAAAGGTTAAGGCGAACATTCCCAAAAAGGCACTTGTCGTAGCTCGAGTGGTTCGCATGATAGGTTCGTGTGATTCTTTTATCAGTGGCGTTCATAAAGTGGGCAAGTTTGGAGAACCCTGCAATTACCCTGTATATGTAGGATTAATGACGTGTGTAGTTACCGTAATGAGGGCTGAGGGCACAAGTGGCGTACGAACGGCCGTGACCTCTCAAGGAGCGTGAATACCTACTCATAGAAGCCCGCCTTAGTCCGTCCATTGAATACATAAAACACGTAGTAGATAGATACGTAACATAGCTTGGCCCTATTTACATAACGCAGGAGTGCTAATGGCGTTCGCCATCACTTCACTCCTCTAGAAGCGTTTATTCAATTGAACCAGATCGAGAGCAATAGATTAATGGCTTAGGAATTCTTAGGCATGTGTATACCAACAAGAGGGCAGTGGGTGACCCTACAGATAACCCTCTTGTTATGAAGTTAAGTGTAGGACTAAAGTAGTCTTTACCTAGAATAGCGACAAAGTAAAAAGCTTTCTAAGAACAGGCTATAGTGTTGTGGTAAGGGTTCATAGCACACTACACACACACACACACACAACACGACTGATTTATTTATAAACAGTAAATTTTCGAGGAAATGTGACACACATAGGCGTGGCGCGTGGGTGAGTACCTACCTACTGCAAAATAAAATTTAAAGGTAGGTAAAGTGGCGAATTGTGGATGATATTTGAAATAGTTATTTAAAATTGTAATTTTTAAATATAGATTCATGATTAGTGTAATTATAGTAGCGAAATACAGTATTTGTCATATTATTATACAGTAATTTGTATTTTTGTAAAGATGGACAGAATTATTATATACAGTAATTATTTCTTGTGATTATCCGTACTAAATTATACTCGTATGTACTGAAAGCAGTCCACCCACTTAGTTGCAGTCGTCCCGACCGACAAGTGATTTTATTATTTGTCTGTAGCTTTCAATCACTGCTCGTGTGTGACTGCCCTTTGCTTCTACACGCAGTTTTCTGTTCTAGTATATTCGATTTAGGCAGTGTCATATTTAGTAAACTTTTCATGGTTTTAATTTCAAGATATATTCATAGTAAGTTTTTCGAAGGTGATAATGAGTGACGACCATACTGACGATTGAAAATAGAAAAGAGAATTCCGTAAGTCACGCTGTATATGCATTTATATTTTTTGAGTCAAACAAGATTTGCACATACCTAAGTAAGGGGTTAATTTGTGATGCTTAATGAATTATACATAACTTTATCACTTGCTATCACTGATTACAACACAAAGCATCTACGTCCGAATTTTAGGCTTAATGTCCGTAAAACCCAAGAAGTACAAGAATTGTGGCGTATCATACTGCAGCACCACAATTCTGGCTGAAATCCCGTCTACGGCTTAGAGGCAGCCGTTAGTATATGTCTGCACTATATATAACTGTACGGCGTCGTAATCTTGATTACGGCATGTTAGAAAAAATCCTCGTACCCAAAAAACCTGCAGAAGGCTAGTACTGATACCTTAGTAAGTACCTCTATTACGTAAGTAAGTATTTACCTATACTTTGACTGTAGCTATGTTCGACCCAGACAAGGTTAGGTAGGATACAATTCGGATTATGAATAGTAGTAATGATTGTTCTGATTGTAAATTCTAGCTCATAATAATATTCATGAGATTATAAACTGCACTTTACAGTGGATGAGTAAGCGTCTTCAGTACCTAAGTCTTCAAGGTTACTGCGCTTATTTTTATTCAAAGTTCATAGCGAAATGGTAAACAAAGCTTAGGTACAAGGCATTTAGCCGGAAAATGCAGCATTAGCGGAGAATATATTATCCCGTCAAAAACAAAACATATACAAAAATGCACAAGTCTAGCAGAGCAGTGTTTCTGCCGTAAAAAAGTTATGAAATCGAATGTTAATCAAGTGAGTTAATTCAGTACTTTCTATGGGATCTATGGGAGCAACTATCCAGCCAATTTGTCTTAAATTGAAACCTTGTTCGTTAGCTAGTAACATTTTGTAGTAACTATATATACGAGTATGTTATATTATATTAAGAACTATTCATTTCTTTAATAAATACAGTGACTGAAACTGTGTTCGAAATATAAGTATTTTGTAATGCGAATGCTTCGGTTATTTGAGAGCTTGTTAAAAATTTAACTAATATAGGTCATACGTCAATAATATAGGTAGGTACTAAATATTTGCAGAATCATCTCGGTATAATTTTAGTTTAGCTAGGGGAATCCCCGAATTATTAAGGTAGTTGCATAGTTTTCAGGTATTATACCTACTTTATTGCTGGTTTGGTATTTCCATTACGACGTAGTTTTCAACGTAACTTGCAAAACGAAATTATTCCAATATTTTCCCTTATTTGCTAAACGAATAAATACCCGGCTCACACGGGTTTTATTATTTATACATAATATTCGTACCTACGTAAATTTATAATTACCTCTCGTCAGTTAAACTAGTACAGAGACATGAGATATGATAACTAGATACTGAAAACTCAATGAGAGCCATTTTATCTCCGATTTTTGAAGCGGCTCTGCTTAGGGTCTGGTAAATTTTAAATGGTATCTACTAACCTGTATAGGTACCTACCATAACCGGATATCATGTATTATTATGCCCGGCATTTATAGAAGCTAGAAATATTTTTAAGTAGCAAAATGTATTGTTTTAGTGAGGCCAACAGCAACAGTTTGCAGAACGATGTATTAGTTTTTACAAAGATCATTATAACTAACATCAAAGAACACGAACTTTCGGTACCTACGTACCTACGTTGATACTGAGCAGATATGTTGCCTGTCCTAAGCCCAAATCTAGAACATGTTGCTTCAGATGCGTTATCGGACTACAAAATAAGTCTAATAAAGAAGAGGTATTTAAATAACAGTTTAACTGATATAAATAGGTAATGCTTTTAGCTATTCCTTGTATAAAATATGTCTGTGGAGTGTGAGATTGTAATAAGAGTGGGTATGAGGCATTGCCAAGTTAAATATGAATGGTTAAAGGTTGGCTTTGTGACCGCAATATGCTGGCTCGCCCATTGTTGATACGGCGCGGTGCGTGACTCAGATTTGACGAATTATTCATTCATAATGTATGTTTCTCATTGACTGCTGTTTGTTGTGTGCATGAAGTTTCCCTATAATTATGTTATGACGCTATTGTTAAATTTGCAGACTGAAATGGGACTGGATTTGCATACAAATTTGTATTTAATCCCCAATTGTGTATCTTTGTCTATTGATAATCGAGTACCTAAATATGTTTTATTGTGATGTAACTACTAGATATCGATCATCATCACCGTTTTCCTTCCGTGATAAATAGTGAATACATGTAAATAAAAACTTTAGAAAAATTAAAATACATATAAAGGATGTATTTTTGAAAAAAACCTCACATCACTGTGTAGCTATTTTACGTATTAATAAAAAAATATCCATACGAGAAAATTATCAGTGCGAGACGTGTCATCGTTGAAGACACAAACGCCTCATTTCATCCCTGATGAAGTTCAACGAATTTGAACGAAACTATAGTTGCACCTTTCCAACAATCAAGTACGTGTGAAAAACCGTTTTCATAAACAATAAAAAAATATTCACCTAGTTGCATAAACTAGGGAGAAGATTGGAAAATACTTGTCTGTTTGTTTGTTAGAAACAGTGCTGATGTTACCTTTCGATAAAAAATTACGAACCGCGACGTTGTTTGCAACCATGTGTGAGTCAGCGGACCCCGTGTCTAGACGCTCGAGATCCTCCTGCCGCAGCAGATAAACCCAACAATTGTCCAACCGCATGCACTATACATCGCTAGGGCCGCGGAAGGTAGGGAGAGCGGCGCACCTCTACTCCCGGTCTAATACCGGTACTCTTCTCCCGCCGCAGCCCCATCCCTTGGCTGCAGTCTTGCGACATTGCAGCCCGCCTTAGTTGTGTTTCCATAAAACAACCAACTTACCACCTGTAGCCGCTCCGAAATAGGTTTTCCGACATGGTCTTAGGACGGCAAAACCTAGTATAGCGGCTCATCCCGGGTGTCTCTTGGCTTCAATGTGGGTGGCAAAGCCAAGGTTACTGAGCCCCCCGCCTCGACAATGCCTGCATTGTCCTTGGAGGAGAGGTGTTGTACCAGTCACCTGGTGTGAAATTGGAGTTTGTGTTTTGTGACCTAACCTACCTACAAGTAAGTTAGCGTCAGAGATACCTAGAATGATATGTTATTATTACCGAGAGATTTTTTAAACTTATTTACCAAGATATCTCTAAATAACCACTGGCTAATTATTTTACAAATATGATATTGTATAGTAATGAACAAAAATATGATATAATTACCTAGATCTGCTATAAATAAGAGTAATTTATTGGAAAGTTCTTATCAAAAAGATGATCAGCTAAATATAGGTATTTTTATCCGATATTCCTAGTTGATGAAATCAAGACACAGCTTTAGTTCTAGCTGTCACTAATACAGAATCTGTGACAGCGCGAGCGCATCCGGGTGTCAATCTCACACTCATTAAAAGGCAAATACGATCACGAAACCTCACGCGGATGTGATCTTAACGTGATGAGTCTTGTGTAACAAGCCACTTACCTTACAGTATGCGCTCTTTTATAATCCGCTAATAGCTATAGAGACTTTACGATATTATTATGTTCTTTAGTTAAGACCGCAATTTTATGAAATTCAGTTATTTACGTCCTAATTCATATTTTACAATAATTCCGGTCAACACGGTCGGTCAAAGTACGGTCCGGGGTTTATTTCTTCTTTTTTTTCTCTACTTGTATCTATCTAATTTTTTTTCTCGTCGATGGTTTAAACCCCTGAATTTAGAGACATGATAAGATCCTTATAAATCTCTATACAGGCTTGTCAGTTATATTTGTACTATGATTAGTGACCCTCCTTTCTACTTAGTACACCTCTATGCTATAAACCTGTAGAATTATCTATGAGAGTGGCCTACTTACAAAAACGAACAGCTGTTTTATTGATATACGGTTTTTCATTGTTCCAGACAGTTGTAGTGTGGGTGGTAGAGAGCAGCGGCGCTGGCTCCGGGCCATGCGCTGGTAGACCCCGCCATGGTGGGCGTGGGCGTGGCAGAGGGCGGAGGCCCCGGCCCCGACCCCTACTACGGCGAGTACTACCCGCCGGAACAGTACTACGTGCCGCAGGAGATGTGTCCGCATCCGCAGCAGCACCCGCAGCACGCGCACATGTGCACGGTCCAGCTGCCTGAATACGGTGAGCCACACTTTCCTAACCGCAACACGTAGTATACGGTTCCCTGCGATAAGGTAGAGCAAAGACATACTGAAGGCTGGAGGCAAAGATTGGAAACGAAGTGCTTCCGATCGGGATGAGAGGCATGGCTTTGGAGAAGCTTATATGCAGGATAAGCTGATGATGGTGATACAATTTTACCTAACTTTTTTGACTGGCCGGTTGGCGCAGTTGGTACCTTGATCCCCGGACAGGTCAAACATTTATGTGCATGAACATGTCTGTTTGGTTGTTTATTATAATAATATATATAAGTATGTATTTATGTATATAAGTATGTATATCAGTCATCAGGTTACCATAGTACAGGCTTTGCCTAGTTTGGGACCTGAAGACCTCTGTGTGGATGTTGTCCCATATTATTATTAAACCTAGGGCGAACAAAATCTAATACGGGACGGCTTCTCTAGCCATTATTTTCGTAGTTCTGCAAACTGTTGATCTCGTGACCACAATAATTTTGTATTCAGGCTACAAAAACATTTCAAGCCTCCAAGTCTCTACTACTTTACTACCACTTACTAACTTGACTTTAACTTGACCGCGACGACTAATAATTATATATCTTGCAAATGCAAATAACTTGAAAACTGGCACAATATACAGCGTGGTGGCTAATTAATAAAGAAAAAAAAAGCACTTCCAAAAATGTCTTTAGTGTCAAACACGTTGTGAAAGAAATAAAAGCCCGTACGTAGAATCTGTAAAGCTGTAAACCAAATTTCGTTAAGATTGGATTGCACGCGACTAAGAAATTTCTTGCGGATAAACATCCATACTTGCAAATTGACAGACAAAACAACATTTTGCCAGTCTCGAAGTAGAGACGTTTAACGTCTAATGCCAACAAGAGATACGTTTGAATGCTTATGTGCGATATTTCTTACTCTTTCACGAGCTAGCTTCTTAGCCGAATTTACTTATTTACTTAATAAGGCAAGAAGGTAAATTCATATTAGAAGCCCCTGTCCAAAAGGACCGGGTGGTAACTGTATGGTTTAGGACAGCTAAGGTTTAGTTTATGTCGGTTCATTATTAAAAACTCAGATTTACTAGGAGCTGCCGAGAACAATCACTTTTTCATTCTTCTCCACTGACATTAAATAAATGCCAGAACTAACTGATTTATAAGGAACGTTGAGACAGGATAGTTATTTTTTTAATGAGGACCATCAATTGATAACTGATCCTTGAGTGTGCTATTTAAATTGTGCCAAAATTGTAATTGCCTTGTGCAATGATGGTCGTTGAATAGGTACCTATAATAGAAAATAGTAGTTTCTGAATCTGGCTACTGTTGTCTTCTCATATCCGATATATTGTTCATTTCGTCTAAATAATATGCTAATAGCACCCAATATCAACGCATGCGCTACATGTACTCGTACATGATATTTATATCTATCTTCTATATATATAAAAGTAAAAGTCACTCACCACTGATCTATCACCATATCTCAAAAACTACTTGACCTACCAAGAACCAACCTGAAAATTTGCAGATAGTTTATATAGAACGACAGACGTCAGCTAAGAACAATTTTGGAATGAGGACGTATTTAGGGGGTCAAAGGGCTACATAAAAAATTCGTCAACCTATAGAAGTGAAATTCGGCATATGGATTGTTTGTAGGTAGTCAATATCAGTAGTGACTAGATTTAACGACAGGGCCGTATCAAGGGGGTCAAAAGTCGCCTAAATTTGTATGAATGTCCCAAACTAATCTCTATTGACTTAGGGGTAGTATACAGACAAAAGACGTTGGCTAAGAACTAGTTATGCGACAGAGACTTATTAAGAGAAATTAACAGCTACCTAAAACTTTTATGAAAGTCTCAAGCTAATCAACCTACAGAGACGAAATTAAAACTCATGGGTAGTGGACGTAAGTACCTAGTCTACTAAATTTTGGAATCGGGCTGCATTAAGGCCTGATCCCGAGCTGAGCTGATCCAAGGGTTTTTTTATGAAAATACGATAACCCTCATTGTATAGAAAATCGGTAAATACATGTAAAAAAAATGCAACAGGGCTGAGATGAGATGAGACGATCTAATGGATAAAGTAAAGAAACCCCGGAGGAATCTATCAAGCAAAGGACTGCTGACCCCAGGGGTAGCGTTCTGGTTACATTCTCAATAAGAGCTCCGTATCAAGCAGTATTCACTTAATTGCAACGATAAAGAAATTTCTAGCCAGATTCGTATTTATGAGCGTATATTATCAGTCTTTTATTTTTAAAGTTAGATGTATAAATAATAAGCCAAGCGGGTCAATTGACAGTTTTTCAAAATAATTTTATTCGGATTTTTATCATATGTAGATCTTTTAGGCACAAAGACTGATCCTTATGTGAGTATGTGTTATATGTGGCATAACGATAAGCTTTATGTTACAAACGAAGTGGAGGAACCTCGCAGGATGAACGGGCCGCCGATTTTTTACTTAATTAATTCTTATCACCATCAGGAAAAAGTCTTAGTCCACGCGGACGAAATCGCGGGTAACATCTAGTGTGTTTATATTTAGTTATCAAAATAAGATATGTTGACTGACCAAGGCCCCGGACAATTTGTGCCTAACCCTGATTTATGTTTTACCATGCACTCTTCTACCATACCGAAATGGTTTGCCAATTATAAAGGGATAGGTATTGTTCAGTAAGACGACTGTTATTTAAAAAAGTAAAGTACCTATTTAATTATATTATTCTACAGAGTTCGCTGTAGTCAATTTGAACCTAATCTTGACTATATGTTTTTTTGTATCTGTGTAAGTAAGTACCTTCGTAAAGCACTTTATATACCTACTCTCCCATCAACGAACAATTTGAAATACTTCAACTTTAAATAGTTTAATGAAATTTTACTGCACATAACTAAATACTGGTTCTTGGAATGTAAATGTTATGTTCTACTTTAGAGAATTTAACGATTGTGGCAATTAGCTGGGTAATGCTAGTAAATAAAACTAGGGCTACGCATCATTCCTTGGTCGCATATCGTCCAAAGAAATAGCAGACATAAAACTAAACTTATAATAAAACTGTGACTAGTTACAGCTTTATTATAAGTTTATACTATAACTATACTATAGAACTTTATACTATACTATACATTAGATATATTTTGAAAATTTCACTCAGGGGGATGTAGTTATCGATGCTTACCCGAATCTGTAACATTTGTCCGTCTGTCTGAATCTTTACTAGGCATTACGCAGAAACTACTGGATGGATTCAAATAAAACTTGGGATTCATATTAGTTCGTACAGTTCGGGGTTCCTGTGGGAGGGGGGATGAAAGCCGTATTTGACTATAGCTCGGTAACGTGTTTCGATTTGGATGTTTTTTTTTTGTTAGAAATTACTAACTGAAATTAATGATATCCCAAACATTACTGATGGTTCCCGTGGGAGGGAGGATGAAAGTTTTATTTAACTATAGCTCAATAACGTGTGCTTGCATTTTGCTGGTTCTCAATTTTTCGTTTGATAACCGAGTGGTTAGTCTGGTGTATTGCAGTGTGAGAGGCACGAGGTTTAATCCCACAAAATACGCAATATAGTAAACTTGCTTGTAATTGAAGGTAAAGATATTATATTTCAACTTGAACAATGCTTCCTTTTATTGGTACCTAAGCTACCGATGAAGGAAAACATCGTGAAGAAACCTTCGAAAGGAAGCATTGTTCAAGTTGAAATATAATATCTTTACCTTCAATTACAAGCAAGTTTACTCAGGATAAGGGGATAAGAAGTAAGAAGGGGAGGAGAAAGCTGGAAGCAGTTATGGGCAAAGGGCAAGAGAGTAAGAGACGGGATCAGGCCTCAATAGTCAAGGAAGGAATCCAATGCTTCCCAATCCACACAATATTGGGAAAACTTAGACTGTACTTTAAAAATCCAAAAATGAACAGAAGTAATAAAAATGAAAGCCGAGTTCAATTCGACAGGCAAAACTTACGTTGCAAGAATGTCATGTATTTATACAGTTAAATTTATTGCGATTATTTATTGATTATCGACGAATTGCGAACCCCCTCCTTTTGAAGTCTGTTAAAAATGAGTTGCAAATATTAGGTCCTTACATATGAAATTGGCGTTTTGTCGTACTGGCCACTTTGATCTCAAATATCTCTTCTTTGGTTAGGGATTCAAATTTCAAATTTATACAGCTATTTATTCATACATTTGTATTTTGAAAACCGTAATTCATTTGTTTTGTCCTCGTTTGGTTTTTTCTTTGCGTCACGCAGTTCACAAAATGGAAAACATGAAATATCCAAAAGATCCGATTTAAAATCCCTTCATTATTGTGCCGGTTGAGTAATGTAACGCAGCAGTTGACGCGCGTTTGTCGGTTTGCTGCACTCAATTCATGAGGTACCCACCTTTCAAGCTTTTTCACCTTTCCAATTTGCTTCAAGTGGATTAAAACAGTTTTATCACTAACACCGCAGCCTGCAGCTAACTCGGACGTGGTTTGCGATGGATCAGCTTCCATAATAGCTTTCAATTCTTCCTTAGCAACTTTAGTCTCCGGCTGTCCACGGGGCTTGTTCTGCAGGTCGAAATTTCCAGAACGAAAACGTTGGAACCAAAAACGCACTGTGTTTTCTTTTGCGACACCGCCGCCATACACATAATAAATCCTTCGAGCCGTTTCTGCAGCACTGGTACCACGGTGGAACTCGTACTCGTAAATAACGCGATATTTCAAGTTTTGCATTTTGTAAACTGCGTGACGCAAAGAAAAAACCAAACGAGGACAAAACAAATGAATTACGGTTTTCGAAATACAAATGTATGAATAAATAGCTGTATAAATTTGAAATTCGAATCCCTAACCAAAGAAGAGATGTTTGAGATCAAAGTGGCCAGTATGATAAAACGCCAATTTCATATGTAAGGACCTAATATTAAATAGGTGTTAGTTAATGATATGCAGAACCTTTAGCTCTTCAGAATTGCCCACTCATGGTAAACATGCTTACGCGAACTTCTCTGTATCGTTTCAATCTTTTACAAAAAAAGACTCGGAAGGATGACTGATATAAATTATACAAGGATATAATTGCCATTTGATAAATGCCATTTGTATCCAGTTGACTGCCGATAAGCAAAAACAACTTTGTAAATCTGCAACTGAGTTAAATTCGGGAGGCGCCTGTACAAATCTTTAGTTATTTTTTAATAATTAATTAAACCACTCCACTAATTTTATAATAGGTATAATGTATAAGAGACCGCCTGGAAAGTACTTATACTATTACAAACAAAGAAATATTTTCCAAATCGGTCCAGTAGTCTGAATATGCTGGGAGAATATATATAAAAAAGATTCCGACGAATTGAGAACTACCTCCTTTTTTTAAAATAAGTTGATAATGTTGCCGGCGTATGGTATAAACGTACCTATATCCAAAGAAATATATAAGTACTTACTCTATAGCTACAATTACAAACATAATGGTACAAACAAGCAAGATATCTAGTGAGTTTTATTTGTCTCACCCATACACATAGGTTAACGTATGCGAAAATAAACGAAACAGTTTATTCTGGAAGGATACTGCGAATACATTGTTGCATGCAATGCAATAGCAAAACTTGTTGCCCAAACGTAGAAGCAGAGCAAACCACATTGAATTAGCGGTTGTGGCAGAAAGTTAAGTAATCGTAGTGAATTAAAACTGGGAAAAAACCCTTTTACTCGAAACAAAGCGCTTCAAGGCTCTCGTGAGATTCCTTAGCGCGCGTTGCTCAAGAGGCTGCGGTCGGTTGCGTAGTAAACTATGCGCCGCGTTTCCGCCGCAACGGTTATGTCTACAAAAGCGGATGATCACACTAACAGGGATTTCTACGAATAACCAAAACACGTCCATTCAACACAACCGCGAAGTTACGGAGCGGAACGGACGGCGTTGATGTCAAAATAAAGCAAAACCTAGCCGGCCGTGACATGACCCGAACATCGCGACGCGACGCCTGCCCTATACCTACCTACCGATATTGTAATACAGAATTCTAACTACTATAGGTACGTAGTAGATATCAAACAAAAAAAGAATTTTAAAGTAAGAAAAATCAAAAACTTGCTCAATAAAAGAATCTGATTAACTGGAGAACATTATCCTTTTTTGAAGTCGCTTAAAAATTCGTAGAACCTGTATACCAGCACCTTTTATTACTGCTATATTTAAAAATACATTCCGGATTCCGTACAACTAGGTTTCTATACCTACAATATTAGTTCAAGTTTTTGCATGTTGTCGTTATTAATTTCCAACAAAAACGAAAAACGCACGTTTGTTGTATTAGTCGTTAGTCCCTCACAAATTTTTATTTTAATTCATTTAATTAATTATTTTTAAGTACAACTATAATATATTCTGTAAATATTTCAAGCGTCTAGTTATTAATAAGCAAAAAAACAGTGGTAAAAAAATTACGTTTGTCGTCCTGGGAGCCCCCCATAAATATTTATTTTATTCTGTTTTTAGTTTATGTGCGTGTTACTATAGCACCAAAAGAATTTTTTTAAAGCCGACAGTTTCATCTATCTAGACATTATGGTTACATGGTTCAAGAGATTCAGCCTGGGACAGAAAGACGGGTGGACGACAGCGGAGTCTTAGTAATAGCAAAGAAAAAAATAAAAGAGTCCCGTTTTTACCCTTTTGGTTACGGAACCCTAAAAATACTTTCTACTTTACCAATTTCGGTACCCGACCGAACTTCTAACTTTATATATCAACGACCTCTTGACTGATTTTTTTCGTACTTACATTCATATTCCAAATTGAAACCGAATATAATCAGACATTCCCCTCATTTTGGGGGAAACTAATTTAAAATCACCAACGAATATAAAAAAACTATGGCGATTATTCATTAGGTACGTTCTTTTGTTACAATTACAGGAGGCATGCCTGTGGTGACGTCAGCCACCATGATGCCGCAGATGATGCCGCCGGTGATCGACGAGAACATGCGGCACTACCTGGTGCACCCGCACGCGGCTCACCCGCACCACGGGCCGCACCACCAGCCCCACCACCAACCTCCGCAGCACCACCAGCCACCGCCGCACCATCAACCACCTCACCATTTCGTAAGTTCACATTTCATTATCATCATCGGGTACCTACCACCACCACTACTACCAGCCTGATTCTGCCTGCAAGTAGAGTTGAGGTGACACAGCTACTGTTGACTGAGGAGAACTGGGTGTGACTCAGACAGTATAGAATTTATTTCCTAGTCTACGACTTCATTACTTAGATGGTCAGTACCTCTGTACCAAATGTATTGTTTCTTCTGTAAATTTTCTATAGATTGATTGATTGGTAGAGAGTCTGTGCGAAAGAGGACCGTCATAAAATTTGAAGACGCCACTTTGTTTATTTAACAAAATGGCGCCCACAAATTTTACGTATTTGCTATTTTGAAACACTGTTACGTCAGAAAAGCGCACATAGTTCAGTAAACAGAGTCATTTCAAGCATGCCGGCAAAAGGACAGTAGATTCATTAATAACAATCACTACTAGCTGCTATAGTGACAATAGTAACTGCTACAGCAGAAATGGGAGAAAATTTTCTTCTTTGAGAAATTCTTCGCTTTAAATTTAACAGCCACTAAAATCGTATCGCACGATTCTCTACAAAAAGTTTTGTCAGATCTTTACACTTTTTATCACTAATATTTTATAAATATGGATTTTACATCAAATAAATAAGTTAAGCTAATAAAGGTTCTTGTGAGCCCTGCACTAGGAAGGACCTGTGTAGCAGGGTTCACGAGAGGGATTTGCTTCGTAGTGACAGTTACTTTTGAATCTAAAGAACTAAAATAAAATAAACATAGGTACTGTCAGTTTTGTCGACACGCTTGGTATGACTCTGTATTCCTTGATGACTTCCGTGACTGAATAGCATGTACACGTTGTCTATAACTTCCTCTGTCTACGGTTTTTATTTATATCATATAAATAGTTATGTATGTAGTTAAAGCGTTTTTTCTCTTACCTTGCATTGTTTGTTTACTGTTGGTGTTGGTTGCAATTTACTTGCAGTTAAATTCATAAATTCTGACTAAAATAGTTTAAAATAATGTACTTATTTAGTGCCTACATGAATAACTACAAAATTTATAGCAAAAGTTTCACGGCTTCTTATCTCACCTGCTGTGCAAATATGTTTTTCACGTGTACATAAAATTATTCAAATAAACCGGCTATATTCGGTGTTCGTGTTGTGTATAGCTTATCCATTAATATTAGTAATCTGTTCGCCGCCACGTTATACCTACTCGCACTCCGCGTGAGATTGCCGGCCGCGTTATCAGAAACGAGCAGTACCTAGTTGACAATACGTGGCACAGTAGCAGTGACGATATTTCTTCCAAAGCATATTGTTATGAAAACCTAAAATGAGCAGCTCTGAAGCCACCAGCAACAGAGAAAATCCAGCTCCAAAAGGAAATGAAAAGGTCTGTAATTCTTGTACTCTTTCTGAGTTGGGAATTGTGAATGAATACATTTTTTATTTTCGAATATGAGTTGGATTTATTATGTTATCCAAAAGTGTTTATGCATTGCCGATAAAATTTCTAGTAGTTTCTTTCATATATTGATTGCATGGAGACTGCTTTTTTCTTAGTTTTTAGGAATATGTATATTTAAATGTATGTATGAAATTGTTTACCTGAAGAAATAAATTATTAATTAGATAATGTTAACATCTGTTCTATTTGGATATCTCTTGAATAAATATAAAGTTTAATCTCATTATAACTGTGCTTACTTTGGCTACCATATGAAATTGTTAATCCATATGGCATCAATCATATAGATTCATAGATAACTATGATAATCAATCATTTAAACTATTTTATGTATGTACAACATAAAATCATGATGTCGAAAGTTAGTTTCTCTTAATATTTGTATAACTTTTCACTTATTTAAATATAGATATTATGTTTGTGGGTATCGGAGGAATGCTGCTACAGTTCATATGAATAAAGTGACATATTGTAGTGTTAGTTCCCACTGTTAGTAAGAAAAAAAATGTGAGTAGGCATCAATTTAGTTTAACATTCTGTTAAATCATCACAATTATTTGTTTTCTTTTATAATTTATTTTTTCTTGGACTGGTACTGAAATCAATGATTCTATTCTATATATTATACATGTATAGAGAGAAAAACAAACCCCCATTATAACCACAAAATTTTTATCTTACAGGGACCCACCAACGGTGCAGGTGGTCCTCAGCACTACTACCCTGGGGGCTATCCCCACTACCATGTGCCACCACACCACATGCAGCACTCGCCCCCCCCGGTCTACCAGAAGGATGAGCGCACCCAACGAGTATACTCCAAGCTTAAGCAAAAGCTGGAGAGGAAACAGCATACCACTAGGAATAATGGCATTGGTAAACATTGACAAGTTATGAATGTTAAAGTATTATAACTTAGCCTACTCGCCCACGGGACATGAGACACAGACACTAAAGTATCTGAATCTGGATACAGCCACTGAGCCACTTGTTAACCCTTGCTTGCATTAGTATAGTCATTACAGATTTGAAATTATTAACACTGTGTTGTTTCCTAATTTACTGAAAATAGTATAGTAATCGGGTTTTATATTTTCAAGTTACAAGTAATTTATTTCCAAATCTTTACATGACTGCCCAAAGAGGGTAATGTTTTTCGAGTATATATTTGTATGTTATGTAATGAAACTCTGTAACTTGATTAATTAGGTTGATACAATGCGACTGACCCAAGTGAACAATTACAGTACCTACATTCAGACATCCATACCTAGATGTTTAATATTACAACTCTCTTTTTTATGTAGTTATGAAAATAGGGCCATCATTTCGAAAAGGTTTCTGAAGCAAGGGGAGAGAAGGGTAGGGTAACGCGTTTGTGTCCTGTGTCGGTCACCAGATTCATGAATCCAGAGGCTGCTACTTGACACAAAAGCAGATTCAGGCCACTTGAATCGAGCGGCGACGTTTGTGTCCAGTATCGGACATCGCATTCATGAAGCTGGTAGCCGACACGGGACACAAACGCTGACATGAGACACAAGTTATCCCTTTTAAATGGATGGTTCTTTTTACACAACCACGCAAAAAGGACGGTAATTTTATTCGTCTATGTATGTATGCCACATGTTTGCGTCTGTTCTAGTGAAGAAATGGTATAGTGCTGCAGCCTAGCTTCGTATGAGAACAACTCGCAACACTTGTTGTAGACAAAGCATAAGTGGTACAAGAAACGTCGCTACAGAGACTAGTCGTTCTATATGTGTCTTGTGCTACGGAGAGCACACGGGACTACAGTATTCTAGCACACTGCGAACATAACAATTAAATGATAGTTTTAATATAAAAGGGTCTTTAAAAATCTTAGCGTGTCGAATTACAAAACCAGAAAGTCTGCCTCCTTTTTTAATAATATGATCGATATGTTCGCGAAAATCTAGCTTCCTGTCCATTATCACACCTAAATCTCTTAGGCTCGTAACTTCCTTTAATGTAGTGTTATTAATAAAATAGGATGACACAGTGGGTTTTCTTTTCCGAGTAAAGATCATGTAGTAACATTTTGAGGCATTATGAGACATTTTATTCTCTTCACACCAATGGTACAGCTCATTGACGTCGTTATGTAAAGTTTTTACATCATGTCGACATTAATTACATTATTTTTACAATAATTATTTATAGGTTAATAAATATATCTTTATCTTCTTTATCTTTATCCAGAAATGAATTCAGGCGCGAGCACGCCGTCCCTCTCTCCCAGGAAGGAAGTGAATGGCCGGAGCGGTGGCAGCGGCGGCGCCAGCTCTGGTGCCTGGTCTGAGGGCGAAGGCTCCTCGGCCGGCGCTTCGGTACAAGGAGACGATGACGACACGCATGCGGCTCTTGATCTTCTCTCCGCAACCAGGACGCCACAAGTCAGTATTCTGTTATATTTATGATCGAAATTTTAATGACTCTTCGATTATTTATGTTCAAAAGATAACATTGTAAATATAATTATATCTATTAGTATCATTTGTAATCCTGCTGAGGTCGCGAAAAAATAATTTTGCGGCTTTATGAATATTTCATATCAAATAACAGCCTGTAACAAACATGGACACAAACACTTAAGAGTCGCTTCATTACTGCCACAGTATTTTGGACCTTATTTCACTTGTATAAAATAAATACATGCTATGAGAACTGTAAAACTATTTAGATAAGTTTTTTAAGTAATTAACAATTCAAATGAACAAGCCTTTCCTGTAACAAATGTTATTAAAATTCGAATAAATATTTCTTATTCTTATCAAATCTCTATTATAGAGTTGTCATGATTTATGAATTTTCAAGTTTTGTCAACATTGGTTGGAAACTACGGCCTGTACTTATGTAAAACATTATTTATACTTCTACTGCAGTGGTAAACCTAAATATTTGTATGTGAACCAGGTGAGCGACATAACTCCGACGAGCGCCCTGGTGCAGTGGAACTCCCCGCTGCCCGAGGGCGTGACGCTACCCAACGTGGAGCTCACATATGAGCTGCTGCTCGGCGACCGCGGCCGGTACAAGGCTATCTACAGCGGCTCCTCGCTCTCGTGCCGGTAAGATACACCCTCGTCACGAGCCCGCCTCAACCGCAATAAACTTAAGATTACAACGGTGTATCATGTTGTCTGCAGAGTGCGAGACTTGCGGCCCGGGTGCGAATACTCGGTGTGCCTGCAGGTCCGCGCTGGCGAGTCCACCGGCCCCGCGAGTGAAGTGGCCACTTTCCGCGCGCCCCCCGCACCGCCTGACGCGCCTCCTGCTCCTCGCGTGGCGCAGCGCCTGCGCACCTCCGTGCTCCTGCGGTGGGGAGCCGCCGCCGACAACGGCGCGCGCGTCACACACTACATGCTCGAGGTGGACGCCGGTGAAGGGTTCACCGAGCTCACCAGGCCGCGCAACAAGCAGCACACAGCCAATGGGCTGCGGCCGCAGACGCGCTACCGGTTCCGCGTCGCCGCCGTCAATGAATGTGGCCGTGGCGAGTGGAGCGAGGAGACGGTCGTGTGGACGGCGGGCTCGCCACCGCCAGCGCCCGAGCCGCCGCGCCTCGCTGCCGCTGCCGCCGACTCGCTTGCGCTCGCATGGGAACGACGCGCGGACGAAGAATTCACGCTGCAGATGGACGACGCGGCGCGCGGACACGGTTTCCTGCCGGTGTACGCGGGCGCAGACTCCGCTCACACGTGCCTCGGCCTGCGCCGCGCCACCGACTACAGGTTCCGCCTACGCTGCGAAACAGCGGACGGGCAGGGCCCGTGGTCGGCCGAGGTATCGTACCGCACCCTTCCAGAGCGGCCTGCGCCGCCCGGCCGGCCTGCGCCCCGCGGGAAGATACACTCGCGCGCGTTTCGTCTACGCTGGGAGCCGCCCACAGAGGATGGCGGCGCGCCTGTCGATAGCTTCACGCTCGAGCTTGACGCGGGAGAGGGCTACCGACAAGCGTATCGTGGGCCCGATCGGGAGGCGCATTGCGACCGCCTGCAACCCGGCACGCCGTACCGTGCGCGCGTGCGCTGCGCCAACGTCGCTGGAGAGAGCGAGTGGTCCGCCGCCGAAACCGTGGCCACGGAGCCGGCGGTGCCTGGCGCACCCTCCGCGCCTGAGCTCGCCGCGCCGCCGCGCGCCACGCAGTTAACCGTGCGGTGGCGAGCGCCCGATTGTACCGGTGGCGTGCCACTTACGGAGTATCGGGTGGAGGTGGCAGACGCAACGGGCTCCGTTCGGGTCGGATACAACGGCGTGGCCGCCGAGTGCACCGTGCGGGACCTGCAGCCCGGCTGCGACTACAGCCTCACGGTGATCGCCGTGAACGCGGTGGGGGTCGGCCCGGCGTCGGCAGCGCTGGCCTTCACCACCCCGGCGGCGCCGCCGGACGCGCCCGCGACGCCGTCCGCCACCGCAGAAAGCCCTCGCACGGCACGCCTCGACTGGACGCCGCCCGCCGACAATGGTGCGTCTATCCTGGACTATCGGCTCGAGATGAGCTCGAGCGTGGATGACGCATTCTCGGAAGTGTACCGCGGAGCCGACGCGGGCTGCGTAGTGGGTGACCTGACGCCCTTCTCACCGTACTTTTTCCGAGTGTGCGCGCGCAACGTGGCCGGACGCGGACCATTCTCAGGCGTGCGCGACCTTCTGACACCTCGCGCGCCGCCCGCCGCACCGCACGGCCTGCGCCACGA
The DNA here is from genome assembly GCA_947049295.1 of Ligdia adustata. Lineage (NCBI taxonomy): Eukaryota > Metazoa > Arthropoda > Insecta > Lepidoptera > Geometridae > Ligdia > Ligdia adustata. The sequence goes on from OX346215.1 coordinate 5,376,648, forward strand.
GGCGACGGCCGCTTCTCTTCGGCTCCAGTGGCGTGCACCCGCACCGCACGGGGCCGAAGTGCTGCGCTACCGTGTGCAGGTAGACGACGACGCGTTCGATACCGAAGGTCCGGCACCCGAGCGGCTTGTGGAGGGGCTCGCACCCGACACCGTATACCGCGTTCGCGTCGCCGCACTCAACGAGCTCGGACTCGGCGAGTGGTCGGAGGAAGCGCGCGCCACCACACGCCCGCCGCCGCCCGCGCCGCCGCGTCTCGTATGCGCCGCGCCCGCGCACAACCACCTGCGGCTCGAGTGGGAACCAACGCACGCCGGCGCCGCGGAGGGCGCGCAGTACTGCGTGGAGATGCGCGCGACGGACGCGCGCGAGTTCCGCCCAGTGTACCGCGGCTCGGCGCGCTCCTGCAAGGCGAAAAAACTCCGCGAGAACACTGAGTACTGGTTCCGCATCCGAGCGAGCGACGAACGCGGCGGGCGCGGCCCGTGGTCAGAGCCGATGGCGGCGCGCACGGCGCCCGCACCCCCGCCCGCTCCGCGCACGCCCTCACTGTCGCTTCCGGCGCCGCGACGCGCCGACGTCGTCTGGGACGCCATCGAGGACGCCGAGTACGTGCTGCAGTGCGCCCGGCTCAAGGACGCCGTGTATAAACAGGTAAGGTACATCAACATCTGCAGATGCGCGTATCGGTGGCACTGTGGTGGTGGAGGCGGCTTGTGTGACCAGCGGCTTGTGTTGCAGGTGTACGCGGGTGCGGCGGCGCAGTGTTCGCTGGAGGAGCTGGAGGCGGGCGGCGAGTACCTGGTGCGTGTGTGCGCGGTGCGCGGCGGGCTGGCAGGTGCGTGGTCGGGCACGGCGCGGCTGGCGGTGCCGGCAAGTGCTGCGCGCGCACCGCGGCCCCGCGCTCGACCCGTGCGTCGCCTGCAGCCGCGGCACCTAGCGCTGCTGCTGGCGGCCGCGTTCGTGCTGCTGGCGGTGGTGGTGGCGGTGCTGCTGGAGCGCATGTTCGTGGAACCGCAGCCCTGACGCGCGCTGGCGGCGGCGCGGTCGCGCGCCCTCGCCCGACTCTGAGCCGCCCACGCCGCGATCGTCTCTTCGAAAAGCGTCCTCGTGTGGCTTCACTTGTAAAATTTTGTTCTGCACGAATGTGAGGCTGCATTTTCATAAATCTATATTTTTACAAAGATGTGTGAACTTCGCGCGTTGTGTCGCAACAGTCGCGTGTCGATCTTGACTCACTAGCAGTAATCTAGTCTACGCTCGCTACTTGTCACTACTCGCCCGTGCGCCCGCGTCTGGTCGCTCGTCAAGTTTTATTCGTACGCTAGTGAAATATCGAGTCGTAAACTTCGTCTCGTGATATCTGAATACTTCCTATATTTTAGTACTCCGCGACTCGGTGCTTCATTGTGAGAAATTCGATATTGTTTAATAGATTCTATCGGTTGCTTATTTTGTCTGTTCTATCGGATTAATTGTAAGAAGTTAGCGAACGAGGTGCTCTATATAATCGTAAACGTTCCGTTAGAGGGGCCCCCCTCGCTCTGCAACGAGTTTCCAGTGTGTGTGCTGTGATCACTTCCTTATGCGAATGAGACTGATTTTACAAGTAAAGCTTTGTTTATAGAGTTGAATTGAAATAGCTTCCGTGACGCGCGTCAAATACGAACCGTATCTGTGCTATATTTGTTGGCCGCTAATAGTTGGGAGCAGCGGCAGAGATGCACTCTACGACCTGACGCTTGTTCCATTATATCTACGTACCTAATTATATTGTATCATCGATAAATGCCTAAGTTTTAAAGAAATAATTAATAGATCATGATTTTATTGATGACATTATGTAACATAGAATAATTATTTTATATAAATGTAGACATGTCGACCTGTCGAGATTGTTACCACCTCGGTGTATACGCTATGAGAGCTCCGATTCGTGCTATTTTAATACGATCCAAAAATGTATATCCAAAAATTCAATTGACATTGTTATTTGGTGTTTGTTACTATCAAGTTATTGCCGAAATTGTTAACTGATTATGTCTATCTATAGATTAATATAATTTGAATCGAATTTCATTGTAGATAAGTGAAAATGAATTTAATTATTCTTTATCCAGTATATTAGATTAAATACATGTATGGGGTATTGTTATACATTTAAACATTGATGTTTCATAGTACCAATTATAATTATCTACTTTTGAATGTTGTTTCGTGGATCTAATTAATCGTCCATGTCATGAATCATGCATATTATTGTGTTAATATGAATGTATCGTCATATTACGTAGGCCTTATTGCAATCGACCTAACTTCCTTCCGTCTCTATATCTAGGTGTGCGTGTTACAAAGCTGAGATTGCTCGAGCCACCAACGACCGTTATATAATTATCTCGTAAATATATAATATTTACCTCTTCTGTGATTAGCTTACTCTTTTCTTTCTATATTGTTTATTATTGTTGTCAGAAACATTCCTAGGGTAATAGATACGTGTTAGTTTTTCGGTATCGAGATTTTAAAATATGTTACTGAGATATGTAATAGTATGTAATGTATTTACTGTATTGTAGACAAAATCACCGGTGCCTGACTCGACGTGGCATCTCTGGGGAGCGCAGCTCTATCTACGCATAAATAAACTATTTAATTTTTCGAAAATTTTATAATAACGACGTGCAATTAACAATTTATTTATTCTTTATCGCTTAATATAATATTTATTTTTAGAAATTATATCAGAGTAATAAGTATAGTGTCAATGAAGGGAATCGATGTTCCTAAGTATTTACAAGTCGTATAGACAGGGCCGAGCCACGCCGCTCGCGCCGCAGACACCAGCCAAGCATTCCAACATATTCCACTTGTAAATAGGCCTAAGTGCATTCTATAACTTTGTGAATGTACATCGCTTTTAATATTGAAATGTAAATAAATGTGACGTTCACGAGCTTCTTGTAAGGGACATGTTTAGCTACTGAACATGTATGCCAACTCAACATTATTATATAACACAGTGTTAACTAAACGTTAGTTATGTTAAAAGGGGATTACATCTCATATTGTATTTGTGTTTGAGTAAGTACGTATAACGAAATGTATATGTTTATAATATAATATTTGATGATGTTATTATGTATACAATTTATTAAACATGGATATATCAATAAAACTATATTTTGTGTATACTGAATGTTTAATTTTCTTTCTACAAACGACAGTCAAAACTACGAACACACTCATTTCAAATAAATCTAGGGAAGAATCAAAACTAGCTTCATGTAGAAAGTACTTCAGGTAATATAACATCAGTAAGATAGAAAACCTACACAATCAATATCAGAATAGTTTCATTCTGTCGTTTAAAAATCTAATTATGCCTATGTATATTAATGACATTGTAAAACCTATCTAAGTCGACATTTTTGTCCTATAAAAAGGGACTAGAAATCTTTTGTACTATGAGTTTTATGCACCCCAAACTGTACACTCAAAAATACATTAACGTTTAAACACAGCACAAAACTACAATAAACTCTATGCAAAAATACTGAAAAAGAATAATACGTACCAATATCAATATACCGATGTGATAGATTACCCATGTGTATAAACTTGTAAACCCACCATAAAAATAAGCACAATCAAAGAATCTAAAATAAACCAAGACTCAGATAAGCTACGAGTAGCTTTATATACGAGTGGATACGAGTAATGAACAACTTTTGCTAGGTTGTTTATATTTACCAATTTCGAGACTAAGTATTTATAAGCGAATTATCGTGACGAGAACAGTGGTTTCCTTTTATCATAAACTCCTAGCCGCAAACTTAATAAACTTAATAATTATCAAATAACTATTTAACTTCTGCGCAAAATATCTACTAGACCTAGTAAACTAGTAGTATGGGTATTTTTTTTTTACAAATACCACGTTATATTAACGTAGGTAGGTACTTATTTAAGTTGGTGGGTAGAGTTGGCACGACTTTATATTTTCGCTATAGACCTCCGTGAAGTTGGTCAGGTAACTCCTCTCGTTGGTAGATATGTGATCGATACAGCCTTTGAACTTGTGAGGGAACAGTTTCTTAGCCGATGCCGTCGCGTCTGATATGCCTCCTGCGACGATAACATTAGCAAAATATTATTAGAAAACTGACGTGTGTTTAATTATTTAAACTTACAATGTTGCTGAGCATAGCGTAAGAATATTGCCTTAATCCAATAATAATAATTAGACAAGTAAGGCTGATCATAATCTTTAGTTTGTTCGTTAACATTATACTAACACGAGGCCAATGAAAAAAAAACTTACCAATATACAAGTCCACGTCATCGTACTGCCTCACAGCGTTCCAGCCCGGTTCCTCCACATACGCGAGCACTGTGTCCACCTCCAGGCTGATGTTGCGTCCGTGTATTCTCAGTGCCACAGTGTGCCACTCGCCGTCCGCCAAGTAGCCAGCCGTGGGCACTAGGCGGGACAACACGCGAGCTCTACGCACCTGGTTGGACGACAGCTCTAACGTAGAGTTGTGGAGAGACCACACTAGTCTGAGATAACCGTTATCAAGACCCATCCCGATGTAGTCCGAGTCCTGAGATGGAATACACTCTTCATTAGCATAACGAATTAAATTCACACGATTTAACTCTAACATCGCATTTCTCATATCTTCACAGTCATGCCTACTCAGAGGCGTAGGTATTCACCCTAGGGTCAAAAAGGCAATGGTCCGCTCTGTTTTATATTGACTTTATGAGCCTGTAATTAGAATTTACATAAGACCAAATAATTTACAAAACTCGTATTGTTGTAATTTTGCCTCGTAACACTCGAAACTGGCCCGGGTGACTCGACGTTACGCGTGTCTTTATCTCCATAGGCGAGCGAGGTGCAGGCTCAGCAGGCGGCCTCAAAAACCTCAAAGGCCGGGGGCTAATTCTGAATCTTGATTACGCTTCCAGTCATAGTGTGTTAATTTAAGTACTATTATCACAGAAGACCTTCATTATCATGGTATCAACCATATACGAGTAGGTTTAGGCACAATTGTCAGTCATTCGTTAGAGCGAATGTAGCCATAGAATGTCGGTGAAGGTGTGGAATTCTGGTGTGTATGTAGGCATAAAATTTACAATATGCTTCATTTACCTATTAGCAAGCGTAGGTCCTACCGAAAGGCTCCGGAAAAATGCCAATAGTCGTGTTCATATAAAACGGAAACTGGTCACCGTCATTTAGGATTGGTAACCGATTTTTTCGGGCGTCATCTCTGTGGTAACTCTACACTGACACTACTTGAACACAAACTTCTAAATGGAGTTCCGCTATGTTTCGAGGATGCGAAACAGTAAAGAGCAAATTGCTGTAAAGCTCCAACAATTAATCTCACCATAGAAGCCCAGAGCAGCAGGCCATCCGGCTGCGCCGTGGTGAAGTTGAGCGCGACGTACCCAGGCCGGCCGCGAGCCAGCCTCTGCTCCCCAGCCAGGCGACCCGGCGCGCCGCGGGACAGTGAGATCAGCGAGTTGCCTTCAAACTGGGGGATGGTGATGTTGATCTCTGGAAGTAAAATAGGTAGGTATGTGATGCTTAAATTTGTAGATAAGTCAAAAAGCTATAACTGCTGACGACGCAGAAAGTGCCGAATATGATGATGTTCGATGTTGATGTATATTACCTTACGCTCCCAAAAATGAGGAGGTACTCAATTCGCTTTTTTATATTTGTTACCTGATTTCTCAGACACGGGTGAACTGATATAAAAAAGTAGTTTTTTGTTAGTTTAGCTATTAAATCGAAATAGTCGAAAAAATTTAATCGCACCTACCACCTACAAAAATTTCAGGAGAATCCTCTCGAGTTCTTGAAAACCCTTTTTAAGTTTCTACACTCTACAAAGTATTTTTTTTTAAATTACTGGTCTAGGAAGTTCGAAGAAGCGCCCGAATGTCCGAATTAAGAACGAATATTATCAAAATTGTAGCAAAGGCATTGCGAAACAGAAGACCTCCACTTATGAACAGTAGCAAAGTTCATGAATGAATACGTCCATATATGGCCCCACGCAAGCGTGAACGCAGTAAGAATAAGGTATGGATTGGTCTAAAATCCGGTTTTTTGGGTTGTAGTTTTGGGTCATGCACTGTAAGCGTTACGAGTTACCCTGGGTTATACTTACTCCGCTCACAGTTGACGCCTCCATACCCAGCGGCACATATGCACGCGCCGCCGCGACATCGCCCGCGAGGCACGGCACAGAGTGTATGCGAGCAGGAAGCGTGACGTCGGCAGCGTGAAGCGGCTACGCCTCCGCAAGAGCACCGCGCTCGGCCCGCTTCCACTACGCAAGTGCCTTCGCCGCAAGTCTCGCCTCCACAAGGGGTGCCGTCGCAGTCGCCCACGTTTTGTCCTTCTGAAAATGTTTCTTCATCAAAACCTCTGTAAAACCTTTTATGGAAATACATGCGTAACAATAAATTACGATAGCAGGTACTAAAAAGCTACGAAACGCCTTTCTTGCTTTAACTTGGGGTATGGAGAAGGTTGCATGATTAGTGGATTTCAATATCTACCTAGGGAGGGCTACTGCGCAGAGCTTCCTACTTGCACACTTCCTTAACTTTTAAATTCAATTTGTTTGCGTCCTTTTTGAGTTTTTTAATCCCCGACTCAAATTCGACTTGATGTAATAAGAATGACGCGTCTGTCTGTGTGAGGGTGTGTCTCTCAGTGGCATCCTAGCTCCCAAACGGTTGGACTGACAAGACTTGCCTGTAACGAACGTTATTTAAAGGCCAATAAATATGTCTTACTCTTATTGGCTCGTGCTTAAACACCGCCCAAAAAGTACCTATTTTACTACCAAAAAAATTCTAAACGGTTACCTAAATGGATAAATGATCAACAAATTACGTTTCCTGAAACTGACCTTGTTGCCGAAAGTATTCAGAATGTCATAAAAGATGACCTGATCCTACTGCGGACCTCTTTGCCGAAAGTATTCGGAGTGTCATTTTAGGAACTTAAAATGATATTTGGTGACCGTCTAAATTATACCCATTCTTAATCTTTTTTCATCCTGATTTTGACTCTTAGCTATGTTTGATGAAAATCGATCCAAGATGGCCGCCACTAGAAAATAGCGGAGTACAATTCTTTAGAAATAGAAGCAAGAATTAACACCGTCCAGTTTTTATTTTTCGTTTATAAAGTAATATTTCTACCTTGAATATTCTGCTGTTCCAGCACAATCTGGATGTTATTGACGTGCAAGTTCCTGATGCATCCCGTGTAAGCCTCCGGAGGTCCGAACATGGCATCGAATGGAAGAGTCGACAAATCTTTCGCTCCTCCTGAAATAAATAAACTAATAGGTTTAAAAATCTAATTTTGTGCAAGTTTGTGTGTTCATTAAGTTTACTACTAGTTTTGTTTCAGAATCAGTTTCCTAGAACTAGTTACAACATTGAACACAGCAAGTAAGACAAGTGTATATACAGGTACGTAGATCTTAATAATTAGCGGCGAAGTAAACATCGCAACAGCAACGTAAATATGTCGTCAATAGTTGAGAAGTTTTGAGGTATACAACATGAGCAACAAGATATCTACCTAAATAAATAGTAGCATTGCTGCTAGTATGTGGGTAGGTGTGCGCCGACATGGGCTCTGTGCTGAGTGCCGAGTCCACCCACACGTAAAGCCGGCTGCCGTAGCGGCCTGCCTTCACGCTGTGCCACTGCGACATCGATAGCACCACTCCGCTGCGGACCAGCGACGATACTCCTGATACACGGTCTGTGAAATTAAATTTATAACCGAGTTAAATAATTTACTCGTTTAGAAAAAGAGCGGCTTTCATGTCAATAATATCCTTCAAGTTGTTTCAAAACATTTTAACTTCTACAAACGTAAATTAGGCTTTTTGGCGATAAATACGGCGTAATCAACTGGTAGTTACTTTTATTTAGATTTCCATATTTTTTAAATTGTCAGATTGTCAAAGTATTACTAATAATATATAGCTATGAAATAAATCTTTAAAGTATCACTTCACCTGTCCATCTGTACTCCAGTAATCCGCCTTGCAGCGACAAGGCTGTATAGAAATGGGGCGTCTCTGCAAATAGCACCAGACCTCTCGCCTTAGCAGGTTTGATCTCGGCTTCAAGAGACAAGCTAATACTGGAGATTGCACGAGGGTGCAAGAGAACGTACGAACGGAGACCCGTGAACAGGACGTCTGTTGGGAGTAAATCTGAAACAAAATGTTGTTACATTGTCCAGTAGGAACAGTAAATTGATTTTGTTACCTACGACAAGTCGGTTTTCCAGTGCCATACAGCCTCTGCTTACTATGTTGTATATCTTACTCTTGCTTGCTCATAACCAATAATAGAAATACCAAAAGCCATTCGTTCATATTATTAAACATTATTTCATATTCAGTTTCGTACCATATAGGTACTGAATGAATAATAAAAAACTGCAAACACTAGATTTACCTTGATCACAGTTGTGTCCAGTCTTCCCATAAGGACAGTCGCACTGCGCATCGCTGTCAGATGTAACGACGCACTGCCCTTGGCACTTGGTGACACTGTGGTCGCATGGGTTCTGCGTGTGAGAGCAGGTCGGTCCGAAGAAACCTTCGTTGCAGATACAACTGGAGAGTGCAAATTTTATAGAAGTTTCAAGAAAACATTCGCAGAAATTATTTTTAATATAATGATAGAAAGCAGTTGTGTTGTAAAATAAATTACAAAACCCCCATTATGATCAGACGCGTAAGCATTTATAACTACTGTATAATGCCAGTATGCTACTTTCAGTGTATATCACTATAAGCTGTGCAGCGGTCAGTTGAATATTTAGGTACAGTAATGGATCTACATAAGTGGATCATCTAAATCTAATCTAAGTGGTAAAAGTAAAGAGTAAAAAACTATTAGACATGCAAAAGGATCGAGCACTGCATTATTGGACCCGACACTCACTCACTTTCACCACCCTGCCAGCATCCATTGTTTTTCTTTTCACCTTTCAAACACACCCCCGCCATCCGCAATACAAGAAGCAAGAACCTGCTTGAAATGAGTTAACACCATTGGATACTTACCCGTAAGTAGCAGGTGAGTGAATACAAACACCTCTTGGCGCGCGACAGGACCGAGCCGTGCACTGTTGAACTCCGCACTGTCCCACGCCTCTCCCTCCCACCGCGCGACCAGCACCCACTGTCTGTCCGCCCACCTCCCACAAACACCCGCGCCATCCACTGTGCAGCGGCAAGTCGTGAGGGAGCTCTCGAAAACTTTCCGATGGATGCCCACCTGTCAAAACATTTTACATGACAATAGGAAAACTTTATACTGAATAATTGCTCTCCGTTAAACCAGGAAAAACTTACTCAAGCTAACTCTGCTAAAAACTCTCGATATGAAAGCTTATCTTACTTTCGCCTCCACATTGTTAGAAAAACTAGCTTAGCTTTTCACCTGTGGTTAGAAATTAGGGCCCATTTGTACTCTGTAGTTTTACCATGACATACCAATAAAAAGATACGGCATGACTGTCATCTTGGCATCGTTAACAGCAGCGGGCGCGTTTCCAGTGACATTCTGTCGTCCATCGATATTCACCCCTGCGGTACGACCACGTCGCCATACGCGAATTGCGTGCCCCCCTCGACGCGCAGTCAACGCTCGAGACGTGAAGATGCGACGAGGACCTGGAGGATGACGGAAGTTTTAATTGCAACAAACATCAAGACAATCTATTACAGACTCGTACTCTACTGTCGTGTTGGGCGCCAAATTGATTTTACAAAAAGGTTTTTTATTATTTTATTAGGCAGCCAATAGTAATGCTAGTTAAGTATGTTTCTGTTTAGGACAATTTTGGAAAGTATGTTAATCTTACACCACATGTTTCGTGTTAAGAGATAAAACTTATAAAATTACCATTTCCCATATTCCACGTCAGCATTATATATCCCTTTACGAACGTCAAAGCAAGGTGAGGACTGCGAGGGTCATGTCGTCCATTCTGCCCTACGAAAGCAAGCAGAGATATCTGATCCATGTCTGCGGTTTGGAACCGGAGTCTCAAGTCAAAGCGATCTGAGTTCATAGCAGCTGGCGACAGTGGATACATGAGATAAGACGATATGCCGGTGCTGATGGGACTGAGAGAAGGTCTGGTTATTTCTACGTCTGAAACAAAAAATATATTATATCGGGCACTAAAATTATCGCTCGTGTCGTATTTTTTTTATTACATGTTTTGTGTATTTTTACGGACTTACTGTATTCGCAAAAGATGCCGTGTTTCCCATAAGGACAAAGGCATAGAAATCCGCTGCCAGGATGCCGCACGCAACTGCCTCCAGATTGACATGGGTTTTGATCGCAGACCGACAGGTTGCAATGTAGCCCTGTCCAGCTGATAGGAAAAAAAAAAATGTTTTCTTAAGGGATTCTTTCATTATAGTGACTTCTAGTTAAGACGCAAGGAAATAATTATATGTCACAAATATGCATTACCCATTAGTACAAAAGCAAGAGTAGCTTCCGCCACGTTCAGCACAGGAGCCTCCGTTGAGACAAGGCGCAGAAAGACACGCAAGCGAGACACATTCGATTACTTCACTTGCTTCAATGGCGCCGCCGAATACTTCACGCTCTTCGCCGTTTACCTATAACAGAAAAAAATATATACAATATCAATGAAAAAATAATTTAACTTGCAATAAAGTAATGTCTTAACATAAAAAGTACTGATGAAGGTCAGTGACTCTCACTGTCAAATCCTTGATGCATCCAATGAAAGGTTTTGCTTCAGGATCTGCCACATTAAGTGAATTCCCCAGGTACAATGTGGTGTTATGGTCTAAAACTCCGATGTTTGCGATTTGACCTCCACTCATAGCCACCGTATCGTTAAGACGAAGGGTTGCGTTGCAGTGATGATCGTTCGGGAACAAATCTAACCTGGAACGAATAGGTGAGTTTAGTAAAAATAGTTCGTACGTTGTAAAGCTCCTTGAGAGTCTTCCTACCTTGTTTCAATCCTCATAGGATATCCTTTATTGACGAATGTCTTCAGCTCACTGAGAAGCATTGTCTGGTATCCACACGAAAACTTGAATTTGAGCAATCCATTGCTCATGTATAGCTGCATGTAAACCCCGGTTGCTATGTCAACGTGCATTATCTGTCCTTCTGATAAGAGCGTCTTAGCATTGAAACCAATGTCTATTGATGTTGTGTTTTGGAGTTTATGAGCAATAAAGGAATTGCCACTAAATGCCGCTGAAGATATTGAGATCTTTTCGTCACAGAAACGACCTCCGTAGTTAAACACGCAGTGACACTGGAAATAATCAGATAGAAGAAATATGTTACTCAGGTATTTTATTATATTATTTATTTTTTTATTACTTATACTACTTACTCGAATTCCATGCGGAGAATTAATACATGTCCCATGATTATTACAGTAGGAGTCTGTACACTCCGATTGCATAGTTGTATAAGTATGGGTACCAGTATCGGAGCCTTTGGTACTCTCCATTGTTTCAGTAGTCGAAAATGTTGGAGGTGTCACAAGTTCTGTACTATGTTCAGTTGGAGTATCCGTGAACATCTTATCAGTTGTAGTGTCCGCTTTTGGTGTTGTTGTTATTTCTGCAGTATTTTCCGAATTTGTTGTCCAGAGTGTCTCCGTGGGTGTGACGATATTGGATTGATCTTTAGTAGTTTCTAAAAGTACACTCTGCGTTGTTGTATCTATTCCAACCGGTGGAGCCGATGATTCATTATGTGGTGATTCAGTCGTCTTCTCAGTTTTAAAGTTATCTGACTCTATAGTTTGTTTCGTATATTCTTCAGTCACAACATTTTCAGAGGCATCAGTTGTAATAGTTTCAACAGTCGTTATAGTAGAGATTTTTATTTGGTCAGTTGTGGTATCTGCTTCCTTTTCCGTAGTGACAATTTCTATAGGTGTGAAATCACTTTCAGTTGTTAGAACAGTTTTGCCTATAGTATCGTTGTAGCCGCTGGCAGTGGATGTTACGTCGGTGGAACCGTCAAAAATTATGGTGGTGAAGACAGATTGAGTGGAGCCTGGTGTGGGACTGACATATTCGCAGTCGTAACTGCCGTCGTCCAGGATAAGGCATTCACACAGTTGACCAGTAAGTTTCGGAGGACAGGAGCACGTAAAATTATCGATTCCGTCGATACACGTTCCTCCATTCATACACCTGAACAAAATTTTAATCGATGTTTTGTAATTTGGTTACAAAGCTAGTAGTAGCTAATTACTAATCTAGTAACATAGTACTAAAAACTACAAGACCAATGTTGAATCAGGGATCTATTCTTTAGTAATTAGTTTCACGTTAAATAATTAATGGCATAACTACTTAGGAGTACCTATAGTTTTAAAAACAACGAGTTATATTAACAAACTAACTGTACTTGCAACTTCGTTCGCGATTGCTAACCTTGCATAATTATGTCAGTGATCCATCTAAAAGTGTCTTATCATTGTAAAATAAACAATAAGATAGCAGTGTTTTTAACTGTAAATTTAATTAATTGAAACGATACAGAAAAGTTCGCACAATTACGTTCAGCATGAGTAGAAAATTCTGAAGAGCTAAAGATTTTGCATAGCATTAACGCCTATTTAATTTTACTAATTCAGCACTAATTTTAACCCCTAGGATTTTTTTGTTAGTATGCAAATTAAAAAAAAAACTTTCTTGCTATGTTTTTTGTGGGCGCCTAGTATAATTTTTTTTTAAACTATAAAACTGAAGAAATAGTTTTTTGGAAGATATATAAGATGGAGAAATAATTTTATTTCGTTTTATATCGTTGGCACTTTTACATTTTGGACGTTTTACTAGTAAGTCGTTTTGCCACTCAAGACATTGCCACCATTAAGACGTTTTAATATGCTGACGTTTTGCAAACTGCGTCATTTTCCTTGATAGACCTTCTGATACGGAGCGAATAAATATACCAACAAAATAAAATATCCTTATTTGATTTCCATAACAAAAATTACTTACTATAACGTTTTATGTAGGCGGCTAACAAAAGATATTTATAAAAACTACAAAACAGATAACATTTTTTGTGGTACATTTTATGTATATAGTACTTTATAACGAAAAATCATTGCAGGCGTTACCGAGTTATAGTTAAATATGACTCTCATGCCCTCTCCCACAGGAATGTCTACTAATTTCCGGGATAACACAATTTCAGGTAGTCTTTACTAACAAAAAAAGAATCATCCAAATCGAAGCACGCGTTACCGAGTTATGGATAATATGATTTTCGTCCTCCCTCCTGCGGGAACCCCCATAAATTTTTAGGATAACATTAATTTTAGTCCTATCTGGCAAAAAAAGAATAATCTTAATCAAAGCATGCGTTACTGATTTAAAATTAAAAAAGATTTTCATCTCCTCGCCCACGGGAACACCTTCTGATTTTCGGGATTAAAAGTTGATAAGATCCTACATCATGGATAAGTAACCTTAAGCACACTAAGTTTCATCAGAATCCATCCAGCAGTTTCGGAGTTATGGAAAATCCAGAAACAGACAGACAGACAAAAATGAAAAAATTTATAGATTTTATTATAAGTATAGACAAACAGCTTCAAAATAAGATATCTTAGAGCGAGTAAGTACTCGGTAAGTGCACAAGTCTCGCAGCACAGTTTTTCAGCAGTAAAAAGTTGTGAAATCGAATGTTAACCAAGTCGGTTCATTTAATACCTATTTATCCATGGGAGTAAATTTATATACAACCACTTTGTCATAAATAGATACTTTGCTAGCTGACAACATTTTGTATTATTGTTCTTTATTTATTTAACAAATATAGTGACTTGCTATAATTCTTAAAGTACTCGTCCAAATTTCATGCAATTTGAAAGTATATCTTAAAAAATTTGAGCTTCTAGCTTCTACCGCAATGAAGTTATAGGGGGTCGAAAATCGCTCGGACCGCTCCAAGAAAATGTGGTACGGCCGTGTGGATTGGAGCTATCTAGCCAGATACATCTAGAAATATCGATAATAAAGGCATGATCTCCGTTTCAGACCTGGGTCCCAGCAGACACTCGTCGTACTGCAGCTCGCAGCGCTCCCCGTGGTAGTCCGGCACGCAATAGCACACCCTCACGCCATCCTCCACCACGCACAGCGCGTTGTTACTACAAGAACTCTCGTCGCAAAACTCGATCTGAACCTCGCAGTTCTTCCCCGTAAATCCTGTAAGAACAGTACTTTCTATGCGAACTTGTTGCCTAAGAGATAGGTATTTGTAGACTTTAATTTTGGATTTCCCCATGTTGTAAAGACTTTCGATTGGAATGTAAACATGCATTGTATGACATGAAATAACTGACTAATGTAAGTCAAGTGCTTTACTAGAGAAGTGGTCTTTAGAAATGTCTGCTTACCAAATGCGCAAGCGCACATATAATCTGCGTGAATATCAATACATGCTCCACCATTTTGGCATGGATTTGATTCACATTCATCTATTTGATCGTTGCATTTTGAGCCCGCCCACCCTGGAAACCCAAAGAAAATGTGACCGACACCAGAAGGCTAAGAAATGTTTAACAAGGGTTGATGTTTAGGCAAATGCTCTTGCTGGTTGTGCTACCACCGGCTCCTATTTGACGAATATAATTATTTGAAGGAAGTTCAAAATTCGTGAGCATGATGTTATCATTTTCTTGTCACATGACAAAGAAGTAATTATGGCAAAGTTGTGCAAGACATTTTATTATTATTTACCTGGCAGACACTTGCAATAGAACTTAAACCCAGGTCCCTCAATACACTGTCCGCCGTTGTAGCACCTGATCTCCTCCGTGGTATTACAGACAGCAATATCCACCTCACAGCGCTGGCCGGAGAAACCTGGTACGCATGAGCAAACATAGCCATTTGTCATGTCGATGCAGGTGCCATTGTTCTGGCACGGGTTCGATTCACATTCGTTGTAGTTCGTCTCGCAATTCTCGCCTGCAAGCAACATCTTGGAATCGGTATGTGTATGTAAGTATATTTCAAACAAATAGACGGGTAAAAAGATTTAGCTTTTTAGACAGAGACGTTTATATTCTAACTAACTTCTTTATTATATTATGCAGTACCTTGTACGTGTTAGTAGGAGTACAAAAGCAAAAATATATTTTTGTAGTCGCACCTATGAATCCTTCAGGGCAGGAGCAATTGTATGAAGCGATTCCATCGACACAGCTGCCTCCGTTCAGGCACGGGTTGGACCAGCACTCGTCCCAGTTGGTCTGGCACTGCACGCCCGTATAGCCATCCACACAGTAGCAAGCATACGTGCTGAAAACACCAAACATAAATATTGTATGTAATAAAATAGAAATTATTTTAAGACGGAATGTAATTTAGGTATACCTACTGTAACAAATTATGCATTTAGTGCCACAGTAAGCTAATAAAATTTTAAAGTAACTATGAAAATATAATTAATATTTATTTCTTTTATAAATTTAGTGCCTTGGCAAACGACCAGGGAGTCAGTGAATCCGTGACAAAATTAAGGAACTTTGAATTGCTATAATTCTTGAAATACCGGTCCTATTTTCATGCAATTTGGAATTATATCTGATATAGATATGTATACCTTTATTAGACAATACATATTTGGGTTTCTAGCTTCTCCCACAACGAAGTTACAGGAGGGCCAAAAACGGCTTGAACCGCTTCGAGTAAAGCCGTGGTACGGCCGTGACTGTTTTGCTTGACTTGGCGGGGGCACTACCGTGCCCCCAGATATTTTTCTGTACATTATTCGTGTTATTTTACCTATTGCACAAACTGGGCAATGTTAATGTTTGGTTTTGTCGGATTACCTCTTCAACTACAAAACTAACCGTTGTCTGGCAGCATATCAATTGAGCATATCGTGACCTGTCATCAGCTTAATGCTTTGTACAAAAAAACATCGTAAAATTATTAAAGAACCTATTCAATATCAGCATTCTTCCCTAAGCAAAGGGACCTGTAGAGCTGCCTCCCTTTAACCATGGCCTCATAAACCACGAGCAGGCATCGGCAACATCACGCGATGGCGCCATGGTACCTACGATAACTGTGTCGGAAATGCATATAGGTATATAAATACGAGATACGTAGACATTTACTATCCAAAGAATATCTTTACCAAAGCTTGATTAATTCAAAAACGACGGGGTGTTATAAGTTTGATGTGTCTGTCCTGAACGAATATTGTTCTAAAGGTGAATTAGTCCGGAGTGTTCTTAGATATGTTTGATCGGTCCAAGATGGATTTGATACCTATATTGAGGGAGTTGTGGGCTTAACTAGTAAAATACTAGAATAAAATAAACACTACGGTTAAACCCAAGATATCTGGCACCACAATATAGCGAATTTAATTATTTTTTAATGTCGTTTATGACTTTATTTATTTTTAATTTAATCTTGTTGAGAACAGGGTTGGTTTTTGCAGGTTCTTTCAGTTTAACGCAATGTAATTTTAAGCGATATGACCGCTCAATGTACTAGCGTTAATGTTTTGTTCTGTTTGTGTTTGATTGTTTATATTTTGTTTTTGGTGTGCAATACAGAAATACTATATTGTATAATAATTAATAGCAAAATGTTGTGCTACCTTACAAATAATACATTTCTAATTATAACTATTTAAGCAATACCAATCCAACTAAATTTCAATAAGTACAAAGTATTTTTCCAGCCATCTTTTCTTTGTTAGGAAGGTGAGTCCAATTCTTTTGTTCTAGATAGGTACTTCATGGAAATAATGTCACTGTTAAGTAAAAAAATTAAACTTAGGTAGTACATAATTAAACAGTCACCCTGTATCGTTTTTTTTTTTCGAAGGTGTTGAGTTCAACACGGATCAACTTCGTCTTAAAAATAAAGGACTTGTTACATTTTCGGCCAGGACGGTGTAAGTCTACCAATAAATGCCTAAAGATGTGGTTAATACCGTGTATTAATGAAAAAATTGTCAGTCGCCTCCTTCATTGTATACAGAAATATCAAAATTCTGTGAATTGTAGTGTAATTATGGCATACCTGGAAGATTTATGTATCCTAGGTTAACTCCAATGGTCACATTGGTCTATAAATTATACCGCCCTTTACAAATATGAAAATCTACACAATAAAAATGAGTGAATCACCTTTTTACTTAAATAACATGGAAATATTTTGATTCTAAATTAATTTTGTACACTGCGATAAGTTACGTTATTTTGAATTTAGTTGATAGATTAAATATTAATAGTCCCTAGCGTATTTATGGATTGTGTACACTGTCCTGGCCGAGGCTCCAAACATTCTTGAAACAGCTCTTTTATATAAGATTAATGAGAGAAGAGTAAAGCACATCGGATAATTTTGAGTCTTAGTCCGTCGATGCCAAATACTGTTGGATTTCTTTATTGACACCCTTTTGTTGCTTATCAAGTTGCATTACTTTTAATTTAATTTGACTGGCCGGTTGGCGCAGTTGGTAGCAACCCTGCCTTCTGCGCCGCTGGTCCCGAATTCGATCCCCGGACAGGGCAAATGTATGGGCATATGTGTGCATGTACATGTCTGCTTGACCTGTGTCTGGGTGTTTATTATATATAAGTATATATATATGTATTTCTAATTTATTTATTACAGGATTAACCTATGGCGCTATACTATCTACTTATAATACTCGCATTGACAAAAACGATAATATATAAAAAAATCTAAAGTAACTATCAAGTAAAATTTACACTCTAACACTAAAAAAATAATTAAATACAACACGTAAAATTACACTCTCAAAGCACAAATAAATTAAAAACTTACACCAGAAATACATTTTTTTTTTTACAAAATTATCCTAAAGATTCACAATATGTGATACACCTGCCGGCTAGTACACTCAATTTATCAGCTAGTACATCAGTTTGGGGAAACTTCAGTAGCAGCTGATCAAGGTGTTTCTCGGAACACCGGAGACTGCTGGCGCGCTACCGTGCGTGCCGGCACAAGCGCGAACAGGGGCACACACCCGCTGCGGAACCGTGTGCGGTGCTCCGGCACACACAGTCTACTAACTTAATATTTCTGGGCAGAGTACCCGACCATGTAATTTTTTTATGACAGCGAGTAACTGCAATCTACGAGTTTCGAGTGAGTTAAAGCCGAGGACACCCAATAAAAATTTGGTAGGATACATAAACGGATAATATCCATTCGTTTTCTTGTACAAGAATCGCAGAAAACATTTCTGAACTTTTCTAACATTAAGGTGTAAGAATTTTCATGTGGGTTCCAGATGCAGGAACTTGCTTCGATTTTTGATCTTACTAAGACAGTAAATAGCAACTTCATGACCTTTACGTCTGTAAAGTCTCTACAATAACGCATCACGAAGCCTAACCTTTTAAAACAATCAGCCACAAGCGCCTGCATATGAATATGAAAGTTTAATTCAGGATCAAACAACACACCTAAGTCTTTTGTTATTTGTTTTCGGGATATAAGCTGTCCGTTAATATTATACTGGAAATTTATAGGATTGAATGATCTTGTAAAACTCTAAGTATGTATATCAGTCATCAGGTTACCATAGCACAGGCTTTGCCTAGTTTGGGACCAGAAGACCTTCTTGTAGATGTTAAAAAAAAGTTGCATTAGTTCCTAAGCATTTAAGGTTAGTTTTTAATAATATAGTTATACGAGTACCTACTAGCTAGGGCCAGCGGTGTAATCCGCGGACTATTGTTAATCCAATGGGAGGGAGTACTGTATATCTCCGGGTAGGAAAATGGCCTATGTGTCAATCCAGGACATAAGCTATCCTGGTGCTGATTTAAATTCAAATCCATTCAGTTGTTTACACATACACAAATAAAAACTTACGCTTTTATAATAGGTAGTGTGATTTGCCGTCCAGAACCTTAAAAAACTGTCAAGTTACGGATCGATAATTAATTATATTATTAGCTATCTCGAAGTAAATAATTACCTATATTATGTTAATTATCCATATATACATTACCTATTGATATCGTCGATACAAATGCCGTGGAAGCAAGGGTTGCTCAGGCATGATATTCCTGCAGAAACGACTGTCACAGTCGTCACCAACCAGCACACCACGTGGAAAATCCTTATTTTCTCCATGTTCAATATAACAAGTATATAATATGTTTCATTAAAAACTCTTTCAATTCATAATTCACCCCAAGCCGTCCTGGTAATTCATTGGTCCTAATTTTTATGCCTTGTTCTATAAAATTCAATAGTTAAAACACATGCATACTTAGTTAGGTAAAATCATATAAAATACGTTAGTATACAGTAATTATGTCATCGATCAAAAGTTTCTACTAAACACATAATTTAACAAAGTGATCACTTGGCAACAACACATAATTTATAACAACGCCTATCGACCAACTTAAGACCACACATAAAAACTTGTCTGAATATTTAGGGAAAATTTAACTCTTACTATTTAACGCGACGTTTCTATGATTTTAAACATAATCAAGTTGTACGTATGACGAGATGAGATACAAAATTTACAATAGGAACTCTATGAAAAGGCGAGTCCGCGGGCAGTTTACTGGAACGAAAAACTGGGTCCGAAGGTGTGGTTTACTTTACCGCTAGAGCTATCTCCATGGCAACCGATGAATACACAACGCGATGGATATGGGACACGAGTTATTGATAAAATTTCAACACCATCGCTATCCATCTGACCATCAAAGTAGCATATATGTACTTACATACTTCCTACGTAACGACACGGCCACGCCCAATGCTCACAATTATTAAAAACTTAATACTAGGGACCCATTGAGGGTTATATCACTACGCTATTCCGAAATATATACACACTCCGAGAATAGGAAATATATGAAATAAATGAAAATATATGACGAATAGAACACAGGACTATGTACTCAATAAAAATATTATACTGAAGTATGATAGCTGATTAATCACATAATTTGGTCAAATTACCTACATTGATATCTTTGGCCAAATTACATAGGTATAAAAATCAGCATTGGTAAATGCAACAATGAAACAGAAGAATTGCTAAATTTTATCTATGCATTTTATCATGTAATTATTATGTGCCACCTGCGACGACGTTTACTGCGTGCCACATAATAATCACTATAATAAATTATGTAATTAACCAATTACCAACTACCTATCAAATCACATATAAATATACAACTATGCAATGTGCCACATAGTATTCGCAAAAGGTCTAATACGTTGTAGATCTTAAATTACACTAAAAGGGAATTTTAGGGGATTTTAGGGGAAATAAAGGGGATTTTATAACTAACCTAATTGTTTACATTGAATTCATTTTATCAAGTCTAAAAATAACTTTTAAAAAGTTAAAAGTATCTAAATGATTTCATCTGTTACCTTAACTTATTAACTTTGAGAAAAGTTAGTTGAAATTTCCCGCCATACTTCAAATGATGACGTCTGAACCCTTGATCCAATAACAAAAGAGTTTAGGCTATTTAACCAATAGAGGCGCACGAGGTAAGTCATCTGTTCACAGCTGATGGTTTATCCAATTACATATAAGTATATAAGTGCATTCAAAAACCACAATAATAATTTAGCATATCCAAAATTTATTTCGTGTATTTATTATTGTTAGTATTTTTTTAAATTACCCTTGGTTTAAATAAAAGAATGGTTTAAACTCTTTAGTTATGATATGCTACATAGAGAGAGTATATGAATAATTTTTAATCCTCAAGTTCACACTAAATAACTCGAACGTCGCGATTGGCATATTTAGTTTTCGAACGGTTCTAACAAAACGAAATTTCACAAAATGTGAAAGGTGGAACAATAGCTGCAGTGGTTTTCGTAACGCTTTTGCTTAATCAATACGTTAATTGGCTATATCTCATATTTTTACTTTGCTCAAAGCTTACAGAGTAATCACTAATTAGAATTCAGTATTGAGATACAGAAGTTTCATTGAAAAAACATCCCTAATCTTTGTGCAAAAATGGATCCGGGTATCCTTTGTTTCCACCATTGTGATCACAAAGTTTTTTGTACAATTATTCCTGAACAGTGCCCGGTGTGCCACCAGAAGCTAGATAGATACGACTACAATCTCTTGCCATTCAGGTGAGGACAACGTCTTTTCGCTTTAGCGTTACGAGTGCCGTTGACTTATCAAGGTTGTCGCTAAGTGCCCTAATTTTAATTACAGGGTTCCTTATCCTTTCGTGAAGGCGTCTCAGCATCCTCGCGCTATAGTTATGAAGCCAACTCATGGAGACTTCCTCAAGTAAATTCCTTCTCATTTATACAATACCACAAAGTTCTGTGACTCACTCTTTTTATCGTAAATTTTATGTGCTGAAGCTAACGTTCGCAATTTCCTGTGTTACAGTGATTATTACAACTCCAAGGACTTGCACATAGGAGTGACAAATTCTCAGGGCAGAGTGGTGGAGTTCAGTGAAGAGGGAATCCGTGGTATCGACCCAGTGACAAAAAAATGGAGCCACTGTGACTCCAGCCCCGACTGGGACCAATGCCTGCTATTAGAACAATTTGACGAGCTCTGGAATGAAATTTGGGATGGAGTGCTAATAAAGGTAATAGAGGATTTGTACCTTATGATTTATTTCTGTTGTAATTTGCAAGAATTTTTCATTAACATTGTTTCTAAAACTAAAAACGAGAAACTTGTTTCATTACAGACTTACTAAATTAAAAAGGAGCAGAAGTAGATATACTTCTGCTCCTTTTTAATTTACAATGGTTATTTAATTACATGGGTATAAAGTCACTCTGTGGGTGTTACAATGTGTGTGATTAGATGCAATTTTTTATTTTAAGCAGGTAACATTACTTATATATAGGGCTTATAAGATTCTGCTTTGAATCACATACCTAATTCTCATTACAGGTACAAATTAAATCTTTCTAAAATCTTTTCATAACACAGTTATCTATATTTCATCAGTTTTCGATTAGGGATTAAAACACCATAAACTTAATATTTTTTGTAATCATTGTATTATGTTGTTTTCAGATAAGCTCCAGCCCGCTGTGGGAGCGAGACCGCTACAATGAAGACTGCCACAACTGCTTTACATTTGTACTTGCGTTTCTTCGAGCACTTGACTGTGGGGAACTATCTGAGAAAGCACAGGACCCCAAACTATTCTGTAAACAATATGTAGTCCCACGGACATCCGCTGCAGGGAAGTACATTTCACTTTATAGACAACTTAAGAGACAAAACTATTTCATTCAAAACCAATAGCCCCCACTCCACCCCTCAGGACCTTTCCTAAATTTATTTACTACTTATTCAGTATTAACTGTGATGTTTTGTATTTAGCTGTAAGATACTTAAATTTCAGTGCATTTAATTTACCAATGATTTTGTTTCGAACTTGAAATTTCTCATCATAAGTAAGTAATAATAATACATTTAATTATTTATTCAATATAAGTAAATTATTTATGTTCATTCCCTATTTATTTTTAGTTATGTTCTTCCTTCCTTTAGTTAGTGATAGGACCAAAATTTGTTGTTGCAATTGTTAAAGCTAATTTTGGTCCACTCTTGTTATTTAATAACTATGTGAATATTAGAGGCGTGTTACCAAATAATACTTTCCTTAACATTATGAATGCTATGGAAAGTCAACTGGCCTATCATTCACCTTTATTACTGTATCAACTAGCTTGGCATTACATATTAAATATGTTATCTTTACTAATCACCAAAATTGCCTTGTGCCCATTACATATACAGAAACATATAAACTTAACCTTGTCTTGCCAATTTGAAAGCTATGCATATAGATTAATAATTTATTTATTAATTCAAATAAAAAATGAAACACACCAAAGTTAATTAATAACACATTCAATAGAGATCTTCCAGACTGAATACTCTATAAAAAACATTTTAATTCTATGCAAAGGGTTTTTTCATAATTCATCCATAGTAAAGGACACACTTGTTGACTAAGACATCCAGGGGCTCAATTTTTTAAAAGCTTGTATGTATTGTTTCTTCTTATTTAACACAGAAAGTTTATTAACATTAAATAATGTATTACCAAGTAAAGTACCTTCCTGTAATAGATGTAAAGCTAAGAACAATGAGAGGAACCTAAAAATAAAAAAGATGAAATTCTATGGTATCACTTTCAAACTTTCTATCAATACAAAGATAGTATTATATCAGGCCTGACAAGGTTCGCCATGTTTTATCTTTGTGTGAATATAATTCAGGTACAAGCCCTTTAGTGTATATGATTCGAATGTGACGTCATTAGCGAGCTGTTCAATAATAGAGCCCCCGGGTAGTTGCAATACAATACTTGTGTTCTCATACTTAAAGTGTCAATATAAATTGTAAGGCAATCACAGGAATTGACACATTCTATTATTATTCATATCATAACTATGTTTAAAAACTGCCTCATATGTAAAGTAAAGTAAAAATATCTTTATGTCACATTGTCATAAAGGTGATTTTTAGTTTTACATAATAAGATTTTATGTTCTCATATGGCTATAAAAAGGAATTATTTAGTGTCCGTCAGTAGTGTAGTCAATTATTGACATGGGTGTTACACAAATTTAGATGGTAATAATTCAATGTTTATAAAAAATTACCCATAATTGGGCAAGCCAGACTTATAATACACTGATTGGGGTCAATAAATGCTATTTGTACAAAAAGTAACAGTGTGATTGTATATATGTTACTGTGGAATAGTTATACTAGTCTTTTGAGACTTACAGTTATCTAAGTATACTTTACTGCAAAACTAAGAAAAAAAGAAATAAATATTTTGAGAGAGAAATTAATGTTGGCACTGTTGTAAATCTACTAATTGCCAAAAATTTGCATAAATGCATTGACATAGAAATTATTGACCCCTTTTTTTTAAATTTTTGCCATGGCCTACACCCCCTTCACAGGGGATACCCATCCCCCGAAGAGGGACGCAATGGGTTGATACTTAGTGGGTATGGCTTACTCAAAATGGGATAAATGTCTTCAATGTAAATAAAAAGTATATATTATAAATATATAGGATAACTAATCATGACAATACAATAACTCCATACATAATCCAGTTATTCCTTATACTTATATATTCTCAGAGCTACAATAGGACCTTTAAGATTAATAGAAGAAACGGATATATTATTTTCCCATGTATATATATATCTATGTATATACCTCTGAGTATTCTACCGCTTTAAAATCAACATACATTTCTAATCGCCAAATATCATATTGCATATGCTTTTAGTCTGCTTAATGAGATACTTATAATTTGCGTTGTTTGTAATAGAATCTAACATTGATGTTGTATGTAGTAAAGTGTGAAGTTACTAACATAATTTTGATTAGTAATTTGTGCTTTCAAAAAAAACATAAGTATGTATCATATAAATTAAAACACAAAGTCCATATTGTGCTAAAATTCATCATTCGGAGGCCTAGCTAAAATTTCACACAGAAGGTATCAAGAAATATACGTGAAATTTAGGTACCTCTCAAACCCATCATGGGCGCTGCTCAATTTGCTGTGCATCTATCGAATTGTTCTTGACAGCTTCTGCGTGCCAGCTAGGGATTTCTAAGGATTTTGTATAATGTATACTCAGAACAGTATTACGAAATATAGGACATAACGTAACTGAGCAGAATTCTGTAATTTCATAGGTGAACTCAATGTTATGACTATATAATTAAACCTTTCGTTATCATCGATTTATGATTTACATGTGGCGTATATAAATAGTGACAAAAAGTCTCAGAAAAAGGTTCTTTTGTGAACCTTTCCGAACTGAACCGTCTTTAAAACTAGAACATGCTTAAAACCATTGTTCTGATTATAATCCGCTTGCTCGAATATCATATCATATCCGTTATTATAATATTAATGTCAGCCACTAACTAGTATTTAATTTGTCTCGTTAACTTTCAAGCAAGTCACTAATACGAGTATTGCGACGAAATTCTTGCCTTTATCAGAAAGTTTGTTCCAATAATTGTTGTTTTGTGGTAACTATAGAGACTATTTTAATTTGGTAATTTCTAAATACTTAAATTTTGTAAAATGGATCTCGAGGACAAATTTCTAGGTGCTATGTTCGAATAAAGAATTTTATAATCTTTGAAATATTTTGTTTAATTATTTTTGACTCATAAAATACACATAAAACGACATCCTCATATTCATGACGACGATTAACGTAAAAACGTGAGAATTAGTAATATTACAAGAGATATTATTATTTAAGAGCCTGTTTTAATAAAAAATCTGTTTATAAAAAAATATGTTTATTATGAAGTAAAACAGAATTTTATAAATGTAAGTATCACATCGTCTATTATTTAGTATAAAATCTACGAAAAAATTTAATTTATGATTTACCTCTATAAATGACCCTTACAAATTTATTGGTCTTTTTAGTTAGTCACTTTGACGGGAGCTGATTCTACTCCTACCCAGAAAACGGCTCCGTTGAGAGCAATGGTGGCTCTGAAACAGAAAGAATATTAAAAATTTGGTGTAAAGATTAAAACTCGCTTCTTCGGCAGGTATAGCTAGCTGCTCTTGCCTTTATGCGTGTTTTCTAGGTACGACGAAGGAACGTTTTTGTTTTTATATTTACGACTTTTAGAGGAACACAAGTCTTATAACTAAAAAATGTAAATTGTGATGGACGTAGGACAGATATCTGCCAGTTTGTCTGGATGTTGATCTCGCGCATCATTAGTAGTTTTCTACTAATCTAGACGAAACTTGATTTAACAGGTTATACGAATTGTTTTGACGTTAGAAATTATCGAGACTATATTTCCCTATATTTAGCAGATATACAGTAATAATAATTAGAACTTTAATATACTACCTACTTAAAATAAAAACGTTCAAAATATTGTTAAAATTTGTCAAGAGGATGTCGAATTCAAATTAGATTTTTATGATCTTATATCTGTGATTTAGTTTTTGAAGGAGTTTCTTTCAGAGACTGGTACACTCAGTGGATAAAACGGTGTCTAATCAAATCGTGATTTGCATATATCATCAAAGTGACATTAGGTACATTACATGATTCAACCGTTAATCTTTTGAAACTGTCAGAATTAAGCACTTAAACACTTAACAGTAATTAAAAGGTAGATAATACAAATACCAAGTCTTTGTTTCCGTTTTGAAATTAACATCGGCGTGCGTCTTTGTAGCCGGTTCTTTCACAACAGAGCGCTAAAGCGGCTGCAATGTTATTTCGCAAAAATCGTATAAATAAGTGAGGACCGCTGTAATGCGAGTTGCAGCCTATTCATTTGTCAACAATGCATTCGAAATTTCGACATTGATTCTCGTATTGTGAAATAACGAACGCGTTGAAGTCTTTCCTTCGTGAAAATTTAATAATTTTTGTTGCCTACGACTACGCTCATAAAAGATTAATTCGTGTTTACACTTAATATTATTGTAATATAATTATAAAAATATATTATTGGTATTATAATTGGTCTTTATCCTTAAATAGGACCGCTTATATCTAGTAATAAGCGGAATTTTATTTTTATCTCATGTGATCAGAATCTATGAAAAAATTTGCATTTTCCTCAAGCACTTAATTTTTCTACGGATAAAAAGTACATTATCCTTATTTGTATATAAAACATAAAAAAGTTAAGTTATTCGTTACCTGAACTTGATTTCACCATTGAAACCAGCAGGTGGCGTCCATGTGAAGGCGACAGACTGTTTGTCGAATTGAGCATCGTGTTTCTTGTGAGTGATGGCATTCTGTTGAAGTAAGGGAGTTCATTTAACACTTGATTATTCGGAATATGATAATTTAAAATGTTTTTTAATCCTTCGAGCCGTTTCTGCGGCACTGGTACCACGGTGGAACTCCTGAATTGAGTGCTGAACTGCTGCGTTACATTACTCAACCGGCACAATAATGAAGGGATTTTAAATTGGATCTTTCGGATATTTCAAGTTTTCCATTTTGTAAACTGCGTGACGCAAAGAAAAACCAAATGAGGACAAAACAAATGAATTACGGTTTTCGAAATACAAATGTATGAATAAATAGCTGTATAAATTTGAAATTGGAATCCCTAACCAAAGAAGAGATATTTGAGATCAAAGTGGCCAGTACGACAAAACGCCAATTTCATATGTAAGGACCTAATAACGCGGGCGAACGAAGCTGAGGGCAAAAGCTAGTATCTTATACCTAACCGGTAAAGGAGAGGTCTAACTCAAGCCTAATCTAAAAAATACCTGTCAGGTTAAAATACACCCCTAATCGTAGTACAAGAAGGTTCATAATATATAATATTATGTAAAAATGCCGTGGGTGTCAGCTACTAAGCATACACCCGCGGTGTAAATGGAATTTTAAAAAGTTTAAGTAATTTTTTATATTTGAAGTAAAATATCCTAAAAATATTTCTAAGTATCTACTACTTCTATACCTAACTCTCCAAATTTCACGTCTCTAGGTTCAGCGATTCACTCTACGTTGATTCCTAGCAACTATCAGTCAATCAGTCAGGACTTACTCTTTTAGATATGTAAATATAAAAAAAACCATTAGTTTTATGAAGGATAACTCTCTCCAACTATAACTACAGTTTATCTCGTTTCGACATACAAAATAACAAAACCGTGTCTAGTTAAAGCGCCGTCTGCGGCACGTTGGAGGTAA
The DNA here is from genome assembly GCA_947049295.1 of Ligdia adustata. Taxonomy (NCBI): domain Eukaryota; kingdom Metazoa; phylum Arthropoda; class Insecta; order Lepidoptera; family Geometridae; genus Ligdia; species Ligdia adustata. The sequence continues at coordinate 5,404,494 of OX346215.1, forward strand.
AAATTACTTAAACATGGTAAAACTATAAAATTAGCTAGCCTCATAATAACATAAAGCTGACACAATGTCATTTTAGTGTATATTTTGTTATACTCGTAGTATAGCCTTTTTGAAGGCTTCACTTGCGACGATGGAATTACAATACAATTACCTATTTAGGTTAAGGTGGCCTTTTACGTTTGGTGATCTAAATATAAGAGTAGGCAGTTTGTCAGGGTCGGGATGCGAAACACATATAACCATCATAATAATATCCATACTGGAAAAATACATATAACAATTATCAGATTGTCAGATATTCGAAAAAAGAAAAGGTAAGTTGCTGTACTTACGTTGCCGATCGGAAAATTGCTTGAAAATAAGTAATTTACAGTAAAATTACTAGGTTATACACAGACAGGTGTGACAATACTTAAGGGTGTTAGTCTACCCATCAAAGTGAACCCATTGTAGAATAAAATTATAATTATAAATTTAAAAAAATATTGCATTTTCCATACAACTTGACCGATTATGACAAATTTTTATATAAAGAACCTAATATTTTTTTCTCGAATTTTACAAAATTTTCTTCTACGATGGTTTCACCTTGATTTGTAAACTTAAGTTTTGTCACACGTTTCTGTGCATTATGCATTAATGACTTTAGAACTGTGTTCGTCCAAAATATCATTTTTTTTCAGGTTACACATAATTTTATGCTAAGTATGAAAAACGTACGTATTTTTATTATAAACGTGCAGTGAAGGAACGAGAAACGGGCGTTACCCAAATAATTAGCAGCTACTCGTATCGTAGCCGTGCCGTGTCGGTCGCATTCAGAGTGAAGGGTTTTGGCTAAGGTCTAACAAACTCAATGTCCTCGAATTTACTAACAATGTGCCTATTTACTACTTCCGATTTACTAGCATACCTATTAATCAAAGTTGCAAGACAGCATCCTACCTTGTCACACGTTTCACACGTAGGTATTAATTAATTACCTTATTTTTATTAAACATTACTACCTAATTAATTCACCTACAAAACAAACAATTCATTAATAAAATCTATAATAACTATTTTTTTTGTACATATGCAAAGGTATGAAATGTGATTCACTTTAAAGAGCAAGCTACTTAACTCGCCCTCCCTGTAGCCCTGTAGGTATATAATTTTATAGTAATATGTACCTAGCAGAAAAGCTCAAGTAAAGAGTTCAAGAAACGTTACAAAAGGATTAAGTACCTATTAGGATGCAAAAGGCAACCAAACCGAAACTTACAGTACCAGATTCGGAGGCCGTTTGAGACAGGGTAATCGCATTGAATACATTTCATGCACGACGAAATGTACACTTCCCTGTAGCTACACATTATAAGAAAAAAGTCTAACAAGTAGATCGCGAAGGTCTTTATGTCAATAAACGTTTTTTACTGCCTTATATCATCTATATATCTATTTGTAGTGGTAAAGCTAGACCATAGTTAAAACTTAAGGAAGTGTTCTAAGTTCCAAGAAACGTGAGTGACATGATTCATTTTAATACGCATCTATTTATTATCCAGCTTTGTCTTTATCAAGTCCCGTATCAGGTACGACAAAAAGTGAAGATTTAAGAGAATTTTATTTAAGTACTGGCAGGGTTGTCACACTTGAATTTATTAGGTGGCTACATGATTATGGAATAATTTATTTACATATTTGAAATATCACAATTTTTGCTAGATTCCAGTAATGTTACTTATGGGATGTATTTTGCAGCCATCAAACAGCGAAAAAATTATACTTAAACTTAGATGTTTCAAATGTAGGTAAATATGTGACTAAGTGGAAAGTTTATAGTCGCTTATGATATTTAAATAATTGGTACCAATTCAAAAGGATATACTTATATTTAATAAAACCAGGCATTAATTTAGTTTAGGCCGTAAACAAAGAGTTGTATTACTATGAGAGTACTTCTTATGTTCTAGACTTCACATTGACATTTCAGAACAAATTGTGGAAAACGTAAGGCAGCACTACTAAAATTATTGTTCTGTTCCCCTCAAAGTTTAGAACTGTTGTTATTTTCTTTTTAGATTAATAAGAATGTCAGTTTAATCAAAAGAGCCGACATAACTTTGAAGTAAAACCTCAAGAAACAGTTTAATTTATTGAGACAGAAAAATCAACTCCTGGTATAATTAAGATCAGCACTTTTGCTTTAGCTTTCATTCTAATTAAGCCATATTTTAAAACCTTTTAACTTACACCGGGCTGCCCACAGTTGAGCAATTGAGCGAAGGGCTCGTTCGGCGCGATGGTAAACTTGCCGACTGGCTCGACTCCTTGTCTGGCCTGGAGCAGCAGACCGCGGATGAGGTTCTCTCCTGATTTACCAGTGATTACCACTTCCATTGGGGCACCGGCTTTAATCGTCTGTCAAGAAAAAACCATTTTAAACGTGGTGTGAGAAAATAAGCCGTAGCTCGCTTTATTAATGTATTTCTACGTATGTATGTAGGGTGTAGGCAAGTTGGATAAGCTTAGGTCAACAAACGTCAAAAGCAATCAGAATCTTGAAGAATACCACTGACCACGGTTTTCAGCAGTACTTACCTATCAGTGAATTTAAATTTTTACACGGTTGTTTTATTCAATTCTTTTTAAATATTTGATCCTCCGCCTCTACGATATGTCTGCGCAATGAACTTTAAATTATAATATTTTAACACCTAGGTAACTAAATGTCAACATACTTATATGGAACTAAATGTTTGATACCTTAACAGTTTAGGTACTCATTCTTTCTATAAGCATTGTTATCTCGTTATCCAATATTTATACATCGAGTCCGTTAGACAAAGAATATTATGATATACATACATAGAGGGAAGATTTATATTTAATCTTATTTAGCTACCACATTATAACGAGTAGACAGACATGACTTATATCATGGTAAAATCTTATTTTACTGATGCCAAATTTGCCTATTTCTAGTCAAACACCAATTCCAGCAGTTTTTTTGTGTAACATGTAAGTAAATACGTCATAGTTTAGAGATGAAATAGATACACCGTGCGTATAGGCATAGACAATATGACTGAGAGATGGTACATATGACATGTAGTTACGGTATCTCTATTTATTTATTTATTTTTATTTTTTACTGTTTTTTATTATACTGTTTGAAGTTTTGATTGTTTGAAACTTTCCAGACGACTTATCATCTCAACACTTATCTACGACTAAAATATACCTTTGTGCTAGTAGTGATGACGTAGGGGGCAGGGCTCTTCTGTGGCGAAACGGGGTGCTTAGGAACCATGTCCACGCAGGCACCCTCGGGTGCCCCCGAGGAGTAACCATGGGCGCAGGCCGCCAGCGCTAGGGTTAGGACTGCCAGCTTGAACATCTTGAAGTTTGGCTCCTAGATAAAAAAGCTTCGTTACATCATTGTTCTCCAAAAAATTAACGATTATATATAATATTGTTATATTGCTATATAGTATTCTAATTAAAACTAACTTCTCACCAATATTTCCCACGAAATCTATTCACGGCTAAAATTTGCATTTTTATTTTAGATTTTGTTTTGTTCGCAACTATAGGTACCCATTATAAGGCATAAAGTAAATTTATGTTCGTATAAGTAGTCCGGTTTTTATGAAAGTACTACGCGAAATTTTAAAAACTGCGGCCAAGTGTGAGTCGGCTCGCAATCGAAGAGTTCGTTACGTACCATTATCTATACATTAGTTCAAGTTGCTACCGGTGCAGGTTGTCGTTATTAATATCGAGCGATACGTCAGGTTTGTTGTTGGGAGCCCTTTTAATATATTAATTTTATTCTCTTTTTAGTATTTGTTGTTATAGTGGCAACAGAAGTACATCATCAGTGAAAATTTCAACTGTCTAGCTATTACGGATGATGAGATTAGCCTAGTGACAGACAGACCGACAGACGGCGCACTGACGGAGAGCGAAGTATTATTAAAATAGGATCCTGTTTTTACCCTTTGGGTAAACGGAACCCTGAAAAAGTAATAAAATAATCGAAAGCAGGTCAGGGTTTGCTCCTCAGAAATCAAAGCTCTCGCAAGCCTCCGGACAGGTTCCAGTCCAACCATGCAATCGCGCAACATTTTTGATTACGCAAATAAAAATATGTAAAATAAATCACAAATTCATGATATTTGATATTAAAATATTTTATCCTACTGAGATTATGTGCGGCCATGATCTTTATAATAAATGCATGTATATCCAATTACAATCGATCTAAGCCGGTGACCTACGTCGGCGACGGAAAAGGACGCCGGCGTTATGTTGAAATTGCAACTCAACTATGGCTTTATAATGTACTTGCGATAAACTTTAGATGCATAACCGTGGCCGGCCATTTCCACCACCACCAAAATGAAATGTAAAACAAGATGCTATAACTTGGATGTAGATTGGTAAACTTTTTTTAATGTTTAATGCAAATAAATAAATAAATATACCACTTATAATTTATATATCTGAGAAACAATAAGATTTGAGACACCTAATAAACAATTTAAAATATTTTTTGTTATATTGGAAGTTGTAATTAATATTAATCTAAAATAAATGTTTCACTTACTGGTTCATTCAAAACACCATATTAACCACCATAACATTATTTAGTGAGAATAAAAATGAACAATTGAAAATTGAAAGTAAGTAATCTTGTATTCAAAATCTGAAATAGTAATGTATTAAATAGTACTATAGTATAACTTTGTATAGTTTTAGTTAAATTTTTATCATGTTTTATAAGTTTGTGCAATAAAATTATACTCATATCGTTTTTATTTCGTCGTATTCCTTGTATTTAAAAGCAGCCTACCTTTTGTCGTGCGTGTCGGGTAGAGAGACGCGACCGTGCGTGTATCCTCGGCTGCACTGATTGCAGCAGCCGCCCCACCGCCAACATTTATAACGCAACGCGCAGCTTGGAAGGGCAGAAGGCCAAATAATCACTCTTTGCAAACTCATCAAAACATCAACATATCGGTGTTAGTAGCTTCTACAATGAAAACATATCGAGTTGTCGGTTGTCACCTTGTGCCAAGCTGATTTCGATCAATTTCAGGAAAGAAGGAAATTCTTTATTATACATTTTTTTGTTTTTATTTTGTATAGACAAGTAACATTCAGTTGACTGCTGATTTTAGAGTCTTTCTTATTATAATCTAATTATATATAAGGTTTTGTATTTTGAGTATATAAATAAGTTTTTATTTAGACATGAAATAACAACTGATTCTGCCACATCAATTACATTTATCAGTATATAGGGGCGCAACCTACTCCACGGGGGAATTTTCCAGTTAGCGCCTGCCTAAGTCAGGCAAAGACAAAACTGAAAATTTTAGGAAATTCTTTGAATAATAGATTATATCCTATTTAGTTCGTTTGATATGTTTTATGATGAAAATGATTGTAGGTTGAGATAATTATTGGTAACTTCGGTTAACTTCCTAGTGGTAACTAATTATTGCGTTTTTTGTCCTCTGTAGGTACAAAAACAAAGGAATCGCATTATTCTTAGAAAACATACTTTACATATTAAGAAGATGAGTAAGTTGTGGTGAATAGTTGTAGCTAGCTACACATATAGAATAAAGAATTTGACTGATATGCGCATAATGCTCAATACACTAAATCTTCCAGGAATCTCAGCCCTGCTTGATACTTTTAGGGATGTGCTAAACCTTCACGTACAAGATAAGCATTTTCGCAACAATTTTGCCTAAGCTTGTAAATCAATATATTAAGTACCAGTTGTACCCGCGACTTTATTCGCGGTTGCTAACCTTGCATAATTATTATAGTGGGACTTAAAAAAATAGAGAATTAATTTCAGTGCTCCTCCTGAAAGTCTTATCATTGTAAATATACAATAATTTGAACTGTAAATTTTATTAATTAAAGAGATACAGAGAAATTCGCAATATTATATTTAGCATGAGCCTTGATTATTTCAATAATCAATGGCATGAGTGACCAATTTTGAAGAACTAAGGACTCTGTATAGCGTTAACGCCTATTTAATTGCGCAATCAGCACTCATTTTAACGCGTAGGATTTTTTGCTAACTTATGTCTCCTGATTGTCCATTTATTTCCATAAAAATAACTAACTATGCAAATTAAATTTCAATAGTAAGAAACTTCCTTGCTAGAACTTTCTATGTAGGCGTCCAATAAAAGATTTTTTGTTAAAACTACATAAAAAATGAAATATTTTTTTGGGATAGGTACAATAATTTTAGTTAGTAATTTCTAACAAAAAATATATACTATTATTATTATAATATATATACTTATTTGATTCTCTCTCACTGGTACCCCCACTAATCTTTGGGCTAACATCATTTCAGTTAGTTCGAACAAAAATATAATCATCCAAATCGAAGCATACCTATGGTATATAGCTGGAAAGTAGGCCTGTACCGCCCAAAGTAACATAATAATACAAAGATTCCAGAATAAAGTACTGAGGGACATTACTAATGCACCTTGGTAGGTACGTAAGAAACCCCGATCTTCATCAGTACCTGTAAATGGAATTCGGTCAATTTCTAACGGATGTGACTTCCATTTTATGGTTACATATTATCATAGAAAATATTATTATCTGTAGTTTTATTAAACCATTTTAGTTTTCTATTGTCTGTCTGTCTGAAATTTCATTATTTCTAAAGTTTTATAAGTAAGATCTAGGCGATCTCCAAATTGACAACGGGAACCAGCAGGGGATCGGATCCAATGGCGATCTCTCGTTACGGAGGCCAATACCTACTTTGAGTCGCTGCGCGAGCGGAGTAAGTAAACCATCCACGGGGGCGGTATGGTTCCCCCGGCAACTAATTTCGTCACAGTAGCTACTCACAGTATTATTTCTAATGAGTCTGGAATGGACACATCTTCCACCCAAGCTCATAAACGAAAGCGAAGCCGTAATACGCGAATTGCATATTCGCGTATTACGGTAATTATGCATTGCATTGCAATAAAAAAACGAGGAAGCACGCTCAAGCTATAGATGGTAAAACAGGTTGTCTTTGTATGGATAGCAGTGACTCGAATAAAGACAACTATTAAAAAACCTTTTGCAATCCCATCACAAACATCTCCTCTACCACCTAGCAATAGTGCAGCTCCTCAGTTCGTTTCCCCTATAGCTCGAACATTGTATCAACCAACTGATAAAGCTCCATTTAAAGTCCATGTGCAACGTGAAGTAGAGTCATCCGACGATGGAATTATTATCCATCCAGTCTCTTTTGGCAAGTTTCTAAAGAAGAACGGTGTTTAGAATATTATTGACGGTTCAGTTAAAAGAATTGATAGGAATAAAATTGAGTTATCATTTTTAGACTGGCAATGCTAATTCATTTGTTAGTAGCGGAATTTTATCGGCGAATAATTATAAAGCGTTTGTTCCGTCGTTCAACGTCACTCGTATGGGGCTGATTCGAGTTGTTCCTTCGGAATGGTCACCTGAAGAGGTTATTGAGAATATATCTGTTCCTATTGGTTGCGGCAAAATATTAAAAGTTAGGAGGATTAATTTTAAAACCATGGTAGAAGGTTCTCCAGTTTGGAAACCTACCCAGAACATTGTAGTTACGTTTGATGGTCAAGTGCTACCTAGTAGAATTTTTACTTGCTACAACTCACTCCCTGTTGAACTTTACACTTATCCTACTATACAATGTTAAAACTTCTGCCGTTACGGTCAAACTAAACTTCAATGCAGGTCGAGACCTAGATCTGGCCTTGAACATACTGGTGATACCTGCAATGCTAACGAAGAAAACATTATATGTTGCCTCTGTTCATCGCCACATTTTGCAATCAACAAGTCATGTCCTGAATTTGCGAGACAAAAATGTATTAAAATTACAATGGTCGAAAATAGCATATCTTACGGTGAAGCAGCTAAACTAGTTCCCCCGGCATCAAAGTCTTATGCTGACGTTGATAGCTCTGTTTCCAGTACCAATGTACCTAATCACAAACATCCTCTAAGATCACAAATATTCAGCGCCCTCAGCAAACGTCATACAAAAAGACAATTTTACTAATCGTCGTTCAGCTGCAAAACCTGTAATGGGCTACAATCGTGTGGCTCATCAAAAACTTTTGAGTGAGTTTAACATCCCTCCATCAGAAGACGGCTGTGCTTTAAATAGAGATCCATTAACTATGTCATCTACAGATATCATTCAGCTTCTAATCGAAACCATTACTCAGTCGAATATAAAAATACCGTCCACCGTTACTTCTATATTTGATATGTTTGATAAATCTAATTCCACTAATAATGATGGCCCTTCACAAAGTTTTTCAATGGAAATGCAGAAATGCAGTTAATTTTTTTCCTTTGATAAAAATATGTATAGGTAATAAAACACTTTTGCTATTGTATAAATATTTTCTTTATCGTTTAGAGTTCTATGATATTATATAATATCATAGAACTCCAAAAATATTGTACATAATGTAAATATAACTATGTAAATATCTTAAGTACTATTATTATATTTCATAACTGTTCCTTTGATCCTTTCCTATCACAATCGTTCCATACTATTTTTTCCGCGATATATACGTTTCCCAAACTTTTCTGATAATCGACACAAACTTATTAACGTCAAGATTATTAGTTCATAAAATTTTGTTAGTCTGAATATGGAGATAGTTAAAAGACTTCAGGAAGTTAAGCAAAAGCATGGAAAAATTAGTAGAAATTATTATTATATAAATTACCTATTGTTACAAGTGCAACTAAATGTAATTATGTTCTATCTTGGTATTGTAAAAAGAAGTTCCGTGTTATCAAATTTTTTTGCAAGAAAAATACGGTTAGTGTTTTTTTTACATTATCAGTATTTAAAGAATTAGATTTAATGTACGTATTTATCGTAGGTACATGAATCCCCCAAGAAAACATGGAAATCTATGAATAAAACAAACCCTATTTTTATAGTGTCTGAACACTTGGTCTTGACGTCGTTTGTTTAAAGTGGAAGGGCGGAGTTTATGCTGGCTCTGGATAACCCTCAGTATGAAAAGTTGCCGTACCGTCAGGACCTTGCACTCATTGTATAAAATATCCGTGGAGAACCTAAACAGCAGAGAATTCATAACCTTTAACACACTACGTTGTGTAACTTCTTAAGGTTTCAAATGTGTTTTTGCACAGCCTCCCCAACTCTCAATGTAATATTGAAGGAGTGACTGGCAAAGAGTTTATACAATTTTCAAAGTTTTTTCGTCTGCTGTAAGTCGAATATTTTTGAATATTGTCATTAACATACGCACTCCATTAACTTACGTACTGTCAAGTGTCACACCAAGATATTTGATAGAGTCATTTCTGTCTAGCTCAGGACAATTGCAAGTGTTAGTTAGGCAGAGATCAAGAGATGAGTTTATAGTAGTTTGATGTGACTTTATGTGAAATTCAGTATCTGGTTGCGTTCTTTTTAGTATGGAAGAGGTTATATATAGATTTGCCAATATCAAGACTGAGTAAATTTTACCTCAACCACTCAGAAACTTTGTTTAAACCAGATTGTGCATCACGAAAAACACAATCCCAACACTCTCCCTTGAATACGAGAGCCGTATCATCTTTTAATGTGAAAACTTAACCATTTTGCAGCTGAATATTGCATAGATCGATAATGTAAGCTAGGAAGAGTGTCGGGTCAAGGACGCTGCCCTGCGGTGCACCGTATTTTACAGACTTTGCGTCACTTACTATTTCAGAACCAACGTTGACACATCTGTTACTTAATAGTCCTCAAAAAGTCTAAGTGGTAAGGTTGAAGGAGTAATGGCACTGACACTTGCCTTGGCAAGGTCTAAAAATATGGCAAAGCTCGTGACATCAGTGTCCAGTCCCTTAGAATGACCACTCCGAAAACCGTATTGATTATATAAGCAAACAAAACTGATTTTATTATAATTCTAAAATGGCATGACAGTTGTGACGTCCTGATGCTGTCTAGGTACTTAACATAATTATGAAATGCAGTCGTCGAGGCGAAGCTGATGTGTGCTGAAGGAAAAATGGTTTATACGTGTAATCAAGGCAAAAAAGTCATCAGTATGTGTGCTGATGGCCATCCTTGGCAAGCTTCATAATCAAAAAACTATTTTTAATAGAAAACCGCTTGCCAACAAGATTGAGCTATATCTACCAAAACCATAAAAAAATTCCTTGATGTTATCTAGAGGCCAGAAAAATATAAAATACGACGGGACATCGGGTTTTTGTTTTAAAACACGTCTAGCTGCAACGTCAAGCCCAGAAGACGCAATTAAGACAGCTATAGACCAAGAACTTCTCCATACAAAAAGCAAGCAAGTTCAGATGACACGCGTCCAACCCGTGTTGAACGCTGTATTTTTTTTGAACGCATGTCAGGTGTTGTATGCGCGTTACTGCGGCCGCCAGTAGGCAGAGTTCTTACATGAATTGTCAAATATGGACGTAGAAACAGTTTTAACGGTGATTTTATACCGACGACGCCACGCGACAGAGGACGGAGATATTGGGTCTCTTTAGGTTCCTATGTGAATAATCGCTAGGTGCTTGACTTTTCTTATGTCGCAGGACTTTTCTCTAAGTTTGCCTTAGGGCGTGTATAATATGTGATGCACGGACAGTCAATGTGTTAAGTTATAAAACCACAATAAACTTTGTTTAGTGTTTGATAACCAAGTTTGACATTCGATTAGTATCTTGTTCTAGTATATTTTTTTAACACTTGGATAATATTTATATTCCATCCATGTATAAGACCAACCAATTTAACGTAAGTTTGTTATGTTGTATAGTGCTATTCTACTCCACGGTCATTCTAGTAAAGTAAAGTAAAGTAAAGTAATATTTATTGACCTTTAAATAACGTTCGTTACAGGCAAGTCTTATTACATTTGAATGAATAATTACTTAAAAAATTTAACTTACAAATCTCATTTATATACGATTACTTAATATTAGTTCTTAGTTTAATAGTTCTCATGACAAATATTTACATTAAAATTGCTTTGTTTAGTTATTATTAATATTTTATAATGGTTGTTTGTTACACAAGAACGATGATTCTACAAGCTGCATTGACATATATTCGCTGAGTTTATAAAAAGGATTGCTTTCAAAAAAATACTTCAATTTTTGTTTGAATGTAATAAAATTGAGATCCATTACACTATTAGGTAATTTATTATACATCAGTATTTTAGTATAAAGCCCCTGCTTCTTACATTTAGCTAATCTATTTATTGGTAGGATTTAGCTAATCTATCTATTGGCCCGAGTCGAACGTTATTTACATCTATATCTAGTTACTTTAGTTTCCGATATCTGTGGTTATTTATTATTTGTGGTGTTCCAATAAGAATACTTACCTAATAAAATCATATCTAATTTGTCAGTATGTATTGAGTTATATGTTCAATATTTCCTTGTAAGCATTAGGTAGTCATAGTAGTGAAGAGCCGCCCGGTGTTTCCCCCGTGCGGTGTGTAAGTAAGATCCAGGAAAACTGATGCAATAAACAAGTCATTAAAGATGCGGACGGGATCAAAGTTTAATCTGATTGTGATAGGTAAGCATAATAAGTCAAATCGTACCCATCCAGTTATTGGGTATTGTATATATATTTATATTGTTATATATATATATATATATCTTTATATAGCTTCTATTTATGTACCTAACTATATTAAAGCGAACAGCCACTCATTCACTTACTTATTAAACATGAAATCACGAAAATTACGTTTCGACCTATAAAACTGAAATTTGGTAGATAGGTAGTTTAACGGGTAGGATACATCAGTTATGAACAGAATTTGCATTTTGGGAGTCTATGGGATATTTGAGTAGATGTAAAGAGCGTAAAACGGAAGTAATGAAAGTACTTATTTTTCAAAGTTAAAAGATCAATAACGGGTGAAAGAGTTCAATCGTGATGTTACCTAAATTATTTTAATATTTTCGTCCGAGATGCGTTAGGGCGCAACAGACTGTTTATAATGTGTATTTGATAAGATGAACGAACCATGTTATTAATCGGCGTACCTACCTAACTACTTGAAGTAAACCTACCTACTTACTGAGTAGACTGACACGGGTTGAACCCGGCAACGGGCGAATGACACGTGGGTTCGTAGATGTATAGCCGAGTAGTGACACTGACGACTTTTTCTACTGACTTCTAAAAAGAGGAGGTACTCTATTCGACTGTAAGTATATTTTTTTTGTCAACTGATTTCTCGTTGATGGCTGAACCGATAAAAAATACTTATTTTTTATTTCAAAAGGTTTAGTGATCAATTTAAAATGAAAATTGCTCCATAGGTTTGTTTATTAAAACGAAATAACTGAAAAGGTTCCGCTTGCCTTAGTGGAAGTCGGCAAACATTATTTTTTCAAAGAGAACTTGTACTCAATTAACAGACTACCTAATCTGTCAAAGACGGATCATCAATTTTAATTCTTAAACAATTCAAATAAAAGACTTGGACCAGCATCTTCTGTATTTGTATGTTATGTCATGTGAAAACCGACGAATCTTAGGATCCCTGAATATAAAGAAATCGGTCAAGTGGTTGTCGCTTTTTTATATATTCCCAAAAAATATCGAAGTCGCGGTTATAGCTTTATACGGTGGCACCTTAGAAAATTCAGTTAAATAATCAAAGGGTGACATGGTTTTAATCGGATCGTCATACGCAGTTTAGATCGTCTTCAAGTCAAAAGTTTTTTGAAAAGATCTAGGTGATGTGCAATGAGCAAAAAGACAGTAACCGAACCAGACTATTTCTAGAATATTTTAAGAATAGACAGAAGTTCTATACCTACTGAAACGATAATTTAAAAAAAAAATTATAGTGCTCAAATAATAATTATTTAAGAGTTATTATCTAATCAAGTAAAAGAGAATAAATAAGTTGAAATTCTTTTGTTTTAGATAACGTACAACATAATGGAATATTATTTTTGCTACCTACTATTTAAATAACGCGTTAGGGAAAAAATTACCCTTCTTGTCAAGTTAATCTTCACATGACTATTGGCATAATATTAAAAATATCATCTCGGCTGTTGGTGAGTGGCGGGCTCGCAGTCATGCTTATCTATGGATGCGTAGCGCTTCCTGATTCTATGTATATGTATGCTGAAAAAAAAAATACTTGTCTCGTCTACCTTGTCTATGGTTCAGTATCAATTTTCGGTGCGGTGGTCGATTTACTAATTTTCTAGTTTTGTTTTCTAAGTTTTAAGCGGGAAGCCGAAGTTTCCGGTAAAATATCTATAAAAATGAGTGTTGAAGAAGATGTAATGAAAATACAAAAGAAATTAACCAAAATGACATCGGATGATGGCACGGTGAGTGAAGAAAAACCATAAAAATAAAATGTTGGCCATGGTGCTTCACAGCCAAGCCAATGGTCTCTAGTGTGCTTTTCTTCTAGAATAATAATATTTACGCTATCTCAAACCAAATCACCGCAAATAACGAAAAAACAATGGAAACACAAAGTGGCTTACTTAAAATAGGAGATTTTTAAGGTTTATAATCTAGCTATTTTTTTATTTAAGATATGTTGTCTTGTTTTTAGGGTCAAGAAGAAGCACTGGAGCTGTTGAAGGCCCTGCAAACAATGGCTATCAATCTTGATGTACTGACGAAAACCAGAATAGGAATGACTGTGAATGCCTTACGAAAATCAAGCAAGGATGAAGAGGTGATATCATTGTGCAAAACCCTGATCAAAAACTGGAAAAAGTTTCTATCCACTCCTGGTTCTGGATCGAAGGATAACGGCAGCTCTTCAAAATCTAAAAAAGATGGTAAAGATAAGGATAGGAAAGATGAAAAAGAAAAGGATAAAAAGCTGCCTGCTTCTTTCCCACCACAGCCTAATACCACCGATGCAGTCAGGCTAAAGTGCCGTGAGCTTCTTGCCTCAGCAATGAAAGTCGATGGAGAAACCACCAATGCCTGTGGTTCTCCTGAGGAACTTGCAGAAGAGTTAGAAGAATGTATTTTTGCAGAGTTCAAAAATACAGATATGAGATATAGAAATAGAGTTCGATCAAGAGTTGCTAATCTTAAAGATGTAAAGAATCCCACATTGAGAACAAACTTTTTAAATGGCGCAATTTCTGCATCACGCCTTGCTAAAATGACCCCAGAAGAAATGGCTTCAGATGAGATGAAAAAACTGAGAGAGAAATTCATCAAAGAAGCTATTGACGATGCCCAGCTTGCAACGGTTCAAGGAACTAAGACTGAAATGCTCAAGTGTGGCAAGTGCAAAAAGAAAAACTGCACATACAACCAGCTGCAAACGAGGAGTTCTGATGAGCCGATGACCACTTTTGTGCTTTGTAATGAATGTGGCAACCGCTGGAAGTTCTGTTAAGACTGCTTATAAACAAACCCTAGAAACTATAGTTTACCTTAGGTATGGATACTCTTCTGTATCGCATTACATATGTTTTATGAATTTATTTCTGCTGTTTGATATGCCCTACCTATTGGTGGCAAATAAAGTAGAATCATGTAATTAATAAGGTGACCTAGTACTAACTTTAACTAATATTAATCTGCATAAAAGAGAATGCAATGTATTTAAGTTTTATTTCTTATCACATATTGTGGTTTAAGTTAATAGCATGGTATTATTAAAACTTCTATGTATTGCATTTATAATTTTTATTTGTTTTTTGATACTTATAAAATAGGAATGACATGTCCTTAGGACTACAACTGGCACATAATAAATAAACACTAAATAGGCAATATCCTTGTTTGTTTAGTTATTGTCGGATCAATTAAATATTTGGTTTTTATGAAAACAGAGATTTTACAGTTTAAATACAGACATCCTAATCTTATTTTCATTAGATGTATGAGTATCTTATAAATTAAGTAAGAAAAATCTGCCCTTCATTAGAAGAAACATCTGAAACAAACTAAGAGCTACCAGATTTTGTAAAATTACTATGAATAAACCTGGTACTTGGCTAACTAATTTAGACTAGTGCAAATAACATAATTATATTCTAAAATCATTACATACCTTTACAATTTGTAATCAAGAACTGTAATACTACATTATGATTTCACTTCGTATTTATTTTAATGTGAAATGGCCAAATCTTTACAAATCTAATATTATTATGGCAAGCTACGCTTTGGTGTCTATCAATATTGTAACTAACACTAATATTATAGTCACTATGATATTTATAGTAGCTATCTTTTTGGCATAAAACTATTATACACAAGCATTAAAATATCTAAAAGGTACATAGGACCTAATATTATAATCTATATACTAATTCTATTCCACTGTAACTTCTCCAGTTTTTATATTTACATACATTTTTTCGTCTACATTAGTATCGAAAATAATTTTGCTCTTCACATCTAACTTGAGATCAAGAGGTTCACTTTCTTCATCAACTTTGCTGATTGTGAAAGTCACGTTTTCATTAGCGACAAAACATTCCGGATTTAGAGTTTTGTGGTAACTGAAATGAGTTTTCAAATGGTCACGTAGGAAATGAGATTGGACGACTACTAGGTCGCAGTAGGAGCATTTATGGTTTCCGATATTGAGAATATCGGCGGCGTCGTGTCTTCTATAGTGGTTGTTAAGGGCGTCTTGTCGTTGGTTTGTGTACGGGCACAGTAAGCACATGTGAAGCTTGCGCTCCTTAGTCGGGGAAGTCTCGTTGCATGCGGCATCCTTACCGCCCGCATTCATAGACCTTCTTCGCTGTAAAAGTCTTAGAGTTTGTTGATCCCTAATTGAGAACTGCTGGAAATCCGTTTTGGGAGTGCCTTTAGGCATTGTTTTGATAGCTAATTTAATGTTGTCTACGTTGTCATCTTTTTTCACATCTTGATTTTCAGCCTCGTTATAATCACTATTACTTTTCTTCCTCTCGGCTTGAGCTTCATCGTTCATTTGATGTTTCCTCATATGTTGTACGTAGTTGGCGTAGTATTTTACAGAATAGTCGCAAAGTTCACACTTGTATCTTTGCTTCGAACCATGAAGGGACAGATGTATTTTGTACTGTTCTCTCTTCTCGAATGCTGACGGGCATTTGTGGCATTTATACCTTTTTTCCTTTTGACGCCCATTCTTTAAATACGTTGGATAAATAAATTCGGGATTACCGTGCATCAGGAAACCGAATTGGGGATCGGCTTGTAGCACGGGTGGAAAGTGGTCATTCGGTTTGACCAGTTTATCTTTGTCAGTCAATACTCTTTTAATCGCTTCAGTCTTTCTTTGGAATAAATCTGTTCCTGAGATGGGGACGTTTTTGTAATCCGCATCTTCACCAGAGTCATAATCACAACGTTCTGACGGCTTGTTTTCTATTTCGTGCAATATTTCATGTTTGGCTAGATTCCCAACATTCTTGACTGCATAACTGCATTTCTTGCATTTGTGTTCACCTTCACCACCGTGTAATCCCATATGGTAAGAGAGCGCTGAACTCTTGAAGAATTTGGCTGGGCATTCCTTGCAATGATATTGTTTTGGTGTATGTTTTGATTCTGATTTCTTATGAACTGGCTCAATGTGTTCGACAGGTTTATTTACTGCAATCCACGATAATTCCGAAGTTTCAGCATCACGAACAAGTTCCAGGCGAGGTGGTTTGTAAAGAGAGTGGTAGTTATGAACGAATTTGTACATATTTGTCCTTATGTGGTGATCATCAGAGTGCACAGTTTCATGAGCCGTCAGTTCTGTCTCTTCTGCTACTGAGAATTCACATATTTTGCACTTATATTCCAATGTAAGGTCGTGGTACTTCTCGTGTACTTTTATTTCGCTTTCGCCGAAGTAATATGCTGGGCATTTCCGACAGTAATACATTATTTTGTTTTCTGGTGGTTCAGCTGTTGAATTTTCGTCTTTCGTGGATTCTTCCAAAGCCTTTTCTTCTTCAATGACTCTGCGCAACTTAGCTATTTGGTCTTCGTCTGGAATATCGTCCTCTACGTAACTGTAGATACGACCATACAACAGTCCATGTTTTTTGGAATGTTCTGCTCCTTTTTCGGGGTCATCACAAGTAAATTTACATTCTAAGCATTTGTAAATAATAACGTCACTATTTTCGAATTCCAAGCAGTGAATCTTTTCATGGTTTGGTAGCTTACATTTCTGCGAGTTGACATACGAGCAGTAGCGACACTTGTACATTTTGTGGAATTCGTTCCTCGCTGAGACCCAAACGAAAGGTATATCATCGGCAAAGTCTGATTTAGCGTCCAATTTGCTCTGACATGACGCATTAGCTTCCAATTCTGCCTCAGACTCATTTTTTTTCCGATCCGAAGATGGATGAATTCCGTGTACACGTAGGTGTTGGTGAAGTAGATGTCTCTTCGACACACTGTAATTACATTCGGGACATTTGTAAGGAGTGTCTGCCGGAAGCCTGTGAAATTGTTCATGATACATGTACTGTGATTTGCTATTTGTTTCGTAAGGACACTCGGTACACTTGTGACGTTTCGCACTGCCAGATGGAGGTGGTACTTCACAGTTTGTAAGGATCCTTTCAGGTAATGGAGATCTGCATCCCATCGCTTTAGATATGTAATCTTCTGGGTCGGTGATTCCATGCAACAAGAGATGCTGGATTAGATCTTGTTCGTCTTTGACAAAGTAAGGGCAGAAGTAGCATTTGAAGATAGAATCCGGCGACGGTTGATGCTGTTGCAGATGTTCCATAAGTTGTTTTTTATCGTGCGCCTTGAACGGGCACCTAGTGCAGAGGTCGCTGTACGCGCCTTCGCCGCCTGCCACTTGGGACAGATCCGGTTTTGGTTTCACCGTAGTGATGACTTTAATGATCCCGTCGTGTTTCAATCGGCAATGCCTCTGAAAACGATATAAGATGCGGTTATTATTTGAAATATAATTCAAAGTAGTTCGTGCCAAATGTAGCGATAGAACTAAATGTACTCAAGATATCCACGCATAAATAAAATTCCAATTCTGCGAACACAGCTAAACAATACCACAGCTCGTGACTACTTATGCATACTTTTCACTTTAATATTACAAAAATAATACAAGAACTTCTATAAGTTTTCGCAAATTATTGAAATAAGGTTTTAAAATTTCCCGCATTTTTGAGGAATCCCCGGCGGTCAATATTATCGAAGAACCTGTATACTAAACAATGTCAAGATTGGTTGGAAACTTACGATCTGTACGCGAATACGAAATTCCCAGAAAACCAGTGACAGACAAAAGAATAAATTGCTAGACTCGAAGCAATTGCTCGCTCGGGTAAAAGACATATTTCGTATAAATGTACCTGTATAACATGTTTCCAGTTAGAGAGCTGATTGCAATGTCCACAGCGGTACGCCAAGTCTGCGGGATCGGGAGCGTTTTCGAGCTTCTTGTTGTTGCCTTGACAACCGTCATCAGCGCTCTCTTTAGAGTGTTGTCTCACGTGTTCCAACAACGCATCTTTTGATGGGTCTCTGGAATTATTTAAACGAAAATGCTCAATAGGTAAATTTGAAAATGTTATAGGTACTTATTCCTAAAAGTGCCATCTATCGGAGGTTGAGTGCGTTGTGGTGTCGTGAAATACTGATCTGCTTGTTGTAGTAGTAGTGAAGTTTGTAGTAGTAACCATTAATAACTGACATTTAGCTTCGTAAAGCAAAAGGCATACGCGTCAACTTCTAGCGTGTCACTGCTGGGCATGAGTCTACCCTATAAAGGTGCAGATCACAGCCCCTCGCTCTAGACCAAATTGTGGGTTGGACAGTGACACTTCATCTATAATGAAACTTGCTTGTCGATTCTTGGACAAGTAGGTCTTACGATGTTTTCCTTCGATGAAGATGAAGCAAAACATCGTGTCTCCGAATAAATGACCACTTGCTTTAACGGCGAAAGAAAACATCGTGAGGAAACCTGCTTGTCGATTCTCTGACAAGCCGTTTTGACTTGTTAGTTAGATAATGTCGGATAATCACTTATGATATCAAAGTGCAGATGCACATAAGTTAAAAACTCGGAGGTGCATGCCCGAGTTAGGGAAAAGAGCCTTTCGCGTGAGAGGCAACGAGTTTATCGATTACGGCACATACTAAATAAAGCAGTTTAGTAATTGAAAAGAAATTCAACTTACTTGTAATTACATTTCTTACATTTCCACAGTGTCTTTTTAGGTTTCTTAGGGTCCAAGTTCGTGTTATCCATGTGATATTTATTAGTAGATTGAGTCTGCAAGTTAAGCGGCTGCATCTCGTAAGACACGTGCAACATATCCGCGGCCTCGTTCCCGAACGAGTCGTCTACTTCCATGGACGCGTCCATCGTCGTGTTCGGGTCTATATACTGGAACTCGTTCTCGCCATTTTCATTTAAAACTGGCACAGCCAAGAACTTGTTGTACTTGCTGTAGTTTCTTCTGCCCGTTTCGTCTGTCATTAGCACCTTGGCGTCGTTGTGTTCCGGATCCCTGGCGGATTTTAACTTTATGTGCTTGGTGATATCCCAACGCCAATTTGATTTATATCTGCATAGCGAACATTCGAACGGCTTTCTATTCAGATGCCCGACGATGTGCACGTGGAATCTGGATGCGGTCGCTGCCCAAAATTTACAATCTGGGCATTTATACACGTTCTTGCCGGGACCTAAACTATTCGGCGACAAGTTCATGCCCTCATTTTCGTCCACAGTTTCAGCGTCGTATTGTCTATTTAGGTCAGTGATCGACGAATCGTCATTAATGTTGATATCTAAAGGTCTGTCGAATTTGTTCGACTCCTGATTGATATTATTCCAGACGAATACGACGTTTTCCATAGGATGCGGTTCCGATTCCTTTTCGATCTGCGACGTCGAAGCTTCGCTGCTATATTTATTATCCGAGACAGTTTTGGTGGAAACGTTGTCTTTCTTTCCGCAAGTCTGCATGTGCACGTACAAGTCTGCGCTAGATTTACATCTATGTCTACAGTTTTGGCAACGAGTCGAGCCTTTAGTTGGAAGCGCAGAGTTCATCGTGACGCGGTTGGTCTGAGTGGAGCAATTCTTCTCGTGCACAGAATGTTCCGACAGACATTTGCTTTCGAAACCGCAATTTTTACATTTCAACGATCCTTCTTCGCCCGTTTCGGTCAACAGCCTTTCCTTCAGTTTGTCGAAAAAGGAGTTATTTTTCTTGCGCACTGTTGTTTCTTTGGCGAGTACATTGTTGACGGGTATGAGAGTTATATCATCGGGTAGATTATCAAACTTTCCGAGTAGGTCGGTGGATTCTTTGAGTTTTTTGGCGGGCGGTTCGCCGGATGTTTTTTGATTGGGAGTGGAGGCGTTCAGTGGGATGAGTTGCGGTATGGGGCGCGGGGCCTTCCTGCTCTGTTTTTGTGACTTGGGGTCGTCGGTCGAGGAGCCGGGCGAGTGCCGCCCGCTCTCGCGGCTCGTCTCCGCGTGCACAGAGGTCGCCTCGTTTGAATCGCTGTTGCAGCTCACTACCTCCCTCTCTGCGTATTGTAAGCCCATTATGTCCTGTAATTGAGAAAAAAAAACATAAATTATTATTCTTCAAGTCAAGTACTTAATAAAAACTTCCTAAATATCACTTAAATTTTAGTAGATTAAGTTTCTTTTATGAAACAACACGGCACAGCTGTTATGATCATTGAGTAACTAAACTGAGATTGTTTGTATACTTAGGTTATCGGTTAATCATACATTACATTAATATTGGACCTATGATCGATTAGCAATATCATTAAATCACAAATAGTCACTCAAAAGCGAAAAATAAATTAATATAGTTATTACAAGCGGTACCCACTCATCTATTTGAAGTCGGTGCCAGCCAAGTTTAATAGGTAATATGTAAAAGCAATTGCTCGCCCGGGCAACTTACGACATACATTCATAGTATCCAACTACTTGGCTTGGCTGGCACTGAAGTCAATAGATGAGTAGGTAGCGCCTATTATAATTACTAATTTTTATTTATTTTCGCTTTTGAGCCCAATTTGTGTTTTTTTATAAACCCAATGACACTCCACAGACTCTTTGGTCCGTGCTATTTATGAACTTATACAATAGTTTGTAAATTTTATAATACTATATCTTGGATTTCTAAGTTATAAAAGAAGACAAATAACTATTTAGCTAATTAAAATTATTGCCAATTATTGTTACGGATTTAAAATATTGCTTCACGTGTCATGCATACGTGGGTGACGCATGTGCCAGCCATCGCTTTCCTCAACCATATCGGAGGGAAGAGAGCGACCCGACACAAGTTTGTGCCACAATTTGTTGTTTGAAGTCGGTTTAGTTGTCTTTTATGAGAAATAATTTATGTTACTCTTTGTAGTGCAAAACAAAACTTAATTTAAAAAATTCAGTTCAAGTGGAAAGCGAGAATTGTGTCAAAATTCACTTCTAAGATTTCATTACATTGTTAGTTTTTCCTCGATTTTCTTTGAATTCCATCATTGGATTCTGACTTGATGATACTGGGACCACCTAAACAGTATATATATACCCTTTGGAACTAAAACATATCTTTATCCACATACATAACGATTATACACATATACATATAATACATTATCGACAGATACCTTCAAAAATATATACTTAGGTGGTTCCATATTCACTGTTTTTCGTAGTATCATTGCTTATAGCTCTCTATTCTCTGGTCTCATCCATCGCACAACTCTAATCTACGAACTACTATTGCCAATATAGGTATATGTTTATCGAGCCGAGGCGACATTATCTTATTATATAATAGTTGTTTACGCAGAATTTTGCCTATATATTTCAAAAGTTGTTGTTGATGTTTAAATGAAGGAGCTCGCTAATGTTATCATTGTTTACTTTATATTTCATTAAAATAGCTGATCCTGCTGTCTCCTGATAAAGTCACAATACGTATAGAAACTGACAGGACCTTTTTACTCTTTTATCGAAGTTAACCGAATACGACAAAACAACTTAGTCAATGAACCTAATATTATAGTACGCGTACCTTATCTTTATGTCGATCCCAAATTTTTCATAAAACCTAACTTACTTATAAAAAGAGGTGAGAAATGTTGCATTAACAGTAACACACAAGCTAAGCTGGTAGGTATGATAAGCTTCGCGTACGTAGGATGGTACGAACACAACATGCAGATGTAGTTAAATGATGCAAGAGGGCGCGAGAGGCCGGGCGGAGTGCAATCATGCAATGGAGTGGTTCGTGATAACAGTGACAAGTGCGTGACGTCACGCGGTGCGGATCACAAGTGGCATCCGACTGTAACTCACCGAGGCCGAATGTGAGGAGCGCGAGTCACCACTCTCTTCGTCCTCCTTGGGGAGCAGCGTGACCATCGTGTCGGCGGCTGTCGCATCACTGGCGCCCACCCGGTTGCGGCGACGGCTCGACACTTGCCCCACCGGCGGCGTATGGTGATTCATTTCGTGAACCGTCAGGCTCTGCTTGATGTCTGCCGTAAAGGTGCATTTTGAACACACGAAGCTTCCGTTCCCACCGTGGTTCTTCATGTGACGATCCAAATTCCACTTGTACGGGGTGCGGAAGTCGCACATCGTGCACTTAATCATCGGCATCGAGTGGTACTTAACGTGCTTCGTGTATCTCGCCTTTATATGGGTGACGTAGTTGCATTTGTCGCACGAAAAAAATTTGCCCTTTCCTTTAGACCTTAACGAGTTTCCGGATCGGGGATCATCCTCCATCCGGTCGGACTGGTCCTCGCAGTCCTCGTCTAGCTGTATATCGTCGCATTCCTCGATTTCTTCGAGCAAATCTTCCATACGTTCGCTGCTGTCTGGAGTACCGGTCGTGACCGGCTCTGGTTCCACTCTAACGAGCGCGGGGCGCTCGGCGTCCGCTCTGACGGTGGACGCCGAGTGCGTGGGCAATCCTCCGTGCACCATCTTCATATGTCTCACGAGCTTCTGGTGGTGCTGTGATGCATACATACAATGTTGACAATCGTATATCTTGAATCTGCCGAAGTGGACGTCGCGTGTGTGTAAAAGATATGCGCGCGGGTTCTGCGTATAGAACGTGCACTTTGCACAATTATAATTCCTCCTTATCTTGCAGTGCGGCAATTCTGAATCTTCCGCTGCGTCCGAAGACGCCTCCGAGAGGACGTCCACGCAGAGGCGGCCTTCGAGGGAGCGCGCGATAGGTGTGACCTCGCCGAGTTGCGCGCTCAGCAGCGAGGACATCTGCTGTAGCATAATCCGCTGCAACAAAACAATAGTCGGTGTCGGTTTAAAGGTGGCGGGACACGTGACGCGCGGCGCGGCGGAGCGGCACGTGTGCGGTGCGCGAGAGCGTCGCCGGCTGAATGACGCGCGAGGTAGAGGCAGGCGAGCGGCGAGGCGGCGGCGGCAGGCAACAGAACCCGAGGGCGTGGGCGCGGCCGGGTGCGGAGGGTCGCCGCCGCTCCGACCGCCGCAGCGCTTCGCTCTTGTCCCTCGCCTACGTGTCGCGTCCTCCACGCCGCCAACCGACGAGCGCCTCCCGACCGCACCACTAATGAGCCTGCTCTTCGCTGTTATCAAGTCATTATTGTGCGCACGTGGCCTATATGATAATGAGCTGATTATGCATGTATCTTTGTGAGATCTATGGCACAAGCATTTGCGTAGACAAGTATGCGAAGGGCAGGCAGATGTGTTAGGTAGCGTACTGTTAAAAGGCGATAGTCAAGAATGAGTAGATACAGTGGCACATGAGAATGTAATTTTGATGTCTACCTACCTAAACGAATAAATTCAGTGCTATAGTAAAAACCGTACAAATGCATAGTGTGCTGCATTTTACCTCCAAATCAACTAAAACCCAACAAGCACATTAGGAGCAAGTAGATACTGTACTCTAAGTAGATACCTACAACAAACTACGTAATCGTAGCATAGGTACACATACGTTGGCAGCGCCAACAACAGCCAGTACGTTATCTACCGTAAGATGAAACGTTTTAAATCCATTTTCAAGTAATTACTGTTTGAAGTTTAAAGAAAAATATATTTATATTATTATAGCTGTTGCCTCTACGTGAAATGCGTTGAAGTCTTTTCTAGGAAACAATAATACTCTACGAATATGTAGCTTTAGATACTTATTACATATCTCTTCACTATGCAAAGGATCTTGTAAGTGTTCAAGTTACTCGACTTGACCATGGCAAAGGCTCCAATTCAAATAGCTAGACTAAACTTAACAGATGTGCCAATGAAACGTAGTGATTACGATTCGCATTAAATTACCCATATAAAATATAAATTTAACGAAACCAGTGGTCATTAAGTTAGCTTTTAAAATATGTGTTACTTAGATTTGTGAAACAGGGATAGTTTGAAACATTGATGTACATATACTAGATGTGTACTAACCGCTTCAATGCATTGTTGCTTCACTTAAGGCCACAGACATTACATTAGCTCACTTCAAATCAGTGCCTGGTGTGAGGCCAAGCGAACGAAAGCTCTCCAAAAAATATTTCGAAATGGGTAAATGCGTCGTAAAAATATGTGACTCAATCACTCAAAAACATGAAAAATCTAGGGAGGTTACTTTCCACAGGTAAGTTTATTGTTTATATGTCTATATTAATGAAAATAAAGCAAAACTCAGAACCAAAAAATATTAATGTACCTAATTCAGTATTTGGCCCTAGTATTAGACCTAAAAAACATCGGGATGGGTTCCCACAATAATGGAAAAATATCAATGCATAAAATAAATTACTTAGTTACATCTTGTTTTTTTTTTTTGTTTTTCTTGTTATAATACAATATGAAGGGGTTGGTCATTGTGTTTGATTGATTTTCTTTTTTACGTAGAAAACTTTTGACGCTGAAATACCTTGCATTAAGTTCTTAGGAATGAATGTTTTCAACGAAATTTAGGATAACTAAGTAATTTGAGAAAACCCTAATTTAGTCCAAGAAGTGGAATTCGGTCTACACCTCTTTTGTAAGGAGAACCGTGCCCAGCAGATGGATGTTATGAATTAACACGCATACAAATATTTATTTGGTTACAAGATAGAGATTCTGGATATCTCATACTAAAATGCTTTGCGTCAACTTTAATTGTTCGAACTGACAGATTGTAGAACTTGCTAACAGTTTCTCTATTTCCAGATATCTATAATGTTTGGTCTTTTTCAAGTCTAAAATTGGTTTCTTCTATGCAAACTTACAAACATACTATAGCTACATCGTAGCGTACTACATCTTAGGCCACTTCGTCACTTTAAAACGGGCGAGTGGCAGACAATCACAAACATAAAAAGACGTATAAAAATAAGTCTTTTTAATTTTCTTTAGGGTAAAATTTTCTATGGTAGGCAACACCAACCCGCGGCGCATGTTCACCTGCGCATCACCTAAACGGTTACACTTTTTTCGAAGCGCGGTAAGGAGGTTTTCTATTCTATATATATGAAACTCTTTGGTTTGAAATAAATGCACAGATACAAAAGATAGTTATTTTAATGCGATTTATCCGACTGTCGGATACGAGTAGGTGTGATGCTTGTAAATAGGCGTAGGTATGTATGTTTCCATGTATTAGACCGCCTATAATTCGATTAGTGGTAGGTAGTATTGTTAAGGTTTAACCCAAAGGGTAAAAATGTGACCCTATTATTAAGATTTCCCTGACCTGACGGTCAGACGTTTTAAAGTGACGAAGTGGACTTGGTCCGTCTGAAAAGAAACGAAATTCTTTATTGGCAAATACTAAAAACCGAATTAAATAAATATTTAATCAATCAAATCAATTACAACAAACGTGATTTCTGCGGTTTTTTGCTATTAATTAAAGACATTAGGTAGAAACTTGAAGTAATGTTGTATGTAAGATGATGGTACGGAATCCTTAGTGCGCTAGTCCGACTCTGAGTTTCTATTTGTATAGATAGTATGTAGTAGCAGATTATTTGCTTGTCCTATTGACCCCACAAAAAGAAGGCTTATTGTTTTGTTTGATATCATCTAGTATATATACTTCATGTTAAGTATAGTTATTTTCGTTATGCTTAGAACAATTGAGGCTGCCTGAAAGCTCGCCATCAGCAGTATGACTAAACCATCTGGTGGTCAAGTCTGTTATTTGAATCGCCTCAGAATTACAATTGGATTGTACCAAAATGGCCGTTTTGACGTAGAATAGGCCACAGTTAGTATTAAACATAACATAATTTTTAATACTAACTCTGATCTATTCTATGTCAAAACGGCCATTTTGGCACAATCCAACTGTAACTCTGAGGCGATTCAAATAACATACTTGACATCCTGGTTTGTATTTTTAAATAAAGTTTATAGTTTTTGTTAGTCTTTCTGAGAGCATACAAAAAATTGACAACAACGTCATCGGTTAATTATCAATGTTGTGAAAGGGAGGCTATTACATGTAAACCACTTTTAACAACCAACCCAGATTTAAAACAAAAATATCAGCATATCAATAGTAAAAGTTTATCGCCCGTCGCCGCGCGTCGTCGCGTCGATGAAAGATGTATGGAATAGTAAAATCTTTTATTTAATAACAAGATTAATTGTCTCCTTAATCAAAGTGGTCTATTATGATATGTACTCGTATTCTTTTCCTATCAGCTTAGTATTATACCTGTGACTTACCTAAATATTATTATAATAGTACGAAATTGGATAAAAATCCCATTCAGGTAGGTTCGCAAGGGCGGCACGAGACAAATCTTGCGCTCAAATAAAGAATATCGAACAAATAGGCGTGTAAAGTACCTGTTGTACTCTATAGATGTGTGTAAAGACAATAAAAAGCAGTAAGATTCTGATTATTTAAAATAAGACTGTAGTACTAAGAAGTTCTTAAGATGTCGCAGAGTTGGAGTAAAAATTGCATATAAGACCGAGCTCCATATCCAAGCAGCTAAGCAGCCATTGGAGACAAGTACTTGGATAATTCTACGCATACGCACAGACTCGCGTGTCAAAAGGAAGATTGTAAGTGGATGATGTGAAGCAGTATAAGTATGTCGGAGGCAGCTGCCGGCTGGCGGTCGAGCCGTGTTGGACCCGCGGGGAGTGAGGCGAGGCGCGGGGCGCGGGCAGCCGGCAGACGAGCCGACATGGCCGCAGGAAACGGCCGGAGAAGGCATCCCAGCTCGAGCACAATGGAGGCGGCGCGCCGCAGGGGGAGCCCTCGCAATCGATATGCCGTCGCTAAGGTCCGCTGGCCGCTGCGAGCGGTTGCGAGCGCTGCAGAGGCGGATGCCCCTTGCCCCCGCGCCGCTCGCCCGCCCCGCGATACCACACCTGCTGTGTATTTATAGCGCAGCCGGGGATGCAGGGATGCCTGCCGTGGTCGACGACATCTACCTACCTATGCAGCGGTACGCGCTCGCTCGCCGTGCGGCGTCGACGCGCTCGTTGCGATGGGTGACGCCCGTCTGTTTATTTGTCACAATGAACACAAAAATAGCACGCACTCGTTAGGCATCCTGCTAGTGCTTGGTGCGCGGCTGCAATATGCCGGCGTGCCCGATATGGCTACAAATATGTCTGAGACGTAGTCGGGGGCCATTCGAGTAGGTATGCATTGTAATGCTGCTGTACAACGCATGTTGCAATGCATGTGTGCGATGATGTCAACCAGCCAACAAACTTAATGCGCAAAATGTAGTACCTACCTACAAACCTTAACCAGGCACGGCAATGTAGTACGTAGAACCTAATTTGCATGATAGTTTTATGGATTACTAATTTTTACAATAATTTATAGAACAAGCACAAAATATATAGTATACTTATGTACAATTATTATTATTGTTTATACCTAAATCTTTAATAGCTTTCGCTCTCGATTCGTTCGCGTTGGATCCCCAAGACCAATGACTCATTTGAAGTCATTGGGGACACTTTTGCTTTCATTTGAAGACCGATTTGAATCGATATTTTAAAATGTTCTATTAAGTATGGATAGATACTATATAGCCAAGAATTATATCATATTGCAAAGGACAATGTACGCTTTTGCCAGCAATAGGATTTATGTACGAGTACGATTTTCTTCAACGCGGTCCTGAATTTATATTTGCAAGATGGCTAAGATTACCAAAAAACATTTAACATGCCTGTATACTTCATCCAGTATTATCAAAGTTATGTTATGCCAATAAAGCTCAATGTCATGACGAATAATGCTTCAGGGCAGGTGCGTACGGAGTTGCATAACAACATCAAACATGCGCTCAACTACGGGCAATTATTATACCTTCTCTCCTAGGGATCTACCCGACCGATGCAGGGAGGTGTGCTAATATGAGTGGTTTTAACATAATTGTTTAGAAACCCGTGAAAAAGCTACATAGTTTACGGATAAACGTTTTATTTCTAAGCTCATGTTTACTTAACATAGTTACGTAACCGCATCTAAATATTTTATTATCTAATAACTAATAGGAAGAAGTAAGTTTGATATACCTAGTACTGGTAATTTGGAACAACGACATAATTAATCAACAGAAAAGATTTTCCGAATGTAAAATCTATACATCTGTTGATTTATATACAGCGTAAACTCTATATAACCACACTGAAAGGACGGTGCATTTTATGGCGTTATAGAGAGTTGTCGTTAAATGGAGAGAAGAAAAATTAGAATTAAACGTATACTTCTATTTGTCAGTTATAGGCAACAACAGTCTACATGTGCATACAATCCCAATTTGTAAACAAAAGAACACATTTCTCAGAGAGTTCGATATGCATGATGCCAATAGAGTAGTCTACACTAATATCTAGGATAATAAAACGTTAAAAGAACGTACACTGCTGCGCTGTTTTTACAAATTTCAGCAAATAAGGTACATTTTATTATTCATTGTTGTCGTTATTGAGAGTACTTGTAATGCTATATGAAGTGTATAATTGTATGGAAGCTAAGCTAAACCAATCAAAACCAAATGATTTCGGTGCTATATGGAGTTTGCCGTTAAACCGAGTGACGTTACATAGAGTTTACACTGTAATTAGGTGCCGTTCGAATAATTTCAATAAGATGAAAACAAAATTTGACTCAGTATTCTTACAAATCTCTTTTAATAGCTATTAATGATCTGCCCATTTTTAAACAAGCATGAGATACCACCAATTATCTTGATCTTGACCCTGCTTCTACGTTATATTCTAATGCAATGTTGTTGCATTCAAATCTAAAGTGTTTATAAATGCATTGAGTAACTGATTATACTCAGCCAACAATGATAGGTCAGCGTTATAGTCATAGGAAATGTATTGTAATCCCTAAAAAAAACTTTAAAAACATTCAAAAAAACTTAAAAAAGAAAAAAAAGACTTTATTATTCGAGTATAAGAAGCCCAAGCATAGCTTAGCACTTTCCCGGTTTGTGTTTATAATTTAGTGCTGATTTACTGCGACAGCCGTTTTATTCAAATAGTGCGTGGCAGCAGCTACTAGCTACAATAATTACGATCATAATTTTCTGGGATATTCTAAGAGGATTTACGTTTGAATTATCCGGCATAGAATTAAGGTGGTCAATCATCGGCATGAGACAAAATCGGTCTTTGCTTAATTTATAGGTTGTCTGGAAAAGGTCGCTTATTGGCGATAATGCCGCCTTTTATGCCATGTTATTTGTTATATATATAAGTGTTGTATATTTCTGGTTACAATAAAAAAATAAAGTATAGCTATGCTAAAACTTAACAACAAAATTACATTTTCATTTATTCATTGCATAACGCTCTACATCAGGCGAATAAATAATTTAAAAAAAAAAATTGAATGTAAATTGAAATCATCCAAGTTACCAACACTGAATGTGATGCGATAATTTCAAATATTTTATATTCATTCTTCATAGATTTAGACAAGTACATATTGATATCGATTGATTTGCTTGATAGTGCTTTGAACGGAAGGTTTTGTGAGATACGCATCACCTAAGTAATATTTCTTACACATTTTATTCTTTTTTAATTAGCTATATGCTACCGGATGTATACTTTTTAGCAAACTACCCAAAAGCAGGGTAATATTTTCATCTATTAACCTGCAATGCTAGGTGCCTTGGTGTAACCATTTACAAGTGACCATTTACGGAGGTTGTAATCAAATCAATGATCAAGTTGATTGCGTAGCGATACGATGCGACAGCGGCTTGTGACGGTCCATGATGATGTATGCTAAAAGAATCACACTACACTTTACAAGCGAGTATGTTTCATTTAACATCTGCTCGGACCGTCGCGTCGTCTATACTACGTACTGTAGAGCGTAGGTATGCATGTAGATAACGTCCGCCGCCTTCCCGCTGGTCCCTCGTATTCAGTCCAGCAGTAAACCGCAAGCACCTATATACCGACTCTGGTGTAGGTAGGTGTGTCTATATCAGCTATAGCGATGTGTGTCGCTGTGAAACCATGTTCGTGGTATCGGACTGTTTCGTCATTTTGTCTGCAACGTTCTTGTAGGAGTCGTTTGGACGGTGTATAGTATAGGCATTCCGAGCGTGACTAACCACTGAGGTTGGCTGGTAGGTACCCGAGAAGCGCTCACCTCGGCGCGGCCTCCACACTCACCGACCACTTCTTGAATTCAAACTCGTTTCTGTCCTTATAGGTACGTAGCTGCCTCAAGCACGAAATAGAGCAACATTCAACGCAGATATTTCAACTTGTTTTGACTTCGTCAAAGACGCAAACAGCTTGGGAACTCAGATTACCCAATTCGGATCTTAAGGGCTCTATGAGCAGGGGTTGGTATCAAGGTTGCTGCATAGGTATACCGCCCATTCATATTGTACTTTCTTATCGTTTTACATATTATTTACTGAGATGCAAAATTCATTTATATTTTACACTAGCATTTTCCTGGATTATCTTGCTGTTTTTAGAGCCCGTGGGCAATATTATATAAACAAAATGTAATATTTAACTTGTTATCTTCGTTAAAACTTTTTTTATGCTACACAGCTAGACTTTTGACCACAAGTTCGCACGACCACGGAAACCAGCGATACTATAGCCTAAGATGGTGAATGCCTAGTCTGGAATACACTGGCTCTCAAGGAAGGATGCCGGAACACACCGTTAGTTGTTTGGCGATAGATTAAAACTAAACTTAAATTGAAGTTAACGTGATCAGGTGCTTTCAGCATAATTCAAACTTTTATATAGTAATATATCAGCTCAGTTCAGATATAAGCGCGTACGAGTTAAACCCCGTATTATACACGTCCGAGAAAATCCTATTTCAGACAGTTGCCCTCTGGACGTCCCGGGATGTCCATAAAACTAGAACATGTAGGACACTGCCCTTTCAGAGGGCATTTGTGACAACGTAGGCCTAACATAGTATGAGTCGTTGGGGACCACTTTGTCGTAGTCTAGGCTATTCGTGCTGGGTATTGTGGGTTGTACAGACCAGTTTAATATACTTATCCCATGAGTAAATTTATTCAGGAACATATAAGTTTTTAATATGTCGAGAAGTAACTTTTTAAGAACCACAAGCATAAGAGTACTGCTTAGTAATTACCATATCTGTCTGTCTGTTCAGTGAGACTGGCGCTTTTGTGTACGCACAGGAGATATGTAGGTATATAAGTATATATCCATACATCGAAACATATAAATATGTACCTACCCGACTTATACCTATTAGATGTGAAATGTAGATATGAACACGTATAGCGTCGCCTATTATGACTTCGATAAGAATGCGAGCCGCGTTCTTGAATTCTAGCGAAGCGAAATGTTCAGTACCGAAATGATGGTAAACCGGCAGCTAAATCATGCAGATAAGTCGAATCACACCTATCGAGCGGACTGGTTTAAGCCGCAGCAAGGCCGAAGATAGGTCCAAACAATTTTTAGCGAGGTGAGTGACGGGACGATGCAGCGACTCCGATTGCCGTTGTGGATTTTGCGACGCAAATAATTTGCGCGCCAATTGACCTTTCGTCGGGCGTCGCCGACGGAGCGCGGTGTCGGCGGTGCGACCGCACCCGCACCGGCTCCAACACGCGCTATATATAGCTGCGCGACAACACGCCTCGAACACCCACCAGGGGCCGGCTACGTAGGCAGTTTTCCTTTATCACCCGCCTGGATTTTACGGAAGCTTTGCCAACGCCGCTCCGCAGAGACGTAGGCGACGGGATGTCGACCCACTCCACCCTCCCGGGATCGATACAGATGGTGGCCGCAAGAGAACGCCCTGCCTGCTCTACGTACTCTACTGAGATGTATAACGTGGGCGCTCCTAAACGAGTCGAAGCGGACATTTATAAACGGAGTTGTATGGACATTGGCAGATGCCGCTCATCAATTATACAAAGCGTCGACTTGATATGGCCCTGTAATATTATTTTATTGCTCGACTTATATAATTACTCAGGCCCATCACTTGTTTCAGTCAATTTACAGCGAGTTAGAGATACAAGCACAAAAAAATCTAGTATTAGCCTTATACTTTCGGAATGTATCTCGACGGCCATCTCGCACCGTTCTCTACGAGTAGGTACATTGACGACTAAAGTAAATTGTCTACCATTGGTTGCTCTTCATATCAAGACAAAGATAGACGTCGCGGAGTTGGCGTGTTGTTAACGAGAAGATTGTCACCGGTCTGACTGGTAGCTAATTGACATGAACTTGAGGCCGGTCGCCAGCGATGCACAGGTTCAGTGCGCAGAGCACAATGAAAGGAGTGCAGCCGTTGTCGACGGCCATCGCGGCGACGACATAGGAGTTCTCGGAATTCGTACCAATCGACACCGGCGCCGGCGGGTAGCGTGAGCTGTGCTCGTTTAAAGATGTCTGCGATAAGGTGCGGTGACGCTGGTTGGGCGCGGGCGACGTCGCGCATGTGTGCGTGCCGGCTGTCCCCGCGCCCCGCGGCTGCACGTTCCGCAACATGTGCGGTGATGGCAGGCCACGGCGGGCGACGCTGTGGCCACCACTCAAGTCGACCACAACTCTCGCCGTCCTCCCGCGCCGAGGCCCGCTGATAATGCGCCTTATCTAAACACCAGATAGCAGAGGTGCTGCTCGGTTGTTTAGGTGTCACGGACACCGACGTCAGCGTCCGGGTAGGATCGTGCACGACTGCTTGTTAGTGCTACTTTGGCGATTTAGTCATATTGAGTCAACAATAGCTTGCCTACGGTGTGATGTTTATGTCCATACATATGTTCAATAAAATTTACTCGTACATAGGTACTGTGATTGAAAACTAATTATATTTATAATCAACCTTTCCAGCTTTATCTACATCTTCTTCGCATTGATTCCATGGACTAAGTAAATAAGATATTTAAATCAATAAGATCAATATTATTGTCATGACAACTCGTCATTGAATATCAAATAACCGCGTATGAAGTTACCGTATTTCCCTACATAGTAAATAAAATACTACATATTAAAATTCCGCGACGTATGAAAACTTTAGATTTCTTACAAAAACTAAAACCCGACAAGGAAACGCCTCGCCTCTTACTGCGGGTCGCTGCCGCCGCTGGGCTGATCCCTTTCGCCTGATTATTATCGGCCTTTGGAGCTTGGGGTCTCGTACCTACATTGTGAAAGAAATTACCTTTGTCTGTTTAGGGTAAAAGTTATTCAATGATGTGATTTTTCAATGTCATTATCAATTTAAAGTTTATCTGATGACCTTATACAAACACTTTTGGGGATTCGATATTTTTTTCGATATTTAGTGATTTCAACAACTACTTACACACATTTTTCAGAACGCAAACAGTTTCATTTTTAGGTTGTGTGATGTCTTGCGGGAAATGCATGGTCTAAAGTTGAACCTTATTTTGAAAAGCATTTAAGCTCAAATATCATAAAGACGTCAATTTCTTTTAATTTATCACAAAATTCGGGTAGGTATAATGAAAATTGCACCAAAATTTTACCTTGTAGTTGCCTTGCCAGTTCCAGAGTAACGCTAGATTTGGCTACTTGACAGTTGAGAATTCAACCGTGAAAGTTTGAACATCGTCAAAAGTGATCGATTGATCAACGAACCTACGCTCACAAATATGTGCGTGTTGAAGTTAGTAGAAACCAAGGAAAAGAGCCTCAACGTGTCGCAAGAAGCCGTTGAAGTAACATAAGCGCAGCAAATTATCAGGGTCGAGAGTTGACGACGACGGACGACACCCGACGGCAACTCCGAGCCGGGCGGGCGGCACGGGCAATGGCGGGCATGCCTATCTATATCTACCTCTATTATAGGCATATAGATAGGAGTTGAATGCAGCGAGGGGACGACTGCCGTCGCTACTCGTCCGTTCCACGTTTGCTATCTGCTCGTAACACGGAAATATATGATCACGCCGCGCCATCCGAGCAAAGGACGACCGCGTCATAATGCGCTCCGACAACAAAGCCATCCAACACACCGAGACCGCTTCCCAGAAACGGGTAGCCTTAGCTTCGAGAGACAACTTTATTGTTATTTCACATTCGTTTGCACACGTCTGTGTAACCGTATATGTATCGCATATCATTTACACATTTCGACATCGAGCCCTAGAGAGGTGCAAAGGCGATGCAGCCGTTCATTTGTAAATTCTTAGAGTAGATAGATCATCGTTAGTCACCGCAACATGATGAGTGACACGGTGGTGGTCCGCCATATTGAGGCATCTGCTTGGAAACGAGTTTCGATGTGCGCAAGAGCAGGCAGCCGGCTGCCAGCTGCTCTCGTGTCAGGTGGTGCGCGGCCTCGCGCGGCGAACATAAGAACTAGCTGTAAGTACCTATTTACCACCAATTCGTGTTTCAGTTGCAACAAACAAGCCTTACCTACCTACCTACCTCGTGACGATCACATGCTAACACTAATTAAGGTAGAACAGAGTCAATTAGGTGCGGCACGATTGTTAATGGTGGCAACAGTCGCTATCCACTAGGCACCTACTAACAATACCTAACTCCTTATTAATGTCGATGCATTAATAATCATACTCGTACTTATAGACCAGTTTCCTTTAGTCTCCTGTACATATGCTGATATTTATATTATACTACGAGTATTAGATCTAAAGGTTGAGGATAACAATATACAAATTATACTACGAAAGCTAATAACAAGAATGACAACGTGTTCTGTGAACGTACGCAAATGTGGATTCTGCTTTTGTTTTTGCGATCGACTGTGACGAAGGTATGCCGCTGTTAATGTTTACCCAGCAAGAAAATAATGGGTGCTTTTATAGTTGTAATTCACACTCAATTATAGGCGGGATGGATCAAAATAAATTGTTTGTCGGGCATGTTGCGCGTTATTTAGATGGTGTGGTATGCTAGCGGCCGCCGTCTGCGCAGCGACGCAGTGAGGTCACCGCAAATGAGAGGCGAGATCGACGCCCGCCGAGCTCATGGCGGTGGCGTCTCGAAAAGACGACAACACGACTGGATGAATTATGGAATGAAGTCAGGCCGAGCGAGCACGCATACATTACGTGCCGCCTACAAGCAGCGCGCGACGGCGGCGGCGCGGCGGCTGCCTATCCGCGATTATTGCGCGAGTATACCTACCTACTGCGTTCCATATAGCTCGCCAAACCTACTACGTATAGCTAACTAGTGAAGAGAGCGCGGTGAGCGACGCTCCTCATTGTTGGCTGGATGCACGACGCTGACGCGACCACGAACGACCTCTTTACGATTCAGTGACATCGCGGACGCGATGCTCCAGAGTCTATATACCTGTATACATAGATCCTATCTACACGTGACGACGCATCATCCTCTGCTACTGAAAACGCCTCGAAATAACAGGCGAGTGTAGAAACATTCTGCTAAAAGCGATTAGTATATCATATCGATCATCTACCAAGTATGTAGTAATAGAATTTTATCTACATGTCTGTTTTGTTATTTGTGGCGCAGTTGCCTAGTCCCAAAAATAATTCTAAGCTTGGTATAAGTAACCCTTAGAACGTTAGCACTACAAAACTTTTCAGACCGATTACTGAAAGACTACATACAGGTGGAGAATCCCAGCCGCGCTATATTGGCGCTTTATGTACCTACTTACATAAGTCAGCATAATACATGGCTTAAGCTAGTATGGTTTCACAGAATCCTCAACGAGGCTATTGCTGATAATGTTATCTCTATCTCGATGGCACCGCGCAAGTCGACGAGTGCGTCACCTGCATGGACCCATTGTGTAACTTATACCGAAAATTAGTGTACCAAAGACATGATACTTTAACTCTTATTCAAACAGTAATGCAAAATATCCTAACTAGCTGCGCCCCATGGTGTTACCCGCGGCAAATATATAATTATCCCACGGAAATACTGCATTTTACCAAATTTCATCCAATTTCGTTAAGCCGTTTGAGCGGGAAGTGGCTAGTAGCAACAAACAAACACACAAACTTTCGCCTTTATAATATTAGTACGAGTATGATGTAATATTGTGATTTGAAGCGTAATGATTTTGTAGCAAAAGAAATAAATATTTAGATTTTTCAGCGTATACAATATAAAAAAATTGGTCTTTAATACTATACTCTAAGCCATACCCCATACCACACAATGATAATTCTTCAAAAATCTTGTCACGTAGAAATTACTGAATATAGACGATAAAATGTCAGAAAACAAACAAGTACCTACTTAAAGCGAGTGATAAGCGTCAGCGTCACGTCCCATAAACACGTAAGAATAAGGCGCAATAGGGCCAAGCCTGTGCCAAGGACGTCGACTCGTAGCTCCCGCAACACAAGCATAAGAAAAAACTACGAGTACGGTCGCCCCCTGCCAAGAGCCTGCGGGGACCGACCGACGGGAGGGCCCGGCCTCGCTACACCGACCATCCGATCCTCAACATCTACCTACCTACGCTATACCTACACTTACACAAGAAACCTCTCCAACTGAACCGTAAGCATGTTTCCATCACAGATATTCGTATCTAACAAAAAAAACTCGTCAATGGCATCTATCTTATAGTGATACAAGTGAGCTCTTTGATTTGCTTGAAGATTTTCCGAGAGATTCGCATCGTGACTCAGTTTGAAGGTAACTTTACGTCATCTCGAGGTCTACGTGTTTGATGTAGCGAGGCAAAGTCGTCTGTAGGCGGTAGGTAGGTAGGTAGGTAGGTAGGTAGATACGAGTATCTGCTGCCTGGGATCGAACGCTGTTGGCCGCTGCCATGAAGTGAATCAAAACTAGGCACATGTTTCTAACGCCACAAGATGTGGAATTACATGAAACCTCGGCTTAATTCATTTTCGGTACAATATCCTGTGACGTAAATTAACCTCCGATAGAACATTTTAAATACTTATGCACTTCACGATGGTAGAAACCCAGCATTAAAATTAACTGTGTCTTGATGTTAGGGAATTATGATCGTTTTTTCCGAAAACAAAAAGCAAAGTGGCTTAGACTAGAATACGTTAAAATTCAACACTGATTGATGGAAGGCCCGTTACCTTATGGCAATAAATATAGGCAGTTTTAATTAGGTAGATAGGTACGAGAGGCGAACTGGCGGGCACTACTCGGAGAATCTGAGCGAAACCATATCTGAGTACCTATCTGTTATAACCTACGTATAGTATACCTACCACCTACTCGACTCGTACCCAGAATGTTCAAGCCCCAACCTAACACTTAAGACAACTTCAACTTGTGATGGATGACAAAACATTTGAGGCCGGATCGTTATATTATAGCGATGTTAATGATTTCTGGTTAGGTAGTTGTTTTTTAGCATTTTACTCTTTAGTTAAAGCACATACATTCTAGTCCCGTTACCATACCCGTGCCGTAGTATAACTATATACCTAGGTATATGCAGTTTTTTTTGATAAGAGAACTAATGCTAAACAAAAAAAACATAGATATGTCGCAGCAATTTCATATAATACGCCGTTTTTAAAACCGACGCGCCTGATTTTAAAACACCCGCTGTACAATCTGGCGGGTTCACGTTCAATCTGATTGTGAACTGTATTGTATAACAATAATCTACGTAAAGTGATCATAAATGCAATGAATATTGCTGACTTTATGAATGATAAATTTGACAAATAAAATCATAGTCAACTTTTTCTGATTCTACAAAAAATCGTAGACCAAGTTTTTTATGTTAGAACAAATTTTGTTACTTTATCTAGATCAGTTGGAAACTACAAAAAAAAAACAGGAGACATACAAACATACGGTCTGAAAGAGGAAAGAAAAGTTTGCTAGCACCGAAACAGAGACGCTTCGGTTCTAATGTTAGTACTCATTAGTCATGATAATATGTTATCTAATTATACCAATAATACATACAGTACCCATTGTGACAAGGCACATGACAAAAAAAAAATACTATATCTATTACTAAATTTAAAATATCAACAAAACCAAAAAAACAACTTATGACTCCCATCTTTACCTAAGTACCTTGTAAATTAACTTAATGTTTTCCTAAAAAAAGAAACATAACCTAATTTTGTTTCTTGACATGAGTGCTACTAATTGAACTAAAATTGTCAATGCGGCATACTTTATTTCAGCCGTAATGCAATCCGGCTGGACGTGAAACCGCCGTTATATGAACATATAACGGTGGTGTTTTACAATCCAGCTAGCCAGTTTGTAAGATGGCGTATTATACAATATGCCTGCAACAGATATACAACAGAGCATTGCAAAACTTCGAAATTTTGTCAAAGTTTTCAGGTTTTCCACGAAAACTGTGGATATTTTTAGATGATTAGACTAACAGAACAGAAAACATATGCAGATTGCAGAGGCTATTTTAAAATGTCACACTGCCTATGAAACATAGCAATCGACAAGAAAAAAAATGCTATCCTATATGCGTGAATGGCCATTGATAATGTAATGACCATCATCAGCGAGCAAGGCGTCTCTGCTTCGGGTCGGGTTTTCATTCGTCTGTCAATAGGTATATTAGTCTCTACAAAATTGCGTACTCACGTACACGCCGTAGTTTCCAACCAATTAGATTTTTTTTAGTCGTCGGACATTTTCGATTTCGACAACTCTACTTGTAGGATACTGTAATTATGTAAAAACTAAGATATCTAAGTAACGAAAAACTTAACTTTACCGTGCAATCCACGGCTATATAACAATCGGAAATATAAGTTTGTAATCGTAATTAGTTTTATTTTGTTATAGGTATAACTCGGTATAACTACATATTTACTGTTTTCATACTGTGAAATGCCTTTACAAGGCATAAATCTGTACTATAAGACTTCCTACTCCCTCTACCAATTTCATGAGCCTAGGCTGATGGAAGTTCCCTATTGGTTTTGATTTCATAAGTCCCCCGCTTTCCTACTTCTACTGCTATATTTTTTCAAAGCGACGACATGTTGCGAGCGTAATACTAGTTACAACAAAGAGACTCGTAAAGATGGTACACGGGTATGTGAGGATTCTGTGTGTGTAGCAAAACGAGTAAAAGCAACGCGGCAGCTGCGGCACAGCTGCCGTGAACGGGCTGGCTGCGTCGACGATCTGCCGACCGACGAGCGACGTAGCCACACGCCAACACGGAGTTATTCAACCGTCTAATGCAGGTGCCACTGCAGAGATGACAGCTTTACTCAACGTAGAGCAATGCATAAAGAGTTAAGTAATAGTTCTGCTAATTTCACCTTAAGGACGAATTTTATTTTCGACCTTATAGGCTGTAGAAATAACAATCTGTGAGCCAAATTTTGATTTGCATCCTGAATTTTTATTGATGATGTACTGCTGTATGTCAGAAATGGCGGTAAATATCACCTTAGCCACGCATTTAGCCGACGTCAAAATATGTGGAGGTTCTCAATTCTAACAGTCCACTGTTTTTATGCGGTTACTCCGCTGATTCCCACATAATTATGAATGCAAAAGTGAGTTTGTTTTTCTTCATCGCAGCAAGTAAGTGACCGATCGACCCGTTCTTTTGCACAGAGATAGTTCTAGGTCCGTAAACAGTCAATGTCCGGAGACTCCGGAGAGTGCCATAGTACTTTCCAAACCCATATAGTTTATCTATGTCCGTCTGTCTGTTACAGTAACTCCCATAATTTAGAACCAAAATATATGTCTACACCGAGTAATGTGCTTTAATGAGATTTATTCCTGTTTGTCAAACCAATCCGTCCCCGCAAGCTGACAAACAGGAATAAAAATTCCTTTCTGTCACCTTTTTAGTTATGAGGGGACATACTGGAACTTGTTTTCCTGTTTGTACCCGTGCGATATTTACAGGATTTCAGAAATATTGCATGGAGACAGATACAGAGACTATAGTAAATCGCGGAAATTACAACATTTAGCTATTTGGAGCTGCAATGTTTCATTGCGTGTAGCTGGTTTCTGCGACGACACTTTTTTGCCATTGCATATTCAAGTTTGAGACTACTGCTACAACAACCCTTTTAACACTTGATGTGTCCTGTGAAACAGTAACGAATACACGGGGAATAAAGCTAAGCCTGTCCCTTTGTCTGTAGCACAATTTTGAGATTGCATTGATTCTAATATTTCCTTATAAATATATTGTATAAAAGGGCAAAGTTTGAGTGTTCTGGTTCCTTAGATGCCGTACAGGGGGACAAACAGGAATTAATTTTCTTGTCTGTCTCCATGCAATATTCCTGAAATCCTGTAAATATAGCACGGGTACAAACAGGAAAACAAGTTCCGGTATGTCCCCTCATGCCTAAAAAGGTCACAGAAAGGATTTTTTATTCCTGTTTGCCACCTTGCGGGGACAGTTTGGGGTGGCAAACAGGAATAAATCTTTAATGAAAGTAAAACAAACAAGCCAACTTTGCTAAGGTAATGTGCGTGAAAACTGCATAATACAGGGTTATCGGCTAGGAGTGTACTAAGCCGAAAGTGGGTCACTGTACTCATCCTAAGGAACGACTTTCACAATGGGACCAACTCTGAAATCAAGAAAAAAAATCTGCTGTTTAATACATTATGTCGACAACCGATCATCTTTTTGTATGGAAGAGCTGTTTTTTTTCTCTAATTCAGAGTTGGTCCCATAGATAAAGTTGTTTCTTAGAGTGTGTATAGTGCCCGTTTCGGCTTAGTACACCCCTAGCCGATAACCCTGTATACTAACGCTGCGTCACTCTGCTTAGCGTAGTGTGCATAAAGTCACCAGATAATGTAGGTACGTTTTTAATTTGAATTGAAATTGGGAGACTTGTAATATGTAAGAAAAAAATATTGACGCAAAACATGACATTAGAGGTGAAAGGTGAAATAAGGGTTAACAAACCCTTATTTTTATCGACACTTTTGTATCGTTCAGTGTCTGTCTATCTAGACATAAAAAATCAGATGTACATAATATAATGCTCACATAAATAATATAGGTTATATTTTAAACATAAAATGTATGTGATTCAGTATCGTTGTAATTTCGAGAGTAGTTTTAAGTGGGGATGAAACTCTTTACTCTCATAACTATCGTGTGGGGTAGCAGTAATTAGGTCTTTTATAATTACGGTACGAGTGAGATCTCATTAAAAAAAATCGATAAGCTTAAGGTAGGCACTATTCGAAAATTACGGTTCACAGTAGACATTTTGCATGTTGGCTCCCACAGATTTCAAACTATAAGACAAAGAAACTTCAAGTTTCCCAGGCTTTAAGGATTGCCTAAATACTCTCCAGGTAAAATAGTTATCTTCAAAACCTGACAAACATTAGAGGTACCTAAGTACTTTTTGATTAATCTAAAAATCCAATAACAGGAATCACGTATGAAGTTAAAACAAGTCTCAAAAATTCAAACTTCACGCATTTTGGTTCATAATTGTGAACTGTAGAAGTGGGGGACGGGCGGACGGACGGTCGTGTTGAGCGATACTAAATGAAGTACTTACTACCGAATACAAAAAGCAATCGAATTATTTTAATATATATGAAAATGCAAGGTTAAATATAATCTATTATATATAAAATCAAATGCTGATCGTTTGTCTCGCTAAAAGTCGAGCGGCTGGGTTGATTTAGCTGATTTTGGTCTTGAAATGTTTGTCGTACTATTAGGCGGTACGAAGTTCGCCGGATCAGCTAGTCTATTATAATAGATAAGATTACCATTAAATACATAAACAAGAATCGTTATTTATACAGAAAACGTCATATCTTTGATGTTAGTAGTGAATAAGCTAAATTAGAACTTAACGAGAACTATGTGTGGCGGATTAATGTGCATAGTATTATACACTGCCTAAATAGATAAACTGCATATATATAACCAGGTGGTCAAGTCTGTTATTTGAATTATTTCAGAATTACAATTGGATTGTGCCAAAATGGCCAGAATAGGTACATCCGAGTTAGTATGAAAAATTATGTTTTGTTTAATACTAACTGTGGCCTATTCTACGTCAAAACGGTCATTTTGGCACAATCCTATTGTAATTCTGAGACAATTCAAATAACAGACTTGACCACCTGGACTACTTAAAATAATTGAAAACCGTCTTCAATTCAACAGACAAAACTTACGTCACAACAATATCAACTAGGTATATGGTCGTAGAAAATTAAGTCAATTTGATTAAAAAACTACTATTCATTTTAATAAAAAATATATGGGACCAATTCCAAAACCAATACCAAATTAAAAAAAAACAATTACGAACTATTAATATGCCAATATAAGGTTGCTTGGAAGAGATCGCTTTTAGCGATAAGGCCGCCACTTGTAACACTGGATGTAAGAATTTTTCCTGTATATTTGATGTTTGTGTGTCTGCAATAAAGAGTTTATTCATTCATTCTTTCATTCAAATCTGTTCACCCATCTCTCTGAGTAGGTATAAGCGGTGAACACACATAATAAAGTAATTTTTTTTTAAATCCCCGACTTCAGCATTTTGGAATGCACCATAGTGTATTCTAGTAGTCAAGCCCTTTCATTTAATACCCATATTGGTAGAGTTATGAAAAATATGTTATCCGCCATTCAGTAGCGTCGACCATCTTGGACCGATTTTCATCAAACATACCTAAGATCACTCCCGAGTAATGCACCTTTTCAAACAAAAAATAACCAAAATCGGTTTAACCCTTGGTAGTTGCCACACACAAACACAGGACAAACTTATAACACCCCGTTGTTTTAGCGTAGGGGTTAAAAAAGTTTACGTCAATCTGAAACGAAAAACCTCCTCATTTTGAGATCGGTTAAAAAATTCAAGCTACCTACATAAAATAGGCAGACAACTATCACCCTAAAAGTGAGGTTGAGAAGACTAATTTAAAAATGATGTAGCGTTATGCCGGTTATTTTCGTTATTTC
The DNA here is from genome assembly GCA_947049295.1 of Ligdia adustata. NCBI lineage: Eukaryota > Metazoa > Arthropoda > Insecta > Lepidoptera > Geometridae > Ligdia > Ligdia adustata. The sequence continues at coordinate 5,447,934 of OX346215.1, forward strand.
TTTGATTTATTTTTTAAAAAGTCAGTGAGGTTGTCACGCCACTGCCTCTGACGGTGCTGAGGAAATTATGGTGTTCAGGAAAACGACAAGCGAGCAACACGACATGCACCAGGGCTTACTCAATACTTATGCGGTATTATGTGCTCATACTCAAAACTGACCTCACTCACGAGATTTTTAGTTCGTGAGATACGAGTAAGTTTTGGTTTTTCTTGTTTCATGCTAAAGAGCAATCTGTCCGCTTGTTCGTCCATAGTCTTCTTCATTGTCAACACCTACCATTTCATAACATTGTATACGTATTGATAAGTTTGATAAACATCGTTGAAGAGTTAGAGCAATTTAGTTTTTTCGGCAACCTAAGGTAAAAGCAGCAGATTTAGCAAATCCTTGTTGGAAGTCCGGGTCGACTACTCCAGCAGGGCGCGCCGCCACCCCTGGCACTCACCCACCACCCTAACTTTCACTCTTGTGCGTCGGGGATCTCAGCCCTCGCGTGGTTACGGAACATCGCAAACGCTAACGGAGGCAAAGAGCTTCGTTCCTTACTACCCAGCTTTAGGGACCAAAACCGCACGACCGGAAAAGGTACGAGGTCGAGAACATTTCGAACTATGCGTCTAGGGTGTACTAAGTGTTGACACGGCATCACGGAATATTAGGGCGTGTGCCGTGTCGGGTAAAGGCGAGGTTCGCATGCTCACGCCGCCGCACGCACAGTGCTGGCTGCTGAAGACAACACCGGACGAGCACCGGATCCCTCGTCGCCGAGCAACCCACATCGCACATTTCACGAATATTTCGCAGCGACTAACATTACGATTTAAGAATTTAGGAGCACGATTTTTTGTCGACACGTGTAGACATCAGTGGTTGTTATCAGTTGCGACCGACCAGCCAGGCGTCACATGCGTGCGCCAGCTCGCCCACGTCACCTCTATTACTCTTGTACAAAAATATTGCACTAACAAGATACGGATAGATACGGATAAGTAGTAAGTCACTTTGGCATTTTTCTGCGTCTTTTCAATTGAAAACAATCTCAGTCGTGTTTGATCGTATAGGCATGCTTCGATTCGAATGAGAGTCGTCGACCATGACGTCATTAACAAAGAATATAGGTACTTTGTTCATGTGAATTGTTCAATGATAACAGTTAAAAACAAAAAATGTTTTGCTCTAGAGAAAATATGACAAATTAATCAGGTAGAACTAAACAAAGTTCAGATCTAGAGGCAAAGTTAAGTGTTTTAAGTGCCTACCTACCTACATATGCTACTCATTGTCTAACATAGCCCTATAACAACAAGAGGGCCACTAAGGTAAAAAGATTATAGTTGACTACCTACCTACCAACCTACTTCGTTCGATAGTGGGAAGCGAAAGAAGAGTTCTTAAGAAAGATAATTGCTTCGACGGTATCGCGGTGTTATTGTTTTGATAGAGTTAAGACAACGCAATAACAGCACAGAACGGCTTGATTGTTTGCATTGCGGTTCATTATAATACGTCGGAGGCGAGTAGGTAGGTATGTTTACAAGGTAGAGCGACGCAAGAGCAGAGCAATGACAGTGCAGACCCGAGGCCGAGCGCGCGGGCGTCGTCGGCGCGACCCTACGGCCCACGCGATAAGGCGCACATCGCCGCGACCGCCCGCTGACCTCACCGAGCGCCGGCGAATAATAAATATGTAACACTGATAAAAGCAACAGAACCGATGACCGGCGAATATTTAGGGATTCTCATTTAGCGGGCTCGAAGGGTCTACGTCGCTGCGAGGACGCCAGGTGAGACGCGGATGTCGTCGATGCAGGTGGTTCGCTATTTGTCGGGCCGCTGAAAGAGCGGAAATAACCGGTAAGCGGCATCCTCCGCGCCGGGCCGGGGGAGAGCGGCAGGCGGGACGGGTGGGTACATACCTGCGTGCGGCAGAGGAGGCGGGTGTGACGCGGCTCTCGCAGCACTCGTGTCGGTGGCGCGCGGCGGACTGGCGGACGGGCGGCGAGCAGCAGCGAACAGCGCCGCGGCAGCAGCGCCCGCCGCCCGCGCCCCGCGCCTCTCCGCTGCATTCCGTGCGTGCGCCCGCCGCCGCCGCCGGAGCGCCCGCCGTTCGCCGCCTCCGCCGCCGCTGCTATCTCGCACGCACGCCGCCGCCGTCACCTCTGCGTGACCCTCGCATCCGCGCCGCACCACCGGCTTGCGGAACTACCATCATCACCCACCTACCTATAACTGTCGCTATGAAACATGGTACAGACAAAATGATTAACAACAAACAATAACAGTGTAATAACACACCTAATCAAGTTTTAACCATATTATTATGGCGAATAAAGTGTAAATCACTTTATTGAGTAGTATACTAGTAGGTACTTAATTCGCAACTATTTCTGCAAAGAACATTTGGCTAGGAAGGTAAACAGGGTTACGCGTTGGGGATGGAGGTACTAACCAACGAACTATAAGTCAAAAGGAGTTTACTATCTATATCTTTACGATAAATTTTTATTAGGCCGTTACTAACTAACTTAGGAAACAGTAGGTAACAAAAATTCGCTTACATAAATATCATATTATGTAAAATACCAACAGTGTTTATTATTTCCTTCCTTGCCATTACTTTGGATAGTGGCTAACTAAGTAGGTACGTAGTCCCTAGTAGGTATGTAGTAAGAACGTTTTATAAACACGAAGAGACGTGCAAGTAGGAAACGTCGTGTTCTATTAGGTATATGAATGTAGCACCACTCGCTTTGGGAGCGGACAGTTCCAAGTTCGATTGTCGGCCTCGGCAGGTGTTTCAACATTGAATATCCATTTTCGTATCTGATAAAATAACCTGTTGACCTCGCGACCACCAACAATTTTGCGGTCTCTGCAGCAGGACAGATAATTAAAATCCCGGAATAGCTCTCAAAAAAAAATTGAGACAACTTGTCTTCATTAGTTTTTTTATCCCTAAGTTTAGTTTAAGAACGTTTTTCTGGTTTGCCTGTATGTCAAGTTGACAGGCAATACGGTAGGTATATTGATAATACAGCAGCAGAATCTGCAGAGACCATTTTACGACTTCGAAAACTCGTGATTAGACGCGTGGTGGCTACGTTGTGGTTGCACCACTAAGTAGCCACCGCAAACACGACTTACTTGGTTCTAAGAATTGTCGACCGAGATAATATAGCGATTTTAAAAATATTTCTGTCTTTCAATCTAAGGAAAACGAAACTCTGAAAAAAAAACTCCTAGCCTTATACATATGACATAACGTTTGTCAAAAGTGGCACCTGTTATGTTAACGTGAATTATATAACAGCTAACCATGGATTACGCGTCACTATAATGGATGGATGGTCCACCTCTTCGATTCATGTCATAGCTAAACAATATTTTAGACCTTATTTCGTGGCCTATAGAATATACTTTACAGTTTGTTCGTTTTTATTTTTATTTTCATCCAACTTCTCCCTTTTTTGGGGTATAGACCCCCAACGTACGTATACGTACAACGAACAAAAATAGTAAAAACTAATAAAAATTAGAAAACTCATTAAATAATTTTTACCCAATTTTGACGACATTTAATAATGTCGTCAAAATTGGTTGGAAATTACTACATGTACAGGAGACTTACAAACACGTGGACTGACAGAGGAAAGAAAAATTTGCCATACCCAAAGCTCTGCTTTCTGGTATGACAATGTATCAGTTTCTAGGCCGCCTGAAAGCTTCTGACATGGCCTAAGAATGTTATCCAAAGACAGTAGACAATCAACCGGCGCGGCGTCTACAATAGGTATAACATGTCATCCGCGGTAGCGCTCATTTGTAAGTACCACTTCACGGTTACCCATCCATAGCTTGATCGGACATAACGTTGCGTTTAGAGACACTTTTCGCACTAGTCAGTGGCAGCAACAAAAGACAAGCATGCGAGCAGTGAGTTTTCACGTTCTCACTGAGTGATCAAGAGCGCTCTCGGCGCGTGGACGACTTACGAGGCGAACCGGTGACGGTGTAGTGAGCGGATATATCCATATCCATAAAAATACAAAGAATGCTATTCCCTAATACTCCATGTCATTTCGAATATAACCGCACATATAAAAGCACGATGCCCGGTTGTGCGGGATGGCTATAATGAGCTGCGACCGTCATACATTTTTATTTTAGATACTGTACTAATAGTATGACGTCTTAATTATTTGAAATCAAAAACTAACGTGTTACGTACGACTTTACCACAAACTAATATGAAGATACTAAGTAGGACTTTACTTACGTTTCAGTTTTCCCGCGTTCGCTGAAAAAATGTCGTCTGTGTATTTATTGCAAATCTAGTGATGCTGCAAGCTTTAATGTGTAATATTATATATATAATAGTTTATGTGCACAAGTGTGGCATGCGATATAAAGAACTAACGTGGTTTTCGTGTTCGTGGGAAATCGCCATAGAAACCCTGGTAAAGTCGACATCTCCACCACTTTACGAGGGAGGGAACAAGACTGAACGAACATAATATTGAAGACTAGGCGGTATGGCCTCAATGGCTTTTACCATGTCCTATAGGCAAATAAAAAAAAAATGACTTACGTTTGTTTAGTTGTGTTGTTTACTTTTATTGCTTTGAGGTTATTGCTTACATACATATTTACATACTGTGTTTTGAAGTTGATTTTCTGTTGTATAGTTTTAAGATGAAAGTAAAAATAACAACTTTCCTGAATCCATTTTCATTTTTTTGCTTACCCGAAGATGTTATGGCCAATTATAATAATAACAATATGCAAAACATTAATTTGGCTCCCGCCAAAAACCATAGTGGAGTTTTCGCAAATAAAACTGTTCTATCGGAAGTTACTCACGGTCAGGTAAGAAAAAATGTATCAATTACTGGCATAGCTAGACTAGACTAGACTACCTTTTATCAGCTCATTATCTCTATTGATTGTTTTCGAACTAAATTCCGAAATAACCTAAACAGCTCTGGAAAAATATTCAAAGATACTTTCCAATCCAAGTTAACAGAATAGCTACGATCTTTATTTATGTACTAAGTTGAAATACATTATGTATATTGTTTGTTTCTATTATTATGTTCTTATTATATATATTCTCTGTTGCAGTATGTAGCTGTGTTATGGAATGACTGTTGGGTTCGCGGTGTCATCTCACTGGAGACTCAATTCCTAATATGGCTTGTGGACTATGGAATTTACTTGAGAACCAATGAGAAAATTGTCTACGTCAATTTAGCTGCTAAAGACAAATTATATCCTACTAAAGTTTTTGAAGCGAGCATTCATGGATGTATTCCTATGGATAAAGTAAGTAAAAATCTACTGCTAGCTAACTAACTTAATTATAATTTGTTATTGCATTGCTGTATAAAGTAACACAAACTAGACCTAATTAATATCTTGACATGCTTTTATTGGTTGGCAAGCTTATCATTTTTGGGCCACTGAACTCGGCTTGCCTTCTAAAGTTGTGTGGCTATAAAACTTAAGGTAATCAAGTTATGGTGTATAAGAATCTGCCAAGCCAGGTTACAGTTGCACATAGCTTATATTAGGTCCTTACATATGAAATTGGCGTTTTGTCGTACTGGCCACTTTAATCTCAAATATCTCTTCTTTGGTTAGGGATTCCAATTTCAAATTTATACAGCTATTTATTCATACATTTGTATTTCGAAAACCGTAATTCATTCGACCTAATAATAAATTAAATATTTAAAATATAAAAATCAAATTTTAATATGCTAAGCAAGAATTCATTTTTTAGAATTACATAGAATATAGAGACATATTACTCTCTCACATACTACAATGTGCTATATTTATAACTTTATAATACAATTACAAATTAATACTTTTTTTATAAAACAATTTCTACACATATATATAGATATATATATATATAAATATATATTATTATTATTACTGATTTGACATGTAATTTTATAATTATCAATACAGTATGACTATTATCATCAGGAAATTAAACACATGATCACCAGTTGTTCAGAGTCTGAGAGCCACACTTCCCTCTGTCTGTTACAGATTGTCAATGAATGTGAAATTGAAGAAGCACCATCAAACACCTGGAGTGTTGGAGCTATACACAAAGCACAAGAGATGATTGCTCAAGCTGTTAGAACATACTTTGTGCCCATAGCTATGATGTCTACTAAGGCTAATGATGTTGTGAGTAGTGTAAATTCTATATCATGAACTTAGGTAGCATGTGTGTGTTTTAACCCATTACATAGCTCTGTTGGGCTCGGGTCTCCCCTATGAAGGGGATGTAGGCCATAGCTTCACCAAATTGCAGGTTGGGTACTTTCCTTGTCCAACAAGTAGTTATCCTCACTATGTTTTCCTTGAGTTGTTTAAGCATGTGGTTATTAATTATAATACACACATGAGTGAAAAACAAAGGTGTATGTGTATGCCTGTACCTAGAACTGAACCCACACTAACTTCAGATAGAGTACACCAAGAAAATAACTTTCAAGTAAATACAGCAAAACTTAAAAAAATATTGTGTCAGGTATGAAATTAGAAATAATTGTATGTGTATAATGCTATGGAAACCTACAGTATGTTTGTCTCAAGGCGCACATCAATTTTATTGTAAATAACACTGTTTAAAACTGCATAGCAATATCTAATAATTTTGATAGTTATTAAGTAATAGGCACTGAGAGATATGACGCCGCTTCTGTGTAAGCTCAGCTAAATGGACTTAGCAAGCGTTGCAAAACGCGTCTTTGCTATATACCTATGTCACAGGAACACTAGTCACGTTATCAATAATTTATAATTGAAACTAACCACCTGTGAAAATTGATTTAATTTCAAAAATTTTTCTTTATATTTTTTCTGGTTACCAGGTTTTAGGCAACCTGTATCTCCAAATTAAGGACCGTGGAATTGTCAATGTCATAGATGAATTGGAAAACTGGCCAGTGTTTGCTAAGAAAGATCCTCAACTATATATTGAGAGTAAGAATGTATATATTTGTATTTAAAATTCTAGTTTTCTAGAAATCAAGATTAGCCCCACAGTAAAAGTGGTTTTTAATACCCTATCCTATAATGATGCTTAGCCTTAACTGATGAACCATAAGCCGTCAAATAACTATGTGTATTTCTTCTTTCAGATTTGTCCAAAATATACATATCCCGGCGTCCACATCGAGCGTCACTGGAGAAGCCTGCGATGCCGGTACCCTTGCCCGCCGTCTCTCCGGAGCTGACCATCAGTGAGTACACCGCCATCTGTGCTAACGTGCCCGAACTAGAACCTTCATTGTGCGCCGACAGTGATGAAGAGGGCAACACCTACCTGGAGCCACCCTGCACCATCTACACACCATCCCCGGAGGAAATAGAGCAGTATTCTGACATGTACATTACCATCTCAGGTCGCAAATATAACGTGCTCAATGTGTTGACTAACAAATCACGCGATTTACGCATGTGTGAGATGTATGCCGATCAAAAGTACATCGGGCGAGCTAACTCTAGGTCCTCCAGACTATGATAATATCGAGGCTAACTAATTTTGTTGCTAAACTTCTCTTTACCTGTTTTTGTATGATGTCCGAATTACTAAGGCTTAATTATTCTACTCCGAGGTTATTTTTGATGACTAGCTTTGTAAGATTTATTTTGAGAAGAGTTTATTTTTGTTTTGACGATTTTTTTTAAATAACGGTACTTACTGTTATTGTTTAGTTTTAAGGTTGCATTAGCTTGATTTATGAAAACAGTTTTTTTTTGTTATGTAGGTTTGTTTAACATGGTGCTGTGAAGGATACTTTAGTAAGATAAATAGAACGCGACGGCTGCTATTGTTCTTACATGTTAACTACCTCACCTCAATTTCTATAAAACTGTGATTTACTTATATCAGAGTATTTTGTTAAAATAATCGTAGCTGAAGTTGAAATGCGGTGAAAAAATAATTTTATTATTTATCGTTACAATGGCGGATTTCGAAGGTCTAAGTGACAGTTCTGAAAATATCATATTATATAATTAATATAGACGTCTCTTTTTCTATAAAGTCTATTAAAAAGAGACAGAATGGATTTAGAATGCTTTATACTGTTCATATCAGGCATTAGGAATTGGTTCCGTGATGAAGCTCGTCTATAAGACTGATCTTTGTACTTAGCGGGTATATTTTTAGATGTGAGCGAGTCATTTATGTTAAAGCATATAATTATACATTCATATTCTATGGTATGATTACGTGACTAATGATTCCTAGTCTAGTCCGCATTAGGTAAATAAAGTTGAACTTTGTTGGAATCTCAAAGACTGCCAACGTAGTTAGTAAATAAGTAATCACATAAGTTAGTTTCGATACGAGTAATTATATACGTTCTGCTACTCTAGATTTAAACTCCGCGTCCCGGGCGTTTGTACTTACGCATAACTACAATAGATTAGATTCTACAGATTCCTTCATTAATTGTTCATTGAATTCTACTTAACGCCATTATTATAAATACCAGTATAGCTAGGTACAATATAAGTCTGTGGTAGGTATATAATTTGGTGATAACCTGATACGAGTAGGTAAGTCTCTAAGAACTAATCATATACCTCATGCTCCTGTGTTCATTATCGTTTATAGAACTTAGTTTGTAAGTGCAACGAGATTAAAGACTAAGCATTATAATAAATTCCTAGAGTTTTCCTCTGTGGTACTATTGTCTATTCTATGGTAGCGACTTATAACTTTAATATTTCTTAGGGGGCCGTCCATTAATCACGTGATGTTTTTGGGCATTTATTAGTATTTCTTTTTTTAAATAAAATTTTACGACTGTTTGTTATAAACAACGATAAAACATGGCATTTCATTCCTTGTCAGTTACAGAGGAAAAGTTTTCTATAAAATCTATCGATGTTCTAAACCTATTTTATCGTGACTTTTTGATATTTTTTCAAGTTAATAATTTTAAGGTCTCTTGCTTTCCAAAAATTAGTAAGTTGCAAGTTTAACGAGCCATTGAAATTGTATTGTTTGCCATGACATAGAATATTTTCTTACCAATTGTTTATTATTTACCTAAGTTGGCTAAGACATGTAATTTATATGAAAAAACAATGCGTAAAAATAAAACAATAAAATAATTATCCTATATTTTATTTACATACAATTATAAATTCTTCCCTTAGGTAAATATACTTAGTTAAATCTTAAATTATTTTGTACAATCATGTAAATTTTGTACGGACGGAACGAAGGCAGTGATAGAGTTTCCGAGTAATCGGAAAATAAGATACTTAAATCCGGCCCTGGTTAATAAATACGAATTTAGTGAAGATGAACGACTTACCACATACCTTACACTGCGGTAGGAATCTAGACCTGCAAAGATCCACATCTATGAGAAAAAGGACGAAGACTCTGAGGGAGCACTTATCCTTACAGCAATGTAGGCAGGCTTTGTGCGGTAACTATTTGTGAGAAATCAGATGCCAGTGTAGAACCGACTGCTTAGGTACGATTAAATCTAGGTATGAAATAATCACAGACGTAAGCCTGGGTTGGTGCTCGCGACGTAGTTCAAGAGCTCATCGGAGTCCTCGCAGACGACTGGTTTCTCGTGGTAACACGCCACGTCGTGCCACGCGATGCCATCGTTGTAAACGTTGTTCAGGACGCTGAGGCAGGACTCGGAAGTACCGTTGATGTCGAATTCAGCGTTGTCAGGCTGACGCTGCTTCTTGTGACCGGTCTGCGACCACGGGTTGTAGCCCCAGCCGTTGGGGATCTATAAAAAGTTAACAGACCTTTAGTCATAGTGATAAACACAGTGCTATGCTGGGTTTCTGTCTTTCTTTGTCCACATAGGCTGGACCGCCAGGTTGGCTTACTTACTTATACTTTACTTATTAGGTTAGCAAGAAAATGGTTTGGTTTTACAGGCTTTTCTCGTGTCGAATTTATTATACTTACCTACTTTACTATCGTAATTTTAAATGTATGTAACGGGAGTCAAGTGAAAGAGAAAAATTGTTTGCAAGCTCTTTTTTGTGTAAATAAAAGCTATTTGTAAAGATACTTTGTTAGACTTCGCGGCTTTTTTAACTGTGTGTACTCGTATTCTTTGAAATATGTAACGCTACGTCACCTGCAATTATCTACACGTTTTTATGTACGCTTCTCTATTATTCTTACTTATTCGTTCAAGTTGCACAATAGTACAAGTTGAACAAATTAGTAACAATTGTGTCATACCTATGAAATCGGGCATTTAAAATATTTGACAAGATATTGATATTATTAGGAATTATTAAGCATTGTATCCAGGAATACTTTCTTCAATCGTTTCTTTTGTAATGGAAGGAAATTTGAAATCACTATCACGTCCTGCTGGAACTTCCGTATCTATGATATCAAAGTATCCTATCGAATACTTACACACTACCTGCTCCGTGAAATATCTGCTAAGCCCCCGGTTTTATTGCGTTACTTGTATATTGCAACAACACTAACGCCTTTCATTCATTTAAACCACAAGAATGACTATAGGTACGCAGGTAGTTTTGATTTCCTTCCTATTTATTAGATATTAGCCGAGCAAAATTGAGTGTAAACTTCCTATTGAGATGTAAATCTGTACTTTCACGGTTGTTTTGTAAGCAACAGCACGTAACTGGATATTGTGCTAACAACAGCTACTGTAACATGAGATGAGTCGACTGATTGCATCTGAATGCATATAAAATGTTGTTTCGGCACATTTCGGGGATTATCTGGTCAAGGCGATGCCCGTTTGTTTTAATTTGTGGTCCTACTTAATAACTATTAACATAACAACGATTCACCTATTGTTGTTCCGTATGACCGCCGACGGGACGCCGAAAACAGAAACTCTTTCTTAAAAATCAGATCAATAGTTTTGGCCTTGCAGCGGAACTTACACACATATTTATGTTGTAATCATATCTTCCTACGACTACAAGAAAGAAATATTTTGTGAACAGAGAAACAGGATTTTCGGCAAAGTGATAAAAAAATCGGACAGATGTGATAGCAAATTTATCTCTAGCTTGTGCTAGAAATCAAAGGTATGTTACATTAAAACTCAAAATTAAATTATACTCTTACTATGCTACGATTTTATCTACCTACTGATTATTCTATCTATAGCTTTAAGTTACTGGCCTATTAATCAATTCTTAAATAAAATATACAATTTACATTTAAATACACAATAATTACAGACCTGGCTGGTGGGCGAAATCTTTTCACGGTTGGCAGACCAGAACCATCCAAGGACATTCTTGGGCTCGAGGTCCTTCCTCGACTCGCAGCCTTTGAAGTCACAGAGACGGCCCGAGGTCCAGATATATGGCACATCGTCTATAATGAGTAAATATTGTAAATTATTTTTTTTATTAACCATTATCGTCTCATTTTAGGACCTCCCTACATTCTCTCCACAACTCTCTGTCTTGGTTAATGGTTTAGAAATATTTCTGATGTGTGTTCTGAGTGTTGCATAGGAACATTAAGATATTACATTGTCTCGAATGGGATGTTAGTATGAAAAAATCCACCGTTCAACAAATTTGATAAAAACATTATGAAAAATATGTACAGTTTAATGAAGTATCTCCTGCTTTAGGAAGGCGATAAAAAAACTGTATATTTGTAAACATGGAACTACTATCTTTTGAAAATATACTTACTCTGCTGGATAAGCTTGAAGATTAGATTGTTTTCCTCCTGGGTCTCCATGGAGACGAGGTCCATGCAGTACTCGCGGCACAGGTTGCGTCCATCTAACCAGTCCATCTTCTTGTTGGCTAGGCCGGGAACATGCCCGCTGTAGAAGTAATGGTGCCCTCGGTACAAGAACTCTTTTGGTCCTAGAAACAAAACAAACACACGTTCATGAATATGCACCGAAGGTAAAACTCGTAATGTTTATTTAACCTTACGTTACAACCGTACATCACGAATAATAATAAATACCGCATCGTATATGTACGTACGTTGTTAGCGCGTCGGTAATAGATGACAACCGACAGATCTATCATAGGTCGTGCACCCACTGAGTTACCACGGTCATGACATTGGAGCCCCCATAAACAACAATAGCGGTAAAATGCCGTGAATCGGCGTCAAGTAGCGTAATGGAAGTCACTACAGTTATATAACTTTGCCCACGCACTGGCGATACTTACTCGTAAATAATGTGAACGACATTTTTCAAGACTCGCCGTGTGAAATGTCACCAAAATCAACATAAATCTGTCCACGCCCACGTACATGACCCAAACACCGGTCTTTTTGTCAGTCGAATTGTGCAACGTTGGACGTAGAAAGAAATGTGACACCTCCATTGTAATAGTACGTTCAAACGCAAATGTTTTGCATCAAACATTTGCGTTGTCATACATAATTTATTTTGGCTAAACCTATATAAGGAATGTGCGGAACGATTCTGGCAGTGGATGTTGCAATGCGGCGGTTTGTGGCGACGTCGTTGGCGCGGCGGCTACGTCGGGGCAAGCAGATGCGTCGGTCACGCGCTTGCCAACTGGGCCAAGGATGACCCACCGGATGTTCGACAACCAACTTTGATGCCATTGTTTACCTACGACCCCAAACATTGGTATTTTTTTGGCTTAGCTGTCTTGAGCTTTGGTTTTTCTTAACGCTAAGTTTAGACAACACTCGAAAGTAACGAGTGTTTCTTTTTAGATAGGTAATATGTAAAGGCAAGTAGCCTTAAGCCTTCATAAAATAATACTTAGGTATTAAGTGGTTGTTCCTAACTCCGCTGGAAAACTCATGTTACAAATGAGTCCTTGGTTATTTCAAAATATGAGTAGTACTTAGGTAGAAGTGAATGTTTTTTTCCGATAGCGTCGTAAATTCCAATTGCAGCTTTGTCTTTGAAACATCGTGGTTATTACAGAGGTTAATGTCGAATGGGCCGTTGTATTTTTGCGCAACGTATAATAAATTACAAGCAATTCCAAAGATCAGTAATGAGACTTGATTACGACGTGAATGTGTTAAGGTTCACACGACAGGCAGCAATTATTTGGTAGACGTAGACCTTGCGCTGCGGCATGCTGACGAATGCGAGATTGTTTGCGACCTGGCAAACACTATTTCAATCCAACACTGATCGTAATTGAAGATAACTGAGATAGAAACTGTTAAGCACATTACAAACGTGCCTTGATTTACTGTATGTAATCAACTCTTAACGTTCTGCTGCTTACAAAGATAAATTGATGACAAAGATGATTTAGGTGAGGTGCAAGGGCACATAAAAGGTATAGGTAACCGCAAATATGTTAATTACTGTACTAACCAAGATGAACGCGTTATGTACTAGGTATGGGATCAACCCGCTAATCAACTAGCCGGACTGAAAGTTTATGATACCTGTTGTGAAATTTAGATACTTAAGTAGTTTATAAGTTATTTGTTATACAAGAGTGCAAAGTTGCTATTTAACTGCGTGCTCACTTTTGTTGACCGAGGATTTGAGGATTCTAAAATTAGAATCCTGAGCGTTAGAGAGTGCGTAAAAAGAGCACAAGGTGAAAAATTTTTGCACTCGAGTGCAACACATAGGTAACTTTTCAACCCACCTAAGCGAGGAAATAAGAACTAAATACGAAAAAAAAATTGAATCATTTCATTTTAGTTTTTTCACTTATTTTTAACATAAGGTTTTAACAATACGATGTGAAAAATTTATGGCGCGCGCAAAACAAATTAAAAAAAAAGTACAGCAAAAAGTTTCCGAGTCTGAGATTTTAGCAAAATAAATGTATGTATGGTTGTATGATGAATTCGGCACCATAGAGGTAGAAGTAAATCGGTTGAATGAGGTTTTTAATTCACAAACTTAGTGCATACGATATGCTCAATTCAAATTTAAATAAAACGGCTCTTGCGGATAAAAACGGCTCTTGCACTCAGATATCGAATAGCAAAAATACTCTTTCCGAGATACGCCCGTATGCACTGGTATTTATCGTCATAATTGAGCGAGAGGAAACTAAATACTCCCAACAACAAATTTTCATGAAAATCGTATTATTATCGTCGTATTATTATTATTATTATCGGCCTTAAATAATTTTGTTCAAAATCGGCCATTAGAGTACTAAAAGATATATTTATCTTGTGACTTAGTTTTGTTTTAAAAATCGTTTTTTATTATGATTGTGCTTGCCTCGCTCTAACCGCCAAGGTTTTCACGACTATCTAAATTGAAATCGCTAGACCTACCGATACTTTAAGATTTAATAAAATTTAACAGCAGCCATCCATCGCATCAGTTGGTGGAGTGGAAAGGTTGTCTTATTCGATTGAAGGCTAGGTTACTACATTCAGTAATGTATTATTTATTATGTTGTCGCTACATAAACATCTTTTTCCGATTGATACGCGGATAATCATAAAATAATGTATTATTTATTATGTTGTCGCTACATAAACATCTTTTTCCGATTGATACGCGGATAATCATAAAATATTCCGAAATTGACAGACGAATGAACATTTTGCCAGTCTAGAAGCAAAGACGGTTCGCTCGCTCAGTCAGTAAAGTATAGTACACTATGGATCAAGATCGTTTTAGAAGTCACGCTCGCAGCTCTCTGGTGCGAGCGGGTAGTAAGCTTGAATGAAGGTAGGTATCGGTTGCGTAGCTCGCCATCTTTCTCGAAACGTAAAATACCTAAACTTGCGCAGCGCCCAAACGTAAGAGCGCTCTTAAGTCCGCCGTGGTTGAGAACCGTTTTTTTTCGCTTATTAAAGTACATAATTCCGATTAATGCGTTCATAAATTATCGCGATCATTCTAGAAAATTCAATTAACATAAGATTAAAAACCGGTTACTTTAATGACCACTTGACGAACATAGACGTCAAAACCCGTGACCGACGACACCTGTCGGCCCTGAGCCCAAACCGAGATTCATGATTATCCACGCACAAAAGTTATTAATACTAGTGTTAACCTTACGATTCCTCACTAATTCTACGAGTAATACTTCGGATGATTTATTTTTGCATTTACAAATGTACCAGCTAAGAAAACCATAATAGGTATTGTCAAGACGCTGTTGCAAAACTGCAGGTAAATAATGAGTCGGGTTCATAGCATGTTAACTGACTGCATAAGTGCATCATTTACCTTACAATTATCTAACAATGATGCATGTCGTGAATGCAAAGACTGCCATGTAGGCCTTTGGAATAAATTGATTATGCCTGAGTAGAATCTAGTAAAACGTAACGTAGTAACGTTTCGAATTTTCCGTACAAACCTAACTATCGGTTGAACTAAGTGTAAAAGGGATTACATATTTGCATTATAGGACCGACCCAAAAATAAAGAAAAAGTTGAGTTAATTTATAGGAAAAGTTTATCTGCTGTAAGCGAGTGTTTTTTCCATTGAATTCCGGGTTTCGCACTAGCTTACAATACAAAATAAAGTGAACTTCTCAAGCTTCTGCAACGGAAAGTTCGAGTAACTATTTATGTACTTAGCGTGAGTCATTCACCTTAATGCCTGTTGCAAATATAATTATCCTATCTTAAAAAACAGCTACATCTCGTCACTAATAGCGTCAGTCATTAGCACATTTTGTTACGGATATTGTAGATAAAATAACAAAAAAATATGTCCACGATGTACGGTTTTTTATAAACACCTTGATTATTTCGAAATCAAGAATGATTAACACAGCTATACAAAGCGAACATCGTCAATAAAATATTATTATTATGCAGGATTAAGTACACATTAACACGATAGGCCTTAGAGAGCTGTCGTATCGCGGGGCGTCTTATGCCCCCCGTGAGAGAGGCATAAGGTACGGGTAGCTCGCGCTGTTTCCCTGGGCTGGACGCTAGGGCCATCGGGAACCAGGGAGTTTATTAAAAGAGGCGTGCGAAATCATAAACCTACCATCAGCAAAACCTTCCACAACTCTACACGTAGTAGTTAGTTATGTGAACTATGATCGCGCTTCCATGGTTTGTTTTGCGACTTTATAAAACATACGACAACCACTTCGCTATTTATTTTCTATTTATAGAATTCTTCTCTACATAAAGTTGTATTTCATGAGATTGTTTAGAAATTTACTGAAACTATCTAAATTAGCCCAGTTAAAAATCCTGGTTTCTAAAAAACAAAAAAAAACGGAGTATCAAGTTTTGTAAAGATTTGTTGAAATATTGATAAACGCGTACATTCAAAGAAACGCTTATCAATTAAATAATAGATTGGTCTAAGCTATTTTCATGATAAGAGGATAAACGGTACTTCGGTAAGTAACGTTGGACAAAAATAGATACGAATACCTATAGAATGGTCCCTAGCAGATTTTGGGACCTTGCGCATTTCAAACTGACGTTACATGACATTGAGTTAAAATCTTGACCGTTTCTCTAAATGATATGCTAAAGTATTCGGTACCGAACTACGCCTTACGTTCGTTTTTCATTTCCTGTTTTCTCTTTCATTGTTTGCGGTAAGGGAACAAGATTTACCGACTCGATTATATCACATGAGGTGTGGAAAACATACATATTCATATATTGTTTTGGTTACGAGTAACACAGACTTACTTACACTTGTCTTGTCGATTAGTGGAGACTAGAAGTAGTTTGTAGAAATTATATTTGTTTTCCTCAATACTTAGCAAAAAAGATTCCTGGTTCTTCAAGGATAAATGGATCGAAGAGACGTCTACACTCACAGAGTATAGACACACAACAAGTCAGCAGCGCAATTATCGTTCTAAAAGTATATTTATTACGGCCGGTATAAAACGTTATAGTCCATGATCCCTAGAAAATTTTTGAACTTTGATTGCTATCAAGCAAATTTTCCGTGATTTTGATGAAACGCCCAACTATATCATGTATACGACTCTCGGCCGTGGTAGCTAACAGAAATAGCAAGCATGAAATATGTCGATTTGATAATTCTCAAAAATATATTACTAACCGTTTCTTGTTTGCTAAATCTCAAGAAATTATTCGAAAAATATTTGTCCTACAAAATGTATGGTTTGATCCCTAGAGTCCCCCTATTCCAACATGTATCGATTACGAGGTCATCAGAAATGATTACTAACAAGCCTATCTAGCCTTGTCTATTTAATCCTTTTACATCCAGCTTTTCAATATCGGCATATCGTTAAAGAAGACCTAAAATATTACACTATCAACTAAATAGCTATAATAAATGATAATAAATACAGCCAATACTAATATAACTACACAGATACATAAATAAATACATATAATGGAAATAAATAGACAAATTGTCTTCTAATAATTATTAGAAACAAATGTTAGTGCTCTAGCGACAGATAATGAAAATTGATACTTGATTTTCAATGTTATAAAAGTTCTTAGTCTAAGTAGCCAACGTTCTTAATATTTTCGGAGTGGTGCAGTATCGGCACTCTAAGGTATACCTACTACCTATCATAAGTAAATAAGGGGCCAACAGGACATTTATCTATAACTATAACAGGATTTAAATTACGTAATTTTTGCTTGAAACATCATCATAATATTCAATAATTACCACTCTTTAAAACCAATATCAGGTTGCTCAAGCCAGGGATGATAGAAATACCTAACTGTCTTTATTTTAAAAGAACAAGTAGGTTTGTAACCTCTATACGCCAGCTCAGAATGAACAAAGTACCCATGCTAAACAAAGCTCATTGTTTGCATACCCACTGTTGCAGGTATGCAACCTAGAAAATTATCGTAACATAAGTACATCTAATAGTCTGAAAAGCTACATAAACTATATAACAAATATTTTACAAAAGCATAATCGTAAAATGGAGATCAGAAGTAATTATGGCATTGTGTGAACATTATAAATAGGAATAAATAGGAGAGTTACTGATTGAAAATTTCTTACACTATGCCAAACATATTTTGGTAGATCACACAACATATTTTTTATACATACCTATACTAGTTCGATCGAACTGTGTTTATGACTCTAGTTGATCGAAGAAGCGCAAATCTCAGATTTTACTGACAAAAATTAAGCGTTTGTAGTCGTATTATTATTTTTTTGTCTGATAGTAGCTTATGTGAAAAACCTGTTTCCCATTGTCTGTCAATGAAACTCCAGCGACAAACGTTCATACCAATATGGTATTAAAGTTCTAATATTGTGAAATCGGATAAGAATATGTTGTAATACGTCGCATAATCAATTATCGCATATCGTTACTTATCTACGTGTAGACTCCCCATTCATAGCTTAGTTGCTAAGCAATTAGCGCGCGTCCTTGAGAACGACCTTGGCGGGTCAACGTACGCGGATACACTTTCTTTCTCGCTCGCTAACCCGGTCACTTTCCCATTCTGACCTTCTTTCTCGCTCGCTCGACCCCGTTAGTCTACTCTCATACGGTTACGCGCGCCCCTAAAATACTTTATGTAACACCGGTGCTTTTACTTTCATTATGTATGCTTATGGGTAATTAAGTCGTAATACCAAAATAAAATCTGGAGGCGCGGTGCCATCAGAAACGCAAATAAAGAAATGAGTGGATTGGTAGCTTTTATTATTTAGATTAATGGGTATGTAAAGAGGCATTGGATTTAGGTATGTTATTATGTAGATTTACGATAAGATAAGTAGTTGTTTGAAGGATGTGAGATCTAAATCATATGTCTAATAACCGGAATTATGCATAGCTGTTTTCCGAAACCCAAACATAGTTTAAGTTCTTAAATAGAGCCACGGTTTTCTGTTGTTGTTCTTAACAATGTCGTGTTCTTAATGTTTATGATTGGTTAAAAAAGGTAATTGTATGATTATCTATTAGGTACTCGCAGAGAATCCACTCGTAATATAGGTATAGAAATTATCGTTTTCCTCTGTAAAAATCTGCAATTAATTAACGGGATAGAACCGTCGATTTTGTAAATCAGTCTGGTTTAGTGTGAAAAGCTCGTGGCAACGGAGCTAGTAAGTTTCGTTCTATGTTTCATCATCACTTATTCACAGAATGAAATTAAGTAATATCCCAATTTATCTACAGCAAAAAACACACCAAAAGCCAGTTTAGAAACATATGGTCTTATATTAATGAATAAGTTCAAGGCTATTAAGCCATAACGTTCGTTTCCTAGACTTAATTTAACATACTACTATATTTGGGTTGAAATTTTGAATACGGTGGTAGTAAAATGTTTAATTTGTACAATTAACATGACGCCACTAACGCAACATACCTATCCAATAAAAACAGGGTTTTAGCAATAAAACTTAGAAATCTAAATTAAACTACTTGTCTATAAATGGATATTAATTGGTTATAAACTCAGTTAAATCTTAGTTTTAAGTATTAGTGTTTTGCAGATCGATAAAATGTTGTGGAAATACATATTAATACATATTAACCAACAACAAACTAGTAAAACTCGCTTACTATTTACAGCAAAAAAAAAACGATTCTTATGAGTACCTATTGGTAACAATGTTTCTACGAGTAACATGAAGGCTAATCGACTCGACGGCTACGGCTGAAAATTATTCCTTATAGTCAAATCTGCTCGCCTAACGTTTGGCCACGCACGATGAAACTTCCACTTTGCAGATTTGTTATACTACGAAGATAGTTTGAAACTTAATTTTATAATTAAAGACAAACAAAATAAAAAGAACGTCGGTTATTTCAAAATAATAGCAAAGAAATATCTGTAGTAGATCAGGTATCACCGACAGTTTTAAAATATATGCCTACTCGTACATGCAAGAGCGCATTGTATTTGTTTTGCAATCTTGTGGCTCGTAATATGCGGTTGTATTATTTAGTTTGTAACAAAGGCTTACAAATTGTTTTAAATTGTATCCAAGTTCTTAACTCACACTATTGTTAAAAACATGTATAGCTTGAAGGCCTCCATGATGAGTGTCTTCTTACTCTATAGCTATTCGGCGAATAAACACATGTTTCACATGTAGGAATATCGATAATTTAACCGCGACCCATATTTTAAAGTGTCATCTAAATCACAGGATTGATCAGTCATTCAATCAAAATCATCGCCTCATCGATTGTTCAGTTTGTGAGTAAACACTCCTCAAGCTATTTCAAGAACTTGTCGTTCGTAACCATTGCCTTTGTCTTGTAATCATTGACAAACATAACTTACACCACATTATATACCGTCTGTCAGAAAGGTGTAATTATACTTTAGGCCCTATAGTTGAGGGTGTTGATTTACCTATCTAATTATGCAACTTGCAGATTGCAGCTTTGATAAATCCGAGAAAAGCAATACAATTCACATATCGGCGCCCTACGACTAGGTTCAAGAACGCAATGAAAGAAAAGTAAAAATACTCACTGTTAGCGCATTTTTGAGGCACAGGTAAGGAAAGGAACCTGCCAGGTTTCTGTGCGCAGGCGAGCGTTGCAAGCGCGGCCAGGCAAGCCACCACCAACCACGGTTGCATCTGGAGACAAATATAATTACAATATTAATATCTATTCGTAGATGTAGAGTATCGTATCGGTAGAATATCCTCCGACTTCGATATCGATACTATCGATGTATTTGACCATGCGAGCGACGAGTTTCTGCTTCGAGTCTAGCAATTTTTTCTTTCATCTGTGAGTTTGTGTATTTGTATGGATATCGTTTTTCAAACTCGAGTACAGGATCCAACCAATTTTAGCGAAACTTGGTGTCTAGGTTTTAGAATTATTTTATTCGTCGGAGTTTCTGGAGGAAGAATGTCCCCTTATTTCGACCCCAAAAAGGGGAATGATACGGTGCCATTTAACATTTCAATAAAGACATGCGGAACACAACAAGAAATCATATTATGCAAAAATAACGGTCAAGTGATTGCTGTTTTTATGATGTCATTAACAATATCTTGGTCGTGAGGTCAAACGTTAAATCATATAAAAATAGTACCTAAATATAACCACGTATCAGTTTCGTTAGTAGTTACTTATTTACTAATAAGTAACTGATACTTATTTAGGTATTTTTTGTTTATTTATGTAGGTTGATATGCTTAAAAACGTTTATGCATATTACAGCATAGAAATAACCAACCATTACAAATATATTTGTCATTAAGAATCAAGTATCTCTTTTTAGTGTAAAACAGTGGAAAAGAACTTGGTACCTAAACTGCCTAAAGTTACATATAACAACCATAGAAATTTTTGTCCCATAAAACATGTAAATGTAAATAAACGTGCCCATTGGTCATCGAGACACAGATTCTGTAGAGTTCCGCATTAGTTGTCATTTTCATGGTTTAATTTTTCTAAATATTTTTTTAAGATAAATTCCGATTTAGTTCACACCATTGCCTTCTTCTAGGAAGTATTTAATATAAACTTTCAGCCTGGAAAGATGATAGGTTTCTATAAATTATGATAAAAGCCAATCCTATAAACTTAGTTATTATTATTTTATGATGCCAAAAAATAAGTATATACTCAAACTATAATTCAGGCAAATATTTAAACCTGGACAGACAGAGCGAAATTAATTAAGGTTCCAATAAATACTACGGAACTCTGAAAATACAAGTCTTGCATCACAACAAAAGGTAGTATATTATTTAATGCGTCAAAGGAACACTCTTGCTGGCAGTATAGAAGGCAGGTACCTTTGTTCTTGTAAGTACAAGTTACCCTTTAGTCACACTGAGATTATAAGCACGTCGGTATTCATAATGTTGTCATGCCTTTGATGAGCGTCTAATGAGCATGAAGCAATAAATATAATTAACGCTCATTGTATAGATTAAGAATTTAATAACCGGGTAATATTTTACATTCATTAATAGTTATTTATTTGGAATCTATCGACGGTCGCTCAATGCCATTTAGAGCTTTCCTAGTTTGTCAGAGGTGTATCTTAACAACAATACTATTTTGTATGCGTTGCAGGTAATTATTGTTTGAATTAGACAAAACCCTTTATTAGTTCTAAAAAGTATTTTTAAAAACAGTAATTTTAACAATAGCGTTTAAAACATTTGATATAATATTGTAGGTAGTCTTAATTACGTTTAAAGTATTCTGTTCTCATTATCATGATTCGATTTTAAGTAAGCCATAAAATACGAGTTTAATTAGGTTTCTACATCGAAATGTATTTAATAAAGGTAATAAAAGTTCGCTATAGTAGGTACATAATTACTTCGTATTCTACATTACTAAGGTTCTGTTTTGCCCAACATGTTACAATAAGGGATCCGCATGGATCCCTTATTGTAACATGTTGGGGATAATGCTGTTTATTAGCTTCAAATGTTATTGAAATAATTGTCTCAATACTTGTTATTATGTGGTACTTACTACATCTCTATCAGGTAATTCATGGTACAAAAACCTGCACCTCTTACAAGTATAACATTCCTCTTATTGGTTAGTATTTGTTACATTTTAATCGGTTTCGCTATATATCATTGGTAGATGCAACAATTAAATTATTCTAGAGATCTCGTAACAAAGTGCATGAACTTTCAACGAACGCCACGTTTATTATATGGTTTAGAAGCTTTAAGTGTGGCAGTGTAGTGTCTCCGTATCAAGTTACTGTTCATTTGCTGGATTTTTTAAAGATATTACTGT
The DNA here is from genome assembly GCA_947049295.1 of Ligdia adustata. Classification (NCBI taxonomy): domain Eukaryota; kingdom Metazoa; phylum Arthropoda; class Insecta; order Lepidoptera; family Geometridae; genus Ligdia; species Ligdia adustata. The sequence goes on from OX346215.1 coordinate 5,470,600, forward strand.
TTAATCAGGATGTAAAATGGAGGCATATAGAATGAAAAGGTTCTAAGAAGCTTAACAGGATGATGAGTAGGATGCAATTGATCGGGCCTCACGACTTCATATTGGTAGGTACCTGAGTTCGTGGTTTCGTATGTCGAAATCGTGTTGTCGTAATTAAGCCGGTTGTTAAGTTTTCTCAATTTTGAAACCTGTGCTTCCATAAACAATTAGTACATTTTATGAACAGTATAAGTATTCTTTTGTCCTATAAAGATTTAGGACATCTTTCTAGAAGACCAAAACAAATGAAATACTCAACGACGATGCATCGTGGCCATATTTCCTTCGAAATTAAAATAATAGGTAAATTACCTAATTTGTCCTTGTTGCAGTAATATAAACAAAAAAGTCACAACTTAATAATTATTATAATAATTACCAAACAATACATAATACTTGCCAGTGATTCTCACCTTGTCTAGTCGTGCACCTACATTATGACGATGCAAACAAAAAAACCCGAGCCATGTGAAATACAATGAATATGAGAATATGTGAACTCGTACAATGCAATTGATTAATCTGCTACAATTAATTACAATGACACTAAAACGCAAGAATTAATAGCTAATGTAACTCCGGTTATTTGTGTAAAACTCATTTTGGTCAATTTTCCGTAACGTATCACATAAGTATTGAATGTTTTTAAATCTTTAAAATACTGCTTACTAATTTTATGATGAGTTTATACGAATAATTATTATTAAAAAATATTTGCACTAATGATGTCAGGATAAACCTGTATCAAGCAAGCAAAAACAAACGGTACGATTGTTTGTAAAGATATTGATGTCGTTATAAAGTGGGCGCTGCCTGCAGGCGCCGTTGTAGTTATATAATAAGCAAAGCAAGACATGACCGAAATCATCTGACCGTCGGTCGTCGCAGCCGGCGTGACAACACACCGAGTTTCATATTATAACATCACTTTAAAGTTTACAAATAATACGCTTATTTATAATGTGACCACAATGTTGTAGTCAGCCATATCATTATTTTTAAAAAAGGTTAAATGTTGTCTATTTATATTCAATTTTCGATACTTTCTACGGAACTGTTTTGGAAGTTTTTGCTGTATGTAAGTTTTTCATTTGCCAAACTGATATTAAACCTATACGTATTATGTTTCTCATTTAAAGATCTACTAATTATAAGTAAAAAAAAAAGTTTGGCGTTATTATACTTCTTTTGGTGACTTTTTACACTAATTTTTTGTTATCATAATCCGCTTGAGACAACTTTATTACTTACACATTCGGCAATTTACTCCGTTCCAGCAAAGAGGAAGGTACGTAACCACTTTTAAAAGGATATAGACGTCATCGCGGTAATGCTCAGCGAAGCAAAAACTTAAACAAATACTGTCGTGAATATAATGTACCCGGAAATACTATGTCGTCAGACAAAGATTGTAGATGATTTCCACTACAAAATATGTAAGATGCAGCCTTGATTCAAGTAGCTGTTCCTGATGCGACCTCATCGATAAAATAAGCCATGTCATCACGACCACACTCGATACGTCGTGTTATCTTCATGGCTATTTTTAATTAACTTCCTCGGCCTAATATAGCTTTATTACCGGTTGTAACTTCTTGTTCCGATCAATTGAATTATAAAACGGTACTTCGACATGTATGTACCTCTACTTAAAATGACAACTATGTTTTTAAACTCTATTTAAATTTCTCATTACGGATTTGAGCACCAATCATATCCTTCCTACTTAACATAAAAAATGAAATTGTGTGTGCCTACTTAATTATTACCAGTTTTATTCTCAAATACAGGGTTGATTGCTGACTAATTAAATAAACCTTTAAAAATATTTTATTAGGATCATTGAGCAAAATTATATTAAAAGAGTGTTGCAGGTATTGCAGACAATACCAGCAACACTCTTTTACATTACAAGCAATACAGTGTGTAAAGTTGACAATAAGATGCATTCAGCAAAGCCGGTTTCAACTGGACCCGCCGGTGTCGCCTATGCGTTTACAATAGCCAATAAATAACAGAGCATCAAGGCATTAGCGTTCAAGTGTTAAACAATGCCTCAGAGTTCGATGGTATATTCTTCGCAAATCTGTGTCCCAATCACGAATTCAGTGCGAGACTTGACTACATTGTACTCAAGGGATTTCGCAAACGCTCGAGGCCGGCCGTCCATCAGGCTCGGTCACGATCCTGCAGCTTCGTGTGGTTTGGATCCACCTTGTTTCATGGAGCCAGGCACCTTCCACTCACTATAGTACGAGCTCGTGTCTTTGAAAATTACGTAAACTTGATTAATGAACCAGATGAATGTCACGTGCCTCGAGGGGATGCATATTATGTCTGAACAACCACAGTTGTCGGAGTTATGCGGACAAAATCGTCCAAATGCCACTTGTACCGAGAGCTCCGCAGGTACAAACTTTTGGGTAATTCATTACAAACTTGCAATTTCTTTTTTTTTGTTTTGTTATTTACATTTGTACTGTAAATAGGCACACTGCCACTTCTTGCCAGATTTCCGTACACCAGGAAGTATATTATAGTATACTTGATTCCCTCAGGAAATATCAAAATGTTCTAAGATATTCGGATATATAATTTTTTACGGATTACGGACTTAAATATTTTTTTACGCCTTTTTGACCGTAGCATACAGTGATTAAACATTTGATCAGCGAGAAATAGTGTCTTGATCTACGACGAACAAGGCAGACGGATTCTGCCTTCCTTCACGGCTGGCGCTGATGGAACTTTTTCAGTTATTTCGATTTAAAAATCCTACCTCAACACAAGATGTTATACACAAGAGGTTATATATATCCGTTCAAACCAAAAAAGAATTGTTCAAATCGGTCCACTCGTCTCGGAAAATTCTGGTCCCAAAAATATATAGTCGAATTGAGTACTCTAATTTTTGGAAATTGGCAGAAAAGATTCCAATCTTGTTTTAGGTTACGGAACCCTAAGCATGAGTCAGAAAAATAAAATTGTAACCCACTATTCGAACACAACATGCACGATTTTGAGTGAAAGCTTGTTTATAAAAAGGCAATACAAAATCGGTATGCTCGCGACGTGGCCTGAACATCATTACGAATTGCTTCTGAATTTTTCATTCGTCAAGTGAAACCTTTTTCGGCCTTTGCAGTCTACGTAACGTCTGCCGTCTTGGTGTGGCACGCAAATGTAAACAAGCTCGTAATTATTATGAGTCAGACCAGAAAGTTCAGACAATTGACATATTCCGATTAATAAGTAATATTTGACATATAATTTATGTGGACATATACAGATATTGATACTGTTTACAAGTTTTGGATTGCCAGCGAATAGAATGATACAGAAAAAAATTGACGGCGGTCATAGAGAATAAGTATTTCTCTTTTTGCCATAAAATTTAGGAAAATGTTACACACCACTAACTACTATAGAAAGCATTTTTGTTTACGTCCTATAAAAAAGACATCAACGCGCGCTCCTCTACGAAAACGCACACCGTGTTTAGATGTGTCTGATATGGGTTATTATGCATACTATTTAAAAGCATGTACCATTTCGTACCCGTATTTCCATTGCTCCTGCAGGTGACCATATGTGTTGAAAGCAAAACACTGTATTTGATATCCCAAAATAACATCTGTTAGATCTCAATATTCCTTGTAACTTTACTGGAAACATTTACCTTCGAACAGGAACACAATAATTTCCACTCTATTGCTTGGCGGTTGTTAAAAAAGTATTATAGACACGGAGCTCTGCTGTATTATTGCAACGAAATTAAGATATACTGCTAATTGAATGCGACAACATCTCGCGACACGCGATACTACGCGGTTAAAGCACGGTTCCTGTTTCGTGAGATTATCGTCGAAAAAACATAATGATAGTCGTGAATATTTAAAAGGCAGATTGTCGTTTTGTCTATGAAACATGTATCTTGTAGCCTTGAACCGTTGCGCAACTCACGACATTTCCTATAGCACGCACATCATCGTTCATCCACATCGTATTGTGTGTGCCTAAAGCTTTTGGAATTGAGCTACTGTCCAAATTGTTTCCTACGAAGTACACTTTAGATAAGCCATCGACAATTCGCTAAGATACTATCGAATCGTCGAATATTTCAACTAGATAATGCGAGTTACTCAAGAAGTCCTTCGAACGAGCGAGTGCAGGCTTGTGTGACAGACTTTATGAGTCGCTATTATTGTGTTAGCCCGTGAGACAGCTTTTTGTCATCGAATATTAAATTTTAATGAGACTCTATCACGTTAATGTCCTCAAACTCTTGTAATTTGACAAGATTTTTGTTGTTTGCACGCGATGGGTTCTTGGAGATACGAGTGTGTTTGCGAATTAAACATGTGAAATCACAGAGCTACTCACAAAACTAGTTATTATTTGTAATGCAAAACTGGTCAAGTATTAGTACCTACGCGTAATCTATTTGTTGAGCGCGATACAACTCGCCTAGTAACGTGATGTAAAAATAAATGTATAGAATTTGTGTAAAGCCAAGGGTCAAGTCTACGAGTACGTCAAGGACGTTGATCAAGTTCACACATTTATTGCTTTTGTTGGTATTTACTATTTTTAAACATTCTTTAGCAACACACGTTTCGATTCACGGCTTGGAAGTTTGTATACGAATAGTGAATGCTCATATGAATGAACACAATACTGGAGTGTCAATAGGTTTTTCGACAACGATAAAGCTATAGATAGAATTATATTTTTTTATATAATTTTAAAAGGGAGGAGGTTCTCAATTAATTCGAGCCTTATTTTATGTATGATCCATGATTTCTCAGCAGCAGTTTTTACTGCGTAACAAATGTTGTAATTGGGACAAAATATAATTAGAATATTATTTGCCAGTAACAGTAACAAATTGATAACAAATCATTGAAACAAAGTTGTTGAAACTTATATACTTATTTTTAAAACGTTTATTTAAATGTAATTCTGTTAGCATCAAAAAATACCGTATGCTCTTCAGAATAGCACATGTCAAAAAGCTTTTCGTTAGAATCTTGACAAACCGAGGTATTTGACAACATATCGTTATGCAGTGGCACCTACTCGTATAAGTAGTGACTTTCAAATAGCTAAACAATAGATACACTGAAATAAATGTCTCATGGTGTAACTCTAGAAGACTGTTTGCCTCTTACACAGCTATTTAGTCACAGTATTTAGCAATTCGTTTTCAGACAAGAAGACGTCCAGTGCATAACATTTGACACAACATTATGTTTTTTTGCAAAAGTTTTGTCATCCGAAGTAGATAAAGCGAATGTTACAATGAATGCAACCAAGTTTTACTGAGTTCCGGACAACCGCATCAAATTTATAACATTGTTGATGTTTAAATTGGCAATGCACATGAATAGCATGACTAAAAGATGTGTGAGGTGTGTAATAAGCTTACGGAAGCCTTCGAGATGAAAGTAACGGACGGCGTGAACTGTTCAATTCACTAACCAAGTGCATAAAAATAGTTTTTGAATTTAAAGTCCATTCTCCTACAGACATGTGAAATTTGTTACGCTTTATTTAATTATTACGCTTTATATAATAGCTAAATAAATCTAAACAAATAAAACGGTAATTCATTACAATGAAAGTTATTTTGTATTAATGTTTTCTAGTAAGTTATTATTTATATGAAAATTTAAATACTATTTTTATTAAAACCCTTAAGGTCGGTTCAGCCGTTTATTACTCAAAACTTTACAGCAGTGAAGAAATTCGACAGAGATTAAACTGTACGTCATCTACGCGAGCTTGAATGTACATATATAACCCTTCATCCACCTCTTGAGATCACCTGGGGGAACCATGGAACATATTTTTGTCTACCTGGGTGTTCCCTGGGACGTATTAAATTTCCACCGTCCACCTAGTTATCAAAACATTTTAATGAATCGAGAACCTCCTTTTTTAAATTTGGTTACAAAGAACCGCCAATTCTTTTTGGATTGTTATGGTTCTCTGCAGACAAACGCGAAAATTAATCTTTGTCTGCATTAAGAGCAAATTACGTCTGTCTACCTATAGAATCACGCGTAAAACATTAGTTTCATAAACTGACGTCTTCGCATATTCGAAGACAGCTTAGTAATAATATCCTGTATCACTTGAATGCAACTCTACTTACCGGAGCTCTATATATATTATTCAAACAAAGCATTCCAAAACCTTATGCTTTTGTATACCTACTCTTTACACCAATATGTATAATGTCTCGCAAGATCAAGAAGGATCAAGGCACAGTTTTCATAGCATTGTAAGTTATTTATCAAAGTGTCCATCATTATATATTTAGACTTTAATGCATATTTGATTCCCATTAAATTACCATAATAAAGACATATTCAGAAGTCGTAATGGCTAATAAAAGTCAGAATGCCAAAGGTCTGCTCTACATTAAGTAGTTTATGTGTTTCGTAAAATAATGTAAAGTAATTTTTACTAAATTTGTCATTGACAAAATTAAAATCTATTTAGGAATGAAAGAGATAAATGAGTCAAGATATGGCTAAGATAGCAAAACAAGCTCAGTATTAATTAGCTTTATGTATCATCAACTGGTTTTAAAAATGTATTTAAATAGTAATTGTTAATATGACATTGAAATTTTTGTTTTTGTTTAATTAAGAATTTGAATGAGGATCCAACAAAGCTGAGGTCACATTTTTTATTGATGTATGTATGAAATACAAACAAGTACATAACAGTATCTTCAGCTTGATTGTGGAAACCTTATAGATGTTATATAGATTGATAAACTTTGCTTGTGATATATATATTTTTAGTAAGTATCTATATTATCTACTGATATTATCAAATAACACAAACTTTAAAATTACTCTTGAAATGTCACGATTGCGGCTTCTTTAGTTAAGTATGTTTTTATTGGTGATGACGCTCTGTCTCATAAATTTGTGATAAAAAGTTGCATGTTAGTAATATCCCTAAGCACTGCGTACTAAATATATCATATTATTTTTTAATTTGTAAATTAAATAAATATTACTATGAAAACACCTCATGTAGAGAGTTAAGGTCCAGAAATTTACTATGGACTAAGTCGTAGCCATGCGTTTGTACAATGAGTAAAAATTTGTAAATTTTACTCGTATTGTACGTACTCTAATTGCTTCGTTAGTTTATATATAAATTACAAAATTCATTGCTAAATTCAACGCAGAAAATTTCAAAACACTACAGCTTATCGGCAGCTTTACTTTATGAAGACTATAAAACTTTAACAACTTACTATAACCAGCTACAACCGTTGCTTAAACTTTCTAAAATAATTTAGTAGAAATTCCCGAAAAAGTTGCTTTAATATTCCGTATATGATTGCGCAAGTAAACCCACGAGACAAGTATTTCTCAGTAGATAGATACAGCCCGTATATCAAAAACAGGTTCCAATGAAATCGAGCTACTTATCTTATTTAAGTCATATATTTTTATGTCACACACAAATATAATTTGAAAGTCCACATCTTTCAGATGGACGTTGACCTTCGCACTGTTACTGATGAAATATTATATCGATATTATCAATTAGTTATTTACATATAAATTTTTGGTAGATATTTTTAATACAGCCATTGAGTGGAAATAACTGGCACATGAACATTGTTGCAAAGCCTTAAAACTTACGAGTATAATATATTCAATTGCTTACATACGGGCCTATTTAAAGCGTTAGTAGTCATTTATGAGCTCATGAATCTTCATGAATGTTAAAGCAAACAGCACCCACTAGGTCAGTGGAAGCAGCTAAGTGTTGAAACAGCCCCATAGAAAAGGGCTCTCGGTTATAATCTCGGCATCAGCCGTCTGTTGCAACCACAGCTTGACACACATACCTACAGGCCGCTCGGTGATCCGTACCAGACGCAATCAACAGATTTGGAAGGACTACGCCGACCTACCAATTTTTATGTCAATTTTGACAAGCAATCAAGCTCAATGGACTACTTTGCGCAAGTTCTCTCGTCAATCCGACGACAGCCAATAATCTCTAACTCGTAACTAATAAGCTTCACCATAACTATCATCAAGAGACTCAAAATCGCTTCATCACTATTCAAATATCACTGCAAGTTTCACATTCACTTCCAAAATTTATGGACGTTCCCGATCATCCCTTCACGTTCCTTATTCACTTATAAGTGCACTTACCTTTATTCGATGATTTAAATAAATACGGCGGCGGGAAAAATCACAGAAGCACTGTTGTAATAGCGCGCGGCTGGTTTGGGCGATGTCTTTTATAGTCGAGGTAGCGGGGATGCGCGCGCGCCGCTCGCGGGGGGACGCCGAGCTCGCGGAGCCTGCAGACCACCTCCTGCTGTTCCATCCGTCACTACAGCGACTCTTTTCCATCCAACATCGCACACTTCACTGAACTGCCGACACTCCTGACATTTTGCAACATTTGTCCTGCAAATTTTGTCTATCGCCATGTAATCATTTGCTCGGCAAATATTTGCGAGCGCACAATAGAAGTAGGTATACAAACACGCCGTAATCTGTTGGGAATTTCAAATTGTGGTAATAAATGTTGACAAGGGGAGCGTTATGGTGAATTCTGATGATGCACCACTGTTTGCTTGTTAACTTCCATGTTTTGAGGATTATATACATTACGCGTTTATAAATACATACATATGTTGTATACGTGAATTCCGGAAACATTTTACAAGTTGGAATGGATTCTAATTTATAAGATCAACAATTGCTTAGTAAATATTATTTTTCATATATTGAATCCTTGGTCGAGGTTGGTTGGACAGGTTGACACTCCGTATTTGTAAATTTCTTGTTCGATGATGAAGGTTTCTTTAGAGATATTTTTTTGTGTACTGATTAAGGATACTCAATAAGAAATGTCATTTTGTCAAGTTATAAAATATATGATGATGTAGATTGAAGCATGAATAAAGCTCTTCCTGGCCAAATGGTAGGTACAAACTGATGCGTATTATTTACTCTTCTTATTGTTTTGTTCAGTTCGAGTGTGATGCTTGGAAAAGCCGCTAAAACGGCCTTGGATTGGTTACCCTAAATAAAACAAGCTTTTAGTGATTATATTTGTATTTCTATGTGTTTTGTTTCTACAATAAAGGGTTCATCTATTTATCTATGAACAATGTATTGTATTTAAATCATCACATCATACTTAGGCTAATAATTACGAAAGTTTTATGTGGTCGTTCTTTCTTTCGATTTAAGCAGCATGGTTTATTTGGATGGAATTTGGTATTCCATCCTTGAGTGCGAATGTATTTTAGACTAGGCGTGCTCCATTTAGGGGCCACAGTGTCGCTGACTTCTGTGGTCGTGCGAGCTGGTTGGCAGGAGTGTTCTTATCAAGAGGTAATACTCACACACCAGTTCAATTGATAGTCAGAAGCGGAATTGATTCACATTTTACCTTCACCTACAAGAAAGTTTAGTCAGGGTAAAGGGATACGAAGTAAAAAGTAAGCGGGTGAGGGAAAAACGGAGAGCGGTTATGGGCAAAGAACAAGGGAGTAAGAGGCGGGCTCTTACTCCCTTGCCCTTTGTCCAAAACATACATGAAAATATCAGTCAATGCGAGTCGGACTCACGCACTAAGGGTTGCGTACCATTATCTATGCAACATTAATTCAAGTTTCTAACTGTTGTCGAAATAAATATCGTCCAAAAAACGGCAAAAAGGTCACGTTTATTGTATGGGAGCCCCCTTACATTTTTATTTTATTCTCTTTTTGGTATTTGTTGTTATAGCAACAACAGAAATACATCATTTGTAAATTTGCAACTGCCTAGAACGAGTGCTGACCGGAAATTGAATAGGCGATAATGCTATCCAGAACCTTTAGCTCTTCAGAATTGTCCGCTCATGCTAAACATCCGCGAACTTCTCTGTATCGCTTAAGTTAATCAAATTTACAGTACAAAATACTGCTATATTATTCATACGTATCTTTTACAAAAAAGACTTTCAGAACGATCACTGAAAGTTCTTCTTAAGCAAGTTACTTAAGTAAGTTAAGTAACTTTGATCGCAATTGCTATAATTGCGAACGAAGTCGCGGGAATAGCTAGTATAATAATATAAGTAATAAACATAACACTTAATGTTAATACATAACATGTAACAATATAAATTATAAGTTATAACGATATGTACTCGTATATACAAATATTTGTAATATTTTAGACTTAGATTCTGAACAGGAATTTTACGCAAATGTTGTCGAGAAGGAATTGTCTTAATATACGAAAACTGAGATATTTTAGCGCCTTTTGGAGCGCTGTTAAGTTTCCAAACATTTTACTATCTAATGTTCATCGGTAGCTTCTGCGTAAATTCTGATAATATCTGCTATAGCCTTTGGATTTAAAGTCTTACAGTGACTACAAATGACTCATAACGAATAAACCGCAACTTAATCTTTCGATCCAACGATCGAAGGTTTACCTTGTTATCAATTTTACTAAGAATATTAAGTTCAAAACCAACGATTCATACTCAAAACCTTCCCCAAACTTCTTTGTTTTAAGAGGTAAATAATGTTGTCGTGCAATGAACAGTTCGTTAGCACTTTGATATTAAGCTACATTAGCTGGTGAAGGTTTCTGTAATGATCCGATCTTTGTGCGGTATAATAGGCAGAATTTGCTAGGAAGTGATTGTAAGTTCATGGAGGGTCAAACGATGAACTGATATTTTTGGATTTGTAAAATCTTAATTTTTAGCCACCGCCAGTATCGTAATTTACATATCATAAAAAAATATATAATATCGGACTAGTGCGAGTCGGACTTAAGCACAAAAGTTTCAATACCATTATCTTTCCAACATTATTTGAAGTTACTATCCGTTGACCGTAATAACATCGAGCCAAAAATCATGGGGGATGGTCACGGTATACTCAATTCGAAAATCACAATCTTATATTCTACCATAGAAACGTTTACTTATAGACCTATCAAAATCGAAACCTATGGAAACAAGTTGGCACGCAGACCATATCTGATTCACACAAGTTATAATAGGTCGAAAAGCGCTTTACGAGCTTTTCGCGAACGACAATAAATCTCGTGATGAAATCATAACTTCAAACACAAGCCGACAATCAAATTATAATCATACTATTTTAGCTACCAAACAAAATTACATGTAAATCATTTTATTACACATAAATAGTTTTTTTTATTTTTATTAAGCCATACGAGCACATTTGTACTTGGTAGATCCTTGTCGCGAGCACATGACTTTGAAGCCGGAGATCCGCGATCGATGTGCCTAACGACACATAATATCATCCACAATGTTATCACACTAAGTAAATAAATATCATATTATAAAATGAAAGGGACGGTGTTCAGATCCCTTGTCAAACTAACTGTTACTTTAAAATATCGGTAAACAATTTTCCTTACATTGGATCTTTTGATTCATACTCTACGTGAAAACGCAAAATACGAACTGCCGGAGCACAGAATTTATTAATATTTAAATCGTCAATAATATTATAAAAATATAATTGACATTTTGGTAATGTAATTATCTGGGATGTAGTTTGCTACCACATCTACGAGGCAGGATTACCGGGTACTTCCCAACGAGTGACACCCCCAACTGTAACACTGTGACTCGTAGGCATCTAAATCAAAAAACAATTTTTAAATTGTGTATCATCCATTTTTTTTAATTTTGATGTACCCAGAAAGTAAAAAAGAAATTCCCATATTAATAGACATCTACAAGATAACTACAAGGCGATTGTCATTATTAAGAAAAAAGAAATGTCTCAATTATTAGACCCAAAAAATATCGGATGGATCACCCACAAACACTAAAGACAGACAGATAATCCATGCTTCTTCCACTATCAGAGAGTAGCATCAGGAATGTTAGAGACAAAGCTTAGGTATACGTTAAGTCAGGTGCGACGCGTCACCAGAATTCTGATGACGCGTCGCACAAGTCGAGACTTTGGTGCCTAGGGGCAGGGGACGTCATTTTAATTTCTTTTGGTTTATATATATATATATATGTATATCAATACCATTTTCCTTGACCTTGGGCAGCTGGCACCAATTCCTTATATACTATCGGTCAGAGGATCCAAGAAGTGCGTTTACATATTCGTCCTGCTGATTTCTCTTTTCATTTCAGATGAATCAAAACCCCATGACATTAGTTTTAATAATTTATTAGGTGACTCGCTATAATTAGAAAAGTAGAGTCGTACAACCTCGATTTTTCTATCGCATACCTATCTCAATTCCTTGAGTATCTTGTGACACCATCAAGTGTAGGTAGCCTAGCGTATTTGATACTTTTCTCATGTAGTCTTTCGCAACCAATCGTAGTGTTAATGATCACATGACGTTTTAATTATGTAGTAGTTAGATTTACAACTGTATCATTATGTTGAAATGCTTTGTCAGCAATACCTACTCACCTTATTTGCTTTGTGAAGTGACACTACATGTAAATTTGCAATATGTATGGTCTGAAATGAAAAGTTTAACGATTTCACCATGACAAAACTGCAGAAAAATAGATGTAAAGAATTTAACTTCCTAAGTATTCAATTTAGAAATCGCAGAATTGATCATTTTAGAACACTGTTGTATCAGATTGTGATCAGAGTGGTCATATCACATAGTCGGTGCACCCGGCTCGGTTCAATCTCGGTGAGGCACGCACATCTGAGATTTTTACTCAAGTGCGGATTAATTTCCAATTATTTGAACGACGAAGGAAGATGTAGGGAAATCTGCTTCAAAGAGTAGGCTTCGACGACAAGTGAAGTCTCCAACCCGCATTTGGCCATCATGGTGGACTGTGGCCTAAACCTACACCATATCGCTCATATACCCAGCAGTGAAACATATAAGGGTTGATATTAATATCGTACAGTACGTACAGGCTACCTAGTAGGTACATCCTTAATACATTTTCTGAATTCGTTTTGCATGCATCTCGATACACGCCACATCCAAAAGCGTCAGGTGAACCGCAGCATTGCGTAATGTGATCTTATAAGGAAAACTCTACCTACTAAAATACTTCATTAATTATCTAAGAGACAACAGAGATGGGATGGATATACGCATATTAAGATAAGCACAGCATCTCTATTATTGGAAACTTATGTATGGTATTCGAATCGTATATGTATAAAACGTGCAACAGAAAGGTGTGACAATACTTAAAGGTGTTAGTCTACGCATCAAAGTGAACCCATTGTAAAAAAAAAATTGCAAAATTTGAGAAAAAAATATTTCTTATTGTTACACTTTTCTATTACACGTTGTATATGGTCACGAACGTTATTTGAAGGCCAATAAATATATTTTATTCCTATACATATATTTTAGAGACATATATATATATATATATATGTCAAGTCTGAATTTACATAGTTTTGTTTATTCATATTGTATGTCCGTTTCTTAATCCATTATTGAGTGACAGTTAATTAAATCTGTTTTGTAGATCTATTTCCTCAAGAAATATCTTGTCAACTGGTTTGGTTATCTTTGTATGGAGACAATTTTCTTTCACAGGTAGTGAGAAATACAGTAGGTACCTACCTACTATTAAGTAGGGTTGGGGGTACTAACATAACTCACTACTACCTATATGTCAAAAAACTTATATAAGATAAGACAACTCTTTATTAAAAAACCAGCTTAATTATAAAAAATTATAACAAATAAAAACTTACAAATATATACTTATTTACAAAGTCCATTCATGCTGTTAAACGCAACTGGTAAAGTAGATACAATTAAACGATCAGATCACCATCTCTATATACTTATTTATACCAAACAATTGCCAAACGCAGCTATTGTGTTTAAATGCATTTAAAAAATAGCGCGTCGTGGGAAACTCCATTGTTTTGCATCGCGAAAATGTACGGCGAATACATCGCTCCAAACAATAAGTCATGCTAAATACGCGGTAGTATATTAACTACATGAAAGACTTAATAGGTCGAAACAATACATGTGGAATAATAAACAAATATAAGAAACACTAAACACACGTGATAACGCAAATAAAGCTTAAAGCTTTATTTACTGTATATTAAAGTGCTATAAAGTTACCCAGGTGCTTTATCTAAAACAGCATATAGATCTACGACGAATAGACGTAGATACAGAATATGCTGTAGGTAGGTACTTACTGCAACTACTTGTATACTCGTAGGTAAAATTTAGCAATGGAATTTCCGAACACCTTAGGGTTAACAAGTACTTTATATCTTTATGTTTTAAAACAATGCAACACCGCAAGCTGCCGCATTGTATCAGTGTTTAACCGGATTCATTTTTCATTTGTTTATTATTTAGTTCAAACGCTTGTGACGATTATTTTAGCCTTCGCGATCACATGATGCCAAACCTACATTTGAATGACTAAATATGATGTTTGACTTGACGATGGGATTGTGAGCAACAATTATTTTGTGTAGTTGTGCGCATTGAGACCCTGAATATGTGTTTATTCAGATTATGACGAGTACCGTAGGTAAGTCAGACGTGGGTGTATTTTAACTACGTTCTAGAGCAAATAAATATGTGATTTAGAGGTTGTTAAAGCTTGTTCACACTAAAAACTATGATACATTTGTACTGCTAGGTGAACTCACCCAGCTGTATATAAAATATGCTCCCAGTGGAATAAACCATAAAACCTACAAATGTATATGTATCGTTTTTGGTACTTATCAAGTAAATTTTCAGATAGATACGTATATATATTTCGTCATACGATGTATGAAAATATTGGCGAAGTGGTTCGGTTTAGTGTCGTACTGAAATGTAGACATTTCAAACGATTCAATACCAGTGACATGGTTTATGTTAAAATTAAAAATCGTTATGTCGCGAGGCATGTAGGTAGATATAGCAATTTAAGATATTGACTATTGGGGTCAATGAACAGATTGTAGAGTTATATGACAATTTGTTTCACGAATAATCGTGAAACAAATTGTCTCTACAGACTACAGTTTGAAAAGAACATAAGTTCTTTTCAAACTGTAGTCTGATACTAAACCGTTAAAACTCCGATCTTAAATTATTTGACGGATCAGAATCAGAATTATATCTCGCGATTTCTGACTGTACCCTCATTCTAGCTACACCACATTAATATAACAATATAGTCTATAACATCACAGCAATGCCTATAGAATTATGTGAATCACCTACCTCCTAAACCGTGGGTTTCTCTAATATTACCTACGGTTATTAAAGTCACCGCATAGTTCGAAGTCACGACTCGGTCCGGAACCCCTCGGTTCAATCACGTGAACAAACCAAAGATTTGAAGTATTCTTTCTAGTAAATACCAGGGCCGATGTCTTGCGAAACTGTAAAGGAAACAGCATTTAACTATATTTACTCGATAGAATGTCCGCCGCATAGCGATGCTGCGATCTACGCGCCGTCTGAATGCCAACCTTTCAACGGACAGTGGAAAAAATCACCCTTGATGTTTCATATGCGTGCCGCATCATGCCTGCAGCATACATTGTCTTCTGTACCTACAGGCAATGCATTGACATGAGCAAAATATATTGCAATATTTAATTAATCATGCATAATACCGAGCTTTTTATGTCAACATCGAGATATGGTAGTTCGATTAAATGGAAAATACTTACAAATACTTGAGGACACTGATTGTGTACAAACAATCAATGAATAACCGTACAAGAATGATGCATGTTGAGAAATAACGTTATTATGGCACCAACTACGATAGTTAACCATTAACTATTAAAGTTTTGTGATTAAAACGCAAAGTTTAAGGTCAACAAATTGTGCGTTGAAATTTTTTATGACATGTATTTTCGAAACAATGGATTTTTTTTGTATTGTCTAACAGCGTACACAGCAGTAGTGCATTGAAAAGGTAGAATTATTTAATATATTCCCACTGAAAATTAGATGAATATCTCTTGTTCCATATATATCAGTCTTACACTTTTCTTCTACATTTATTCATACTAATTAAAAATAAAGTAAACATATCTACATCTGGACAGTCTACTAAGCTCTAAGAAGCGCCAAGATGAAAAATGTGCCCGCGACAGTAATAATAAACAGAGACAATGATTCAATTGCTAGTCTGGTATGAGTATGCGTTAGTGGGAAATACTTCCCCGGTAAATGTAAAAACGAAACAAGGCGATTTTACAAATAGAAGGAAGTAATATAAGTGACGTCTTCGAGCTAATCCCATCCCACAGACATGCGTGACGTCTCAGCACCATTATCTGCAGCAGATTATAGAAAATGACGAACAGACATCGGATGACACTGGAAGTCTAATTGGCGGCCCACGAGTAACAACCACAGCGCGATTGTTTTGGACCTGACGAACTGATGCGGTAATGATGGATGTGACCTTAGCCTCCTTGGTCGTAAAAAGACATAGAAGCTTCACCTAGAATACACAGTTCTTTATCTTACAATGATGGCTCTGATTACTCGGACCAATTTGTGGTTAACCTAAAGGTCTACTGCACCTTACAAGAAGGTTCGAGTAACTTGTTCAAAGCGTTAGCAATGTTCGTGAGTTCACAAAGCAACATTAGAAATTTGTTCTCCCATGTTTTCTTATTTAAATTTTGCCCATAGAAACCGAAGCTACTAAGTGATTACTTAGTGATTACTTAGTAGCTAAAGATTTTTTTCATTTTTAGCATTTCTGACAATCCTTATAGAAAAATACTGTTGTCAACTCACAGGCATCAAACCAGGGAGACACCACACAGTCGAGCAAGATCTTAAAGAAAAATAAGTTCGCACAGTGGAAACGTTTCGGTGCTACCGAAAGCGTCACTGCCAAAATAATCCAAGAACAATAATAATTATTACATACATGGAAGACTGTAGCCTAGCTTTACTGTAAAACTCATCCACTGCTTCTGCACTTGAAAGATCACCCACACATCGCTTATCTCGCAGAATCATCAATTTCAAAAGCCTAAGGTCAAAACTAGCGGATTATGCTCAATACGCAGTTAATATTAATCTGGATACATATGAATCAGCGATGGCTAATTATATCGGTGTTAGATAGTAAGGCCGTTCTAGTTTCAAGCACTTGCTAATGCAAATGAGATGGAGCCTTAAGACGAACACGCTGTAACCCTGGCTGGAGTGATTCGTGTAGTGTCGCTATAAGACAATATTTTCTGCGGATACCACTTGATTACTGCTTGATGCAGTATGGCAGCTGTTACAACACAACATTTTTTAAGAGAAGTTGACGTCAGACAGGCGTCGGTGCCCTTATTTCGTGCCGCTTAAGGGTTGGATATAATAAATAACACCCTAACAAATCTAGTGAGAAATGTACATATTTTTACAGAATTCAAGTAACGGAAAAGTTTAAGCAGAATTCTTGTAGTTTTGTCTCACCAACTAACACTGTTTGATCTGTTGTAACTTGTAATACAAAATAACGGTACAAAAAAAATACTCGTTGTCGATGTTTTTCTTGCCATTCCGTATAAGTGTAGCATACTGAGTATACAGGGCTACCAATAACTAGTGAAAATATGTTGACCTCTCAAACCTACTCGTCCGTATATGCAACAAATGTTGTTACACGAGTACGATTTAAAAAAATCGTAAAAAATACATACCCATCACCACAAACTTTTTTATTGATGTTTTTCTTCCGAATTTTCATGAGACAAAAGTTAATGCCCTCGGAGCTCTGAAGTCGTCCGAGAATGGTTATTAATTAATCATCAAGTTCATACTTAACTTCTTTTTCAATTGTTTGCCAGTCTGTTAACCGAATTTCGCACTTATTAACCGACTTCTAATTGATCTGCAAATCAGAACTGAAAATTTGTGTAGGCGCCTGCCGAGTTGAAACTTTCATTTATGAATCTTACAGAAATAATATTGGAATCATTCTGGACCAGAGGCATATTAAATTGTCCGTAGTCTGATCGTACGATCAACAGAACCACAACACGGATAAAAATAACCCAGCTGAGCTACAACGAATACATGAATGAATACAAAAAAAAATACACTTATTTTTAGGGTTACGAACTGTCATTTTATGCGTGTAGAGATTTGGCATCGTATTATTTATGCACCTACTCACTCAGGTACTTGTTAAGATAGTAATAATATTTTTTTAGATTCCGAATACTGGTCTGTATTTCACTTCTTGATTAGATATTGTACCAACCTAACCAAAAAGTTACTTCCCTTCTTTTCAATTTCATCATGGTCATGGTCACCCTACAACGGATGCGCCGGCGCATATCACGCTGATGCTATTTATTGCTAAGTGCTCAACATTAAATTATAATGTATTTTGGAATATGAGCCATACTACGAGACGAGGTGATTGTGGTCATTGGGTTTAACATGATTTGTATAATTATGGAATGATTGACTAATTTTTAAACAAATGCATTAGAGCGTGATGGATATTGACGTTTTTGGATTTCTCAATATAGTAAGCGATTTAAATAGATTAGACTGTTGCAATCTCAAGGCCTATTGAATTATTTTATTTAATCTTATTATTGATGATTTCACTATTCTAGACACAAACTTACAAGTACACTTCTTAAAGTTTAAAAGAAAGCCTGGTGGGATTACTGCCAACGTGTTATTTTCTTCCGACTTCCAAAAAAGAAGAGGTACTTACTCAATTCAGAGCAACTCAAATTACACACAACGCGCGTTTGTATATACAAACGGATCAGACGAATCCTATATGGGATTCGTCTTTCCGTGTGACAGCATTCGCTTTACACTAATATAAAACAGTAACATACGTTTTCAGCACAGTCGTTTAATTTTAATTCGTGTAAATTTTTTATCTGTATCAACTAAAATATGCGTCAGTATGGACTAAATCAGAAACAGGTAGATACAAATTATCAAGTTTAAGTTTCAGGATGTACTTATGTCTAAATGCGAGTGTTATTCGATAGTCTCATAGCGCAAAAGTTGTCTGTCCTTGTCCGAGGTCGGTCAAGTCATGATCTGCTAAACAAATTACTTTTATCGGGTCAGAGCTTCCTCGTGCTGGGAAAAATGCCACGGACACTTTCCTTGGATGTGTGTGATTCACTTGATTCACTGTTTGATGACAATGATGTTTGGTACGATTACGTCATAATGGATTCGTCAATCATTAGAAGAATAAAATCAAGTGGGTGTCGAGTATATATACAGGATTTTGTAACATTTTATAAGAATATGTTTCCTTGGAGATTAATTTCAATTAGTACATATTTCTATTTTAGTTTTTGATTTATGTTTTCATAAGTTATTACTTAAAAACTACAGAGTATTTAGCAAGAACTTTCAGCCCATTAATGTAGCATGGCAACCCTTTTTAGATTCATCCTCCTTCATGTGATATATTCAGTATGGCAATCCAAGGAGGTGAGGCCTTGCAATCCAAATGTTAGGTATACTTGTTAAATTATCTTCTGCGTGTCGAAGCACGCATATTGTAGGGTTCCGTATATTTCTATTTTGGATACTATTTCGCTCAAAAAATTGTTTTAATTTTTTTGTAAGGTCTTTCAGACTTGCTACTGTACAAATTAGACAGTTAGCCGCCGGTTATGATTATATAAAATGTTTATAAAACCAACTTGAAACATACATCAAAAATAATTATTTAAGATTTCGACGAATGTCCTCCTGTTTTGAAGTCGGTTAAAATCGTCAATGACTTCAAGTGGAAGATGCGGCCTTAAAACCTGTAAAGCACATTTTTTTAGCGCCTGACAAAGTATAATTCCCGCTTTTTTCCCTTGAATCTCTTCGACTGATTTTGTAAAAACTTATCGATTAGGGAAGTACTTGACGATTTGTGTAAATAGGTTTATAACTTTGATCATCATAAGTCTTTTATGGCACCTACAGGAATATTTAATATGAAAAAAACTTTGTTTGTAGTTTATTTATATTTGCGCAAGCAGGTTTGTAAGAAAGCTCAATCTCACCAAATTACATTAAGGTGAGAAATCTGGTAAGTTGGTTTTTCATTAAATTGTGTGCATATATATCTGTTACGAATGTTAAGACATGACAGTGTGTGTTTTTGGCCTAAAATGGACTTTAAAAAAACAATGAAACATTTAAGAATAATAAGGAAATCTAATTTTATAACAATGTCAAGACCGTCCATACATAGCGAAAATTCGTTTCTTACAAATACATTTCTATATTTTTAAAAATCTTAATATATCTACTATTTCTTCGACTCCTGAGGTGGACTTGCTGGATTCACTTTACACGTTATTTTGTACGATTCAATCATTTTGACAGACTCGCGGACTAATATCGACGATTTTATCGTAAACGGATGCGAGAAACATACAGAGGAAGATGAATCACATAACGCCGTGTGGAAACTCAAGTACAGTCTATAATGAGTTACGTCATGAGCACTCGTTTGAAGTTTCATTTCAACTCGACCGGGCAGCTTGGAGCCTTTGCTATTGCAATTTATAAAATGGAAGTCACTATCCGTCACGTCTCTACCGTTGTCATCTCTGATACAAACGCTCCAATTCTGCGGAGCTCCCGGAGTGAAATTAACTTTCTTCGTCTTGGAATCCAAGTTCACGTTAAAATATATGATGAGATTCCCACATTTTCTATTGACGAATAGATCGTTTTTGTACATGATCACGTTTTCTGGCTCGACGAATTTCGGCTCGGGTAATCTCACGTTGAACTCTTGACACGTGTTTTTCGATGTGTTTATAATTTTGATGCAGTGGTTGTTTGTATCTGCTACGTATAGGTATTTGCCGTCGTTACTGAGGGTCAGTCCTGAGGGTTCGTTGAACTTTACTGGGTCGGTCGATTCGATGAGAACTATGTTCATGGTGGTCACTTTTTGCGTGCTTATATCGACTTTTTTTATTTTGTGGTTATATGTGTCTGCTATGTAGAGAGCTTTGTTGGTTTCCGAGTAGACGACCGCGAGGGGGTGTTGGAGCTTAGCTTCCGTGCCAATGTCGTCTACGTCACCGAACGCGAACAGATTCTATAACAAATATAAAATAATTTGGTTACAAAATGATCATACAGTACATACCTCTACTGAGCCCGTACCGTGCCTTCTTCGTGCAATTCGTTTTAGGTTGACCTCACGACATGCTCGTTTACAAGAGCATTCTAGCTACTGTGTTTTACTTTTAATAGACTAAGAAAATTGAATAGCGCGAATACAATATTATGTTACTGAATCTGAGTTTTGTTGGTGAAGTATCTGCGCCCCGCGGTTTTAACGGCGGTAGATACTTGATGTTCCCATGAGAACGCTTCAATTTACCGTGATAAAAAGTAATCTATGTGTTAATCCAGGGTATAAGCTATCTTCGTGCCAAATTTTATCCAAATCCTTTAAGCTGTTTGAGCGCGAAGGAGTTACAAACACACACAGACACACATAACTTTCGCACTTTATACTCGTAATATTAGTGTAATGTGATTATAGCGATGTATAAATGTAAAATTCAGTAATTTTTTACTATGCCTTTCACTTTGTACGACAACTTCGAATGATTTTAAAATATAAATAACAACCCGAGACCGTTAAAATGTTATACTACCCGAACACTCTCAGACTCCGTGATAGACTGCATAAGAACATGGATTTAAACTCGTACCTAATTAACTCTAGCGATATCTTACCTAATTTAATACAGTTTTAAAAAATGCGAACAATCCCATCAGCGAAAGAACACGTTTCACATCAAAGAATTACTAAGAACATTGAATACAAACCAAAGGGTTTTTATCCCCGCCGCATAATGTGGTCACCTGTCCAGAAGTGAGAGCCAGTTTCCTGATAGACGAACTCTCGGAGTCAGCGATGAACATTTCCGGGCTCGAACCTGGAACATACACAATATATTTGATGAAAACTGCCAAATGAACGCTCCCTGTTCTTGACTAAAGTAAGAACACATTTAACTATGATGTCATTAAATATTTGTAAGTAGATGATGCTACCAGAAGGGGCCAGAGTAAAACTATAACGAAAATATAAAAAAATGCCCACCAAGTTAAATCACCAGCCGATTAACGTAAAATGTAACATTACCTTTAATAGATCTTCATAGTGCCTTTACTAAGAAAAATTAAATGACTACAACAATATAATATTAGATAGATTATACCTACAGGCCACTTAAGATCTACAGATAATCCGAATAATCCAACCGACCATTAGAAGGCAGCGTAACCAGTAGACTAGGGGCATTACCGCGCTGAATGGCAACGGTATAAATGCCGACATTCTAGACACGCGTCGCATCGATCAAACGTTCCGATCAGTATTGATATATAAGATGAGCTCCCGGTTCCCACGGCCCTTATATAGATTACAAATGACTCAAAAATGTAAAAATTCGTAGCATAATTTCGCCTCTTGAACTGTTTTTTACCTATTCTAATGGTGAGTCCGGATGGTTGCGCGAACGCGGCCGTGTTGGGATATGAGCTGTTCCGCGCCGCCTCCGCGCCGGAACCCGCTATGCACACGCACGTACCTGCAAACATTCAATATGCGTTACAATTAATAATATTAATAGCTGTTCTTTTGTAAAACGCACTGCCTTGGTCACTCACACACGCTAAATACCTTCTTATGTTCAAAAACTTGCGGAACGTTCACTACCTGTCTTTTAGTTAACTAGAACATTTTTATTCATATGATTCAAATTCAAATATAACTTTCTTGTACACCAAAATTATACATATTTATTTCAAAAAGATATCGTAAAACATAGGCAGTACCTTGGGCGGCCTTATTGCCTAAAGCGATTTCTTCCAGGCAACCTTCGGATGGATCGGACTTGATGATTATAACGAATATGTGTGTATCTATTTATGTGCTTAATGTTACTAACATTTTATTTCAATTTTTGTTTCGTGGTACAGTATTTGTCTATTATTCTTTTTTTACAAACGCCACCGACGTAATATTTACACTTAGTCCGATTCATCCATAGGTTGCCCGGAAAAAATCGCCTTAAGCGATAAGACCGCTCAAACTTCAAAGAATGTTTCGTGTGTGTAACAATGGCGTATTGTATTAGCGTTATTATCGACCACTTGGAGTTCGGCTATGTTGAGAATGGCGTGCAATATTCGCACATACAACAAACCGCTAGCTATCTTTGCGAAACACAACGTGTCCCGGTTCGTATAAATTGTATATGTGCGGATACGAGTATAGCCAGGACCATAGATTAACAGAGACAATACTTTAGCCCTCCTTCATATATTACTGGAGTAGATTGGAACAAATCCAGATAACTAACTAATCATACATCTACCCTAACATATCTCTACGTCTTTAGAAAATTTGGTAAGATTTGCCAAGTTACTATATTTATTAAGCAAATAAATAATAATAATATTGATATGGTTTCTATAAAATGTTATTAGCCACACAAGGTATCTCATCAATTTATGACCAAGTGTTTGTTCCCCAATAGTTGCTCCCATAAATGAACAGGTATTAAATTAACCGTCTTGGTTTATATTTGGTTTCACAATGTTTTACGGCATGAAATCTGCGCTGCGAGACTTGTGCATTTTTGTACATGTTATGTTTTTGACGAGATCGATATTTACTTATTAAGTACAGTAGTTTAAGTTAGTTAATAATCATATGCCGTCCAGACATAACCCATAAACTTTCCATTGCAAATCAGAAGTCTTTCTATTGAAACCCATTTATGTTTCAAAAACAAAATTCAATAATCATTAATAATACCTTCCGTAAATGTCTTGTACTTCCACCATATAGTAGTGTCAAGGAAGAGAGCCCATATTTGGTGCGATCCCGCGCAAGCAATCAAAAGGACGCGTCGTTTGTCGTCTTTCTTTTCTTTTTCTGCAAAGAAATAACATTTTTTCGCCATATAAATAAACGTTCTGTTGAGCTCAACATAATGATTGCCCGAAGACGTTTTTTATAAATTAATAATAAATTATTTAATGGCAGAAACTTATTCTAGGTACCTATTTTGATAATTAAGTTAAGAATACTTTTTTGCAAATTACTTAAAGGCAACTAGGCAAGGCCTGTAACATGGGCACCCGCACCAGAATTTATGTCAGCAAATCATACATTGCGCTTGTCTACAAATTTGCGTAAATAATTTTAAAATAGCATTGCGGATGTGTAAGCGAGAGGACTTTGAGCGGAGTTTATGCGTCTTGTTTTATTTTTTATTGTCTTTGGTGTATGATCTTACCAACTTACCATTAGTATCGTCAATGTTTTCCTTATCTTTGTCAGCGTCAGTCTGTCCGGGTGGAGGAGGCGGCGGCGGAGGCAGGAGGGATCGCACCGACATGTCCATATCGGGGGTCGTGAATAGCAGGATGTCCCACGGAGAGGACAGCGGCTGCAAGCCCAAGCATTTACCGCCTGCCGACAACAACATTACTTTTACTAACTTGCACTTACTTACCTCGAGGCCGTAGCCTTACACGTTACTGTTGGTCCGAACAGATTGCCACTACTTAAAGCACCACAGTCTACAACATACTGAGGGCCACCGTAGAGAGGTGAAGTTGGCCTAGTACCATAAGAGACAAGATCTTGGAAGGTGGAGGTTACGACCCTCCCACATGAGGAATAACACTAGTAGTCTAGTTTTGGCGATTGACGTTATTTTTCGGATAAAATAAGACATAAGACGTTCAAAATTGTGACGTGTTTGAGGCGGTCTAGCCTCTTTTGTATATTTAAATATTCTTATTATTATTTAAATATAAAATGTTCGTGATTTTTTATCAAGAATATTTTATTATTAATTTCTTTATTTGTACTTTGTAAATATGCGCATATCTCGGTGGATTCTAGTTTCTCCTTCTCCTAATATCATTCTTCCAAAAGTTTATTAATCGGGCTTGTCTGCAACAACACGTCATTCGCCATTTTATCGTAACGTCATCATCATTAGTCGTCGTAACAAAATGATTTATCTCAAGATACACGGTGCAACATTTAAAACAAAAACTATTTTACTTCGAAATAAATAAAAACGAAATATGCTAAAAACTAAATTTTTTTTAAAGTTCTATTTAAACATTTTTGAATAATTTAATTATATTCTCATTCAAAAAAACACCCATTTTATAAAAATCACCACGTTTCTGCAGACTTATTATTTCTCATAGACTCAAATGAGGTTAATTATTCAAAATTACCAAAATTCCAAGTACTAATTTAGTTTTGACAAAGACGCGCCTCTAAATAAGACAGTAGCTATTTATGTTACCTAGATCTCCGTGTTCGTTCTGGCTCCCCGTGCCCGCGAGCACCTCCACTGTGCCCTCGTCAAGGTGCACGGCGCGCACGGCGTGGTTGTTGGTGTCGCACACGGCGATCACGTTGCTAGACAGCCAACACAGACCCTGAGGTGAGTTGAACTTGGCATCTGTCAGCTCTGAAAAAAATAATCCCGTATAATATAAAATACGAGCGTTGCAGTTCTAGTGCTGAACAAGTGTACAACGAAGCGAACTTAGACCACACCAAAGCGCGCAGTGCGTGCCTTTTGAATACTTAATAGGATCCATGTTCCAAAGAATAGAAGCTAAAGTATCTATTAATTCAGTCACTAAAACTTTTTAAATTAAGCTATATAATTATTAATTACGTTAAAACCCGTTTAATACTCTCACATTCAAGTGGTAAAATAGAAAGGTATGTAATGTAACTGAAGGTCTACTTCCATATTGAGAGATAAAGTTGTAAAATTGCTTACTGCCATCTTTAAATCCTGGATTCGGTCCGCCAATGACTCGGAGCACGATCCCGGAGCAGTCAGTGAGCAACACTCGATGGTTGCCTGTATCTGATATCGCCAGGAATGCCTCGTCGGAGCGCCCGCGGTAGTACGGGTTGACGGTCAGCTGTGAAGATACAGCAAAAAATTCATACTTTATGAATGTCTTTTTTAAATATTGCGTCATATGTATATTTATCAAGTCAACTTTTAAAATTACTAAGTCATAAAATAATCAAATAAAACGTCTTCATGGTCCAGTCATAGCCGTGCCGCATACCCCAGTAAACTGGAATATAGACTAATAGAGTTACATAAGAGATCTCCCACAAAACGAAAATCATGTCTTACTGTCTTTGTATCACTTGCTAACTCAAAAGATATCAGAAATGTGACCAGTACATACAGTATACAGAATTTTTGTTGTTTTTATATATATACACGTCTATATACCTAGACAAATAGGAACAATGAAGTTATATATAGCCTAATAATTATTTATTTATTAATAATTCAAACCAGCAAGGAATGAGTTTGTTAAGTATCAATAGAATCACTTCATTTATTTAGTCTCACAATTCTATTGATTCTAAACAAAGACATTCCTTGCTACATATCCACTCTCATATCTAGTGGAATAAAACATTGTCTTACCTCTAGAAATGTATACATTAAAACATTTTAACAAACCTTACTAGGAAAGCTTAAGACAGAATCTTTCTTGGCTTGTAAAACCTTAGCAGCAGAGATTGGAAGTGGTATGGTGCTGACTCGATTCATGTGATATTTGAGAAGGGCTCCAACATACATCTCCAAATCTTCCCTGTGGCCTTCACCTGTTAGCACAAACATGGGCTTGTTTCCAGGACCTGTAATAAGTCACATGAACATTATCATCCTACTATATAATATTCTCGAAGTAATCAGTATCAGCTATTATAATTATAGTTCCTCTGATGCCTTGTTCACACTTCAATTAGTAATTTAGTATAGTAGTGAGTAATTTAGTGAAAATATATATACAAAAATTTTGTCTATCACACTATATTTAACGCTGCACCTCCACTTGAAGATTAAAGTAGTTAAGTTACCAAATTACTAGCTGCTAGACTAAATTATTAACATAGTCCGAACAAAGCTTTTAACATACTGCATGAGTACAGTAAAGCAAGTCGTTGTTATAATTACAATAAAAATGGTAGTCACAAGGGTGTTCTCAGCACTTAGTAAGCTCTGGACTTTGTCAGAAGACATTGTTTACCTAATATAAGTAATGTAGGCCAGCATTGAATGGCTAGTGCCTCCCACATTCCACTTTCTGCATCATTTACTACAGGATGGTGGATATTGTATCTTTGTACTGCGGCCAGGACATTTGAAGAGTCTTTTTCATTTAAAAACTTGGCGCTGTGTACTCCAATCTGAGAATGGAAAATAATGACTTTGACTGCTCCAATTCAGAAGTGGTTGATTACTTACTAGAAAATAATCATTTGAACTGTGTACATATTAAACTTTCTAATTTTGTGTTTGTGTTCTCATTAAATATGTATGAATGAAATTTCTAACTACTAATTGCACTTTCTAGGTGTTAAGCTTGTTATCTACTTTTATTTTTGTATTTGTAAGTACCTCTGTTAATTATTACTTTTTTATACATACCACTACCAGGCCACTCTCAACTGGATACAGTTTCTCCAAGCTTGCCAAATCTGGCAACACATGGTAGCAGTTGATACAGCAATATGTCCAGAAGTCTAAAACAACTACTTTGTTCATACAGTGCTGCGAAAGAGAAATAGGCTCCGACACATTAACCCATTCCAAATCTGAAAGTTACAATGTTTAGTTGTGATTTAAGTAGAGAAAGTATTATTAATTGATTGAATTTAAACCTACTCAAGTAATATAATAATTATGTGGGTTTTCTTTAGGCATAGTTTTTAGTCTTTAGAAATAGTACAAAAAGACTAATTAAAACGCATAGATTATGATAACATAAATAGATAAATTATGCCAAAATATTATACAAGGTACGACTATTAGGCTTACTTTTCTTGAAGTCTTCGATTGGAGTGACTATGTTGGAAAGTTTTTTGATGTGGTTAGTGAGCAATGTATCGCGATCGGAATCATCGACACTCAATGCATCTTTTAGATCCATACAGGATTGAGCAACATAATCAAGAGCGCTCGCCTCCATCGCAATCCAAAACAATACTTCAGGTGGCTGAGGAAAGGATAATTAAATTTTTCCGAATGTTCTTTAGTGAAAAACTAAAAGAATTAATATATTCTCTGAAAGGCAAAAATGGTTACATACCGCAATCACAAATATACTTTAATAATTATACAATTTAATTGATAGTGTTATATTGTGTACTTATAATTCAAAATTTATTGAAACGACACAACTTTCATACTATACATTAGGTACTCCTTTGAACACAAGTCACAAACAACACAACACAATCATTTTAACATAAGTGAAAATATGACGTCATGGAGAAAGATACTGTCAAAAGGCGTGATAGGTAATGAGTAGACCAGGAAATGTAATAGATCTTTTGTATCTTGCGTTCCAATCACATAACAATAAGCTTCGCAAGCAAGAAGATAAACCAAAAATAAAATATGGCAGCCCCTGGTTAGGCTAGAGAGATTATATAATATCACAGAAACAAAAAAAAATTAATAAATTGTGCTGCAAAATATCTTGGATTTGAATCATATTACTAGTCAAGCCATAATATATTAAAAATATGTAGAGAGTGTTTAAAAAAAATTTAATTATTTTGTGGCGGTGGCTATTTTGGACCAATGTTCATCAAACATAGCTAAGAACTCTCCTGCCTAAATAACAAAAAAAAAACAAGATTAATACCGGTTTATCCGAACGAGAGATATCAATGCCACATTGCCACATACAGACACACATACACACACAGACGTCAAACTTATGACACCCAGTCGTTTTGCGTCGCAGGTTACAAATACAAGATTGTGGAGTCTATACGGAAAAAAAACCGTCGTCGTAAGATATGAGGGAGGGCGCTACTGTGTTCATTATATGTATTTCTTATATTGACACACAGTTACGACATCATATACAGTAAATGAGTATTTTTATTATTTAATCATTTTACTCATTAAGTAACAATTATTTATGTGTTTGGTTCAGGCTGCCATATAAAATCACAATGTTTGTTCCATTTTACGCCACGACCGACGCTACGATTATCTTTCCGCACATACTTTAGTAGTTTTTTTGTGATATCTGGTTGTTCTAGAAATATCGATATTCGTAAAATGATTATATTTTCATAGATAGCAATCAGTATCGGGTCTAGTGCAGATAAAACTTTTATGAAATGCACTGTCTGAAAGGGTTTCTTCACAAAAATTCAACTATAATCTTCTCTGTGTGACTAAATGCAAGATAGGTACCCTAAGTCTATGTCTTTCTCTGCCTATGCTACAATGTGCCTGTATTTGGAATAGAGGCATATTGTAGCATGCATGGACAGCGTTTTGAAATATGGAATAATTCCATATTTTAAAAAGCTATTTGAGACGAATATTTGAAGCGTCTAATGTCTAAAATGTTGCATGGGTAATATTAAGTGTTTTTTTCTCGCCTCAGAGTATCATATTGTTTATTTTCCGTATTCAGAGAGAAAAAAAATATATTTATTTAAAACTTTTATTTATATTTTATAGTGCTGGATTATTAATGTCGTGTACGCAATAACGTGGTTTTAGTGTTCACGGGTAATCTCCATAGAAACGCTAGTAAAGTTCCTACCGCTTTTATAGGCTTTATTATTAATTAGCTAATAACTATTTCATTACAATAATCATTTTAAAACAAAAGGGTACATATAATTCTTTCTTGATATACGCAGTAGGGATTCCTGATACTTATGTTTTATTTCTAAACTTAAAAAATTCATACATAACTTTAAAATTCATGAACTTGACGCTGGCAAATATACAAATAGTATGATAAGATAAGATAAGATAAGACAACCCTTTATTAGTAAAATCCAGTTTAACAAAAAAATATTACAAATAGGTAAAAACATACAAATGTATACTAGGTTTTTTAATGGTGGCTTATTTATCGCTTAAATCTCTTCCAGGCAACCATGCACGTAAATAACTTTAACTTTAACATTTATTTAAATCATGGAACTACACGGGCACAATGACATCCGACATAAATGAAATGAATAATATAAAATTAGGGAGGCCTTAAAATATTAAATATATATAAAGACATACAACAAAAGCAAAAAAAAAACTTATGAGCTGTCATAGTTGTTGATTCGCTGACTGACAGCAGCTGATTTGTGTTTTCGAGTTTGGTGCGTTTGTTTTTTCGTGTAACTTATCGGTTCTTAACTGTAATTTGCTTGTTTGGATTTGACCCAAACTATGTGCGAACATGGATGCCGTATTTGATATATGCTACCTCGCTTCTGACGGTAACAATGCTGAACCGGATGATATTCCGAAGACAAAGGAAAATGTTTGGATTTTGGGCAAAAAATACAGTGCTATCCAGGGTACGCTTACCTGCCGCTACTTATGTATGATATTATTGAGTGGTAATTTAACCAACTAATATTTTTATTATTGTAGAGCTTGATCGAATTAGACGCGACATAACGTCAATTATATGGTGCACGTATCGCAAAGGCTTCGTCCCTATTGGAGACGAGGGGCTGTGGACGTCAGATAAAGGTTGGGGCTGCATGCTCCGATGTGGTCAAATGGTACTTGGAGTCGCGTTGACTAGGATACATTTATCAGAAGACTGGACGTGGACTCCTGAGACAAGGTAAACATTTTAGTGTATCCATTTAAAAGTTACAGGTAAATGGATTGTCCAGTAGCTCAAGACTCAGATTTGTAGGGATAGCACTGTTGTTATTTTTAATAATCTGGTCATGCATTCACATAAAATATAAATTGAATTATTTACATAACCATGTATGTTCTTTGGTTCCCTGGCTAAAAATAGCAAATGCATGTGTTGGTATTATTTTTGTTCATTCGGTACTTATGATATATTTCTTTGTTAAGTCTCTACATAAAAAAAAATTATTAACTTAAGTAAAATTAACAATTCTATGACATTAAGATACTGATGTAGGATACCACATATTATACCATATTTTTGCTGTTGTAATGGGAAGTTCAAACAGGTGTTAAATTATATTGTTAATATCTGTATCTATAATCTTGATGCCTAATATCATCCAAATCTGTTCAGTAGTTTTTGTGCAAAGAGTATCAAACATACAAACTTTCACATTTATTATATTGTAGTAGGATATAACAGTGTTTTGTAATTTGTATATATGCAGATTAAAACTCAAAAATTCAAATTTAAAAAAGCATTGATGTCAAACTTTTTTATCTTGCAAATCAATCATCTTTATCTCTGCTAGAAGTAGAAATGTTTTATTATTGTTTAATATCAATAAAATTATTCTAATCTAATAATTTTCATGTAATAATTTTAGTATAAAATGTAGGAAGTATCTTTGATACCTATTACAGTACTGATGTGATCCATATACACAGTTATGAGTGAAAGTAAAAGATTATTATTTACCAGTGTTTGTATTCTATAGAATTTCTTTATTTGGCTATTAATAATATATTGGGCTCTTCAAGTTAGGTTTCAGTAGATCATGAATATGTGAAATAAAGTTTTTTTTCCAATATCAAGGAAAGCCTTTAATGGATTTCCTTGATATTATTACATTCTAGCCTTAGGCTAATATGCTTGACTTAATCGTCTACAAAACAATATCTCTAAGAAATCTATCAGCACTTTTCATATTGAAGTTGTTAAGGTGAAAATGTGTCTAAAGGATACATTTAACAGTCTTAGCAGTTTCACTATTTTACTTTTTATAAATACTGCTATAACTCAAACCTTTTCTTATTCTTATTAGT
Organism: Ligdia adustata; assembly: GCA_947049295.1. NCBI lineage: Eukaryota > Metazoa > Arthropoda > Insecta > Lepidoptera > Geometridae > Ligdia > Ligdia adustata. The sequence continues at coordinate 5,502,470 of OX346215.1, forward strand.
CTTTAAGTTATGTCTGTATAGAAATTAATGTCAATTACATTTGTTTTTAACATATTCTAGGGATCCAACATACTTGAAGATAATACAAAGGTTTGAAGAAAGAAAACAGGCACCTTACTCCATTCACCAAGTGGCACTGATGGGGGCCTCTGAAGGCAAGGAAGTGGGCCAGTGGTTTGGACCTAACACTGTTGCACAGGTTTTGAGGTGTTTAATTTTTTTAATTATATTACTAAGTCTTGCAATGATAATTTGTTTGATGTGAATTATACATTGTTCTGCCATTTCACCCTATCCACACCAGGTCCTCAAAGTGGTGGCTATGGGTTTTTATTCCTTTAATGATTTATAATGGCTAGAAGTTTTGTAAACAGTAGACCTCGCAGGCACAAACTCTTCTGTGGCTAAAATCATGACAACTTCTTTTTCGATTTTGTTCAAATCCAGAATGCTTATCTTTGCCAAACCTTATATAATCGCCCGGTAAATGGTACCAAAGCAAACATTATCCCACAATTAAAATCACCAACATTATAAATTATATTAACCTGTACATCAAGTTTCCTCAAGATTGGTTGAAGATAAACATACATACTGACTGATGAGAGTGTAATTTGCCAAACTTGAAACTGAGAGGCATTTTATACACGACATAACTAAAATTATTGTAGGATTATGACATCAAGTTAGCTAGTATAAATGAAGCAATAATTTTATGGAATATCTACAAACGTTTTTTACTCATAATTATGTTTGTATGACTTTCAGGAAGCTAGTAGTGTATGACAAATGGAGCTCACTAGTCATTCATGTTGCATTAGATAACACAGTGGTCAAGGAAGATATATGTGAGTACCCCAGATACTTGCGTGCCCTAATATTTTTAACGATCAACCTTTGACTTTGACGCTTATTCTCGGGAGAATCATATCTTATCAATGTAATTAATTCAAAAGCTCCGTTTTTGCTAACGCCTTTTTTACCCTTTCTTACTAACACCATTACCGAATAAATATTTAATTTATAATCTCCTAATCAAATTATTCAATATTTCCAGTAAAACAATGCATTAAAAACAAGGACAGAGGAGATTCATCATCAGCCCCCGACACTTTAGTGTCGGATTGGATGCCGCTCCTACTGATAGTGCCGTTAAGACTAGGGCTCAGCGAAATAAACCCTGTATATATTGATGGATTAAAGGTATATAACAATACTAAAATTAATGCAATACTTAATTTATTTCAAAACTCATATTTTTCGAACCACAATTATCTGGTGTTACTGAGCTTACTCATTGGCCCAAATCTCTACTAGCATGATTTGTGTCATTGGGATTTTATTTATATTATTATGCCATGGATAAATAGCTATTAATTGTGTGTAAATTGATTTGGTTTCAATACTATACTCATAAATTCTATATATATGCCTTAGAACTATATCCGAGCTCCGCCATCCTTTTGCTTAGGAGAAGAAGGACAAACAAACCAACAGACACACTTTAGCATTTATAATACAAGTATGTGTGGGGATATTTATAAGTATGTTATTGTGTAAACTGTTCGTTTTATAAGTTAATATTGTTAGATAACCTTCAAGTGTAGGATAACAGTCAAATGAATTCTTACTAATACATATTTATGATAGTTTACCACTATTATTTTTTATTACTACATTGTAACTATGCTACATATGCTATACTACTCATTTTTAATGAGTAGTATAGCATATTTTATGTAAGCCAAATACTGTTAGTAATATTGGCTTGATTTGTTTTCTTTGACTGGCGTAATGCAGCTTAGCTGTGCGCCTTACTTTATCATGCTTCTATAATTATTATATCTTCGAGTTTCGTATCTTGCTAAGCCCTTTTAGTCTAGTGGCTCGTATTCCTAGGTAACATGGTGGCTAGGCGCCAAGCTCGCAGTACGCTCACACGCGAACATTTTAGAACTTTAGTTAGTGTTACTAAAGTGACAAGTCTCGAGGACCAAGCAATCCGCCTGTGCGTTTCCAGCCTACTGAATTCGAAATAAGAATATGATTTAAGATAGTGAGAGGGCATTTCTAGGATAAGCCTGTGCCCTACGCGTTTAAAATAATTTAAGTTTTATGTAACTAAATGTTTAATGTAAGTGTAAGTTATAGTAAGTGAATAATGCACTGTGTAATTTGTAATTTTAATTCCAGACATGCTTTCGTTCTGCGCAATCTATAGGAGTGATCGGTGGCAAGCCCAACCAAGCTCTGTACCTGATCGGCTGTGTGGAGGACGAAGTTATATACCTGGACCCGCACACCACACAGAGATCGGGATTAGTTGAGGTACTTTCTATTTACTTAGTGCATGTCAAGTGTGGATCCAGAGATTCCATACTTTTCACTATCTTTTCAATTGAATTAAGGTGCACTTTTACACAGGGCACTAGTTAGGTAGGTAAATCAATCAATAAAAGTTCCAAGAAACAATTTCGCAACTTGTAATATAGTTGACAATTTAACTCAAAACAAATTGTTAAAATGCCAATAAAATCCTGGATGTGTCTCTGTTGTATGTGCATAATACTTGATAATACATAAGTTTTGCTGCTGCGGTCTCGCCTGTTGATTCAGAGGTCCTGTCTCTAACTTCCTCAACTAACATTTTAGAAAAGTAAATACACCACCAATGTTTGTCCGTACTGTCTACTCTACTCTGCTCGTATAGCGTCTATAGAATAAAATTATCGCAAGAATTAACTGGATAAATTGTGATTGAAATCTACTCGTATATCAACTACTACTAGGTCAGATTGTTTGTCGTAAATAATAATAATTATAAAAAAAAATCTCGAAAAAACTAATGATCTTACTTGTTTTTATTACAGAATAAAATGACTGATGAACAAAAAGAAATGGACTGTACATATCACTGTAAATACGCGTCAAGGATACCGATATTGGCGATGGACCCTTCGGTTGCTGTGGTATGTTGTTACTCATTCGCTATGTACAGAAAAAACAATATTGTAGTATAAAATGTAACTTCCGCATGTGTGACTTAGTGTTATTACAAATATATGTTTAATAGCATTCTTAAGGACATATTTGAAGAAATAGTCAAGCACTCGTTACTGCATTTCAAACGTCATACTAGCGTGAATTTAAAATATGTGATGGCATTGATGTTGTTTCGAAACAATGACTACAATGGCCCAAAGAGATTAGTTATATAATATTAGGGCATATCGAGATCTAACAATTAGAAAGAAAAGAAAAAAATATTTATTTGAAACAGAAAACAAACTTGATTACACAATTTATAGTCAACTAATATAACTCAGTATAACAACCGAGTTGCAGAAGTGTACCTACTACGCGAACGAAAACGTATTCGGTTCTGTTATATTTTTTTACTGTGTTTATAAATGCTCGTTCAACTCATTCCACTCTATACCTAGAAGTTAGAAGAAAACGATTTGGCCACTGGCGATTTTTGTGTTACCTGTGTTTTTGGACTTTTTGTATGCTTATAATCTAAAAAAAAAAAAAACCTGTGAAAGCAAGTCGTCGCAGCGTAATTTTATGTCATTGTAGGGTCATCTTCATGCATCATAAGACTTCAAAAAATGCAACTTGATACTAGACTTGCTAGATAATCCGCTAATGTGGCAGTTTTATGCAAACAAGATTTCCATTATAATTTTTATAGTGCTTCCTCTGCCGGACTCGAAGTGATTTCGACGAGTTGTGTGCGACCATTGAAAACAACCTGATGAGGGAAAGTCAAGCCTTGTTCGAGATATGCGAGCACCGGCCGGCACACTGGGGGCCTCTCAACAACGATATTGACTTACAATATACTAATTTATTTACAGGTAAATTGTGATAGCTTTTTTTCTATATTAAACATGTCACCACAAGATTAGTATTTTTTCCAGTATCTAGTTTAAGATTTAAAAAACTAAGGTTCGTCGCAGTCAAGTTATAGAACATCATATAACTAAGTAAAGCAGTGGAGACTAACTTTGGTGGAAATATCCCGGGAACATGAAAACAACGTTATTCCTTTTGTATCTTATTGGCACTCTTGCATATACAAAAGACATTAATAGTTTATACTTTTAACTACCAATATTACCAGGAGTTTTGAAATAAGTTTAAAAATTAAAATGAAACCATCGGAGAACTTTCATTAAATTTAGTTAAACTCCCAAAACATATTCTGCAAAGCATGTTAACTAGTTAGTTAGTTACTTTAAACTTAAAACTTTTTGAACTTAACTTTATTTTTCGTTTTTTTACGATTCACCAGCGGCTTGCAAATTCCTGTCTTTGAAATTATAAAATGAAGTATCAAACAACGAACCAGATAAATAATCGCAATATAAAAATAGGCAATGAGGCACTTGTTTTCTCTCAAGAAGTTTCATATATTCACTCACAAACATGACATGAAACATCGAAGTCCGGTTAATTGTAGAATTCGTTTCATGGAAGTAAAAAAAAAGATAAAAAAAGTAGTAGCCTCAAGCTAGGTAGTGACATTGAGATATAATCGATTACTTCGCGCTTTGAGGCAAACGTTTCCCGAACACCATTGAGATGCTTGTATTATTATTTCAAAATTATTTCCCTACTTGTTTCAGAATTCGAAGAAGTTGACAGGCAGTTCGACGACTCAGATGAAGAATTCGAAATACTATGAGATGGCAGGGTAATAAGTACTTACCTACATATTTTTATTTACATCACCAAGAAGTACTATAATTTTAATATTTGAACACAATTATTTAGTTTTATAAATTTATTTATACTGACTTATGTATTTTTATTGATTTAATAGTATGAAGTAGGTTGTTACGTTTATTAAACGGAAGTTATAAAAGGTAGGCAAGTTATTCGCCTAGCTGCATCACGGTTGCTTATAACATTCACAGTACCACACTGGGTATATTTATTTGGTACTTAGTTATTTATAAATTGTAGGATATATAAAATAAAAGGGGTCGTTTATTTGTCTTTCATATTTATATATGGATTAGGCAACTGTATCTGTGTTTAAAAGGCTGTAAGACCGTTAAAACGTAAGGCTGTGCTAAGTCTATATCCTAAAAAACACATAAAGCTGCTTTAACTTTATATTGGTGATGGTACACCTCAAACGTTATCACTTTAAAATCATTATTTCTATTATCAAAATTTAATATCAATGTCGGTGAAGACAAAATTGATTTCCATAGTTCACCCAGGTGATCTCAGAATGTGGACGGTGGGCAATAACCGATGAAAATTGCCGTCTCGTACACTCTCTTAGCACAAGTAAATATAGGAATATAACGAGAGTGTGACGGGTGAAGGTTACAAAAGATTAGCTTTTTAACCAAGAAAAAGGAATAGTCCTAAAAAACTCTTGATACTATGGTTTTTTTTTAAATAATATTTTTAAGGACTGCTGAAATGCTTGTAGTTTTGCAATACAGTGCCTTAAATTGAGTAATTTTTTTATGTAGATTGCGGATAATTCATGAAAGTTTAGAAAAAAGTGTCGATAAAATCATGTTTTTATCTCATAATGCACAGTAAGTATGTGTTAGTTGATAAACCTCTGTAACTCGGTTTAGTGTTCTTGCTATTTATCTAACTTTGAGCGGATCACGTTCGCCGCGCATTTTTTGGTTCGTAACTGTATCTTCGAAATATTTTACGATGTTTTTTTATCAAGTATGTAATTACTAATTATACAATACTTTCGCTGACATGACTTTGTTTCTGTCCATAATGTTATTCTATATATGTATTAAGAAATGACATATGCACATAATATAATTAATAACAAATAAATAATGATATATATAATAAGTTTAGTATTTGCTTAAGCCTTCATTGTTGGAATATATTTCTACAGATTTTTATTGGTGTAAGTATACGTATTTGTGTATTTTTCGCCCTTTATAGTCTAAAATAATTTTAAGGGGCCCTGATAAAGTCTTACATGATAAAATCAAAACAAATATGTAAGTAACTCAATTTTTCATTAACAAAATTCACTTTTGTAAACTATAACTTGGTCCCTAAGTCTCAGTTTCAGCCTTATCAAATATGCTGTAATCAGTGAGCATAATCTCGCAAATAAGCCTTTCCATGTTTACGTTTTACGTAAGAAATTTAATCGTTGCTTACACACTTTTAAGCCATTTAATGCCAGTGAGTTATTCTATGACACAAAAATTATAAATTTTATGTTACTAAGAGTTTTAGGTGTTCGTTTGACCAACTTTAGCTATGTTTAAGATCCGCTCCAATTTGCTAAAAAAATTACAGCAGGCATTTATTTTCATACATGTTAAGTATCTGTATTTTTTTTTGTTGTGGAACTTTTTTCTCGTAGTAATCCCATCGTTAAAAGATGCCCCCGTACATAATGTTTTAGGTAGATTAATTGAATACATTGTCTCATATTAATATACAGGTAGAATTTAAAATAAATGAATACGATTTTAAATAGGTACTTTCGTACAACATTATAGTTCAACTATAAACCAAGTGAAACTAATGTTGTTACTGATTACTTAATGTGCTTTTGTATTTTTTTATTTTTGCAGATTCTGCAGAATGTTATGTTTTGTATACGGCCATTGTAAATAATTAGGCATGTGTAAAATTAAACGCGTATAATTTGATGAGCTGCCAAAGACGCAAAAGTTTTTACGAATAAAGACCATGATGGAAAAGTTAATTTTATTAAAACACATTATGTATGCACGAGAATTAATAATACATTTATTTTTTTACTGACATTTATTAGGTACGAACAATATACATAGATATAAAATGTTAGGCTTAGGAATTTTGCACATTGCAAATCTAAATCATATATAAGTAATATGTAACATTTTCATGTAGTATGATGGTGAAAGATTATAATAAATTTAACATATAAACGTCTTTTTAAAACGTAAAATTTTGACACAAAGGCCTGGTGGCGCCTGGCGCTGTACATTGGTCACATCAACAAAAATATTTGGCACCCTAGACAAGAGAATCTTTAGAATATAGGTTTTCTTAAAATGCAATAGGCTAGGCCATTCCTTAAATTTTTTAATGGGTTAAACCTGAAGAATTCATGTTCACGTATATTGAATGGAATATAAATTAAGAATTTGATTTATTGTTATATAGTCTCCTCATAACAAAGGTCATAATTAATGATTTTGGCCCCAAAAAGTTAAAGTCTTGTCAAATTAATAGCGAGTTTTATACCGACGAGCCGTATTTATATTTAAAAATAAAAAAGAGATTTCATCAATTGATACCAGATATTCAATTACTTTATCTGTTCTTTGTTTAATCTAGTATTTTTCGCCTCGTTTTGGTATCAGAACGAGAGTTTTTTTTTTATTTGGGTGACGTTCGATTCATGCTATGGAAATTAATTAAAGAACACTAAATAAGCCCTCGCTGAATAGTTTGTCAAGGCTTTAAGATATTGTAACATAGGCCATTAGTAGTTAGAAGGTACTTTACAAGTCTTGTACTTATTTAGGAACAAAACCTAATACTTAAATAAATGGTAACTTGTAAATACATACATATTTAGTACTACTATGACTAGCACCACAGGCAAAGAGAAGGTACTTTGTGAGTAAATAAAGCTATGGTAAAAGCTAATTATCAAATCAAATGCAACAGGAAATTTCCACCACAAGAACCACACTAATATTTTTTTATAGAAAAGTTTTCATATTTTTTAATGATTTGTAACTCATGTGAGTCATACTTCTACTTTGATATACTAAATATTAGTTAAAACATCTATCAATTATCACACCAAGGACATATTATAAGGTAAACACATATTAAATAGACATATTAAGAAGAACAATCAGAGATGTCACAATTTCTGTTGATAAGTTAAAATATATATGTTGTTTTTACTCAAACTAACAACTTGCAGTACTCACCACTGCTCACATCACAACCATACATAATTAATAAAATTTAGATTACAAAAATCCTACTTTACACGTACTAAACATTAAAAAAATATGTTGTTTTTCCTACTGGACGTAACTATTTACAATTGAAATACTGGCCGGAGTTCATTCATAATCTCTGGAGTACTGGGGTTAACACATCAAAATAATGTTAAAATGCTTGTACAATGCAGTAGAATACAGGCAACAATACTATGTTTAGAAACAAAAGTGATTTAACAAAGAATTAGCATATTTTATGCATAATTGTGAGTTCTGAAGTCAAACCTGATTGTTGAGCTATTGAAAAGATACATAACATCAGTTTTTAACACACAATTAACATCACTTAACCAAACATTGGTACCTAATTGTTATCTAAGCTTTGTTAAAAAGTAGTTTGAATGTTGCTAATGAACCCTGGCCAACTGATCAAACCATGGTCAGTTAGACAACCATGTTACATACAAGTTTTAAGTTTTTTTTAAATACAATCTTACATTACAAGTTAGTAAATTCATTTGCAAAAATATGATATTTATTATCAGTTATGTATCTCCATTCTTTCGCGTTGTGGTTTCACATTATGCCGATTTTTAACTAGATATTATTTTAGAATTGAAAGATTTCATATTGGTACCAAGTTACAATGAAGTGAAATTCTTTTAAAAATTCATCAAAAATGTTTGTATTGAACACTCACCTTTGTGTTGAACATTCAGCTCATTACATTTGAGTGGACGCTGTGGAGATTCTACCATTTAGGAAATTGATTACTAAAACTGTGATGTTGTCTACGGAGCCCCTGTAATATGCCTGTAGAGTTAAACTTTTAGCACCAAAGTCTGGTTCATCTAGCCTTTCTTTAATAAATCTAACTGCCTCTTCATTAGTAAATGTGTCCCATAAACCATCAGATGCAAGAACTAAAAACATTGGTTTATGATCATCAAGATTAAAGGTTAAAATGTCAGGATCAGCGATGACAAATTTCTTGTCTTTAAGCGGGTAATCACCCATTGCACGGGATGTAGCCAGGATACCAGCAACTCTCCACACTCCATTGAAGGCAATGTAGCCACCAGCTGCTTCAATTCGCTTCTGTTCCCGAACCTGCAATAAAAATCACATTATAGAACAAATTTTGTTTACTCATAATGTCTGGTATTTAATTGCTAGCTTTAGTAAAAATGTCAATGATTAGCAAGATAAGACTTTATTCACAGAAAGCATACCTGTTGTGGTTTATGATCAAAAGAGACTGGGATAGCATTGCCTCGTGAATCACACATAACACCTCTAGAGTCTCCAACATTGGCTACAATAAGATAGTTATCTTCCATAACAGCAATGAGAGCTGTTGTGCCAGCAACATTCATAGATCTCTTTGCCGCTTCTACTAACAACCTGTCTGCAGCAAGTACTTCATCTGTTAACAGTCTGCCAAAATTTATCTTTCCCTTATCTAAGTAACTGGACAATGGTTTGGCAACATTCTTCACCGGAGTCGCATTTGGTCTTACTTCCCGTGTTATTGGACGAGCCTTTGACAACTGAGCCAATAATTGAGGGTCCGTTATTTCTTTTTTAGAAGAATCATCTGCTGTGCTTGCAGATTTTTTAAAGCTATTTTTCTTTTCCACTGCTATTTTGTTTTCTTCCTTAGGCTTTGGCTCTTCTGGTGTTTCAGGCTGGGAGTTATTGATAATTTTACCATCTTTGAATGCATTAAGCTCAATTATTTTATTAAACAAGTTTTGTATAAGGTGATCTTTGGCGTAGTTAGCTGCAAATTCCCCTCCATGTCCGTCAAAAATTGCGAACAGAGATACACCAGTGTTGTGTATGTTTTCATTGATAATGAATCTATCCTCCATGTGCATCCTTCTGCCTCTAATTGCGTATGCAGCGCTCAGCTTTCCCTTTAGCTCCCAGCTCTGCTTGTCAGCGTCAGACCCTTCCAGTAGCTTCATCCGTTGAACTGCACCCATAGGACTCATGGCTTGCGACAATCTGCTCAACATAGTGCGACTCCATAGTTCTATCGTTTGCAAGTACATAAAGAACAAAATGATACCGAGCGTAAACACCAGCACTTCAGATCGTAGTAAATAAAGTCGCACCATTTTCCATAAATAGCTCACGGGAGCATCAAGCGCAGCACTGGTTGTGAAACGTGACAATATTTTCATGAAGGATTGATATGTTTGGTGCACAACTCTATCCTCTAGTTCGTCTTCCATGTCCTTGAGTTGTTTGGTTCGATATAAAAGATTTGCAAGAAAACAGCAAGTAGCTAGATATACTTTTACAATGGAAATTCAATTCAGTTCATTTTTGTGTTCATTGTAAATTCGAGAGAATTTAAAGAATCAATCAAAATCTAGATCGCAGAACAATATTGAGTGAATAGAATGAATGAAGAAACCCCGACCGACGAATGAACAAATTGATGTCATGTCATGTTTGTAATTTTCTTTGACATTGACATTCCAAACCGCTGATTTTTCTTTTTTTTATGTGATTTAGTCATTGTCCTATTCATTGTTATTATGTGATTTGGTCATTGTGCTGACCAGCTTTAAACTGTTCCTTGCTGCTTAGTCGTTATAGGTATCTATACCTATCTATTTGGAGGCAGTGGGGCCGGGACTGGTCCAGCATGAGGCAGCAGCGTCTTGTTAATAACTAGCTGGGCTATGCGATGTTACCCGCGGATCTCTAATTTTATAGCCTATATTATCAGTGATGAGATATCATTCTAACTGTGAATTTTTTTTTGAAATCGGTTCAGTATTTTCGTAGCCTAGTCAATGCAAACAAACAATAAAATCTATCAAAATATTAGTTAGTATAGATATATTTCCCACTAAGTATAAGAACTACTTAGTAAGCTAGACGACTAAGTAAATAGTTTTTTTTGGCAATCTTTGGTTTTCCAGTGATATTAAGCTGATAGCGATAGATATCACTGGTTAAGCTATCCTTCTGGCTACGGCTAGGTCCCTACCTTGGCTGCTTTAGGGTAATACTGTTTAAGCGCAGAATAACATGCGTGTGCGGAATCCCGCTGAGATGGCCATCGTAACAACTGCAAATTTTCTCCTTTCCGAAGCAATCCTGAACCCTGCTGAAATAGTTGCAAAGGTTATCAATAATTTTACCTTTAAATTTGGTAACTTTTAACAGTAGTGCTTATTTATTATAATGTCATGTTCCGAATTGAGGGTAGGCAAAAAATACTACAATTTGTTATCTGTGGTAGGTAGATCTGAACTTTCATAATTTCATGGCTGCTGCTCAGTGCCGGTGCTGATTGTACCTTTTTGTATATTACGACGTTTATCCTATATCCTAAGAGCGCATGCGCCCAAGCGTATGACTGAAAGAATAGGTCCGGCTCAAGAATTTTTTCCGAATCAATAATGCCTGTCTGCGCTATATTGAAGTGTAAAAATACAAGTGCTTTACATAACTTAGCTCGAGGGGGTGTATCGTATCATCGGTAAGATTTGCTACCACTTCTCAATTTTGCACAACACACGATATCTACATACTAAACACGATATCTACATACTACACATGTACCTTTATTTTGGTTATGTTTACCTATTACTCATGTATAAATATAATAGTAGCGAGGCACGTGGTATGAAGACAAAAATGCACTCTGGCGCCATTTTACTTCATAAAACTAAAACAGTGGGTCTACCATAACCATCATCATCGTCGAGTAAATCTGAGAGATAAATATAGTAAAATTGTACGTCCCTATTCTCGTAAAATCTTGGGGTTTAAGGTCCTGTACTGAAAAGAGTTGTTATTTTAGAACGATGTGGAGTTTCCGATCGGATTCAGTTAATTTTATTTGGAAGTAAATTTATGGAAATTTGAGGTTTCATCTCAGGCCCGCTAGGATCGCTGCGCTGCTCAAGTCCTTTGCTTTTACACGTCGAAAACTTTGCGACAGCCTCTGCGTGAAATTCCTGCTAAGATACCTAAATTGAAAAAAATACTTTTATTTGAAACTAATTGAAGCTTTTAAATGCGCGGGTGTGTAGTTGGAATATTTCGTACTAACTTACCTCAAACAAAAGTTTACATACCTTCTTACGCAACATTTTTTTTACCTACAGTTGTAATACTATACTACTTATAACAATTACTCAAACTACACTTATATACTTATCTTTATTAAACTTAAAATTTCAGTTTTCCACACGATCCTTGTGTTAAAGAAAAGTGGATATCCGCAACAGGAAGGCCGATATGGTGGAAGCCGAGTAAAGTCGCTACGATATGTTCCCAGCATTTTGCACAAAAAGATTTGGTGACAAAAGATGGGGGAAGACATTACCTCCGCCGCAGCGCCGTTCCTACCCTAAACATACCATCGGCATCCACTACACGGTACCATAATATTGCCCCGGCACCGGGTGTCGATTCTTCACAAGACTCGGTTCCATCACAAGAAACAATTTCCTTCAGCAGTGTACTTCCAGAACAACTCACCATTCCCTTACACAACAGAACGCTACTACCACAAAACACAGTTTTCTATCGCCATCAGGTCCCACCACAAGATAACGTTCATTTTCGCAATGAATATCCACGTCAGAGTATCATTCCATCCCATGACGCTCGCTTTTCACAGAGGTTCTTTTTTCGACATGTGGCCCCGTCACGACCAACAGTTCCCTTTCCCAATGAGGCCCCACCGGAAAAATCCGCTCTTAAAACACTCCTCATGACCACACCGGAGAACAGTAATCGGATCACTTCCATCGAAATCGAAATAATGCCCGAAAACGAAATTATATTACGGCCACAAAACGACACGAGTCCACTTGGGCCGCAGGTGTTAGAAGACAATGATCAAACAAACAGAGAAGATGACAAGACTACGATAGAAATGATGCGGGTCAAAATAAAAGAGCAGGATCTCCTAATAAGGAAACTTAAATTAAGGAACTGCAGGCTCAAGAAGAGACTATTTTCGTTAAAGTCTATGGAGAGTTCTGAATTTTAACATATAGTCTAATAAAGCATTTTATTTGTCTAATATAATGTTTTATTATTTTATTTGTCTAATAATATGCCCAGATTTAGGATATTCCTCGGGGTACTTTCTAGTCTTTCAATATAGAAACTCTTCAGTCTTCGTACAGAGGACGGAAGACTGTTCGAACCTAATCGTCGATTGCAAGCTTGCTAAATCAGGCTGCAGGTTGACCTTATCCTATTATACCTACTCGTTAAATCTAATGAGATAAGAAGGTATCTTCAAAAAGTGTGCAATGCTGTTACAGCATTACAATAGGCGCCTGAAAAAATTTCAATTACTTTGCTTGACAAGAGAAACAATTATATCTTGTGTTGTTTTTTTAATGTATTTTGGACTGGGTAGCTGGAATGTAACTATTTCTAACAAAAATGAGTTTTGAAATTTGCTCTTACGTTATATGAACACACATGTTACCATTTTTATACCATACTTACACTGCTTTCTTTTTACAGATACTTTAGTCATAGACCAATGACACAAAGTAAAATATCAAAATAAATTCCTGCTAATATGTTACTCAAAATAAAAAGACATGCAGTTTTTATATAAAATGTATTAAAACCGCTAAATTTAGAATACAATTCAGTAAAGAATGAATACGAAATTCTGGCTTAGTCGTGCAAAATATATTTAGGACAAAATTTAAAGGCTTTATGTGTCAGCTTTAACAAGTCATGCCGTCTCTTTGTGCCAAGGCACAGAATGAAAAAGACGGCCACATGTTTAAGATTTTTTCAATCTGCCACTTAAAACCTTCAGGCCCATCTAGTGGAAGGACATTGTATGTATTCAAAATATTGTGCTTAATATTCAGACCAGTTACATTAAACAAAATAAATACTTATTGCGTCTATAAGAAATCTATAATAATATTCGTGTCACGTGGATAAAAAGATATAACTAAACATAGAATTTATTCATTTAAATCAATGATTTATTCAGAAGCGTATCGTCAATCATATAAAATATGTACATAAATATCTTGTGCCTATAATAAATTAAGTATTAGGCTGGAGACACAGGCAGGCGGCCTACTAAACACCTAGCGCCTGGTTGCTTGTATTCCGGGTAAACGTCATGGTGGCCAGGCGCCAAGCTCACAGTGCGGCCGGCCGCGAAAATTGTAGAATGTTGGTTTTTCTAAGGGGCTCCTTAGTAAAATCAACTCTCGAGGCCCTAGCCGCATGCCTGTGCGAACTGGCCTTATAGACATATTCTCACACATTATCGGAATCAAAGTTTCTAATATTCACATATCTTTAAGAAATAAAACATGATAGCGTAAGTAGTTAATTTAACTTTAGTGAAAATGTATCGTGGCTATATGAAGATAACAGTTTTGCCCTTTGTTCTCTTACAATACTTTAACATAATACAATGGTTTTGCATAAACCCAAAACATATTAAGTACCTACTACACAACAGAATAAATAAAACAAGGATAAAACTTTACATAAACTTTGTTCTGTAAAAATAATGTAACTCCTAATTGTGTCTATTAACTAAAGAGTGTAAGTGTCACGTCAGAAAAATACAGTTTTTAAAATATATATAAAATTCAAATATAAACGAGATTGAGCGTTTTATTACATCGTTTGTACATAAAGTAGCTTATATCTAAAGCCACTGCGCCGTAATACAAAATCCAAGAAACATAGTAAGAAACCATAGTAGAAGAAGTAAGAATTATAATAATTATGTATGAATTTTGAATCAGAATTTGATCGTGTTGACCATAAATTCAAATTAAAAAAAGTGACAATCGATAAAAAAAAATGAATTCGGCAGGTCTCCTTTACACTGATTTTAAAACTAAACTACTGAACATCTGAAGTACGAGTATGTGAATATAAAGGAACTGTAATATATCAAATAAAACTTACTTTTTTAAGGCGGTCAAAAATAACGTACAGTCATGAACAGATGAGTCTTAGCATTCCTTAATTCTTTCTTTCTCATCAACATTTCTAACCTACTACTACACATTATTGAGTTTGTCAAATATTGAGCACTGAGGAGTACATACTGTTCTCGATTTTTAAACTTTATACTCGGTTATTGGTTAATAGTTTGCAAATAAATAAGGAACATTAAATATTATCATATGTATCTACCTAGTTTAACATAAATATCTACAACGTCAAAGTAAAAGTCGCTCGGAGCGGAAAAGTCTTTAGTTCCGCGCGGACGTCCCACAGAAAAATAGCTTGAAGCCTTACAGCGATGATGGGTTGTTGTATACTCGGTAGTTTTCAGTTGAAGAAAATAAATGAAATGAGAGTCACAAAAAGGCATCTCGAATAGAAAACTATAAATTAGATATAAGTTTTATTGTGTCACTGTTTTTGTCCCGAATAAATAAAATAAAATAAAACTGTGGTCAGTTGTCGAATAAAAAATAATAATAAAAAAATCATATGAGCAAGAAAATTCAAGGATTCGTCTTGTCTCTTCGAATGTACCGTCTTCTCTGTACACTAAGAAGACGGTACGTTTGTACGGTCTGTTTGATACATTTGTTGTTGAGATCGGTCGGGTTTATGAATATTTTCTAATATTTCCTAGAAATATCTAGATATACGAGTAGAAAACTTTTATAATAACACTACATGTAAATAAGTGTAGAAAAGAGAGACAGCAGTCATGGCACTGGGATATCTTTGATTTTCAGATCTTTTAGCGATATTCATTTTACATTATTATAAAATTGGCTAGTATGATTGCTACTAATATTTTTAGGGAATAAGGTTTTCGTGTGGACATCTATTTATCTTATTACGAAGAATTGATCGTGGACTAAATGTAAGTTCGTAGAGCAAGTGAAGCTAAGTCAAAGCAGGATATAATTGTTAATTGACTTTATACACTATTTCCTACTCTTAGTAGGTTTAAGGCGACTGTTAATATATTTCATTGGACATCAGTCTTGGATCGGTTATTGCTTTTTAGTAACAAAAGTTCTAATGGCAAACATTAATCAATATTATGTTAAAAACATAAAAAGAGCTGAACATTGAATTAGGCTCAAATTTAACTAAATGACGCGTGTCCCGTTTTTTTATCAGAATCAAATTTATTCGCAATACATTACAAGTTATTTAAATTAATGCACGTCTAGACTTAGATGAATTGATTATAATTTTACATAACATAAATGTCCAAGAATATGGCGAGCGAATAACATGAGCCGCTTGAATCTAGTACATACTACTAAATACATTATCAACCTATTAAGAATTGTTCTGAACTTTTACTTTTTGACTGATATTTGTAAGTTCAAGCGTTGCTGGAGTCCATCTCCACTCCAGTGACGGTCGTGCTGAGGTTACCGTTGACCAGTATGTCGTGTAACGGCTCCCCGAGGATCTTCGAGAGTGAGTCGCTGAGTTTGTAGTAGTTAGTCTCTAGAGCTTCGTGATACGACACTTGGTCGGAGCTGATTAGTTTTGCGTTGAGTTGAAGCGCCGAGTGGCATATCGTCAGGAACTCTCTGTACGCAACGCAAACAGTAAGTGCTTTGTATAGAATACCGTTTATTATGTTACGGTAAATCTAAATTGGTAACTGGAAATACATAAAGCTTGAAGACAAAGAGTTCGCTTTCTGCGTCGGTTTGCGGGAAGGGATCTGAGTTTTTTATGTTGAAGTTTGTATGCGATTGATCATAATCAAACCAAACGTATACTTGTTGGCCATACCTACCGTGTTCAGGGAAATTACGCATTTTACCTTTTGTATGTGTGATTCTATATGTTTCAATGATTTTTTACTAGTAAAAACAATATTCTAGTGCGTTAACTGATCGGTCGAAGTTTGTTGTCTCGTCAGTTGTTATGAATTAACCATTTAATAGGTGTTATCATTTTGGATTTTCATAACAATACTTACTTGAATATAGACTTGAGTTTATCGACGGTTTCATCGGGATACATCGGCGCGAGGGTGGGGTCCAGAAACGCATTGGCATACGCGAGTGGACCCGCGTTCACTTGCACGCACACGCTGCCCTGAAGCCTGAAAACAACAAGCACATACATTAAATGAAAGGTGATTATTGACTTTTATGTGATATTAAAACCAAAATACCAGACCGATATACATAACATTTTAAATGGTACCTACCAGTTATGAGTGATACCCTTTCAAACAAAAATAATAAATTAAAATCGTTAAATGTGTGCGTTTGCCAAGTCACTATATTAAACATTAGTAAATTTGTTTACATATCAAGGTAACAAAGGTATCAATTTATTACAAAGTGGTTTTTGTATAGTTGCTCCCATAGAGAGACAGGCATTGTATTAACCGTCCTGGTTTACATTCGACGTCACAACTTTTTAGATTTGTTGTACGTGCATTTTTGTACATGTTATGTTTTTAAACGGGATCTAGTACAGTGGTCGGCAGCTCACCTGAGGTGCAGTTTCTTGATATCGGGCGCCTTCGCATTCACGATCTCCGTGAGCTCGTTGACCTGACTCTCCATCTCCGAGACGGCGACCTCTATCGGACTCTTCTCCTCGACTTGCGTGTCGATTACTGGCACGCGACGTTTAACATACGGGAAGTAGTTTTCAGCTGAAGCAGACAATTATAAAATAAAATATTAGTTACGGAGTGTTTCAAAGACCACATTCTCTGTAAGATTTTTGTGTCTTGTGGAATTCTTCAAAGATATCTGCAAGAGCATAACGTTTGCATACGTCATTATTACCAATAACACTTTACGATACATATTTATGGTCTTGGGTTGTGGGATGGAATAAAGATGTAAGGGTTCTATTTTTCTTAATTATGTAGGTACAAACTAGCGGCTCTCCGCGATCTTTTTATCACTATTTGAAATGGTATTATTCATTCTACATGAACAGTTGTTTTTTCCAGGATAAAAGGTATTATTTACGTCTTGCTGCAAAAATTGATGAACACATTTGGATGCAATTTAGCACGGAGATAGCTTAGTCCCAGGATTAACACATTGGCTACTTTTTATCCTGTACTAACGCGGGTAACACCGCAGGGCGTAGCTAATATATTATAAATGCGAAAATAAGTGTCTGCTACGTTTTCATGCTTAACCTTTTGATGAAATTCGGTATAGATATATACGTGTTCTACTGCTTATTGCGAAGAAAGACCTGAAAGGGTCGAAATAGTAGATGAAGGTGTATGTACTTATTTAGGAGCTTGTCAAGATTTCATTATCAATACACCGCGCAAAATTAGACGCCTGCATGAAACGTTACAGCTAGTACATTAAAGTTTAAATGTAACGTGTTCTCACCAGTGAGATGTGTAAGCCTGAGTCTCTGATGGTGCACCGGCCCTCTCGCAGCGCCGTCTCTAGTGAACGGTGTCTCGAACAAGAACCGACGCACGTTGTGAGCGCGATCAAACGAACCCTCGGTGCTGGAGACAGCCGCGGCCAGACCTTCCGGCGCTGCCTTCACCCACGTCACCTGGATGTACGCCAGCTGACTGTCCAGCTCCTCACGATTCACCTGCATGTTAATGAGATGTGCTAAGTTACAACTGATATAAACGGGACGCCAAACGTATTGTCAGAAAATCACTCCTACAGACTTAGCAGGGGCGTTTATCCCCGGGGAAATGGATACGAAAATCAGAAACCGGTTAATTTGAAATGACAAAACGACATTTGCTATCAGGCGCAAAGTATGACGTTTTAAATTCTAAGTATGTACATATTCAAATTTAAAATTTTGTCCTTCGAAGGTGGAAAGATTACTTATGATTAGATGTGATTAATGCCGTGCAAAATCTAACATCTAAAATGCAAATGTTCTATTTACATTTTAAAACAAAATTAGTTATAACGTGAAGATGAATAAATAATTAGTCGAGTTGGACATAATAGAACCACAACGTAATTATGACAAGTTTACGACTGAAACTTGTTGGAAAATATAGGTTTGTTATCTTGAAACACTATGACAAAGATAATGTTATTTCGAATAATGAATAAAATTTTGTCAGGAAACAACAAAAATTTTATGAACATAAATAAAATGCAAAAATATGTAGACAGAACCGGGTTATCAGCTAGGGGTGAGTTAAGTCGTAAACCCTTACGTCACTATACACAACTTTCACTATGGGAGCAGTTCTGAATTCAAGATAAAAAATCACCCGTTTCATACATTTAGCTATAACTTTTTCTATGGAACAAAGTTTTTTTTCTCAATTTGATATACATTACTCAATATGTTATGAAGAATAAAACACACAGAGCGAAGAAGTAAGGTTCCTTGTTGGAGCCCCCTCAAACAAAAAGAAATTAATGTCTATTACAACCGCCCTAACAATATATACAGAGAACTGTTGTAGAATAAATCATCATAATCATCATCAGCCAGAAGACAATCACTACTGAACATGGGCCTCCCCCTTAGAATGTCATTCCGTACGACAAGCTGCCAATTGTATTCACTGTACTCGTAGAATAAATAACTGTCCAATATTGCTACATACTGCATAAAAATTCATTACCGGCGCAGAATCCATGATCATCTTTACGTGCCCCGCGCCAAACTTTTGTTCGTAATAATTCTGGAGCTTCTCAGATATTTCACTAAGTGACGTGCACTTCGGCTCTTTGTAGATGAATTCGACACCTTCCTCGTCATGACCAAAATGTGCCTTTCCGAAGAAGGCGACACGGTAGAATCTTCCCAGCAGCCTTTTCCCCGAATTGGTGACCTCGATGACCTTCGCGTAAGCTTTTGTTAAGTGCTGGTAGCAAGTTAAGAGAGCTTGATAGTCCTTTCTTCGCTCGTAAATGGGTATGATAAGTCGATAAAGGGGGCCGAGTAGTTCGTATCTTTCTGCTTTATCTACGTATTCAGTGCAAATCATCAGCTGATCAAGTAGAGCTTGCTCGTTGTACTGTACGTCTGTCATCCCTGAAAATTGGAAACGTTTCATAAAAATTCCTGTGTGACAGGTATACTCCTGAATATATAGTGTCTATGATATGTTTAACAAATGAAACTATTAATTCAAGGAAAAACTGTATGGACCATGAGATAATAATGTATGAGGAAATTTAACTGCCTTGAGAAGTTTTTATCGCTTCTAAACGGTTTATCTTGCCCCAAGCGTATATGAATGCAAACTATTTACTTCTATGTAACTTAAATATGTAGACTTTAAATTGGTTACATTTTGTAAACCTTTGTATGTATATTTTACGATATTTCTAATGTGTTTTTTGTACAGTTTCAAAAAAAATATGTCATTGCATTTCTCAATCACTTCCCAATGATATCAAAAAAATATTCAAGCAATTTTTATGAGATTATCTGTTTTTTATTAGCTGAAAATAAATCTATATCTAACTAATATTAATATTGTAAAATAAGCATTTTATCGTCACACACTTTTCAATGGAAGCATACGCACTCTGTAATTTTTTTATATAAATACTAATACACGGAGATGATCAGTAATATTCCAACATTATTCAAGCATTTCAAAGAAATATCTTGCCCGTTGACGCTACAGATTTACGTCAATATCTTAAATGTCAGTGTTGAATGACTAATTTTGCAACCCAAGCAAGAGCATTTAGTTCCTCAACCAATTCACCCTATTGAACTTGACAACTGCGGTTTTGTTTTGAAATATAGTTGGGTCATGGAAATTTTATATCGTTCTTATATGACGATGGAATATTTTAATTAAAATTTTCAAAGTGGGAAATTTAGTTGTAATCGGCGGTTCTAAGAATTTTGTATCTGACCGAGGGAACGAAGCGTATCTGCTTCGAGTCTGGCATTCATTCTTTCCTCTATCTATTTGAATGTTCGCATGTATGGATGTTACTTTGAAAATTTTACTCGCGTAAGTACAGGTGGTAGATTTCAAACAATCTTAGCGAAACTGGGTACACTGGTTCTACGAATTTTCTGAATTTTGTAATCATCGAGAATTTTTGATTGGGGGTGTATACTATATACTCTTGTATACCTAAAAATGATGGAAGTTTGCTGCAGCGTAATTAACAGATTTCAATAAAATCATGCAAAGACATCCGAAACCCAACCTAAAACAGGAATTCTGAATGGGCCAAAAGTTGACTTTTATTTATCAAAAATGTGGCCTTGAGGTCAACAGTACGCAGAACTACTATAAGGGATTAGTACTACTCAATTCCATTAAAATTATACCATCAATCATACCGCCTTGTACCATAATAAAAAAAACACGAATTCTTAAATCGTGTTTTTTCAGCTGTACAAATATTATTTTAGCATAACGTTAATGACAGAAACGTCTTATAAGGTGTAGGGGTGTGTATAACTTAAATCCGTTTCACTGTACATATTCGGTTTTCGGATCAAACACAAAACTGGTTAGTAAACAAGTTTTTCCTATTATTATAACGCAAATTTATGCAGTTGTTTAGATGAACGAAATATAAACTTTGAAGCACTCTTTATACGTATCATTAGGAACAACTTTTTCTGTACGACTCAAGTTGAAATATACTTGTCTTACTTTGTCGAATGCCAATAAACTACTATTAGGTATTGATTTATTTTTCATAAATGATAAGTTCATTAAATTTTTTATTTTATCGGTGGTTCAATCAAGTACAGGACTATCAGTTAGGGGTGTACTAAGCTGGAAGTGTGTTGTACTTATCATGTCGAAAAACATTTAAGTACTACTCTTGAAAACAAAAAAATCAATCATCAACTTGGAAACAAAAAAAAAAGCAGCAACTGTTCCATAAACCAAAACAGCAAACTTATTTCTCGAATTCTAGGTCAGTCTCGTAGTGAAAGTTATTAATGATAATGAATACAATAAACTCGCATATAGACTAAGTACGCCTTTAATCTAAAGACCGCCAGAAAACAAAAGTATGCAAAATTTTATTACACAAACAGACTATTCAGGGTCTTCAAATAAGTTTTCATACGTGTACTGAAAAAGGTAAATCCTAAATATATACTATACTCGTATATATAAAGACCGTTCAATAATATAATAGGCTTTTCAATTAAGATAAAATACTTAAATATGATAACGTTATATTAATAGCGGTAATACCATTAGAGATCTCCTGTATCATTTAGAATACAACACATATATTTTGTCAACACAGCTATTTAGCATCTAACGAAAAACTAATTAGTAGCGCACCGCGTAAAAAAATAAAAATCACCGAGCACAGTATCGCGGTCCTGTCGATCTTCTAGTATTACTATTCTATGTATTCGTATATAAATGGAGCAGAGTCTCCTTGTATTTGCAGTCGAAAAGTGCCCGCGGACGCGCGTACGTTATGTAAAACGGTCATTAGATATATCGAATTGAATTAAAATGAGGCTAGTGTTTCTAGTTTGTGCTTTGTACGTGGCGGCCGTTATTGGAGAAGAATCCACCTCGGAGAGAAGTGTGGTGGAGTCTCGACGATACAACGACAGCACGGATCTTAACGATTTGTCTAGCACTGAGGTCGAGCTGGCGTTCACGGTAAGACAGGAGTTCTGGATGCTTTACAATTGACGATCACGTCTGATAGACATGAAATAGATACAATCTGCCTGGTTTGATAAGATTCCGTTTTCTATTATTCGTAAATGTACCTAATGCATTCACGATAGAACTGATTTTTATATTTTGGTCTCATGATATCTTATTCGTAATAGTACAGGCTTTTATACGCATACAAAAGAATTAGTATATAAATTGACACTAACGTGTAGTTTATATTTTTTTATATAGTAACGTTTAATAACCTAACAGCATAATCTTTATTAGAAAGTGGGACCAAATTAATTCAAGATCGGGGATCACATTCATTTTACAACGAATATTATTATTTTTTATAGATTTTTCGTCATGGAGATCGAACACCGGACGAAGAAGAGCTAGACTTATATCCAGTTAAAGAAAAAATAAATGATACTGTATTCTTTCCTTTTGGCAAGAAGGCTTTGACCAACGTAAGTCATATTCAATCATTATTTTTTAATAGATATGGTCAAGAAAAGTGAATTACAACAAAGATATGACTGCATCTAAAAGGGTGGTTTTAGCAGATTAATTGAACATTTTCATTAGGTACTTAATCACCAATTGTGTTCATTAGAAATTTACGGTTTTCGTTCGAGTTTTAGCAATTAAACTCGGCTGTTTAACATCTGCGTTAGCTTAAATATATTACGACCAATTAAAATAAACTCAATGAAGAATAACTTTAGATTATATCACAGTGATATTAAGTCATTGTAATGGACCCCTTGCGCCCTAACCTTGGGGTATATTTAAATGGAAATACGAAAACTCGTTCATCATTTTGTAATGTTTTCACAGAAAGGCAAGCAGCGTGGATTTGCCGTGGGATTGTATTTGCGAAAGAGCTATGATGGCTTGATTTCTAAACTGTATCTGCCTGATGAGACCACCGTAAGGACCACGAGCTACGCTAGAACTAAGATGACTGCTCTCACTGCATTAGCAGCACTGTATCCTCCGCCACCGGCCCAACGATGGAATCCTAATCTAAACTGGCAGCCAGTGCCTTACGATACGTTAAAGTTTGAAGAAGATGATGTGAGTATAATATGCATTTATTTTGTAGGGACCGCAATTGTACAATATACGAGTATATAATCAAGATTGTTTCTACAGAATATGAATTTAGTCATTGAGATTCTACAATCTTCTGCTTGCTACCATACCAGACCATTGATTATATTTAAACTTATATTGTGTTATCTAGTCAAGTTAGTATTTTTTAGTTAATGTACTGGTACAACTGCCCTCCTTACTTGAAACTACGAAACACAATATATCAAGAACCTGAAATCATGAAATGGATGGAGCCTTACGAAAATCTTGTTAAATTGCTTCGCGATAAAACTGGAACTAGCATAAGAACTCCCGAGGATGTCTTCTATTTAGACAACGTTTTACAAACTCTGGTAAGTTTATTGTATATTGTATAACAATAGAATTTCAAATAAATTACAAAAAGAATTGTTTTTAGATGATTGAATTAAGTGCTTCACCAATTGTTTTTCTATTTCAGAGAAATGTTGGAGTACATCCACCAAAGTGGTTAAACGACCTGTGGCCAAAAATTAGAGAAGTAACTAAAATAGAATATGCGAGTGAGTTCTATACTCCCGAAATGATTCGGCTCGCATCAGGTAAGAGTTTCTGTGATAACTAATAAAATTACAAATTTACACGTTTAATTGACCGTGAATAAATCGAAACACTATTAAAGTGAAAGTTTATAAACAATATTTACTGTTTTTCTTTGTATAAGTAATGTCGTACCAATTTGCATTTTTCAGGCGTTCTGATGAATGATATATTGAACTATACAAGTTGTTATATTGATGGTGATAGGGAACAACCTAAGCTGCGGTTGTATTCAGCACACGAGAACAACGTGGCGGGGCTGCTGGCTGCGGCGAGGGTTTTCGAGCCTCATCAACCTAGTTACGGCGCTACTTTTTCGATAGAGCTACGAAGAGGCCGAAACGGAAAGTACTACATAGCGGTAAGCAAACAGTGCGATGGTGCTGGCCTATATTGTTATAACCACAGTATGCAATGTAGACTTCTAAGAGATACATGTTTCTAATCTTTGTTCAGGCCTGTCCCGCCGTCTTTTTGCTGAAGAGCAGTTTAAGTTACCTAAATTCGTATACCTCTCTATAAAACTAGGATGACCCGTGTTACGCAATTGATATTATTGATAAATGTATACAGATCAAGTTCAAAATGTCAACTGTAGAGATCTTAGGCCTAATACAAAATACAAGAGACCTCAAAAGTATTCAAAGAGGAACAAAATAATACTTATGTAGCCTTGCCGTCGAAACTCTTATCAGCAGTATGATAATGAAACAATTCCAATAGTCTCAAAAAAGACATCAAGCTGATTACTGAACTGGCAAATTAAACTTTCTAATGGAAGCGTAAAATCATCTAGGTAATAAATATTAATTATCTAAGTTGTCTTTTCCCTGAGTAGCATAGGCCGATTAGGTCCAAGTAGAACGAAAGGCCTCGGTCATTGTCAATGTCAACTTGCGCATGGGTATGAACTAGGACGTTCTTGTTCCATACTTTTATGAAACCATTGCGCGTGATAGAAACCTTTTGAGTTGCGGGGCTATGTTCAATAGGATTTAGTATGATACAGGTATTTAACTTGTTACATCTTGAGTTCCGAAATTAAATAGCGTTATATTTGCAATCATTTACATCCTTCTTTACCTCACTGCTAGATATACATATAGAGTATATATATATATATATATATACACTTCTATAGAAGCCTCTTAAATTATGCTAACTGCCTCGTTTCTGTGCCAATCGTAGCAGCTTAATTGCCAGATAAATATGCATTATTTTTCTTTTCAGACTGTGTATTCCAAAGAAGCTGGAGGTCCTGGAAAAGCTCTGGCAGTCCGCGGATGCGGAGGGACTCTGCTTTGTGAATACGATAAATTTGTCAGCCTAGTCAAGGACCATACGTTGTCTAGGGAAGAATTTTATCACGAATGCGGAATTGTGCCATCTAGATAGTAAATAACTACTCGGTATTGAGATCTTACCTAGTCTACTAATCCTGTACAATACTACTACTACTTATTTTTTCTATACACTTATCTTACTAGCTAGATCCTTGAATAGTTATATTGTTTACAGATTTACATTAAGAGGCAGAAATTCACTAAATGTGCCAGCAAAGCGGCTGTGACTTTTAAAATAGACCGTATTATAAGTACAAACTTCTAATATACATGTCATGTTTCTGTGATACTATAGTGAAATAAATGTTTCTTGTTTGAATAAAACAGCCTTCACACAACCTTTTGACTTTGTTAGATATACCCTCGTTTTTTTTGTTTACCTTTTATGATAAAAACTAGCCTAATAAGCAAGTAGGTAAAAAACTAAACAACTCAGTAAACAGATTAAAATGCATAACTAAAAGTCACTGAACTGAAATTAGTCTAAAATTTTAATTAAGGTAGCTTAATCATTAATCTAATCATGCAAAAAGCGAGGCTCAAGGAAAACCTTTAGGATAAGTCAAATCAAGTGTAGTAGCAAAAACTGTGTTTTATCCCACATGCATGCATTCTATAATCAAACAAAAAAAACTTGAATGAATTTTGTGGTAATTTACATCTTTGTTTCGAATCTTAGGTCACCTTATTAACAGAGACATCGCAGAAGCTGGTTTACGATTTAATTACAATGAGATTAGATACTCGTATACCTAGTGACTGACACGAAACATACTCATGCTTCCTTCCTACAGTATTTGTCTCACAGTTGTTATCGTTTGAAACGTTTTAGTGTAACAATATTTCTAGTTCACGTTTTATTGTCTGCTTTATAGTGAAAATGGTGCGACTGACAAACGTTATTTGCTGCAAGTAAGTAACTAAATTGTTAGATTGCAAGCAACACATTACACTGAATAGTTATAGTTATTATGATCGCAAAAATATTTAGCAAATATATCATTCATACATATTATATCATGCAAACGGAAGATACCAGAACGGCTTCTGTAATTGCTGACCGTTTAAACATTTAACAGGTGGAAAATTATTGACGTCAATTGTGAATACTAAGAAATATTTGCAGAGATAAGTTAATTAAAATTCAAGGCAAGTTCAGCGGGTTTTTGTTTGAATATTTATTTTAATCATGTGCCGAACGGATGAATATATCGTGAACATAGAAGTTGTTCCCCTTCGCTAGCCCGAGCGAACCAACAGCAATGATCTCGCGCGACTCCTCTAGCCTTGCCAATCTTCTAATTCACGCGATCAAGCAAATCAACGTACCCTCATGCATAAGAATCCTATACCAACAGTTTACCCTGAGTATCAATTGCAAACCACTGCGGTGCTCCTCTTTTCAATATTTACAAACGGAGATCTTTGACTAATGCGAGTAGGTTAGGTTGACAGCATGGACAATCAGAACTTCCGATTCATGCGGGCAAGGTTAGGGCTGTGGACGCCACCGGCAGCGATACAAATGACAATGTCGGACGATGTGGGCACGCATGTGTAAATAGGTAGGCACAATCGATTGGACAGAGTCAATCATCTGAACGGGCACAGGTCGAGGCGACCGTGAATCCGTAGTGTGTCCCGTGTAGATCTCAGTGGGACCTCGCCTCGCGCGCCGTGCACTTCCTGGCATTAACCAACAACGACATACGTACACTGCTCATCCAAATTCAGTGCACCACTAACTGTTCCGTATGATCTAATTCCGAATTTAATCTAATATGTGCACACATAAGTGAACAAACACATAATATAACGATCGGATTACAATGTAGAGCTGCCGACCCGAAGAAGGAAAATGTAAGTGATATTTGAGAACGATTTCCAGTTCTCAATTATTATTTAAGACGGTTAACGAATTATTCATTAATTAGTTGCCTGCAGCACGTGCTCTAAAACAATTTAGAACATAAACTGCTCTATTAGCACAAACTTGTCTTTATGATAATTAGGTAAGATAAATACAGTCAAATATTTAGTTATTTATTTGTATAAAACTGGTCGCCGAAACGAGTAAAAGAAAGTTGTTATTGCTAACCAGCCTCTACTATTTTGTTGTACAAGGTCAGTGCACATTAGCATTAGACCTAATGAAAAGAAAAACAAATAAATTACCTTTTAACCCATCGTCTTAGTTTTCTTTACAGGTTATGCAGTATTTCATTATGATCATATCATATCAAAACTTTTACAGAATTATCCTTTCAAAAAGATAAAAGAAGCACTGTTGTTAGGCGCTTGACCAAAAGATATGTATTGCTTTCAATGGGATACGAAGGGACGTCAATAAGTTTGAGCAGAGGAGGCTGAAATTATTTTCTCTTTTCAATATATTCTCCCTAAACCTTAATACATTTTTCGTATCTCTCAAATAACTCGTTTATACCATCAAAAAATAATAATTTGTGTTTGGTGACAAAATAGGCCGAAATTGCCGACCGTCTTCTTCGCCGTCGTAATTTTTTTTACGCATCTTATTTTCCCTTTTCGAAAAAAAAAAAAATAGTCACTGGCACCCAAGTTTGCACTGCATGGCGAGTGGTTAAATTGTCCGAAGTCACAATGGTGAATGGCAGCCGTCGCAACATGACACGTATGGAGAGGTGCATTGTCGTGCAAGATGAGCAAACCTTTTAAAAGCTTTCTTTTTCTTTTTCCTTGATGGCTTCTCTCAATCTTTCTATTAAAGAAGCGTAGTACTGCCTCGTTATGGTCACACTACGTTCTTTATAATCGATCAGTAAAATACCTTCTCTATCAAAAAGACTGTCCAGCCATGATCTTTCCGGCCTTTTGTGATACTTGAAACTTTTATGGAGGTGTACCTTTTTTATGTTACTCCATCGACTCTTGCTTCAATTCAGGTTCATAGTGCTGAACCCAGGTTCCAATCTCCATAACAATTCGGGCCATAACTTTCTCTCTCGACAGAGCTCCAAACACTGGCGAGAACACTCGACACGCTCGCGTGTTTGAGTGGCTTGAGCATTCTCGGAACCAATCTTGCACTGATCTTAGTTATCCCAAGATAATGATTTAGGATATCTAAAATACTAGTTTCGGATACTCCTACCACTGTTGCGAGCTGCTCCTTCTTCAGCTGGGTATCTTTCCTTACAAGATTTTCTACTTTTTCGACGATTTCCGGTGTGGTGGCTCAATTGATCGTCCGGATCGGGAGTCGTCTTCAATGGATTCTCTTCTTTAAGACGATGCCACTTGTAAACCATAGTTTTATCCCGGTGAGTTTGCGTACTCTATCAGCTTTTAAAAAATCATCTGAGCGTATTTTCTTTGCTTGGTAAGGAAATAATAAATTTTCTCCTTACTGGCTGATTTCATCCCGATTCAGATTTTTGCAGGTCGGTAACTCAAAAGGTAACGATCCGATTAGGTTAAAACTTGGGGTAGCTACTCTTAATGAGATGTGTAACTAGTACCTTACTTCACTTGTAGAACAATCCCTCCATGCCGCGAACTTATTGACCTCCCCTCGTACCTTTTCGAGAGACTGGCAGTTTTCATTAAAAATAACTTTGAAGCTCGTCAGAGGTCGTTTGCATGTTTACGTATTAAAATTTGCATATGTAGTGTAAGTATGGTAATTGATTTACAATTGAACAAGATTATTACGTAATATCAGAGATGGTAAGTTATAAGCCATGTAAACGTATCATTTTGCCCATAACTCATGCGTGACGTCGATATTTGCAAGCCAGTAGTGTACTGTTTAGGGTTAATATCATCAAACATCCATTGCATTTGAAGTGACCTTGTTTACAACATAAATCTTTGGCTGCACAGCCACTAACGTACAATATCTAGTCGAGGTTAGGTCGGATTTAAGTTTATGTCTTCGTTAGGAGCCGTTAAGTTAATTGGTTCCCGTTGATGTTGGCAGGAAAGAGGGCGGTCGCGAGGAGGAGCCGACCAACGCACCGGAGGCTGTCGATCCGCAGCAGGGCGTGCGCACGGAGCACACATGCTGCTGCCTCGCCGCGTTGGTGGGCATCTCGCTCATCGCCGGTTAGTTGAACATTTGTTAGAAAAGGACATAACTTAGCAGCAAGTAAACCAGGAAACAAAGAACTCTTCTACATCATCATCAGAAACTTAACATTTAAGTCAAGTGGCGTTGCTTGGACGCTTGGACTTAGGCTGACTGCCGTGTCGGCTCAAAACAAAGTACCGCTGCAACCGGAAGAGTGTGAAAGCATCTTCGCTTGCAGAGCTACTTCCGCGCAACTAAATTCGCATAATGCAAAAGAGTAAGGATAATGTCCTCAAAGAAGATAGCCGTTACCTCAGGGTTAATATTGCGTGCGAGCAGGTATTTTTATATGCATCCATCATACCATCTACGGATTTACAAAAATACAGCACTTAAAATCTTTAGTTTGTTAATGTTTTGATACCGTGTACAAATACTTTATGCAACAAATGCTAATAGGAAAATACAGGCTTATACACTTATAATATAAAAGCTCAAATTTCTTATTCAATAAATCAAGTTTTATCAAGTAGTTTTCAAGCATGCGCCAGATGCGTGTTTTGTATATGAATAGTAAAAACTAGTTAGTCCACAAGCAGGACCTCGGCTGTATATCACGCCGAAGTCACCTGAAGAGCCGGCTCATTGTAAATACATTATATTACTACAATATGAGCGAATGTCATAAATTTGCGAATCGAACCCGGACAAGCAATGGGATAAATAAGGCTGTGGATAATGATGATGAATCAAGTTAATAATTTTTGCCCTTTTCACCAGACTGCGCAAAAAGGTGATAAGGTTTTGCAAGTGTATGTTTGTATGTAACTCTTTGTGTGGCTTTACAGTCTAAAACGTCAGACAGAATCTGATATGCGAGGTGCCATCGGATTTGTCTTTATCTGAAAATAGTATTGGCGTATATTGGATATACTGTTTGCATTCCGCGATTTCACTCCAGATGCAGGGGCCTAAAATTTTTGCAGTAGCTAAGGGTATTTTTAAGTGGCTTATAACCACTTTAATTCAAATCGGATACATGACCGTAGAGATGAAGGTTACAAACTTATTTATTTTTCCAGCCCTCGTAGCTGTGATACTGATGAAGGACACCACGGTTGACATCACAGCGCTCCGTCAAGTTCACGTGGTAAGCAAATTTACTTACCAGTTCAACTATTTTAATTTGGCAAGAACAAGTGTCTTCTAAACTAAACAAAATATATTCATCTTGTACCTTCGTTATATGCAGTGTTAGTTTCTGAAACACCCAAAGTCCATAACATACACAACAAAACAAACGAAATATTTTAAATATATTTAGCGATTTATTGTTTTATTTATTCGAATTGGGATGATAAAACGGTTGTAATGATACCCCACAATATACTGAGTGAGCTAAATCTATTCATACGTTTAAAAGTTATGGTGAAATAAATAAACTTGCATACCCAATAGCTCGTAATAACATTACACTCACGTAATAACGAACTATACTATTACAATTTATTACACCTTGCTTTAACGACAAAGGAAAACATTGCGAGGAATCCAGCTCGGCGTAGGATTATAGATTTCGAAGATAAAATTACCAACCCACAAATTCGTATCCCAATCCAACATCCCCTTCATTGTAGGGAAAGAGGAGACCTGTGCCCCGCAGTGAGACGCTATGGGTTTTATGAATATTATAGAATAGAGTAACCCTCTTTTGACTTAGTACACATGTAGCTGATATCTTTAGACATTGTAATAAATAAACAGCTAATGTCCCACGGCGAGCGCACACCGAGCGAACGAGAGTTGGAGATGCTGGGAACGACGCCGCCTGACCACGTCTTTTCACCGTACGGCGCCGGAGCTATGACCAATGTAAGTGCCTATATAGTGTGTAAAAACTAAATAAGCTGCTGGAAGTATATGCGCTAGCTAAACTGCGAAAGGAACATCCTCCAACTCGTTCAATTCTTAATCTTTAGTTTGATTAGCTTGCAGCTAGGTGTGCTCAAAATCTAATAAGATCAGTCAGTACCGTGTAGCTTAACTCGCATTTGTCAATATGATATTTGAAACTAGTTCTGTTGAT
Organism: Ligdia adustata; assembly: GCA_947049295.1. NCBI lineage: Eukaryota > Metazoa > Arthropoda > Insecta > Lepidoptera > Geometridae > Ligdia > Ligdia adustata. The sequence continues at coordinate 5,534,157 of OX346215.1, forward strand.
GTTATATAAACCAAAAAAAAAAAAACAAAAATTAAGGATTTACCTGATAACTAAGATTTCAGGTTTTGTTGTAAGATTTTGTTGGTTTAATACAATGCGCGCATAACTACGTCCTACTAATCCTACGTTCATTAAATTAATAAATAAGTATAATTTCTCCTAATGTACCTACTTTACTAACATAGGCATGATCAGGTCTTTTGTTAGGCAAATATCCCTCAAAAGATTCTAATCTTCTACAAGATTTTTCCGCATATTGTGATCAATGCCCTTATAATACGATCCTCGTCGCGTCATGTTCCTATCAAATACATTCATTACATACAACCACACAAACCTTCCACTCAATGTCGTTTTATTGCAAAAGCCAGTTCGCAAAATAATATCGCAATCGTGGTCAGCGAAATATTTCAATTTTCAATGGAATTGTATTTTCATGGGAACCGCCTGAGACATGGTTTTCAACAATGCGGCGTTTTGGCGTAGTTCCTCAATTGGTGAAACCGAGCGTCCACAGCCCGTAACAAATGACATCTGCCATACACCAGAACTGTAGCATCGCTTAGCTCTCACGTCACCGATGTAGATACTGCATTACAACTCATTCATCAGTTGGCGGTCCTTTATACCGCGCTTGCACAATGGTATTGCGACTCCGACAAAGGATCACTTGTAGATCCGTCCTTGAAACGTCACCTGCTCCCATCGATAAGTGTTTATAGCGAAATAATTCTCCTTTCTAATGGTAATTCGATCTTCGATCGAATGATATTGCTTCACATTCATCCACTATGTGTCTATAAACATGAATGAATCATATCACGGTTACTTGACACGCCGCGACATTGAACTTGCGGAACCGTGTAGGGTCGATTTGGAAGGACTTGTCAGGACGAATGACTTTTTAACGAAGCGGCAACTTCCCGGTCGGGTTGCGGGAGGGGGTTCACGAAGGTCGATTACGACTAAACGGGAACGAGGTGTCGGCGCACACGCAGATACCCGTCACCCGCTAATAATGATTTATAGCTTACTGCACGACATTCTACACAACACAGGCGTAATAGGAAAGCATTTAAGTGAGAGAGCAGGGTTTATTCTAACATCACCGAGTATGTAGAATTCTAATGTATATATGTAATTTAATTTGTTTTTCAGGAAGGCAAGATGTTGACTTATGATATGGGCTCATTACTTAGGAAGAGATATAACGAGTTTTTAGGACCTTTCTACGATGCAGGTATTCCATTATTCCATTTGATAAGTCAATATCTCCTAAAATATATTTAAAAAGATATTTATATTTTTCAGAAAATAGTATAGTTATAGCGTCAGATACAGAGCTGAGCAAGATGACAGCGTTGTTGATATTAGCGGGATTATGGCCGCCTCCGGAGGAGCAGTTGTGGAATGAGACACTGAACTGGCAGCCAGTTCCTTACACATATCCAGATAGTGACGATGACTTTGTAAGTTTATTTTATTCAAGTCACTTAAATATAATACTATCAGCTCGCACGATCACGGAAGTCAGATACTCTGTGGCTGTAGATGGAGTATGCCTAATCTGGAATAAACTGGCCCTCAAGGAAGAAAACTGTCGGAACACAGCGTTAAGTGCTAGATTTTGTCAACTTGAGAGTGGTGTGGCCAGGTAGGCTAGCCTGCCTGGCCACCCCCGCCCTCGTAGCAAACCCCCTACCATCAGGCTAGGACCCTATCATAATGTTTCGTCACTAGGTTTTACTTTATCGTTAGCTCTTTTTATGTTAGCGTGGGATTGAACCTTATACCTCTCGCTCGGCAATCGACCGCACTAATCACATGGCCATTACCGTATACCATATAAATTACGTTTAATTGGTTTAATACTAAGTCTTTACTTTGGAAAACCCAAAACCTCCTACATATTATTTAGTCTAATTTGGATAAATATTATAGACGTATATGTACTCAAATACATATAGTCGTAGTCACTTAAAATTATAGCAGTAGTAAAGCTATGCTAATATTGTTGTCTTGCTGACACGTCGCAACGACCGGCGACTATTAGGATTTTGCTTTGATGTGTAGGATTTTACGATTAAATCTTTTTTAGGAATTCGAGAATGTAACTAATTGAAATGTAACATGTTCGGACGGATGTATGACAATTACTTTATACATTATTTTAATGCCTGTAGTATCGAATATTTTATAGCACCCGTGGTTACTGACCCGGAGTAAAATATGGGCGATATATCTGTGACTTATTTTTACTGTTTTAGCTCTTATACGAAGAGAACTGTCCGCGTTACAAACAAGAAAAGCAGAGAATACTGAAAGCTTTCACAGAGGAGGGCTTGCTTTTGCCCTACAGGGATCTGTTTCACAAGATCGCACAAATGACGAATACAAACTTCAGTACGCCTCAAGAAGCGTATTATTTAAATAATTTGTTCCTGATACAGGTTAAGTAGACATGAATAGCTAATATTACAAACTCAAACTCTTAAAGGCACCAATTTATAAAAACTAAACAATAAGCGAAACGAAGAAACGAAGTCTAAATCTTTATTAGCGACCCATTAGTTAGAAATATGAAGTATTTTTATAGCAAATCATTGTACATAAAACTACACAAGTGCTTTTTATAATGTAGTAACGATTCAATGTTTTACAAACCGGTTGATCAACTTATTTATTCACATTACAGGATGATATAAAAGTACCAAATCCAAAGTGGGCAAAATTTGTTAAGAGAAAATTAATGGACGTTGCGAAATTGGAGTATTCAATGATGTTCCACAATAATCTTCTGAGAAAACTTAGTGGCGGTGAGAAGTTTATTTCTTTACTTAAGTAACTCAACTAATTTGTATCGTATGTTATATGTATTTGTTTATCTGTATATCCATTTGTATGTATAATTTGTTCATTTATCAAATATGTTTGTTCATTGTAATATTTTAAGGCCTCTCAAATTTTATATTATTCATTTATGTGCATGGTTGCCTGGAAGAGATCGCTTTAAGCGATAAGGCCATTTAGAAACCTTTAAGAAACCTAGTATATATTTTTAAGTTTTTATATGTTATAATTTTTTATTGTTAAGCTGTTTTTTAATAAAGAGTTGTCTTCTCTTATCTTAAAGTTTCCAACTCACACTGTCTTTACTCAAGGACCTTAGAAAATTTTTTATAGACCTATCAAACCACATTTTTGTATACTAAACGTTACTAGAATAATATTACTGAAGATACTAAGTTGTTGGTTTATTACATGCAGGCACATTGAAAAATTGTTTCAAGGTTTCTAACGACATAAGTGTGGAGTTGCATAAATAATTATATTGATAATATCGGAAACAGAATAGAATCGTTTAACTAGTTCATAATTCTTATTAGAAAAAAATTATATTTTTAGGTGTGGAAAAAGGGGAATCGATAGAAGAACAGACCGTTAGATTAACAAAGATAAATGAATTATGGCACAACCAGTAAAATAGCAAAAAGTTTTTTAAAAACTACATTTAAACCGATATTTTCAGGGGCACTACTGGAGCAGATAATAAAAGAAGCGAAGTCCAACATCGCGGAAAAGTCTACCCTTCGTGTGATAGTGCGCACAGGCACACCAGTGTCCGTGGCTGCGTTATTAGCAGCTTGCGTGGCTCCCCCGCCGAGGTTACCAGACCCTGGCGCTGCGCTACTATTCGAGCTTCATGAAAGATTGCCGCTACCGCAGGCTAAAGAACAGAAGCCGGTGCCTGAAGGTCTTAGGTTTGGGTTTAAGGTAAGAGTTCACTTTATGATTATTGTAATTATGAACATACCATTTAAACTTTTTGCTAAGGAACACGCCATTGCATTTCGCCTGCCATACCAAATTATACGTGAGCAATAGTGAGAAATTTACATTGTCTGATGAATAATCAAATAAAAGCTTTTAAACTTTAAAATCCTTCAGGACCACTACGTTGAATTCCAAAAAATATGTCAGTATAAAAATAAGGGATAAAGAAATCTGGTCACCTGTGGAGGTCAGGGACATTTTTGAAAAAGATTTCCTAACTTCTTTGACTAAACAGTTACTTTAATTGACACATGCACAAAAATAGTCAAGTATGCAGGCCTCAAATACCAACCAACCAAAAAAAAATTATTTCTTGCATGTCGAGAACTCCACTAAACAATCAGCAGATTAAATATTTTATTTTTTTATATGTATTTCAGATATACTACTGGGACGATGATTCAGCGGAGCCTCGTCTCATGGAGGTGCCAGGCTGTTCCTCCGCTGCTTTTTGCCCTATCGAAACTTTCCAGGAGCTCACTAAATACATCGTGACTCATGACTATAAACAAGACTGCAAATTTGTCCACAACTAAAAATAAAAATGAATAAAATAATAAAAATAGGTGGCTATCAATTCGGCGGTTTGTATCTGTATGGGATATATATATATACCAGTATTGGTCGGATTTTAATGATTATTCCTCACAATAATGCTAATAATTGTGATCAAAAAGTTTCAATGGTGATTCCAAAATACATACGTTGTGTTTATCGTTGGTATTGTAGTTTTTCAATAGATTAAAGTTACAGAGCCTTATTCAGTAAGTTGTTCCGGCGCCAAGAAAGCTGAAATCGTTTTTTTTTTATATTTGATTAATTACCCGGCTGTATTGTTTCCTAAAATCAAGATATTTCTTAATTTATTAAAAAATATCTAAGATTCTAGGGTCAATAGATACGTTTATAGACACTTTCTTACTTGTAAATATGCGTGTTTTAATGAACTGTATCTACTATCTATCGAACGAACAATTAATGTGAATTATCGTATAAGTTCCTAACCGAAAATTGCATCCAAACATCCGAGGCTGTGTTATTGCAAAATGGGCGTTATTATTATTTGAATAAAATTCACAATTGTATTACGAGTGTGTTTCTCTTACCTTCGTCGATTTTGAGACTTGTCTCGTCTTGTGGTATGTTCTTGGATATTTCAGTAAATTGATCGGCGCCCCAAGCCAAAGTGCCACGCAGTTTAAGATACTCAGCGATCAGTGCTGCGATGTGAAGTTGACAGCACATTGCCTGATGGAAAACAATTACAATTGGAAAACGCTTTTGTTATAGGTTAGGGTCAAGGCAGAAATCGTGCGGTTGTAGTACGTGTTATCGACGGTCGATATCCGTTTTTTATAGGGCTCGTACTTCCTCCGCCACCAGTGACAACCAGACATATAAGATAGCGCTAACACACTACTTATAGAATTTGAAACAACAAGTTATTGAGTTCCGGTATTAGTATACGGAACCCTATATCTTAATTATGTTAAATTTAACTATATCAAATTTAGCTGAATACATGAATAGGTTATCGGTTAGGGGTGTAATAAGCTTAAAAGGGGTCACTGTACTCAACAATGATCCCATAGTGAAAGACTTTTACTATGGGGGCAACTCTGAATTTGAGAAAAAAGCAAATCAGATGTTTCCTCGAAAAGTGATAAACTTATTCTATCGAATAACAGATTTTTCTCGATCGAATTCAGAGTAAGTCCCATAATGAGAGTTGTTCATTATGTTACAAATTATTGTACTGACCCCTCGTTACATCTCTAACCGATTGCAATATTTGTAATAAAAATAAGTTAGTGGGAGCATAACAGTAATGTTGCATTATGTATAAGTAACCTCGTCATGGTCTCCCTGCCTCGCGTTGTGGTCGGCGAGTGTCGCGAGCCAGGCGTGTCGCAGACGAGGCGTGGCGCGACAACTAGCTGCGAGCGCGTGCTGCAACTCCGCCAGGTGGACGCTGCCTGCTCCTAAGGAAAATACGCTGGTTTAAACAAAATCAACTTGGAAATTGTTAAGTAAACCTATAGAACTCGTTCATTTTTACACATAAGCTTAAGATTTCACCTACGTCACAAAAGGTTATTATAGAAGGCCAGCGTGTTAAAATGATATAACTAAGCCAAGTAGTGTTCTCTTTTGACACTTGAGGTAAAAATCTTCTATACACAGCAAAGTGACCCAGCAATTTAAACTTTTCAATTTTTTAGGGTTATTTTTGTATAATTATTTAATCTCTCTAACATATAGTAAGTATCATATACTTCCGCCGTAAAACTTGGTCGCAGCGCTAATATTTGTATTTGTTTAATGGCATCTCCGTGAGAAAGGAAATTCAGCTAAAGATCTATTACTTCAAAGCATTGAGTTATACATTGTGACGAGTACCTGATGCTCCAGTGCCGCCGACGCTCGCCAGTCGCGCCCGCGCGCCAACGACCGTGCGCACGCGACGCATCAATTCCGCTACTTCACTTGACAAACCTATATATAATAAAAAATACGTTGAAACTACAAGATTGAATGCATAATCCATCAAAGTGATCGCCTTAGCACGTGTTTAGGAGCGTGCAATTTGGCAAATAAAGGCAACTACCACCAGTGTAAAACTCGGGAACTTAGCTTAACACACCCGCCAACAGACTATTTGTATTAGGCTCAATTTAAAGAATGAAAAATAAATTGTAAAATTTGAAAACTCGAATTCTTACCAGTGCCTTTCATGGCCTTGTCGCCGGTCGCAAAACAGTTTATCACAGATAGAGATTCTTGGAATCGTTTACAGTTGAGCGCCGTCGAGTTGTCGAGTAGCTTTGAAACCGCCATTATCACCTGAAGAACAAATATTTAACTTACAGATGGTATTTATGATACCTGCTAATTAATCCGTTTATCCAAAGTTAATTTCTTTAATGTTCTTTCGAAATTAATTAATATATACTGTCGCGGGTCTAGCCTGGACGCATTTCATGCGTCTCATCTTTCTAACACACGCTCCGATTTTGTCCTGGTCCAGAATATTATTTCCAAACACACAACATATGGTCTCATAAGAGCCTTAAGGTTAGTAGACAGATAGGGCCCTAGGACGCCCCTGTGCTTAAGAACTCTCGGCTTAGCGCACTTTACGCTTGCCAACCATCCCGTGAAGCAGTAGCGTTTCAATCGGCTATCAAAACAGATGCATCCTTTTTAAAAAAGCTAAAAAAGTCTTGATGTGATTGGAAACATGACCAGGCATTATAAATAAAAAGGGCTTATACCTAGCAGTGGCATAAAAAAAGTTGTGGATGATAAGGGTATCTACCTATAAGTGGACCTTTTTTGTGTAGATAAATGCTGCATGCGTACCGCTACACCACAGGGAGGTAGAGCAGTTATGTGGGACTTATCACTAAAACAACAAGTCACGATCGGGCGATAACTGGAGGAACAAGGGAGCGCTATAGCACTCATACGCGACCCGCCACGGCTGTCCGTCACCTGAACCTGAGGTCCTCCTTTGACTGGCCATCAGTGGCCTGCCACTGCGGCCGCAGAGCAGATACTCATCATTGCGGCCCCACCACGTGCACCATTCTACGGTGGTGACAGCGTCAGAGTCGCCTAGGGTAGGCAGAGCGGCGCACCTCAATACCGACACTCTTCTCCCTGTGAAGTGGACCCTAGAGGGGTCTCCTTGAGCGCCATGTTGTAAGTTAGTCCGCACGAGTAAGTAGAAATTGATGCAGTTACCTGTAAGTGGACCCTGGTGAGGTCTCCTTGAGCGCCGTGTTGGAAGTTGGCCCGCATGAGTAGGTAGAGAGCAGCGGCCGCCTCGCGTCGTACGCCAGCAGCACGCGCCTCGCACAGCTGCACTACCGCGCGCACCACGCCTGCGCACACCGTGCTGCCACCTAGTTGAACAAATATTAAACATAATATAAAAGCCTAAGAGCCGAAAATATCACGACGAGCAGCATCGATCTAAAATTTTCTGAGTAACACTCCCATTTGCCCGACAGTCGCTTATGAACAGTCGTTGAAGGTAAAAGAATTGGTAGAATATCGATAATGGTCAAATGTCGCCAAATGCATTTAGACGTGTTACCCAGAATGATGCAGCTCCGAATCCTGCTCAATGTGTTATTTTTTTCGCACTATTGTATTATTTTAGAACATCGCAAAAACTATGAAATGAAAATCTTAGTAAGTTTTCGGACAAGTCGTTCTTATTGGCTGTCATTCGGAATATTCCACAGGTACATTTGGAACCTGAATTATTTAACGAGGTTAATGTTAACAGTAATGTCTTTAAATTTGTAGCAGAGCCAGTGGATAAAATAAAGTGTCCTTTCTAATATATTAAGTTTCATATTACGTAGTTATTTTGCTATAACGTCATAGCAAATACTCAATTGTACGAGGTCCAAGTAATTACAATACTTCCACGTGTAGGATATCAATCTCTAAAACTTCCATAGAATCTTGTCTCAAATTCTTCGACATTAATTCTAGGCGCCGCCATTTTCATAATTACGGCTATATTTGCTCTAGAATCCTTATAACTGTTTAATGAATTAAGATTCCTTAGTTAATAACATCGTTGTTTGCGCAGTTTTCTCAGTATTAAATACAAAGCAACTGGTAGTTCTGTATCAAGAGTAAGTTTTTCAAGAACTGCTAATTACGATTGTTTTTTCATATGAATGTTAGAATGGAGCGCTAAACGAGAGATAATGAGAAAAAAATATTTGAAAAAAACATCTATTTCGTATTCGATGTTTTTCTCTCGCAAAATTCACATCATTGTAAACGTTGTTCATAAAGATAAGCATTAAGCATTAAGGCTCATTCAACTATGTGAGTCTTGGATGTAGAAATGTAAGACATTTAGGAATACCTTCAAACAGTGTTTCAGAAAACTGGTTGATATAAGCCCTTAGTGCCGCAAACAGATGTTTATACATCGTTTCACTTTGCGGGAACTGCAGTAGCTTTATGTAAGGTTTGGCGGCAGCACCATCCGCCGCTCCAAGGTTCTTCATAAACAGACAAGCGCGGTCTATGATGGTGAGACCCACTTCTGTTGCTAGGCAACTTGCAGAGTTCACCGTGTGCTCAGCCATGGCTTCTAACTCTGTAAAGATATGGATGTGATTTATGTTGCAGCCACAATATAAATAGCTAAACTGGAAATTGAACAAGCCCTTATGGTGTAAGGATCGTGAATCTGGAACCAGCCCAATAGAATACAGATTCGGTATAACACTGCCTGCTGTAATATTATTTTTCCTTCATCAAAGCAACTTTGTTTTAAGGGTGAAGAAATCACCGCGCGTACATTTGCAAGCAATACTTATTTTGGAACACCCGTGCACAACAGTGTCTATACGTATTGATTGGTTTACTCACCTGTGGTAACGGTCGTATTAACCAGATTTTCCCTATTAACTGTATTATTTTTCTCTACCACAATGGGCGGTTCCTTCGAGAAGTCCGGTGGACTCATCCTAGCCGGTAACGTCCGCGCTTTCATTGGCTTTGGCTTGCCGTTGCATTCAGGAGTGATCGTTTTCATTTCTGATAGGATCTTTTTACGACCCTGGTATTGAAATTGTTCTGCGCATATCCTAAAAATATAGATAATACTTAGAAGAAATAAGAATTCAATCAATAAAGTACACGGTTGCATCCATCAACCCTTAACTTCAAATTTATGGTTATTTAATAAAATAACCAAAGTATAACACTAACTAATAAAACTATATAGAAACAAAAAGGAATTACTGGAATGTTTTTTTCTAATAAAGACATAAGCAAAGTATATAGGAATTCAGGGCCTCCACTTTCCCTAAACTGTAACAAAAACTTACTCCAAAACATTAAAGAATGACTGCTGCTGCGCCGGCGTCTGAGTCCTCCACCACTCGACCAGTCTCTCATCGTCCAAGTACTTCAACACAAACAGGAAACACAAAAGCACATCGCGCACCTCTTCCGGGGACATCACACCAAATCTGAATGCACAAAAACAGACTTTACACAACAGTACATATAGACATTCACATATAATAATTGTGCAATTTCAAGTGCGGCAAGTAAGACTTAAGTAATAGCTAATAACCCTCTAGGTAATCTTAGTAATCTTACAATCACCACAAACCTTTTTCTACGCTAATAATTCTGGGTTAGGCGAAATCCGAAAGGATCAAATCCCTGAATCATCTAGGTTGATCTTTTCACTTCCATCACGCGCACTTGCAAGACATTTATTGTAGGGTCTTTCATTTGTAGTAATTCACGGCAATAATCAAAAGCAAAGTCTATTGATTGATCGATTTGCGGTTGCTTATAGGCGGCGTAACTGCACACCACAAGCCAAGCAACCTGCTTACAATCAGGCGTTCCGTCTGTTTATTTGTCTCTTTTTTATACGAAATAAGGTTAAATTTGGCCACACTTGCCATAGCAACACAAATAGATATGATGTTGATTTACATCGACGGCCAGTATTGGGGTTAACTAAATATAATTTTTTTGTAGGATATTTCTAAAGGTATATGCTACTTATTTAATAATTACCTATTGACTTGATCACCAATATCGCTCAAGTCTAATTTCGCCGCGTTTCTAGGGAGTGAATCTCCGCCTGACATCGTGGAGACCGATTCAAGCGAACTTTGTGACGCATTATTTGCATGATCTATAAACAACAAGTGCGTAGTGTGATATGACGTAGCAATTATGTGAGCTTTTTTTTAACGAGGTCCTTGGAACTGTCAGATTTTTTCCACATCGACGGGTCAATATTTTTTCATGTATATAGAAAAAGTCTTCTAAATTTCGATACAGTTACAAGTCCAAAAACCTCATTAATAAAAGAGATATTTCTTAGAAAAAACTGTAGCAGGATTTACAGATTAGAAGTATTGTAACTCATAAAAAAAAACGTAATCATAGAAATAGTAACAAATGCAATAGGTGATTACAAAAAAAAAAAACATTATAAGTAATATGGGACTCGGAAAATTCGATCAGAGCCAAAGAAGAAAATACATTTGCACAAAGACACATCAAATCTCACATACCTTTTCCGTACATATGGTTCGTTTGTATCACTGGAGGGTCTTTAAAATGTGCGGAGTTTCTGATAGGCGTATGGTCGAAATGCAAAGTCAGTCGGTTACGTCTCGGCGTGCTATTGGCTGAGGCCGCGTTTTGGACGTTGATATTTGAATTTGCAGTCGCGTCACCGTCCACTTTGTCATGCCCGTTTTCTAATATTGGGGTTGCCAATGATTTGGTGACGAGACGATGGGCGTTTTCTGTTAGAGATAAATAAATAAAGAGGTTCATTTGAGGTTGAGCAGTTCAACGTAAATAATTATTATTTACGTTGAACTGCTCTTAAATTATTATTATTATATTATATAGAAATTATTATTATTACTTGGGCGGTCGTTGCAGGCACTGTACTAATTTCGTTCAAGTTGCGCTTTTAATAGAATCGATTAAAAAAATGTTACATTTTTTCGTTTAGAATAGACTGAAAACTTCGCCAACAGCCAACGCTTCGTTGTTAGAAGCGAAAAATGAAGGAAATAAAGTGAACAACAATAACCAAGAAGTAACTCACCGGTAACGATGGTCAACCAAGGCGAGTACAGATGCGCTAGTCTTGCGCGGCATTGTCTCGACCGATATCTGTCGTCATGTTCGTGTTTAGTCAACAATGCCCTTAGCACGCCTAGAGCAGTGCGACGTTTTTGCGGCGCTTCTCTGAGCGATTGCTCCACCTTCAAATACACAAAACAATGCCAATTGTTTCATGTAAGCAGGTACTAAGAATTGATTATATTATGCTTGCAGAGTGAGTACCGTCAATATTAACTATTATAAATATTATTCATAATTTTAAACCAACGCAACGCCACTGGAAATAGTACCTATACGAAGCATCGCGTAAAAGTTATATCGGTTGGTATGATACGGCCATTAATTCTTTTTATTTAACATAGTGTTTGATGTAATATTGCATGAACACAATCGTAACATAAAATTTGTAAGTTAGCATTTACTGTATTATTTACGCTTTCAATTGTAAAATATCTCACTTGGAACCATTCCAGTATTAGGTGAGTTGACTTTTGTCACTTTAACTATTTATACATAATCAGAGTAAAAGTCAGCAAACATTTTACTGATACTGAGTCCTTTGCTGAGTCATGAGAAGTTATAAATATTGATTTAGCAGAAAATCGATTTTTGCTTTCGAAAATGGATTGCACATATTCAGTGCATTTGAAACAATATATATATGCTTTTGACATTCATTATAAGAACAAGAATGGCTCGCACGAAACTCATGATACATTTCAATGCTCACTTAGTACCAGAATGACTTAAAACCATGCAACATTTATGAAATAGGGACATACTTCCACCACCTCAAGGTTTCAAATAATAAAGCAAATATTTTGTTACTTGTTTTAGTAAGATTCCAGCAAGAAAATGTCTCAAAATGAAGTCTTCAGTGAGTCGTAGTTTCGCGGGATCTGTGTGAAAATAATTAATTTATATATAAACAAATGCTGTTAAAATACAGGCAATATATTTGAGAAATAAGTTTGACATACCTTCGTCGCCCTTTGCTACTTTGTTGGCGTGAAGTGGCAAATTGAAAGCGACAAAATGTTCATGGGAGCATATTGTTTGCAGGAATGTGAATTTGAAATCGAACAGTGCTTTTGGATCACACGCCTTGAATTTGTCCAGATATTTCTTTATTTGCCGAAATACGAAACCTCTATCCATGAATGATAGGCACGACTGAAATCAGAAAGTTCAGTCTTCTTTATTGTAAAATTGAATAAGAGTGAAGTTTCACCAGGGATATAAACATTAATTATATAATTTAACGGGCAGTTGCGCTTGTTAAACAGTTCTCTGATATAATCAACGATTAAGACTTGATGAATTTCACCCTTCGTACCTAAATAATAGAGTTCAACTTACTTTGAGAAACAAAGCGAGGTTCTTGTTGAAAATGTGCGTTTGCATCGGTTGCTGCAGAACGTATGAGGGTTCGACTGCTGTTACTAACTTGTCGATATTTTCTAAGAGATCGCTATGGAATCTTTCGTTTCTGGACATCTGTAAAAAGAATATCCGCAATGAATTAAATAAAACTTTCCGATCGCTATTTTATCTAATAATGCTGCGTAGATGCCAAATTATAATAGAAACAAATTTTTTTCTTGGATTGTATGGAGCGCCCATAAACACGTCCGAATTATTTCCTTCGAAAAAAATCTCACGCAACCGTGAATTTTTCCCATAATTTGTTCACAATCCTATTCAAGAGTTTGGACTTAGCTTAGTATTCCATAGTCAAACTTTACACAGATTTTTTTTTTAATCACACTCTTTTGTGTTTATTGTTTATGGCTGTAGCCATAGAGAAATATGCATAGAGTATTAGCAGTTACAGGGACTTTTGCGAATGACAGGTCAATGCAATTAGGTCTAAAAACCTGAACGTATATAGCCGTTCTAAGCGTAGTAATATCCATCCCAATTCATCGTACCATTCTTTGCTCTAACATCAAATCTAGTTATAAACAGCTCACCTTGATCCTGCCGGTATTGATCAAGTACTGCGCCATGCTCTTGACGACTATGTCAAAGAAAAAACCCGAGTACTGCATAAACTTGTGTCCGAGCAGAAAGTCCTGCTGGCCAGACTCGACGAACATGTGGAGAGGTGCTGTCAGCATCGTATGGAGCTTGAATTCCACGCAGCTGAATACATACTAGAAAAAATCCAAATAGTTTAGAGAAGCAGTATGAATATAGCGAAATATTTTTTTGGTATTATATGTGTCGATCTGTAACAATTCCACTAGCGATTATCTAGAAATAATATACTGTGCCGAACGAATTTCTGCTTGTGTTGTGTTACTTTCAAAGAAAACGGGTATACGAGGCCGCTCCTACTGGACGATTTTACTAACATTTGGTACAGACATACGGAGCACAACATTCTGAACATGAAACGAAAAATCTATCTTGTGGTTGTGTTTTTAATATTAAGTCAAAAAAACGTGGTTCACAGAATTAGTTAATTCTAACCGTCATACTGTACACATCATTAAGTTTTACGACGCCTCCTGCCTGATGTCAATCTTTCATTGAATTACTATTGTTAGAAACGCGAACAGCAACTCTGTAAAACACTGCACTAAAAAGCAAAAGTAGTAGAACTAAAGTTGTTGTTTATCATCAGAAGTCAATACATGACAGTTTTTCTGTCTTATAAATATATTGTAAACTATTACCTTCACATAGCTGTCAAGCAAATCTTTTCGTCCATAGTCGTGTATTATATGAACAAAATGCACTATCAATTTGACTATTTGGTAGCCCATGTCTTGTGTGTAACTTTTTTCAACTGTCTGAAAATAAAACATTTATTATATTAGAAATTAATATAACCAAGTTGGATAGGATATAATAAATAACCGAAAAATCAAACAAACTTTTTTTTGTGATGCGAGTGAATATGTTTAATGCATGTCAACTATATTCCGGTTTTGTCGTTAAGTAAATAAAAATAAAAATAAACTGTTTATTGTGAGGGGTATTTTCAGTTTTGCATATACAGGGTCATCGGTTATGAATACGAGAAAAAATCTACTGTTCCATAAGTTTTGTCGACGACCGTACAACTTTTTGTATAGAACAGCAGATTTTTTTCTCGGGTTCAGAGTTGGTCTCATAGTGAAAGTTATTAAGGATGAGAATAGTGACACCCCTTCGGCTGAGTACCCCCCTAACCGATAACCCTGTATAATAAATACATAGTCACACGCGTAAAACGTAGAAATACTTACCATCAATTCGAACAGCTGATTGAAAATCGTTGGCAAGAATCCGATCAAGGAACTCAGTTTGATCGCGTGCGCCGCTTTCAACGCATTACACACGTCATTCCACGGCGGAGGCGACGGCGAAGTCGGCGGCGAATTAGACTTGATTAATCTCTCAGCTTGACTGAATAAATTGTGCAAATGTATATCTCTTGTCGCCACTGTAGAATCGAGTACTAGTTGACATCGAAACAGTGGTTTTTCCCCCTCTACCCATACGACTTCGGGTCCGGCGTTGCCTTTGCCCAAGCCTAGTGGTTGGATGGATAGGTAACCTGATGGTAGGTGCGTGGCGATTGGTAAGTTTATGTACTCGTCGATCAGTTTGTCGTTTTTTAGAAGTGGCGCCCATGCGTATCTGGAAATAAACATAATTCAACATATTGATGACATTATCTAATATATTTTATGGTAATGAATACAAGATCGATTTAAATCAAGATGTATAAAATATTGAGATATCACAATATAGGCACAGTTTAGTTAGGATCTACAACTTAATGTACAACGTGGCACAATAGTTAAGGGTGTTATTCTAACCTTAAAAAAAAAAAATTGCAGGGCAAGATTATAAAAAAAAGCAAATACTATAGTTTTTTATACACGCATTTTTTTTTTAATAATGCAAAATGTTCTACAAAGGATTCATTTTGAGGCGGAGACTAACACCGTTAAGTATTGTCACACGTTTTTGTTACACGTCGCGTATTTGATAAGTAACGTATATTTTATTCCTGGGTCTGTGTTTGTGAATTATTTTGGATAGAACAGTTGTAAAACTATTTCACTTCATTAAAAAAAAAACCTCAAACAACAAACTAAGATTTACAATTTTTTTCATACAGTATCACAATAAAGGGTCTACTAAAATTCTTTGCGTAAATCAAGTTGCAAGGTTTTCTTATCCGGCCGGAAACGCTACCTCAATCAGACGGTATAGACAGACTACAGTCAACTCTCACCCAATGCATGTCTCGACGTTTGCGTCATTTTTCTTCGCCAGATCGCAGGATATGTGATGGAAGGTAAACAGCAAGTGATGGTGAGGTGTGAGTGTGGCCGGCAGACGGAGCTTGGCCTCGTCCGACCACGACGGCGACGCGTTGTGGTGCAGGACCGAGCAGCGGTACTGACTCGTCATACCGCTGCGACCGTACACTACCTGGAGGAACAGGTAATTGTGATTACATTCAAGAATATTTTTCGCTCGTAAGATCACTACTTACTTATATGAGAATTAAATACGTTATTACGGTTTCCGCAATCGTTACACGTTGAAAATCAATGTGAACGTATAAAAACGACGCGTCTTCTTACATTATTATTACTATACAGAACGTTAGATCTCGAACTCATACAAAATAGGCATAGCTTGCATATTCCAGTTTCACTGAACAGACTGACAGACACAGCGACTTTAGCGCAATTGCTTGGTGAGTAGGTGGATCTTTACTCAAACATAAAAATATATAAAAGATCAAGTATCTAAAAAAAAAAGATGAATTATATTAATTTTGAATTATCATACCTGCAAAGGCTTATTATCCCCGGTATCGCTATCCCTCAATTCCACAGAGCACGCAATATTCCTCGCTCTAGCGAAGACTTTCTGCGACTCAAAGTTCATAGACAACGGTCGCACGTATAAATGGTGGACGTATGCCGCGTACGGCTGCTCCGGCTCTATGTTCAGTGTTGCCAGCTCTAGGGTGAGCGGCGAGGTAGGGGGTAATGGGAATGGTTTAAGAGCGGCGTACGCTGTCGTCATGCAATCTGGAATTAATAAGTTGGACATTTCAGTTTTGTAGCATTAGTTAGTTTAGTTATTAGTTAAGTCATTAGTTAGTTTAGTCATTAGTTAAGTAAAGTAATGTTTATTGACCTTTAAATAACGTTCGTAACAGGCAAGACTTATTACATTTTAAGTAACAATTACTTAAAAAAATTAACTTGTAAATCTCATTTATATACGATTATTTAATATAAGTTGTTAGTTTAATAGTTCTCATGACAAATATTTACATTATGATTGCTTTGTTTAATTATTAGTAATATTTTATTATAGTTGCTTGTTATCTAAGAACGATGATTCTACAAGCTGCATTGCATTGCCGCATTCATTGAGTTTATAAAAAGGATTGCTTTCAAAAAAAAACTACAATTTTTGTTTGAATGTAATAAAATTGAGATTATATCTATTACCATTATACTATCGGGTAATTTATTGTACATCAGTATTTTGGTATAAAGCCCCTGCTTCTTACATTTAGTTAATCTATTAATTGTTATGATTCGCCCTTTTTTATTATTGCGTGAAATTATTTTATCGGATATTTCCCCATCCTCGTGTACTTCTAATAAACAACTATAAATATATTCCTGTCATTATTTTATCGTTTTTAAAGTGTATTCTCGCAGGGCTACGTTTTTTCAAACCGTTAATTGTTCTTATAGACTGTTTTTGTCATTTTAAGACTTTTTCAACACATTTCCTCGTAAAATGCTTCTTATTGTATTGATTTTAGTGACGTAATGCATCTCATTACGCACACTCGCCTTTTTCACTTTACCATTACTGCACAGGTATAGTTTTCTTTTTTAGTAATGATTTTCATCCACAACTTGCACTAATGAGTTTTCATGCCGCTGAAAATAGTTTTGAGAAATGTATTGCACTTACTTAATAATGAAGAAAAATAATTTGGGATTTTTTAATATACTACATTAACACATTTTAACTAATTAGGTTTTAACAAAAAGTAAGAAATACAAAAACATAGGATTGATTTATTCTGAAAGTTGGTAACAGCACTCTTTCGATCGCGCCTTCTTTAATATGCGCGCGCTGTTAACTAATGTAAGAAATAATATGGCGCTCGGGAAAATACCTTCGATTTTTCATAACTCTTTTTAGTTTACTGTTTTATTAATAATACTTTTTTACTTGCAAGTTTGTTGAAAATCGTCGTATGACACTAGTGTGCATTGATCATTACAGCCTCGGCTTCCTAATCGCACTCGCCTTCAGCTCGTGCGATGATACCGCCTCTGCTGTAATGATCAACTTAGCACACTTGTATCATAATGTACTATTAACTAATTATGTTTTATACAAAAAGTATTAAGAAATACAAAAACATAGGATTGATTTATTATTAAGGTTGGTAAAAGAACTCTTTCGATCGCGCCTTCTTTAATATGCGCGCGCTGTTTACTGATGTAAGAAAACATATCGCGCTCGGAAAAATATCCTTAACTCTTTTTTGTTTACTGTTTTATTCAAATCAAATCAAATCGTTTATTTTACAAAAATATTAATAAATTAATCATACTTTTTTACTCGCAAGTGTATTGAAAAATGTCGTATGATGATCGTGTGCATTGATCATTACAGCCTCGGCTGCCTAATCGATAATTCCGCCTCTGCTGTAATGATCAACTTAGCACACTTGTATCATAATGTACTATTATGATATCTTTAGCATTTACCCAAACAGTAACAGCGTATCTTATAATAGAAAGCACGTAGGCATAATAGTCAGACATGAGCGACTTTAATACAGGGTTAGGGATAGGGGTGTACTAAGCCGAAAGGAGGCTATACACGGAGGCTATACACACCCTCATGAACAACTTTCACCATGACACTAAATCTGAATTCGAGAAAAATAAATCAATTTTAATAAAGTTGATCGGTCGTTGACATAATGTATGGAACAGCTAATTATTTTTCCAGATTCGTTGTTGGTCCTTTAGTGAAAGTCGTTCCTTAGGATGAGTATCATCTAAAAATATATAATATACTCCCTTTCGATTAAGTACACCTCTAACCGATAACCCCGTATAAATACATAAAAAAATCTACGATAGATAAAAAGGAATGAGCTGATAATCTACAAACGGTTTAACCGAATATGTGAATTGGTTCCGTTCAGGCGTTTGCGATCTACTTTGGTAACGTTAATATACAGCTAAACATGTTAAACTTGTAACACCCCATTTTTTGTGGTAAGGTTTAAAACAAATCGATGTTAAGAATTTCTAGGCTAAGTGTCGCGTCGTTCAGCCGAGATGGTCTAATAAAATGAATTAAAGGAGACAGACAGTGAAACGTATTCCTGTACATATCTTTTTTTTGCCGTAAGGGTACAGACAGAAAGTATGTTTTTTATATTTTAAAAAGATATTATGATTATACTTATCTACGCCCCGAATATTCATCTTTAAAAATAAATTACTTGACAAAAACTAGTCAATCATAAGAAACTTAAATAGCCTTTCAATTTAACAATTCAATTACTATCAATAGACAAAAATATTTAACAATCGATTCGCTCAAGTAAATTTAGTCCACATCACAAAAACAGCCCACACACGAATTCGCGTTTACTAACGTTATTATGTCCTTTTGTTCGTTATTCCATTGTTAAAAGGCGTGAATAAAGAGGTACGCTCGTATTACTCACTGGGTATTTGTTCGCTGCTCTGATGTACGTTGACACAGAGCCAGCCCGGCACGACGGTGAGTTTGGCAAGTTTCTCCGGCTTACGGAAGTCTGTGAGAATCTTCACTAGATCCTCGTCGGACAGTTTGTTCGGCTCCTGGCGGTAAATGGCGGGAAATTCGGGAGCCGAATCTAAATCGTTGCTGTACATTCTGAAAAAATAAAGGATATTTTTAAAGTGGTATTAAAAGTCCGGAAATAATTGTCATTCTGCGTCGGGATTGTTTAAGGATTTGTACAACTAGATACGCCAATATTAGCTATAATACACAATATTTTGTAAGCCAAGTACTACAGAAAATCAACTCACACTGAAATTACCAAAAATTGTTAAGTCATTTATTCTTAAATCGCTACAAGCTGTGCATCAATAACCTAAATTTTTAATTGTATCTATGCTTTGGAAAACTGTTTTATTTTTTTTACTTGAAAGCTACTTTTAAATGATATTATGAAAGTGCTAGTGATAGTTAAAGAAACGAAAGCGTACCTATCAGGATTGTGAAAAGAAGTTGTCACGGCCTACACGTATCTGTGTAAACAAATAAGTAAATAAGTTTTCTTACTTATACAACGGTTTGGCGGCCCAAGCAAACGGCATCCTATAAGTTCCCACTCGGTTTGCGTACGCTTGTACCGTCTTATGCACTTTGAACCCAAGTCGCGGGTCCTTGGTCGCTTTCAGATACGGCTCCATCACTTGGCTCACGTGGCCCTGTAGTATCTTATCTATTTTCACCACCAGAAACAGGTCTGGGTGGGGATTGTTCACTGATAATACTGCCTTAAAGAAATAACATTTAAATTAGTTAAATAATAATCTATTTTATTTATTCAATTGTCTTCGGTCCATGTTAAACGAACAAAGTTTCACATAGATTAGATTTTGAAAAAAAAAAGAAAAAATCAAATATTATTTTTTTGTAATATTGGGTGGGGATTGTTCACTGATAATACTGCCTTAAAGAAATAACATTTAAATTAGTTAAATAATAATCTATTTTATTTATTCAATTGTCTTCGGTCCATGTTAAACGAACAAAGTTTCACATAGATTAGATTTTGAAAAAAAAAAGAAAAAATCAAATATTATTTTTTTGTAATATTGGGTGTGGATTGTTCACTGATAATACTGCCTTAAAGAAATAACATTTAAATTAGTTAAATAATAATCTATTTTATTTATTCAATTGTCTTCGGTCCATGTTAAACGAACAAAGTTTCACATAGATTAGATTTTGAAAAAAAAAAGAAAAAATCAAATATTATTTTTTTGTAATAAGTATGAGAAATATAGTAAATTGGTAAGAGACCGAATGTTATTATTAATGTTGTTTTTTGTGATAAGAGATTATTGGAAACTGTGTCAGGCGTAACGTATTGCTTACCTGTTTCTTTGACTTAAACCACTCATCGGGTATCTGTTTAACGTCTAACTTAACATCATAACTAAAATTCTCAACTAATGACTTGGTACACTCAGATTCATTGACTAGATCCTTCACGGCATCATGGTTCAGATCGAAATGGAAGTTCTCTGTCACTTTCCTACCGCTCCTCGCGTCGTACAGAGCTAAGTAAGTGTAGTAAGGTTCCACTTGACATAGCAATTCTTTATCGCCATCTATGGGCGCTTGTAACCTAAATTTCAAACTTTCGCATTTGAGCAATATTCTTTGGCCAAAGTGTTCTCTGAAATACAAAAAAAAAAACGATTAGGTAAATGATAAGATGGCTACAAAGTATGTATGTGAATGGCAAATTGTAAAAACAAACAATGATTTCTTTGTACGCCTAATGGATAACCAGGAATCCGAGTGATTCAAACTCTGATATCGTTCAGCGGATAAATAAACAGTCAAATGTCGATCAAAAATTCTGAAGCTAGTTTAATGTTCTTGGCTTTCATTGAACGTTTTTTCTTTGTATTATTTCAGTTGAGGCAATGGAAGTGCATCAGTAAAAATACATACTCAGAGTATAAAAGAACGATGGTACTCATCATTGTTATTTTTTTACTGACTGACTGACAGTCGTCATAGAATATCATAAATCGTACAAATACTGGCTTATAAATACATATTTTGGCGATGGTGATTTTCGGACTTAGATATGTCTTGTGGTTTTATCGAAAACAATCTTCTATTGGTTGACAGCTGAAAACTATCAATGGATCTGCATTTCTTAAAGATTCCCATGTAAGGGTTGCCTCCCACTACAATACTAAACAATCTTTAATCGCATCGACGCAGCCGTCGCATGACTGAGTGTTTTGGTTACTGTTAAGTTTTTAATTGGATAATAGTATTGTATTCATCTTGCGCTAAATTACGTTCAAAACTGAGAGGAACTCACTTGAAAGGTTCCAACTGTGGTTCAGGCGAGGGAGCCCGTTTGAACGGCAAGCTGAACACGTTATATCTACACTCGTTCCTCGCGGCTGCTATAGACATGTCAGTCTCTCGGGAGTACCTCATGAGGAGAGGGTTCATGCTGTGTTCGAGGCCTTTGAGCGTGCCGTAAGTAGGGGGAGGAGGCTCGGCTGTTAGGGACACGTCTGCGTCTAAAATATATAAAAAAGATATTGATATGATTTATGTATATAAAATATAAATATCATATTCGGAATAGGCAGAGATCCTGTCTGCCCTAAAACCTGAGATAGTCTAAGACTGTTTTTCCAAGACCATCAACTTCTAACTCAATATACACAACGGTCACCTATATCCCAGAAGTAACCGGAACGCTGCTAACATTGTTGATCAGTTATGTTATACACATCTAAGCTAAATATTCCGATAGCGCTAGTACCGTCTAATTTTCTTATTGGAAATACATATGTATCTATACTTCCCATAGGAAACTAATGAATTGCTCAACACGAAAACTGGGTCGTTAGTCGAGATGTATATTGGAAAAAGTGACGTCAAGCTAGACACGTTTAATCGTTGTTAGCTTTGCAGCTTTATTTTAGTAGAAAGCGATATTTCGACAAGATGGATTCTATAACGAAACGAAATCTTTGCTTACTATGTTTACTTGACTCATGTTAAATTTCCAGTTAAATTAAGTTGTCATTTTACTATGGTCTTTGGAAAGCATATCGCGATAATATCAGTGTCCGTTGAAATTGCATTACAATGACAGTTTAGCATTTGATGCCCCTTTGTTGTGCACTTAATGTAGTCTGACCGTGCTTGTTTCATTCAGAGGGCTACGTGGTATAAATAGAACACCATTACATAGAATACCGGAAGGTCGGCGTTAATTGCGCTAATAAACAGTTAGTTGATATTTTCCGACCTAAATATCAATGGGATTGATGAGCTTTCCGAACAACGTGATGATAATAGATTTATAGGCAGTTTGGGCTTGACTGCCAATCTTTAGCGGTAGACTAATTTCCTAACAGAAAATTTTTCTTGACTACTTTTACCTGTATTTTTTTTGTAAGTTGTCGGTAGCGTAATAAGATATACTTTATGTAAGGGTATGTGACATGTGCGCAAAACTTAAATCTCCTCAAGTTCTAATTCTAACTCAGTTTTTAAACTGATGAAATATGAGTTCCTCATTATTCTAAGAATTGAAACTCTAAGAACAATTTTAAATTAGATACTTCTGTAAATTAAGCTTACCTTTATCAAAAGCTTCGTCGTTTTGATGGTTATCCTGATTATCGTAGTTCTTTTTTAATGCCGCATTAAATGCGTTTATCCAATTGTTCATATCTTCTTCATTTTCGCCTGAAAACGTGTATCCCTTTCCCCCAGACATACGCAATTCGAAACAGTATTTTCCTCGTTTAGGGTTCTATAATTAAGTATTACATTGCGTTTATTAATAAGGAGAATTAGAACATATACATGAGTTAAAGTGCAATACAGAGCAGCTACAGAGGTAAAAAAGCTAAATAGTCGCAATAAATTTTTAACCTTATATTTAAAACGTAGGTTTCAACCGCAACTTATTTTGCAGCAAATTTTTGCCCTGACCCTAATTAAGAACAGTTTTCGCAACTGAACGCGTAATAACTAACTTCATACTCACTTTAACAACATCCGAACAAAAATCCATGACGATAGTGAGCTTCGTGTCCGTTTTCTTTTCATCTTTGTACACTTCTAGGATATAAGTCCCGTCCGCTTCTCTTACCATTGAGCAATAACGTTTCTTAAACGATTTCGAAGCGAGGTTACTGAATATTCTCTCAGAGCCGATTTCCGGCCCCTTGAGTAGGAAGCCCTCTTTGGTACCGTGGTCCACCTTAGTTTGGTTCTCATTATCGCTTTCTGTCTCTGCGTCTATGTCGTACACTTCTACAGGAAACTTGTTTTCGATAGGTCTGCAAATACACGCAATGCAGGATAGTGTTTGTTCTACAATTTCTTCGAAAAATTACACAGTAGGTATCATGTAACGTCAATTTTATCAAACGAATAGGAGGATGGAAGTGAATATAGACTTATAAAATACTATCATTATTAACTCATGATTAAAATTTTAATTCAATTCATTATGGATAAGCCTGTTTATAGAGCTCAGAGTGAAAGCGAAAATCTTTGCTTTCACGTAATATAAACATAAATATTTATGCTTTAGAACGGCTTATTGTCCTCTCGTCCTCTCTTGTGCAATATGTTATTATGTTCCGATATGTATCAAAACATAGGAATCGCTGGCACACTATTACGACCTTGGCCAAACTGTATCAGCTTTTCTATAGCTCATGCATGCATCACGACCATGCTAACTATGTTAATTAGATTGATAATGAATGAGTTTGCAATGATTTATTCAAGCCTTGGATCGCATTTTTTTGTATGGCATAAGCGTGAAAAATATATTTTTAACACAATTTCATTACATCCTTGATTTTTCACTGCGTTGAATACGTTACTTATTTAAATTTGAAGGGAATACGTAGTTTGAGCTACTTTACAAAACGGCGTCATAATACCGAGCCGATTTGAAAGTAAAACTAATTGGAACGAATGCAAATTTATGACTGCAAGATAAATATCTATAGCAGAATTTACTATTATTTCGAGGCAAACAAAATGTTCCACAGATTTCATACTAAACTAAAATACAGTGGACGGCATTGTCGGTTTACTCTAACTTTATTAACAGGATGAACTGTTAGTACTCGTATGTTAGTCAGAGTAGATAACAGAGATTACAAGGGAGTGTCAATGATAAAACAACCATTCCGACAAAATTATTTTTTGTTAATGATGCATGACGACAAAGTTATGTCTGTTTCAGGCCGACGGTAATAAAAAACATTGACGTAATCATGGGGATTTCAAGAATATAACAATTAAAGCCTATCTCCTCATGGCCAGTGCTTGTAGTTTTCGTTATTACTAACGCAGATACTAGTTTTTTTTAATAAGAATGTAATAGTTAGCAAACAATACCTACTAGTAAAATAAAACTACTAGCGAACGCTAAGCATCCCGAACTTCTTACATCACACATATTTTAGCAGGCATCAACCCAATTGCTAATGTCATTCTCTCTTTCCTTACATTTTCTTTACATCCTATTAGTTATCATAACATAACATAGCTTTCTTTTCCTTTCACATTTGTGTGACATAACGATTGCGATTCCTTAAGGCGTATATTAAGAATCCACCTCAAGGGATCTCCAATACTCTTCATAAGGTGTTTCATAGCTGTAATTATTTTTTGCGACAGATGAGGATTCTAATATCATTTAAACTTCAAATGACTTGAAGTTTAAGAAGAATTAAAACTCTCTGGAAAAATATTTTTACTGCTAGTCTTATGTTTTTTTTATCCTGCACAGCTAGGCATTTTACCACAACTTCGCACGACCAAGGAAGTCAGCGATACTGCAACCCTAGATGGAGCATGCCTAGTCTGGAATACACTCTCCTCTCTCAAGGAAGGCTGCTGGAACTCACCGTTAGGTGCTTGGCGACAGCTTTTACCACTTGAGGGTGGTAGCTAGCCAGGCGAGCGATAGGAAAAGCCCTACCACCACTCTATGGTTTCCTCACGATGTTTGCTGTCACCGGTAGCTCAGGCTCTTTTTGCATGTTTCGTGGGATCGAACCTCTTACCTTTTGCACGGCAATCGACCTTACTAACCACTCGACCATCATCGCTACAAAACAATCAATCAAATACATCGTTATGTATTTGACGATTTCACATCTTCTTATATATAAAAAATTATTGCTGTTCGTTTGTCACGCAAAAACTCGAGAACGGCAAGGCCGATTTAGCTGATTTTGTTCTTGAAAGTTTGTCGTACTCCAGGGAAGGTTTAAAAGGTAAGATACATGAATAACTGTTAGGCGGTGCGAAGTTCGCCCGGTCAGCTAGTAATGGAATAAATTTATATCTACAATTAAAACTTATCTCCCACAATCTTGCATAAAATTTAGACTACAATGCAATTATATAGTTTTTGAGCTCCATAAACATCTGACTGCTTACAAGAAAAATAACATACTTACCTCGGCAAGTTGAGGTAGGTTCCGGAATAGTTGCTGTACTTGAAATGTATAAGGTTCCAGCTGGAAGCGTAGCTGAGCAATGCTTGTCTCGTGAGCAAGGGGCAGGAAGCGGCGGTTCTGACGTCGGGCACGGCAGTGGTGACCGTCCGCCAACGCCGGGGAAGCACCACACTCTAAGGAAAGATAAATGAATCATACGAGGGAATATGAAACATTACAACTATTACAGATTCCAAATACACTTTTTGACCGAGCGAGAGAAGCTACTCTGCTTCGATTCTGACAAAATGTTCTTTCGTCTGTCAATTTGTATGTTGTAAGTGAAAATATCATACTCGCGTACAGGTCGTTGTTTCCATCCAATATTGTCGAAACTTTGTATATGGATTTTACGATTTTTTTAGTCGTCTGGAATTTTCTTTTTAGTCGTCTGGAATTTTCGATTAAAAGAGAAAGTTTTATATGAAAATGCAGAAACCGCGACAAATCTACACATATAGATTTGATAACTGTTGGAACAAGGTCTAAAATACTGTGGCAAACGAATCGAAAAAATTATAAACAGGAATCGAAGATATTTATCGTAACCATAGCATCTGATGAGGAAGCTACCTATGACAGTTTGTAATAGTTAACACAGTTTGCGTCAGGTCATTTTTGGGAACTTGAAAAGATGAATTATGTTGGACGCGAGGTCTACTGTTATATTGAAATAAATGCGTAATACAGTTTCATAATAATAGTAAAGTAAATTGCGATAGTGTGACATTTAATTAAATTGAAATAGAATTCAGTTCAAATTCAGCATAATCTTAAACACTAGTTTCATAATTTAAATCTTACAAAATTTATGTGAGGTCACATAAAGGCTGCATCCTTGCACATATGTATATAATATTTGAATAATTATTTAGTTTGTATTTGTTTGTATTTTATTAGGTATTTGCAAATTGTCATTTATGCTACTTATGTTCTGGTCATGGTAACTGTCATGGAATAACTAACTACAATTATATGTGATGTATGTGCACATACAATACATTATTATATGCACATAAATCATCAGATGTATCATTAAAACAAAAAAAATATGCTAAAAAAATTACGTGACGCACGATTTAATTCAATGAGATTGAATGTAATAATGCTTGTATTTAATTAAGCTAATTTAACTGTATGACTGTGGAGTGGCTCCGAAATAAATTATTTACTCTATTCTATGTGTATGTGTGTTTTTTGGAATCAGATGCAAAATTATTATATGAGTAATGTATGAGTTAAATATGTCTTGAAGGATTTTAAAATTGTAAAAAAATACAATTCAACATTTTAAAGATTTCAAACAATATATTTGTTATCCAACTTCAAAAAGTAGGATATTTCGAATTTGTTAAAATCATATTTTCGTTTATGTTCCCTGATTTCCCATAAATAAAAGAATGTTTTTAAAAAAAAAAAAGTTCTGTTCGAAAGGATTATACTTTCCATGATGAATTATTTTTGTAAATTTTATAGAAATCAGGCTACTTCTGCAACAAGGTTGTCAAAGTGAATTCAGTTTATCACTTTTTTTTAAATATTACTGTTTTTATGATGTTTTACAATCCAAACCATAATGCATTTATAGTTACACATTTAAACATTGCAGTAGATGGAACACACATTCAACCTATATTTCCTCATGACTGATCTTAACCCTGAGTAACCTGAGTGCATTCACTATGAATGATGGTTGGTGACATCATGTAATTATTTAACTACATATATTATATTTGCATTCCTCAGTAATAACACAAAATAATATACCTGATAGTCCGTGACTTAACTAGTAAAATTTTTGGGATTTGTTAATTGCTATCTAATTCATATATTCCTAAACTTATTGATGATACAAAACATTCTTTTTAATATACATTTCATAAGTAACTTTACTAACAATCAATTAATTAATTTTCTCTTTTAGTTAGGTCTAGTAGTTATTCTCAATTATTATTTTGTAAGAATTTTGTATAATTAATTAATGTCTCTATATACTTAGGTATTACTTTTCTCAAAATGATTTAGCCATTAAATCAATCTAAGTTAAATTTTCTTAACGTTTGGTTTTACGAAATTTGGGATTAAAATATGAATAATTGTTTCAAAATTTAACTTTACTCTTTAGCTATAGTTTTTGCAGCAAGTTGAAATATACGACAAATTTTTTTTAAAAACTCCATTGCTACTTGAGGAAACTAGTCTAGTTTGTGTATAACTTGGATTAGCTATTTCCTGTGTTAAGCAATTACTGATTACTGTTAAAAATATTACTTCACTGTAGGTTTAGATTTTTCCTCTAATATTAAGAGACATAAAAATAATATGAGGTAATTTTTTTATAGTACGAGTATAAGGTTTCAATAACAGTAATATTTAGTATTTTTATGTTTGCTAAAGCTACTAAAATGGCTACTTTATCAGTAAACCTTAATAATAAGTTTATAATATACCCAGTTATATTATAAACTTTCCCAGCCCAGACAGCTCAGGTATTCTAGATTTAAGAAGTCTTTTTAAAGTGTAATCATGAAGTGGAACTACATCTGAGGGCTACCAGTTCAGATGAATTAATATCTATTTTAGCTGGTATTTACTTATTTTGGAATGTGCATCGAAAAGGAGACCTGATGATGTGCATAGCTTTATTCCGAAAGCCATTTTAAGAAGTTTAAAGCTCTGAAGTTCCACTGGTCTTGCATGAGCAGGTGCTATCTGCAGGAATGGGAGAGACAAAATAACTACTAATTTTAAATGATAAAACAATATTTGCTTTGAGGTGTAATTAACCTTTTCAGTGCCATAGTTCACAATGTTGACTATAATTGACAAAAAAATATTGAAATTATAATGACATATAGCACACGGTTTTAGCGTGGAGTGGAAAAGGTTAGAGTTTGAATTTAAAATTTTGTTTCTCATGAATAAAAACTACTGTCCATGCTGATATTCTATTTAGATAAAAGCTGAAATCTTTCCCATGTATAAAGTACTTACAGAAACATCATCAGTTGGGTACAAGAGGATGTCGCGAAGTGGATCATTCAGCAGGATAGTCTTGTTGTCCTGAATGTACTGCTCAAAGTCTAGAGCTGTACATTTCTGTGCAATGATGTTCTGCATGAAACAATACAGTTTTTTTAAGAAATCAGAAAGGGATCAATAATACTGGGATACATTGAACACAACATTTTCAGGTGGACAACATTAAGAATAAAAATTAAGATACTCAAACCATGTTCTGTATGGGACTAAGTTTAATTTTACAGATAAAAAAAGTTTGCTGTTATATATAGATTTTTTTCTATGAGTATTTATTCAGTTAGGTATGGAATTTCAGAATGTTCTTATAGTTTTCCATTATTATCAGTTCCCTCTCTTTTTCCTTTAAACTATATATTTGACAATGCAACCTTCTTTGTATGTATTAGCCTTCTTTGTATTAGAACTATCCTTATAATATCAGGTATGGAATGAATTAATATAGATTTTATCATTATTTTAAACAATTTAGTGAAATAAGCTCTGTAGTATCTAAATGTTATGAAAACATACAAGGCAGACCGATTTTAGTATGATAACAAGAGACTCTAGATGGACATCAAACTTTTACAAAGTAAGAGCACACAAAATTGCTGTTGTTATGTATCACAATAATTTTTCCATAGAAAGAAGTACTATCCAAGTCTATAAAATCTATTTCCGTGATGTTAAATGGATCGACCTCTTTTCGTGAGTATCTAGCAATACGGACAAGCATTTGCATATAATAAATCAAGTGAGCTAGAGATTCGTTGAATAATTTTCACAAATTTAAAACTAATTAGATAGCAGCACAATAACAAAAAACATGATTTTCTTACCTCATAATCTGCGCCACTTTTCTTTACCTTAGAATTAACTGGAGGCATGCTGATCTACTTCGTAGCACGATATTAAATAGAAGCTCTAAACTTTAGATGCAAACAATAATATTACATCTTGCTAAAATCGATTCCAATTCACAAATAGAAAACGCCGTACCGCAAAGAAAGACGCAATGCAACCCGCACCGCAATATAATTTAATGAAGTTCTCCGACTGAGTGCGACTGCGACTACGACGCGATCGCAAATCGCGCTGGTTGCTGTCAGAGACACTGACAGTGTGTTGATGGTGAAGATAATTGACGTTGACAGTAAGATTTGTAAGAATTGAGGTTGGTGGAGGTCGAGGTATATTTTTAGCCAAATAATTAATAATAATCGGAAAATGATCACTTCCATGGGCATAGGGATGTATATACCAGTCTAACATAGAAGCAAAACTTGTTGTGCAAATCGATAAATCGACAGCACTAAGCCTTGCACTAGGTTTAGTTCTTTTTGTTGGACATCTTTTATTTAATACACATAAATTGTGGTGATCTATGATATCCATTAGTGTATTCCCGTAGCATGTACTGTCAGAGCTTCAACATGACTGTTGGTGACAATTAAAATCACCAAGTAAAATAAAAGGTTTAGGAATGGATGAAATAATACTATTTACTTCTTGAAGGATGGATACAGAAGGGTGAGGAATGTAAATTGATATGAAGCTAATATTTTCAACTATTGCACCTACAATGGAAAAGCCATCACTATGAGCTGGAAAAGATATGCAAGTGAAAGTAAACGAAGAGTGAATAAGAAGTACGACACCACTATGGTTGTCATTTCTATCTAGTAGTAAAACGTTCATGGTGATAGGCTGTGTTCCGTGCGTCGGAGTATTAAGCCTTTTTTTATTTTTTTCTTCTTCCCTCTTGCGAGGGTTGTGGCATTGCACGGCTATTTGCCATCTTCAAGTAAATCTTCACTATAATTTTCATTAGTGTGACGATTGTTTTTGATCAAGGTTTGTGTTTATTAAAAGTTTAGGAAACGTATATTTCGCGGACAAAATAGGATATAACTATTGTGATAGGAAAGGATCAAAGGAACAGGTTTTTATTACAGGTAGGATATTTACATAAAATATATTTACACACATTAATTACATCATATTAATCAAACTACAGAACTGTATAAATGTCTATACAATAGCAATTTTTTGACAAAGGAAACACGTTTTTGCAAAACGTAACATTGAACAACTTTGTGAAGGGTCGTCATTATTAATAGAATTAGATTTATCAAACATATCAAAGATATTGGCAACGATGGACGGTATTTTTATATTCGACTGAGTTATGGTATCAATGAGAAGCTGAATTATATCTGTAGATGACATAGTTATCGGATCTCTTTTTAAAGCACAGCCGTCTTGTGATGGCGGGACGTTAAACTCACTAATAACTTTTTTATGAGTCACACGATCATAGCCCATTACAGGTTTTGCAGCTGAACGACGTTTAGTAAGTAAAAGTTGTCTTTTTGTATGATGTTTGGCGAGGGCGCTGAATATTTGTAATTTTAGAGGATTTATGTGGATTAAATAAATTGGTACTGGAAACAATGCTAACAAATTCAAATTCAAATATAACTTTATTGTACACAAAAAATATACATATACAATTCAAACAGATATCATAAAACAACGTCAGCATAAGACTGATGCCGGGGGAACTAGTTTAGCTGCTTCACCGTAAGATATTTTCAGCCATTGTTATTTTATACGTTTTTTTCGCGCAAATTCTGGACATGACTTGTTGAATGCTAAATGTGGCGCTGAACATAGGCAACATAATATAATGTTTTCGTCGTTAGCATTGCAGGTATCACCAGTATGTTCAAGGCCACATCTAAAACATCTAGGTCTCGACCTGCATTGAAGTTTAGTATGACCGTAACGGCAGCAATTATAACACTGTATAGTAGGATAAGTGTAAAGTTCAACAGGGAATGAGATGTAGCAAATAAAAATTCTACTAGGTAGCACCTGACCGTCAAACGTAACTACAATGTTCTGGGTAGGTTTCCAAACTGGAGAACCTTCTACCAAAGTTTTAAAATTAATCCTTCTCACTTTTAATATATTGCCGCAACCAATAGGAATAGATATATTCTCAATAACTCCTTCAGGTGTCCATTCCGAGGAACACCTCGAATCAGCCCCATACGAGTGACGTTGAACGACGGAACAAACGCTTTATAATTATTCATTCATCGATCAAATTCCGCTACTAAGAAACGAATTAGCATTACCAAAGTCTTAAAACGATAACTCTATTTTATTCCTACCAATTCTTTTAACTGAACCGTCAATAATATTCTGAATTCCATTCTTTTTTTAAAAATCGCCGAGAGAGACGGTATGGATAATAATTCCATCATCGGATGACTTTTCTTCACATTGTACATGGATTTTAAATGGAGCTTTAACAGTTGGTTGATTCAATGTTCGAGCTATAGGGGAAACGAACTAGGGAGCTGGATTATTGCTAGGCGGTGGAGGTGATATTTCTGATGGGATTGCAAAAGGTTTTTTAATAGTTGTTTCTTTATTCGAGTCACTGCTATCAGTACAAAGACAACCTGTTTTGCCATCTAAAGGTTGAGCGTGCTTCCTTGTTTTTTTATTGCAATGCTCACATATCCTAGTATCCCGACTTCGCTTTCGTTTATGAGCTTGGGTAGAAGATGTGTCTGTTTTCATTCCAGACTCATTAGAAATAATGCTATGAGTTGCTACAGTTACGAAATTAGTTGCCGGGGGAAACATTCCGCCCCCGGATCTTGTAAGTCGGGCGGCTCGTTCATATCAAAATGATAAAAACTTACCAGTTCCGAAGAAAATATACAGTTACACTAAAATATATACAATAATGACTAAAATTATGTATACTACACCACTCAAATGATCCTTTTTACGTATAAAATTAATAAAAAATAAGGGTGAAAAAATACACTCGCCTAATTCGACGTTTCCCGCGCTTTATCTAGCCTTTTTTGCTATAGACATGTTCTGTCAGATAAATGTCAGAATGTTTTTTTACCGAGCTTTTTGATCGTTAAATAGCATAATCCAATGTTACATAGGTACTCTTAAATAAATTTTTAATTTAGAAAAACGAGAATTTATATTATTTCAATCATTTTCATTTACATGTCAATGTTACAGTTACATATAATCCTAACTTTAAATACAGACAATTTTTGAAGAAAAAAATGACGTTTTAATAGAATGACACTTTTTCTGACACCTGAATTAAAAAGTAAAAAATGGTGTAAAAAATGCTCAATAGATGGCTTTGTATGTTGCCCGATGAATGTATGAAGCGAGTTCTTCATAATACGTGAAACGGAACGTTACATCAACTTTCAATGCAATTTTATTTATATTTAGTATGAGTGAGACAAGTTTTTGGTAAAATTAATTTATTCTGGTAATCAATTTACAAAATACTAATGTAAAAGTTAGACAACGATGTCATTAAAAATATTCCACATTTTTTTATAAGAAATGGAACGTTTATGACACGCCACACTAGTTGTCAAACAAATGTCAACCATCAACGAAATGACAACAAAAACCATAAATTTTACTTGCTCTTTGGTGTACATTAACAGTATACAGCGACATCTATTGAACCTATTTTAAACTATTTTTCTTAATTGGCTCCCGGAAAAAGCCTCATTAGGATTGTTTTTATCTTTATTCTGTTATTGATTTTAAATTTTCATTGAAATACAAATAATAATTTTCTGTATAGGACATTCGTATAAGAAAAATATCATGTAGAAGCCAGGCCGGTACGTAAAAATGTTATATATAACAGGTAACAATTTAATGCCATCATTGTAGGGCCCGGTTGTTTAATTTGTGATAGCTAGTGAAACGTGTTTCGAAATTGCGTAGGGAACCGCAGTAGTACATGGTAAGGATGAAATGAAATGGATTTGGATGTAACTCAGCCCCAGGATATCTCATATCATGGATTAACACACACACACACGTGCCATTGATAGTTAGATTTCCGCGAGTAATACCGCCGGGTGCAGCGAGTATACTAAATGTACTATACTGATAAAAAAAAGTTTACCATAATATGCATACCAAGCAAGCGAACTTGCTAGGTCCATAGTAATTATTATAAAAAAATTAGCGGTAATGAGGAGACAACTTTTTTTCAGGAACTGTGTAACGTGAAACGACAGCTCGGATGAAATTACATGCAAGATTATTGAAAGAAGGACAATATATTCATTATCATTATGTGTGTAGGACAGGCTAAAGGCGTCTACAAGACCTAGATGCAAAACGCCTTATTAAAAAGACCCAGCCAAAGCTTTTTTACACCTATACGTATGATGCTGATGGTCGGTTGTATTGCACGCCCTGCAATCGAACCTTTAAAACTAGGTTTGGCTACGCAAGCCATATTCGCCATTGACGGACACGTCAAGGAGGACCTTAGTAGTCATTGACATAAGTAATAAGTATGGACCGGTGATTCAATTCCTTTCCTTCAAAAATAATAAGTTAACACGAGAAGATACTCCTTTGAGAGCATAGTATACGTCTAAGTAGTAAATAGGTTACAAGAAAGAGATAGTGAATGTTACAAATTCAAGAAAAAAAGAGACCGCAGCTAATCTTTCAAATGGCTGCATTTTCTATGACGCGTCAACTTCTTTACAATTTCAAATTTATACGTCATTAGGGATGTTAGTAATAGCATAACCGATCCGGCAGAAACAGTATATTTTGTTTTCGCCGGAATCGGTTCTTGTGGAGGACGGCGGGCCGAGACTGCTACGGCGAGTGGACTGTATGTGGCGTAGTAGATGGAAGAACAGTCTGACCCGAGTCGCTCCACGGATGCTGGGGTTGTAGGAAGTTCCAAGAAAAGATGGTGTAAACTCGTTTGCTGAACTCAAATGCTGAACTGTAATGAGGATTTCGGTTGCTGAACTGTTGCTGAATTCAGGTGCTGAACTGATTTTATAACGCTACACCACGCGCTTTTATATGTACGGCGTTCTAAGCGTGTGAGTGAGACGGATAGTGATTGTTCAACCCTGTCAGGGTGAAATTCCACGAAAGGCTGTGTGCTGGGGCACTACGTGAAATTTCATGCCAACGGGCACGAGAACGCAACGATCTTGACAACGGTCCAGCGACAGTGGGGCTCCCGCCGGTGTTGTTGCTCGGGCAGATATTTCTGGAGCCACCTGTGCCAGAAAAGATCGGCGAGTCGATGGAAGGCGTGCCAGTGTATGCAAATGGTGGGATCCTTGGCGTAGAATGAGCCCGGCGATGGTACTCGAGCCGGGCCGCCTAGCTGGAAGTGATTCGGTGAGAGCGTGTTTAGGTCTTCACAGCTCACAAAGACGTATAAGTTTTCGTCGGTGGGTTGTCGCGGCTCTTTGGTGGTAGCTATGACAGTTTGCTTGGCGCTGGCTGAGACAAGGTGGTTCAGTGCGGCTTCGCTGTTTTCTCTTGTCTTCTCACGATCCTTCTTCAACAGAAGGGCAATCTCGTAGCATCTGTCAGGAAGCTGGCGCGTCGGTCTCTCTAGGATCTCTAGAGCTTGTTGGTCAGGATCGCTTCGTGGGTTCTTCGGCGAACGGCGAGTGACTCGAGGGCTAAGTTGTGGCAGTGGGCGTTGTCCGTGTGCTCCTCTGCGGTCGAGTCAGCTATGTGGGCCATGAAGTTCACCTGATGACAAAGTGGCGACAGCAATGTGATTGGCTGATCGTGATACCCCATGCGCATCTCCGTAGGGGTGAGATGTAGTCTGTCGATTATGTGATGTTGTTGTTCTTCTGTATCACGTCCTTGCAGCGTGATGGTGACTCGACGAGACCCCGCGGTGTCAATTTCCATTTCCGTAACTCCTGGGATGCTAATCGGATTCGTGCTCTCATTTCCAAGCAGGGAGACCGTTGGCCCATTGTCACGTAGGGCCCAAGCGGCGGCGGCTCCCGCCGGTACAGAAGCAGTGTCTAGCGCTATTATTAGACATGCCGCAGGAATGTCCGTTCTCGACGTTGGCGTAACTTGCTCTCCTGTCGTCGTGCCAGCTTTCAGATTGTAGTGCTTCACACTGTCGTATAACGCAGTCTCGGATGTCACGAAGTCCTCTTGCGAGCCGTCAAACAATGGTAGATCTCCGTTGTTGCGGTGATTGGAGTCGTCAGGACCCTCTTAAGATTTGGCTAGGTCTGGGTGCACAAGAACTGGGGCAAGAGCGATCGTAGCAGCTACCAGCGGTGCGAAGGCGGGCTCACGATGAGGCTTTGCAGGCTTTACGACAGTTTTTGACGGTGCGTCGGCGTATAGCGGCTGGTGCACATGGGGCACTGTTGGCTGTGGCGGCAGCTCCGAAGACTCTGGCAGGCTTTTTAGTTCAGTGGCAACAACCTCCTGAGACTGGAAACAGGTTTCAACACGTCGCGGTACAGTGCTGTCTTTTTCGGAGAACTCGTTACGTGAGGCATCTTCTTCATCCAGCAGCGCGAGGCGTGCGCGTAATGTCTGGATTTCGGCAAGGGCAAGTTGCTCTTCGAGGCGGAGTCTCTCACGCTCTTGATTGGAGAGACGGCGTCGGCGTGCAGGCGTTGTAGATGTCGGTCCTCTGAATTGTAGAGCCGACCTTGATGCTCCGTAGACAACATCCGTTGCTGGTGACACGCTGAATGACACCGAAGATGGCATGTGCGGATGCTGCTGTAGCGGCGTTTCGGCGAAAGAGGCGGGATCCATCCCCTGCATTCTTTTGAGTAACGTTGAGGTATCGATGGCACGGAAAGCAGGCCCGGCGTGTGCTTGACCCGGCGTTGCATAAATGGGACGAGGACTCGACGCCACTGGAGCCCTATGTTGTTCCCAGGTGGCTTGCGGCGTTGAAATGAGAGGAGGGCTCGGCGGCACTGGAGCCCTGCGGCGCTCTCGGGCGAGTCACAGCGGAAAAGTAGGAGGAGGGCTTGACGGCAGTGAAGCCCTGCGGCGCTCCTAGATGAGTTACAGCAGAGAAGTGGGAGGAGGGTTCGACGGCACTCGAGCCCTGCGGCGCTACCAGACGAGTTACAGCAGAGAAGTGGGAGGAGGGTTCGACGGCACTGGAACCCTGCGGCGCTCCCAGGCGAGTTGCAGCAGAGCAGTGGGAGGAGGGTTCGACGGCACTGGAACCCTGCGGCGCTCCCGGGCGAGTTGCAGCAGAGATGTGGGATGAGGGTACGGCACTGGAACCCTGCGGCGCTTCCAGGCGAGTTGCAGCGGAGATGTGGGAGAAGGGTTCGGCGGCACTGGAACCCTGCGGCGCTCCAAGGTGAGTTGCAGCAGAAATATGGGAGGAGGGTTCGACGGCACTGGAACCCTGCGGCGCTCCCAGGCGAGCTGCAGCGGAGATGTGGGAGGAGGGCTTGACGGCAGCACTGAAGCCCTGCGGCGCCCCCAGTTGACTCGCAGCAGTGAAGTGGGTGGAGGGCTCGGCGGCACTGGAGCCTTACGGCACTCCCAGATGACTCGCAGCGGTGAAGCGGGAAGAGGGCTCAGCGGCACTGGAGTCCTGCGGCGCTCCCGGGCGACTTGCAGCAGCGAAGTGGGAAGAGAGCTCGACGGCACTGGAGCTCTGCGACGCTCCCACCTCAGGCGTGGCGATGATGACAGTGGTGTCCCTAGACACCTCACTCGGGGAATCTCCTGTAGACTGGCTGACTCGTGGCGCGGCGCAGATTGCGCCTTCTTCAAGGACCGTGTCAGCACCATCTTCTTTCTTGAAACTTCTTAAAATCCGGCTCGAAGGACCAATGTGGAGGACGGCGGGCCGAGACTGCTACGGCAAGTGGACTGTATGTGGCGTAGTAGATGGAAGAACAGTCTGACCCGAGTCGCTCCACGGGTACTGGGGTTGTAGGAAGTTCCAAGAAAAGATGGTGTAGGCTTCGATAGTACTGACACAGTCAGAGTCTTGAACAGAAGAGGGCGGGGAGCAAGATTGTTTGTCTTCTTGTTAGCACTGTATCACTGCAGAGGCAAAGCTGAAGTCCTGACTGGACTACTGCTGAACTGAACTTGTTTGCTGAACTGTTGAATTCAGGTGCTGCACTGATGCTGAACTAAACTCTTTTGCTGAACTCAAATGCTGAACTGTACTGTTGATTTCGGTTGCTGAACTGTTGCTGAACTGATTTTATAAAGCTACACCACGCGCTTTTATATGTACGGCGTTCTAAGCGTGTGAGTGAGACGGGTTGTGATTGTTCAACCCTGTCTGGGTGAAATTCCACGAAAGGCTGTGTGCTGGGGCACTACGTGGAATTTCATGCACCTGCCCGTCTCACCGTGGTGAAGCGTTTTCTGCATCCCTCATCCTATAATCCCTTTGTCTCGCTTTCCGCCGCCCTATTGATGTATTGTGACCGTGTCAGTATTGTTTATTTCTAACTAAATCATAATATTATCTTAAGCTACCACCTAATCTATGTACAATGCGACTTATGAAATAAACTTATGCTAACACCTGCACTATTTACAATAATACTACTAAGCTTAGGCTATTGTGACGCCCGTCGTGAACAGTTATGAATATTGTTTTTTTTTAATATTGTAATAGTTTGTTTCATAAAAACGTAAATTGTACATTCAGCTTGTATATTTTAACGTACATACGTACTATAGTAGAATAAGAAATATTTATAAGCCTTTAGATAACGTTCGTTACAGGCAAATCTTGATACATTTGAATTATACTAATTAAAAAATTAAACTTTATGTCACACCCACAATCACTAACATGGAGGAGCAACACAAAATCATCATGGGTTCGGCAGCCGGCGTGGGCAGGGCTTTCAATACGCCACCGCCGCCGGCACCCTCACAGCAGCACAGCAGCATCCACACCGCAGCAGAGATGGCAGCTAGTGCCGTCAGCTTACAGACTTGCTGGTCTGATTTTTGGACAAACTAGCCGCGCCTATGGTTTAAACAATTCGAAGCCGTCATTGCACCATAGAAGGCCGGGGACCTCTGCAAGTACCAACTGGTGGTGGCGAAGATGGGACGAGATGAATTGAGTCAGGTAAGTGACATTCTTGAGAACCCACCCGAGTCATCAAATAAATATACAACTCAAAAAAACCATCTAATTAACGCGTACGAGGAGTCCAAAACAATTAAACTACACAAACTTCTCAACGAAGTAGAGCTCGGGGACCAGCGGCCGTCAGAAATGCTCCGAAAAATAAAAGAACTTCGCCGCAACAAAATCCAAGAAGAAACCATTAAACTGTTATGGCTCAAACGCCTACCCAGCACGGTGCGACCGGTGATAGCCGCTTGCAACAATGTACAGTTAGATGACATCGCCCAAATCGCGGATATAAAATTATCGACACATCACGGTCAACTGAAGTCTAGCTTTTAGCGTCGATCGACGGGTATAAATCCGGCGATCGACCAAAAGCTCGAGATAATTACTCAAGAACTGCAGGTTTGAACCATTGTTATCCCGGCGTGAGCAAAACAATCACACAAATACATTTTGGTCACGCTCCAAATCACGCGCAAGGGAAAATCAGGAAAAATTCAGATCACAAAACGCAAAACCCGGCGACACGAATTTCAAGTGCTTTTATCACTACAGTTACGGACGACGTAAAAAAATGAGGAGATGATAAATGTAGTAAAGCGTTAAACTAAAACCGACACCCTCGTTGGCGAGCGTAGGTGTCAAATCGTCTTATCGCCAATGCATTACGGATATGTCAAGTGGGATACATTTTCTCATAGACACCTGTGCGCATGTTTGCGTACTAGCCTGCAAAAAAGGTAATGAACAATCCACTGACTACACCTCATATGCAGCCAATGGCACATTCATCAAAACATACAGAGAAAAAACACTCACCTTGGACCTAGGCCTCCAGAAACCCCTACGCTGGACATTCATCATGGCAGACGTCCAACGGTCAATCATCGGAGCTGACTTCTTAGCCAAAAACCAATGAATGGTTAATTTACACGGTAGGCAGTTAGCCGATAAAATCACAAATTGCAAAGAAATTGCTAACTACCGAGCAATCTGATGCCACCGTAAGAGCGGTCAATACGGCCGACCCATACCATCAGATTCTCGCCAAATACTTGGATATCACCAAATCAGAATATTCAAAGATATCCCCAAACACAAAATGCAACACTAGGTACATATGCACACGTGGACCATCATTAGGTAGGTATATGAAAAACCACGCCCACTAAACCCATAAAACATAAGGCCGCCAAACAAGAGTTCGAACACGTGATGGTACTAGATATCTATAGACCTTCCACCAGCCCTTGGGCCAATCCACTTCACGGCGTAAGAAAAAGAATGGAGAACTATGGCCATGCGGGGACTACAGACGTTTAAACGCTGTAACAGAACCTGATCGCTATCCTATCCCTAGACTTTTAGACTTCACGTATATACTAAAAGGCAAGGCTATACTTTTAAAAATAGACATTCATCGCGCATATCATCACATATCAATCGCAAATGAAGACATTCTGAAAACAGTAACAGCCACACCATTCGGAAGCTTCGAATTTTAAAACTAAACTTCGGTATGCGTAACGCCGCAACAATTTTTTTTTCAAACGCCGCAACAAAGTTTTTAACGTTTCATTAGTGAAGTCCTCAAAACTACTGAAAACACGTTTACTTATCTCGATCGCCTCCTAAATTATTATAATACAATAATCTTAATCAATCTTTATATTTAGATTATATCCTGTTTCAATTATATTTTATTTGATAGAAATCTTATAGTAACGCTTCATATCGAAAACCACGCGTTGACAGGATATGCATTTGCTAGCTGTAGCTATAAAAAAATTAGTAAGTTTTTATTTTTTCTGTATGGTTCATAATCTGTGCCATGAATGAATTGAACTAATGATCGGGATACGTATACCTAGCTATCAAAAATGAGTAAAGATATAAAAAGATCTCTGTACTCATTCTCGATAGTTTTTGAATAGACCCATGTTCTGAGAGTCATATCACAAACTAATAAGAAGATACTACGTATCTGACGACTCACCATCATACATTATTTTTACTTGTTAAGATTATCTGTGGTAGAGACGCAATTGAACCCCGCTTCCCGCACCTCCGTGCTTTCAACGTATATATAGACGGATACTATGTTTAATGGGTAATAAATAATAGGCCACAAGTAGTATATAAAACAACCATGTTTAAAATCACTTATTTTTTAATTTCTTTGAGTATTTTTACAAAGCTTTCTGCTGCATAAAAGGTACTTTAGAACGTATTTCGAGCCTAATAATGTTAGTGCCCCTTAGAACTTTATTTATAATGTTGCACCAATTATTTACATTACGTATTCTCAACTATAAGGCGGAGGCCTTAACTCGACGCACTTATGGAGCACAGAAGCCTTAAAATTTCTAATTCACTGCCAAAAATAACACTTAACACAACCTCCGCGATGTTGTAACGTGAATTTGACAACGAACGATAGACAAGACAAACAAAATGGCAGCCAGCCGGAACGAATGGCTTTTATCAGGGGGAGAAGTATGCCGCAAGAGGGGCGAGGTTCATCTGTGGAGCGTCACAAAATCTTTCACTCATTCTCGTTCTATGCAGAGTTTGTTTTGTATGACAGTGAATCAGGTGTGAGTCATATATATACTACCCTACTAATCTGTGGTTAAATAGTTGCACCGAACGCGTCAGTCGCATGTCAGTTGTCATTTACTCTGAGGCGGCGTACGCTAGTGGAACGAATAGTGTATCCACCGAACACCGAACGCACCCACGGCGATCAATAGCATAGAATCAAGAATAGTGATGTTCTACTATGGACCGTAATCGATCGATTTCATGAAGATTAATAAAAGTGCACCTTAAATATAACATAATTTCGCGGCAAAACGAAGGCACTACAAGGCAAAACAAGGAACGGCGTTTTTAAAATAAAATTTGGTTTACTATTAATTTATTAGGCAAGTAAATATTATAATTATTACAAAAGTTATAAAAAAAAATACAAAAAGAAATTGCTTTGCCTCGCTGAATTGCTAGACTTATTTTTTGGGCAAAATAGAAGCTAGCATTTATGTGTAACGCAGAGTCACGCAGAGTCCTTCAGACGTTCCGACAAATCCTTAAAAAACTGAGAGCTCCCGGTCCCCACGGCCCCAAAGTTTCTTATTAGAAAGAAAATATTTATTAATAGAAATTAAATTTAGTTAGTTAATTACATAAACTTTTGAAAGACATTTGTAACAATTTTAGTCGAAGAATCATGTGAACGATCTATCTTCAATTCGATCTATTCGAGTAAAATATCTAAGTAAATACGCGTTTATTAATAAGACCATAATATAATCGGAACTCCTCTTTAATTTTCGAATAAGTCAGAATAATAGTCAGGTCCGAGTTTTTTAACCCTAGAATACTCATCGCCTGAGAGGCCGCGCGCGGTCAGTTTTTTCCGTTATTTCAAAAACGCGCCCGTGATTCAAGTTGTGTTTTCGCGCCAATTCAGTATTCCCCGCGCCGCAGAGGCGAGCATACGAGGGCCCCGCGCGGACTCTCCGTTTTCAAAATATAAGCTACTTGG
Source organism: Ligdia adustata (assembly GCA_947049295.1). Lineage (NCBI taxonomy): Eukaryota > Metazoa > Arthropoda > Insecta > Lepidoptera > Geometridae > Ligdia > Ligdia adustata. Next base: position 5,576,491 of record OX346215.1, read on the forward strand.
TCGCCTGGGAGGCGATCATTAGTATTAACGGTAAGTTTATTTTTCGTGACTTGTTTTGATTTTTGCTTTTTTTCAGCATTTAGACATGTTATAACTTGGCAAATGTTTATTTTCTTTTTAGATGAATCTCAACGAAGAACAAATTGCCGATTTTTTAGTAAATGAGAACTGTGATAGCGAAACTGAGGACAACCTGGAAGTCGATCCTTATGACTCTGACGACAGCTCGGCAGATCCTTCTTTCGAGCCATTTCGACTGGAAGAAGACTTTCAAAATATTGTAATAAATGAGAGCCCCCGAACATTTCAGTACCACCTCAAGCCACAGATTCACATTTCAGAAATGCGTCAGATTCACCAGTTTCAGAAATTGCGACACAAGAAGAGCAAACAGAGGAAAATCTTATTGTTTTGCCTTCTGCGTCGTCTGTGAGAAGTAAGAACGATTATATTTGGTCCAGAGAAACATCTGATAGGTCACGATCTATGAGAATGCTGCCAGGAACGTAGTCCACATTTTTCCCGGCCCAAAGCAGGATGGTAGAGATGTCATTAGACCACTGGACTGCTTTGCAAAATTTTTCACTTCTGATATGACAGATGAAATCCTCCTACGCACTAATGAAGATATTTTAGTCAAAGCCAGTAAATATAAACAGCAAAGTTCGACCATATCACTGACAAGAAAAGAAGAACTTCGTGCACTGCTTGGTCTTATAATTTTCAGTGGTGCTATGGGTAATAACGATTTACCGACCAAAGAGCTTTTTGATCACACACTTTGTGGTTCAAAATACATAGCTACAATGAGCTTGGAACGTTTCGAGTTTCTGTTACGTCTTCATTTTGATGACCGCAGTACTCGTGAAGACAGGAGACAGCATGATAAATTCGCACCCATCCGAAACATCTGGGAGATATTTATACAAAGATGTAGAGATTTGTACAAGCCATGCTCCTATATAACTATCGATGAACAGCTGCTTGCATTCAGAGGTCGATGTCCATTTAGGATGTATATACCAAATAAACCTGCTAAGTACGGCATAAAGATAGTTTTGGCTTGTGATGTGAACAGTAAGTACATGTTTAATGCTTGTCCCTACTTAGGAAAAAATGCCGAAACTGCCCCGACCGAACCTCTTGTATTCATTACTGCAAACTGCTAACAAAGACTATTTATGGGAGCAATCGTAACTTCACTGCAGACAACTAGTTTACATCGGTACCTCTAGCTGAGCAACTTCTGGCAGAACCGTACAATCTGACAGTCATTGGAACAATAAAAGCCAATAAGAAAGAAATACCATCCGAGTTCAAGCACAATCCATCACGTCGTGTCGGCACATCTATGTTTGGTTTTCACAATAAACTTACACTAGTTAGTTACAAACCGAAACCGCAAAAAAACAGTTCTACTGTTGTCTACCATGCACGATGAACCGGCAATAGATCCTGTTACAAAGAAGCCTGAAATCATTATGTCCTACAACAAAACCAAAGGCGCTGTGGATACATTTGATCAAATGTGTGGTCACTTGAGTTGTAATCGCAAAACAAGACGTTGGCCGCTGTGCTTATTCTATGGGATGATCAACATGGCTGTATTGAACAGCTATATACTGCATGTATCCAATTCGAGGACTCGGGGGGCTAAGCCAATGAACAGAAGAGAGTACATGAAAGAACTGAGTACTGAGTTGAGCTGAGTGGTGTGAATTGAGAGGTGAAGAACGACCAAAAATGAGGAAACAAGTTAGAGATGCTATACATGAGGTTTTGGCTTCCGAAAATCAGCCAACTGTGACTGAACTAGGTATAAAAAAAGGCAAGAGAAGTACGTGTAGCTTTTGCCCAGCTAAGAAACGACGTATGACTGTTTATTACTGCGCTAAATGTAAGAAAAACTATTGCTTGGAACATTGATCTCCAAACTTTCCTGTGAAAAAAATAAGCTGACTTCAAATTAGTCTGTAGACATAAATGTGATGTTACCCTAAGTTTAATTTAGTGTTTTATAAAGTTTACATATTGGATAATATTATTGATGCCAAAAAAGTATGGATATAGTAGTATATTTTTATACCAGAATGATATAAGACTGTTATGGAGTGAGAAAAAATTTTCGCTGTTGTAAGATTTGTCATATTTTAAGAGAAATGTTGATTTTAAAAAAGGAATTCCAATTTAATTTTAGAAAAGGTAGAGGTTGGCAAGTAATTAATGTTATCTTTATAAAAATTTAATAAATAACTAATATAATAAATGGTTTTATTTTAAAAGTAGCCTCCCAGGCGATCATTAGTATTAAGCTGTGGTAAATTTATATTAGTATTCTAGGGTTAATCAAAGAGCGTTTTACTCCATGTAAAAGAAACTTTTCTGAGGTTTTAATTGTCAACAATCAACATTTTATTTTGTCTTCTAGTCTTTTTTCTACGTCAGGTCATCCGGTTTCTTTTGAGGTGTGTGAATATATATACACATATTAAATCATTTAAAATCAGTTTATTCAGTTTACTTAATGATAATAATTTAAACAGTATCTAATTCCATTGAGTTTGTAACAATCATGCACACATCAATTATTATTAATTCTTCAATCTCTTCTGTCCAAAACTCTTTGAGCTCTATAGGATTGACAATGCGTTGAAAATATATATTTATTATAGTCGTATAGCATAAGGGAAAAAATGTGTTATTTCATATACTAAATCCTTCTCTTTAGAAACGTGAGTTATTCTTACAAACCCTGGGGTTCAGGATTAATGAACTTTATATAGAGACTAGCTGCGCCTCGCGGTTTTACCCGCGGTAGATATTTTATCATCCCTTATGTCTTAATCCAAGATATAAGCTATCTTTGTGCCCAATTGCATGCAAATCCGTTTAGTCTAAATAAAATAACGCCGTTTGAGCGTCAAGGAGGAACAAACAAACGAACAAACACACACACAATCACAAACTTTCGCTTTTATAATATTAGTGTGATAGCATGATGTACAAAATTTCAGCCCCCTACTCCCTCTGAGGGGGCTACGACACTCATTTAAATCTAAAACTGTTTTTTTTCTCAAAATAACTATCTCACGAACGAACGAGTTGGTAACTGACGAAAATCAAATTTAACACTAATATTGTTGTAATTTAAATATTTGTTAATATTTAAATTACAACAATATAAATTAAAAAAGAAGAACACTCTAAAAAGAAAAAATAATTATAATTTCTTTAATGGTTTCCAAAGTGGCCAAAAGGAAAGATGATTGCGAGTCGAGGCACGCACATTAGCATTACATATATCTGAGCTTGTTTGCATACGCTTACTTCTTACATAATATAAAAATGTTCCCGTTTTTAGTTTTTACCCCGACTGCCCAAAAGGAGGGTAATTGTTTTGAAGTGTATGTTAGTAAGTTTGTACATATGTTTGTATGTGAGTATAAATACTGGGATATTGGTTAGGGGTGTACTAAGCCGAAATGGGGTTACTATACTGATCATAAGGAATAACTTTCACTATAGGGCCACATCTGGATTAAAAAAAAAATCAGCAGTTTCATACTTTTTGTCGATGACCTAACTAACTATTCGTTGATATACATAAACTAATTTTCTTTTCTCGTTTTAGCTAAATATCGGTGGTGAAGAACTCAATCGAATACGTTAAACTTATATAGTTACTTTTAATTTTTATTTGATAGTAAGCGAGTATTTTAGTTAACTTATCATTAAACAGATGTGAAATTTGTTTTATTTTACATCCCTAAAGTAATAAATACTTAATAATCTTAAATTTACAAACTCAGTCGTTACAAATTATTTGGCTAGTTAAATTACAATAGAATTAAAAAATATTACGCATCTTTATAACAAATTACCTAGATTAGTTGTAACTATGTCTTACTTAAATTATTATGGGTCATAGTAAATATTCACATTTATTTAATTTTAACTTTTTGGCATTGGTAAATTATGAAAATATTTTAATAATGCAATACCTACTAAATACAAAGATATGTACATCGTAAATTTAAGCATATCATAGTTTAACCGATATATTTGGTCTACATATGTATTATTTTATTTACTTTAAAATATCGACATATTAGCGGGTTCCTTATATTTATACATATAGTTATTTCGTGTAGACATACAAGACATACTTACACATTAGTGTTACATACGACATGACGTTCTTGTTATTATTTAAACAATTCCCACCATTTAAAAGTTGTGATGATGGGTTGTGAGCGCAGCGTTAAGCGGGAATGTGCAAGAGAGGAAGTGCGGCCGAGCCACTAGAGGAGCGGGCATCGGCACGTACTGCGAGGCAGCCGTCAGCACCGTAGCCGGTGCCTGCGCCGTGCGTCAAGTGTACTCCTCCTCGTCCTCGCTCGACTCTGACGACGAACCACAATCGGGTTCCGGCAGCGACTCCAACTCGAGCTTCAGGTAATCCACAGGTGGCTGCCGCGCCGGGATCAAATACCCGGCTGAATCCTGTGGAGTCGGTGACACTGGTGGCCGCGGTAGTCCCGTTTGCACGCTTTGAACCGGCTGACTTCCTGTAGCCACCTCCAGCTTCCTACATATTTCATCGAAATTTATCCTATCCCGAGGGTCTGACTGCCAGCATGCGCGCATCAACTCGCACGCGAATCTCGGACATTCTTCAGGCGGAACGAGCACTATACCCTGTAAGATTAACCTTGTAGCACCGTCGTTGTTGTGCCCGTAGAACGGTTGCTTCCCTCGGCTATAAATCTCCCAGAGGACAACACCATATGACCATACGTCAGATTCGTGTGTGAAGCGAGCATACACTATGCTCTCTGGTGACATCCATCGTACGGGCATTGGTCGTTCACCACCCATTTTGTAATAGTCACAAGTATAAACGTCTCTAGACATGCCGAAGTCAGCAATTTTTACAGCTAGGTTAGCTCCGACGAGACAGTTCCTAGCCGCCAGGTCGCGATGCACGAATCTCCGCGACGCCAGATACTGCATGCCCTTTGCGACTTGTAACGCTACATGTAAGAGCGCGGGCTCGTCCAGGGTTGGCCCGGGGCGACCACCACCGCGGGAGCCTCGCAGCACGCCAGCTAGATCTCCCCACTCCATGTATTCAAACACCATCCAAGGACTCGCATTGATGTCTTCTGAAAATAGATAAGAAGCCGTGAACTCGCAGTTCCCCTAAAACGAATAAATAAACAATAAAAAAAATGCCTTACCCTTACCTCTGTAAACCACTCCGACGAGCTTTAAAATATTATCGTGCCGGAACGCCGACATTATGGAAACTTCTCGCACAAAGTCTTCTTCCGCACTACGGCTTGCACTTTCTTTCAAAACTTTAATTGCTACTACTTGCTCTCCAGTGCTAGCTCGCAGCAAGCCTGAAACCAAAAATAAAATGCAGCGTTATTTCGTCAGCAGTCAGCACTCATTCAATAACTAGAAACTACTCCAATAGGCTTTAACCCGTACAGTATATAATTCTAGATTTATACCTTTATGAACTTTGCCAAAGCAACCCTCTCCGACCTCTTCAAGGAATGTGAGGGCGTGCCTGTCTAGCAGAGGTACTTGTGGTTCGATTGTGTCATCTGTGGGTGTTGGCGCTGGGTTAGACCCATATACTCCGTACTGTGGATTTGTGATATATCGCTCAGCAAGGAGCGGTTCTCCCGGTCGTACTCGCTATACATGAAAAAAACAAGTTAGAACTTTAAACCAGTGAAGTTATCTGGACTTCAGTTGAACACAAGATTTTTTTTTTGTTATTTTTCCTTAAATTGAAAAGCGATGCAGAAATTTAGATGAAATTTATACGGGACTATAGGAATCTCTGAAGTATGTACTTAGCTATGTTAAAAGGTACTACAAGAAGAAATAATCGACAATATCTATTGATCATTGGCGAAGTAACCCCCAAAAATAAAAATAAAAACACAGCTTAATTAAGACCCACTTCTTTTAAATCTATTATAAATAGATGCACTGTAAATAGTACATTTTATTGCTAGTATTAAGTCTGTAACTCACTTTATATCTAAGGAGCTGTAAGGTCATGTAACTGTTACCACATTTGGTCCCCGCAGTATATAAAATTTAAAGATTATCAAGGTAAATCCTTACCGGCTTAGTTTTACCACTGACTGTACAGATACGTCTTCTGAGGTACCAGACCACCGCAGGCACTATTATTATGAGCAGTGCCACGCACCCTGCTAAGGCTATAAGCAATAGACCCGTGCTGGATTCCAGGGATGCTCCAAGAATGTGTGCATCATTGCCTGATGTTGGATCGGCGGTGTAATTATTAGAAAACGATTTTGATATCTGTAATATAAAAAATAATAGATTATAATTGGCATGTGACTTAAATGCGTCGAACGTGGCAATGGAAGCAGCATTCTAGAAACTTTTCCTTCTACTACTTAGTGGTATATTATCAGGTTAATTCTATTTTATGAAAATAATCTTATAGTCCTTTTTTGTGTCTAAATAAATATACTTTAAATAGGTTAGAATAGAAGATATATACACCGTAGTATTTAGGTATTTGCTTATATATTTATATTTGTTTATATATTTGTTCGTAACTATACTCCACTGTTACTCCAGGGCTGATACCAGTTGCGCCAACTGGCCAGTCACTCTTAGTACACTCCTACACCTTATAATGAATAAACCATCCAAATTTCATGTCTCTAAGTTCTACGGATTAGGCGTTGATTCCTAAAAATATCAGTCAGTCAGGACTTACTCTTTTTTATATATAGAAGATGTATGTCCAAACCAAACCATACATTAATCTGTATGTCGTTTCAATACCTATACCATTTTACATGTAAAAATTCTATGTCTAAGGGATCTAGAGTAGATACAAAGTATTAGGGTTTTCGTAACTATGATATGAGAAAGTAAATTGGATCGAGCCCGGTTGTGTAGATAAAGTTTAATGAGTTTTTCATTTCAATAAAACATCATCGTTATATTTAGAAAACTAACGCGTGTTTGATTCATTTTGTTTAAGAAGACGGATTTTCACCCGTACCTGATTGTCGGAAAGGTCCAATTACTATAGTTTCGTTCACATTCGGTGAACTTCATCATGTATGAAATGTGTCGTTCGTGTCTGTATGTGTAAAGCTTATTTTCAATAATGCAAATATCTAATCAAGTATAGAATCAAGTATTCTAATCTATATATTGGGTAGTAAAATCATAGTTCACTTAAACTATATCTCTATTGATAATTTCATCAGATATTCGTGATCATAGCCATCTAAAATTGTACGTCACTAACGTTATCAGAGTTGACCTATCGTCAATATTTATCTATACCTTACGTAACATTTGGACACTATGGAAAAGCACATATTTTAGTTTTGATCATAATAAATATACATACCTACTACGCATTTTTATTAATGTGTGTCCTTGCGTATGCTCTAAGATAAGTGCATGTCTGCAAATCGCTAAAAAAGGGTGGAACCACGTATTTGCAATCTGGCTCTTAAGTCTTATTCTTTAATCTACAGTTTTCTTTGGCTTTCGACTTTTCCTAGGCTTACTTGTAGATAATAAACTTTTTAGCATTCAAGTACCAATTAAATTAGTATATTATTCAGCGGCTTTCCTATCTGTCCCAAGATCCGGCATGCACTAGGTAGGTTGCCTGTCGCCAGAGATATGGAAATAGAGAGTTCTAATGAAGACGTATTCGTTAGTGCTGCTTGTCTTTGTAGACTTGTGGGCGGGTACGGTGCAATGTCTAATATACTAGGTAGTTGCTTAGGCGGGTAAGTGCGTTTAAGCGAGACGATTGGTTCGATTGTCAACAAGGTCTTCTATTCAAGTTTGTACCAAATATGAATAAATATTTAAAAGGTAACTATAAAGAAGTATGTTCCGAAACCTTCAAAGTTTGTATCAAACTCTCTTATAATATAAGTAGGTATCTAATATCAATGAGACTATTTTAGGTATTTAAAAGATGTAGATCCTTACTGACTGACTTGTCGCAGTTTGTACGATATTTTTTACAGCATAAAGATTTTAGAAATTCAACCCCTAAGGAAAGGCAACTCCTTGCCACGCAAGAGTAGCTGAAAGGTTAAAATACAAGTTTACAGTTAAACACAAGTATGGCATAAAAACGTTTTAATTCAGGGTTAGATGGAAGGATACCTGTCCTGATGAGGGCGATGATGTCTGGTGTCTATCGGTGGAAGAGTTAGAAGAGCGGCTAGGCGGCGGAGGTCTCACACCGACGATCGCTTTCGCGTCCTGAGTGGACACTGCAAGCAGAAAATACATTTGTCAAGTGTGTTGTAAGTTATAGGGTTCCGTAGCGTTATATCCAAATTTATTTTCTTACAATTATTTCACTACATACATCTTCAAATTTTAGGTTTATTTTTCCTTCACAAATTTTATTTTAGTGTCTGATTTTGAACAAAGCAATTTTCCTTAATAGGTGTCCCAGCGCAGAAAGTTTTAATTTGCTATAATATACTTTGAAATTACCTAAATTACCATGCAATAACGCTGACACGTTGCGCGTTAATATTATATCCAGAACTTTAGTACCTATATGATACTGAGGTTGTTGTCACTACCAATTAGTTTTATTAGTCACGCTTGGCTGCAGGAGATTATAATTAAAAACATAGAGACGTAGGTATGCTAAATACATGATTAAGTACTTGTGGGATTTTGTACAGATCATTAATTTTGAGAGCTTTGTAACCTCGATAGGTATCTACGTAATTTAACAATTAATGTCAACTTTGAATTGGTAGATAATAAATAAGGCCTTTTTAACGAGTGGACACCCAATAAATAGGTATTAGTAAAAACAGAGGTGGGTAAATTATAATGAAATAATAAATATGTTACGATTCTGTAAAACTACAAGTTAGGATAAAGGTAAGCATCAAACCGAATCTCTGAAGACCAAAATGTACTCTATATAAAAACTTATTATATGGGGCGTGCGACTGAAGACTGGCTTTTGCCTAAGATCCTAAGAGAAGAAGTTAAAATTTTGAAGGAGAGAGATATGCTCTTAAAAAAGCTAAATTACTTTGTCCTTATAAAAATACAATAAGTCAATAGTTATCTATGATACTGTTTTCATGCTAAAACCCGTTAATGAGTACCTACTGTGTACTTTCTTACTCTATATCGATGCCACTAACTATATGTTCAAAATAGCGAGCTAAGCGTCTCTGCTTCGTGACTGGCAAAATGTTCTCTTATCTGTCAGTTTTTATGTATGTTTGTCTAAAAGAAATTTCGTACTCGAATACAGGTCTTAGTTTCCATCCAATTTTGACGAAACGTGGTGTATAGGTTCTAGGAATTTTTAAGTACTTAGAGTTTTACGATTAGGGTTATGTTTCCTCTAAAAAGGAAGAAGTTTGCTTGTAATTGCAAATTCCACGAGGAATATTCTGTAAAAGTAGATTTCATTACTAGTAAAACAATGTGTAAAATACTGTGGTACCAATCACACAAATCAAAGATGTTTGTTTCCAGAATAACTGTCATTCCTCTTAGAACATTTTTTGGAAGCTATTTTTATTAATTGGCCACCTCATTGCTAGTACTCTGCCAGTTTTGAAGTTCTTTGCATTTGCAAGATATAAAATACTAAATGTTTTTTTTAAGTCGAGACGTGTCAAGTATTTAGTCTTCGTGGTCAAGTAAAAGTCAAGTCAGTGAGTGGTAGGGACTTGGAAGCTTGATATGTTTTAAAAGTCGCAAATTATTATGGTCACTAGGTCAATAGTTCGCAGAAATACTAGTATAATATTAACTTACTAGTGATCCTCGGGCATGGATGGCCCCATAATGATGTGTTTCCAGTAGAAGTGCATATGCAAACATTGTGGGTGTCGTTGTGTGACTTGCACGCTTGTTCCACGCCGCATGACTGAGGTGTACAAGTGTCTTTGAAGTAGAGACCTGAAAAATAAATAAAGATAAAAGTGGGAGAGACAAATAAAACAAGCAACACTTAGGAATAGTCGAAGAATGCCGCTAGCACACTAGGGACGCTGCCTTCTATTTGTGGGTTGGAGCATTTGGATTATCTGTAGATCTCAAGTGGTCTATAGTGGTAACCGAAAGAAAGGTTATTGCTGATGATTGATGAGTAAAAAGCTTCAATGCTTGGACCATCGTCGTAAAGTTGCAAGTTTATCTGCTTTTTACCGGATTTTCCACGGGGAGTGTGCTCCACTACCATACTTCCAGAAGATCGGTAGGACGTCGTCCACTTACGGTAGATATACCACGAATGCGCACCAAACGTTCTTCTTCCTATTCAATAAGAACAGCAAAACACTGGAATAACCTATCATTCTCTGTATTTCCGGATAAATATAACCCGGGCGTGTCCAAGCGCAATAAGAACAGATTTTTACTAGGTAAACGTGCTTCTTCTTGGACTTCATCTTTACTTACCATCAAGTAAAATCGTGGTCAAACCTTGCTTAGTTAGTTATAAAATAAAATGGTAATACATCTGCTATATTTTTGATGCAGCTTGACATTTTTAGCAAGACTTTAACAAAAATTAACAACTAACTTTAAATCAGACATATATTTGTTCCGAGGAATGAGAGGAAGAATTGATAACTGCCTATTTCCTGACGTCGTTAATATTAATGTCAAAACTATAACCTATATCACTTTAATCTATATTAATAAAAGTAGAAAAGTTCTTAGACGTCAGAAACTAATTAAAATAGGTTCTCGGACAAATTATATAAAACCTCATTAAGAAGGTAGGCGTTTTATTAACGTAAAAACGAAAACTTTGAGTAACGATATTCGTGGTTTAGCTATATTTTTCAAGTCATCCTAAATAAATCTGTGATTAACTTTGCAAACAAGCTTATCTATGAAGTACGAGTAGATGAGATGTTTGGAGGTGAAGATAAAGAGTTGATTTAATAATAATCTTTTATATAACATAGACTTACTTGTTTGCTTTTTGGGCTCATGTCGCGCCTCTTCTCGAGGAACTCGCGCAAGTTTCTCGGCAGGCTCCCAACGCAGCTTCTGGAAGGGTATAATTTAAACGTACACCAAAAATATTTTTTGGTTCCTAAAATGGGTTCACGGTCACCAAATTATGACACTCCGAATACTTTCAGCAACAAGGTCCGCGGTAGGTTCAGGTTATTTTTTAATGACATTCTGAATACTTTCGGCATCAATTCACTCAAGTAAGTCTAACTATAACCAAAGTACCTAAGGGTAACTACTATGAGATTAAATATTTGTATTCGTGGTTTGCTGAAGTTCTTCTATGTAGCCTAACGAAAGAGTGTGACAGAAATTACTCGTAGGTACGAGTTAAATTTATATCGGCGCCTGCCGTAATGGAAGTCGGTATCACTTTTTACCCGACTGCGAAAGAAGAAGGGTTATGTTTTTCGAGTGTATGTATGTATATTTATTTGGCACGCCTTAGAACCTAAACTGCTAATCGTATTTTTATGTGAATCTTAGTCGTGAAAGAGAGATTGGGAACATCACAATTAAAAAAAAATGTTTGATACACAGGTTTAAGAAATTATCAGTCGGGTTCTTTTGAAGTCGCTTCTAACCACTTATTTGAAGAAGTATACAAAATTTCGGATACAAATTTCGGTGTTATTAGTAGGTATAACCAATATGTGATCATAATACTGATTAACCCTTTGAAATAGAATTAGCAAAAGTAATAAGGGACAATTCCGTGATTTTACTAGCATACATGTTGTTCATTGGTTTTGTCAATTAGTTACACAAGAATGATATGCGAGGACAAAAGCGACAAGCACTGCTGTTTAACGACCCGTTACCCATGTCAAACAGGCTATAAGCAGGTGATTATCGTAAATTAGAATACGCGTCCACGTTAATTGTCTAACACACGGAATGCATAAAGTTAGCGATTACCATCGAGATGTGTGCGTAGTCTTTACCAATTGTAATAGAGGCACGATTGCGTAATCTGTGCTGATCTACCTACGCCTGTATTCACTTACCTACAAGTACAGCCGCGAAATCGTGTCCATATTTAGAACTATACTGACAAGCAGTTAGCACTCTTTGAATAGTCTCTATAAATTAGACACGGTCAAAATAAAAATATATTTGAGCGTGTTTTGTTATCTGTGGAACGATTGAGAACGTTGAGAAGCTCAGCATAGAGTTATTTTGGCTACGTTATCGTCCAGAGAAGCACTTTGCCGTGGCCCGGCAGCGATAAATTAATATTGTATTCGTATCTTGCGTATACCTATGTATACTACGCACGTTATCAATGTTATGACTTCTGTTGTTTTGATTGTATGCTAACCTTAATTTTGACTTTATACGCAATACCTACTTGCAGTAATTGATTTAAATTAATTAAATTATATTGATTAATTAATATGAGTTTCTCTGGGAGCATGACCTTTAATTATATTAGGCAGATGCATTTGGTAATAAACATAGTCAACATTAGCTGTTTTTGTGTAGGGGTACCAAACAAAGTACCTACCTATAATATATATAATCTGAAATAACAGCTTTCGGCATAATCGAAGGGCGCAATTTCTCTAAAGTCTAATCATTATTTGAAACGACCGACGCAGTAAAAAAATAAAGGACGATCACATTTAATTTTATTTATTGTTATAACCGGAATATATATCAGTAATTAATTACGCATGTTGGTATTTTTTTATTGTGTCACTGAAATTTCTTTACCTACCCAAGTATTTTATAAATTCTGCTTGTTCTCAGTAAACAAAACGGTATTTTACTCATATTTACTCCAGCCTATGTCCTTAATGTCATCACTTTCGTGCGGTGATGATTTCAAGGACGCTGAATTGGAATAAACATGCAAGCATTTGACACTTTTACTAGAGTCTTCCATTCCCATACAGGTAGTGACCCGATGGAGATTTCGGTACATAATACACGTGCCTCCTTTGTGTGCATACCTGATCTCATTTCGAAATACATCGGATGAAATTCTGTTTACTAAGAATGATTATGTAGTTTCTGATTGAAATGAGTTTATCGCTATCCTCTCATATGATGTGGCACGTGTATCATCCATGCAAATCAAAGCTTTAGAAACTCGAAGCCTACAAGGCTTTAGTTCCATTACTAATTATGAGCACTGAGTACATAATTAGATTAACTGTCTACCTAATAGTATACCAAAACAAAATATCATAATTTACTGCGTGAAAAAAAAACGTTTCTACTATGTATATTATATGTATGGGATCTAGAGACTTCCTTGATTTTGTCTGCTATAGCTTTATTTAACAGCCAATTTCGATTATATGTGGCAGCAGCATCTAATGTTCTTATAATTATAGTTTTACATAAGAGCGAATATGATCAAAACCCGTCAAGAGGTTGTCTAGGAAAGCTAAGATATTTGTAGAACGTATCTGACGATAGAGCTTATTAAGTAAGTGTTTGATTGTTAATATGTGCCAGGCCCGTTGTATGTCGATCCTATTCATCCACTGTTACTTGCACTTCGGTCACCCGCCGCAATACGAGTAGGTACGGAGCACAACAACTACATATTACCAACATCAACAGTTTACTTACATATAAATAAAATAAAATAAACTAATATGCTGAATACGTAGGCGCATGTAGTCATTGTAGAATTACTTTATTATTCGTGTGTCCAACTATGTACGTAATTGTGTTCAGTGAAAAATATAAAATGCAGTAATGCTTCTAGAATCATTATCGCAGTGTGTTAAATTGCTTCAAGAAAATCTTCTTCTGATTACTAAGAAATGCGATGAAAATTTTAAGGCGCTTTATTTTTATTCTATGCGGACTTTCACGGAAACTTAGTTCTCTATTTATTATTTGTATCAATTAGCTACGGCCACTTATGTTAACAATTTGCATTTACAAGTCTGTTTACACAAAGGTTTCACAATTTTAATGCTTGCCATGTATTCAGAAAAGCATCGCTTGACTCCGAGTGGTGGAGCCTCAGAAAACTCGGTTGGAATAACAGAGATGAAGTTTCCTCTTTCACAAGATCTAACAATAATAATGGCACTGTTATTCGGATATATTTGTACCACTTATTGGTCTGTATATTGCATTTGAGTTATGATAATAAGAATTTACGATCGGATATGAGTTTTATAAAGGGCCTGTAATGAATACTTACACTCGGACCGCGGCCGTATTGCACAATCAATGAACCGTTTCATCTTATGGATATCATGGAAATTCAGAGTCGAAAATTGATCTGTAGGTACTCGTACATAAGTGCTTATGTACTAACAGATACACTATTGGTCTTCCTACTAATTTTATAAACGCGAAAGTTTGTAATAATGTATGGATGTGAGGATTATGTTTGTTACTCTTGTACGCAAAAACTGCGAAACCGATTTGTATAAAATTTGGTACGAAGATAGCTTAGACCCTGGATTAATCCATAGGCTACATTTTATCCTGTATTAACACGGGTAGCACCGCAGGGAGTCGCTAGTTATCCATATTTTTAACCAACTCCTATCTGGCAAGAATAATTTGAATAGGTAGATTTGTATTTTTTGCCGAGCGAATTTTCGGGTGTGGCAAATTATTTTTTCATGTCATTTTGTATGATGTGTGTTTGTATGTCGGTGAAATTTCATACTCGCATTCAGGTCGTAGTTTCCAACTATGTGTATGGGTTATATGAAGTTTTTAGCTGTCGAGGATTTTTGCTACGGCACTATTTACTGGCCGATTTCAAAAATATTTGGAAAAGACATGTGGAGTGCATCATTATTAAATGGCAAAAATATCTAGGTCGATAGTTAGCGGAACTACTACTTTAATTTTTTTTATCCAGAAAGAAAAGGTTAAAAAATGGCTATATAATTAAGCACCCTGTGGCCATCATTTTTTGGTAGCATAATGAAAGTAGTTACCATAGTAACATTTTTATAACATTATCTTGCGGATTGATGGTCTAATTTGGTAAAGAATTCTTCTAATTCCTCCAGAAAGTTTTCCGTGTGCGTGAGAATATTCAGCCAGCCATCGCTTATTTTTGACTTCAGATTGTTTTGACAAAGACAGGATTAATCTTCACATATCTTTTAATAAATTGAAGCTAATAACAGTGAATAGATATATCGATGTGATGGACCTATGAGATTTAATGAGATGTTAGCGAGCTATCATACGAGTATCCATCAGATTAGTATTAAGTCCCTAATGAAAATTAATAGCCCTTTTTTATTTCAAGAGACTGACTACATTGTTTAAGATATTTTCTGTAACATATTTACATATCAAATATTTTTTTATTGATCCAAATATAACTTAGGTCAATCAGTGCTTTTATAAAAATATACTGATAATAAATAACTTGTTCCGATTAGAAATGTAATATCCATCTATTCTCAGATATAACATTTGGAATAGACTTTGTTTAGATCTAACATATAAATGCTAACAGATAAATACATTAATAATAACATATACTTACAGATACATTACTTATGTATAAGTATATATTACTGACTGATATTTGCTAGGAATCAACGCAGAGCCTAAACCGCTGAACTTAGAGGCATGAAATATCATATAAATGTCATAGGGTGTAGGGGTATACTATGTTAGTGAAATTTAACCCTTAAATAATTGTTCAGTCCAAAGTCACAGTTTAAAGTTTGAAAGTTCTTTATATTCCATTTTACATGGCAAGCAACGACGCGGGTGAGAGCTACTAGTTCAGTATATGCGTGCTTAGTTTTGCGATGATAAAGGTTGCCTTTGATTTTGATTGTGATACCTATTTTTTTACTATTACTATTTACTATTACTAAAATGAATATTTATTTTTTCACTGCGCATCTTTTTAATGAATAAATTTTAATTCGCTTTGATATACATTTGAATAACTGTAAATGAATCCAATCGAATCTGCCTAATCTTATACAATTCCTAATAAGTCTCTTAGGCTGTGTATGCATATCTAGTTCTAAGTACGCAAATCATGGGTAAAAATGATGTGTTAGAAAAATAGTAAATAGATATACATCTTTAAACAAATATTTATAGGTATCTGACTAACTATAAGTACACCAATAGCTAAAAATAACGTTTGTCAACACATAGAACTGCGAGCAGTTAACCTTACAAACACAAGCATCTGCAACCTTCTCTTCAATTGTTTTAATTCTTATTTTAAGCTGAGTGCTGCATGTATCTAGTAACAATAATTCAAATGGATCGATATATGGCGCCGTTGCAAAAATATATCTCCTTTGACGCGGTAAAGAGACTCGCCTGTAATGTTTAGTAACGAATACCTCTCGTAATCAAGTAAGCGCGAAGAAACAGCGCGGCTGTTATAACTAGAACTTCGTTACCAACTAAAAATAATAATAAATAATAATAATATATTTCCTCTCTCTGTAGTCCCTACCACCGGTAGCTTGGGTCTTACACCGCTGCTGGCGGCACTCCAGGTTTAAATTTTTTATAATATTTATTGTTTTAAATTTATATTGTAGAAAAATAATACTTAAGATATTAAATGAATACGGAATAATATGGTAAAGTAGGCAGGTTAGTAGGTATTCGTGAAATCTGATATTTTTATACGTACATACATAGAAATACTTAAATTAGTTATTCAAAGCTACACGCTTGGTTTGTTAAAAAAAGATGTATCTTTTATTTATTTTACAATATAAAAACACGAACTAAACTTTCTGATGGCAAACCAAAATGACATAAATATAAGAGATATTTCGAAATGCCAAACAATAATGTGGTTTTATGGCGCTGCTTGTAGCATGATATTTTATACAAGAGCAAGTTTTCCGTGTGACCACAAATGCCACGACAATATCAATTACATTACACTCAGAACATACGAGACCATGGGCCCTCGCGCTGCACTCTACTATCGGTTCACGATCTCGATTTATTCGATTCTTACAACTTTATCATTGAGTAGAACCGGGTTAATGTATTGACTGATTTGAGCTTCTAGACAAATCAAAAGGAATGAACAATTCGTACGTCTCCTTGATTCGTATTTCCCGCTCTGCTTATTATTGCTTTACCTTCGGAACCGGATAAAGATGTAATTTTTGCAAGAAGATAAATCACATTTGTGATAACCTCTTACTAAAATCTTTAGCCGGCTTTAAAAAGAGGAGGTTCTCAAATTGTCGGAAACTTTTATTTGAATTGATCTCCGATTTTTCAGAGACGCGTAGACCGATTTAAAATAAATAAATTATTATTTGAAAGTGATAACATGATAAACTTAGTCCAATAGTGCAGTTCATAAATCAAAATTACTCAAAAAGTTTTTTACTTTTCGAAAGTACCTGATAATGGTTGCATAACGATCTATCAATTAGGAACAGTCAGACTCAGATTAATATCTCAGTATATTTAAATACTCGTTTAAAGTTAGGTAGGTAGAGTAGATATTTGTAAAGTAACCAATAATTAATCTCTATGGCAGTTTGACATAATGTTACAAAATATATTTTACAAAATCAGCAATAAATTTGCATCGTTATACCAGAGTAGTCTCTGCGTTGTATTGTAGCACCCACGTGACATTTTCGCTAACAAATTACTACATAAATAACCGTCGACATGTTGTACCCTCGGGCATGACACTCTCGTTTCTTAACCTGCTTCGTTGTTAGCAAAACAATAACACATAATAATATCGATGCTATTGTTAAGTTCTTGCATCACACCACAGATATCATAGTGTCACGCCTACGCCTGCGCCGGTACGATAGTTCCACGAAGAACAAGCGATTTAAATTGAGACAAGTCATCGTCAAGCACATCAACAATTTGTTATGTAGACATGTTACACACCTACTTTATAAATCAATTTCTAGTTAGCTACTTGCGGTAATTCTTTGTGACTGTTCCGCTGTTCCAGTCTTCCTTCATGAGCTGTGTTTATTTACTCAGTGTAATTAATATCATAACAGAAGTTCAATAAGACCGGCTGCGCGGCGCCTCTTGGAATGAATAAGCCTGTTCCGGATTTCCTGGCCTTACCGCGTTTCCTTTCTCCTGATTCCTATCAACGTCTATCAAAGTAAGGGTTCAATTTCTTATAAAATAAATAGGTTACTGTTTTTGGAACAAAAGCGTAGTACGATAGGGTAGTAGAGGGACGGGAGCGGCCCGGGAGGGGGGAAGGAGAACCGTATGGGTGCACCTGGTACGGGCGCGGGCCGATCATTAAAAATGTTTATTTAAAAATCCGACCGCTTAACGCCCGAAGAGCTCTCAGCGAGAGTGAACCATTTGTGATAGTGAGACTCATTGTTATTATTGCGTTAGAGATGGTATTAAATAAGGACTTGTTATAAGTAGATTAAAATAAGGTGTAGCACAATTACCAGTTATTAATTATCATACCGAGAGTGTAATCCTACTCTCACCCTAACTAATCCCTTGGGACTAGGTACATCAGACTTGGAAACCCTTCGTAATAATCGTGAAAACAGCTCTACTACAAGAATTATTGTTATCATAATGTAAGTAATATGTAATGTATTAATCATGAATAATTAAGGACACTTAGTTAATTGCGGGTATCTATAACGATGCGAATTGACGATATCGTAGAAAATATATAGAAGAGTCTATTTTACAATGAGCTCTGCTTAACTCCCCTATCTATAATGTTTTCTGTCTATTTACCTAATGAGCACTCGGCCGCGGCCGGCTCGCGAGTCGGCGGGTGCTTTTAAACATAACAAGAGCTTTTCCGTGAAACATCAACAACGTATCAATGAACGTAGTACAATAAACAAAGCATTAGTTTTATCATACAGAAATCGGCCTACAACGATAAATATAGATAAATGTTTGTGTTTTTTTTTATTTTGCTTTTTCCAACATTTACACACCAAGCTATTGGACCGACATTTAAAGTATCAAATAGAAAGTAAGTTATTATAATATTTTCAACATAAAATAAATAAAAGCTAAACTGTAAGCGTCTTTGAGAAATAAAAAAAGCAATAAAAAGACGAATAGATAACCTCCTCCTCCAATTTTGAAGACGGTTAGAAATACCCGAGAGTGTCAAATCATAAAAGTTCGTTAGCGCGTGTCTTCTCATTGCGGCAACTTGAGATAATCTCGTATGTTTATTCAACAGTTAAGGCGCCTAAAACGCACTAAAGTGAGACATAAAAAGTTTAAAAAGCTCTCAGTAGATCAAACAACACGGGTAGTGTCGGTGGACAGACGGCGCGGTGTCACGTTACCGACGGCGGGTCACATTTGTCCCAAATAATAAACTCCAGATTGGTGTCAAAATGAAGCACTTTTATTATGCCATCAACCCGTAAAACCGTAATTCCGAACACAAGTGTTTGTTTTTAATAAATCTTCCGCGAAGGTCGAGCTGCCTTGTGATCTGCCGATTAGGCACCTCGATACTTTTAATACGAGCAAGGCGGTTGTATTATTTGTATTACACTAACACGTAACACTAAAGAGTTATAAATACAATTACCTAAGTATGGTCTGCCAATCGTTACTTCGGTGTAATGTTTGATTAAAATTATGTCGAACAGTTTTTCAGTCAAGTTTCGAAATGTTATTATTATTATTAGAGCGGAGTAACATATATTACTAAATATTTGTTTTATTTATATCGCTCATGTTAATGTATTTCTTGAAAAGAGTGAAATGGGACATTGTTTCGTTGTACTCGTATTGAATGGCTACAGACTTTCACGACTTGTATTGGAGAAAGTGTCAAACCGTAAATGCATTCAGAGGAATGAAACCTTAAATGTATACCGTACAATAAAGATGTTCCACGCATGGAATTAAATGTACTCTGAAATAAAATAAATAGCGCCTAAGCAAGGTTGCTAATAAAATGTGTAATACTACTGTACTAAAATTAACTATGCACTCAATAGACCTATAAAGACCTTAATTTAAAAAAGAATACATTTTTTTACCCAATTCTAGAGAATATAATATGAAAATGGATCCACAGGCATAAAGTTTCTTAATAAAATCTCTGCTTCGAGTCTGCTGAAATTTTCTCATGTATGACGGTATGCTATATTCAGATTGCCTGGATGTTGGTACCTACAGGTATTGTTCATCTTGAAGAAAGTTGGTATATGATGGTGTTGGATTTTTGATCGGGGTAGGCAAAAAGGAGAAAATTTGGTATTGTATTACTGACCAGTAACATGCGACACTTAACTTATAATAAGAATAACTGAATATTCATGTACAACCTCTTGACCGATTCAAGAGGTTATCGTGCTATAAAGCCGCAAAAAGTTTGTCCCCGCATACATTCGTTCGTAGAACACTCTAGTTCATAGCTGTGGGAAATATCTACTAAACCTCTCAATCGCCACTATGACTGAGCGAGTTTGGTAGCGTCATCAGTGACGTGAATACGGGTGTCGTCTGACCTTCGCAGGAGGGCACGAGTGCCGAGTTTCTAATGCGGAAACGTTCATTTGGGCCGCGTGAACTGTTGGCCACCGCACTCGTAGTTCCGAACGCCCCACTTTAATCTAGGGTTGATGGGTTAAAACTGTTTCTAAACCATACTTTTTGCTTACTTCCTGCTATTATGTTGGATTATTCAATAATTAACTACTGACGACAAAGTAACCTAATCAGAGAAATTTTTCATGCATTCTGATGGCCAATATTGATTGAACTGTAAGTAAGTAAGTGCGTACTTACTTACTTGTATTTACTTACATGTTTGCTATTTATATTATTTTAGTCAGGCAGGTTAGGCAGGAATTTTACGCAGAATGTACGAGTAGATACTCGAGAACTAATCCAAGTATAAATATTTGAGTAGGACCTTTAGCGCATTCAATACAAGACGAAATTAGAGAAGAAAAATAAACACACAATTGGAAAACTTAACACTCAAAGAGGAAAACTTAGAAGAAAAACCAAGAAGCTTCATTGTTAATGTTTGGGTAAAGTTTTCTGTTCATGTGTTCTGTAAAGTTTTCTGTGAATTGAAATTTGTTAACTAGCTTTCTAGCATTCACAGTAGTTCTATTATTAAAAGTTTACATGGATAAATGCTAATTAATTCGACTTGAATTCATTAAAAAGAAGTAAAAGAAGAAGAAGAAGAAGTAAAAGAAGTACATAAGTAAAATTAATTAATTCAATAATAAATTATACCTGAGTGCTATAGAGCCATATATTTTTTGATAAGGATTTGACTGATTCACATTCGTTTTATAGGTAGCTAAGTTGACAGCTGCTGTCCCGCTTCACATATGCGCATTCGCATCAATACGGTCACGGGCACGGGGGTCCCCTATGAAGGAGAGTGTAGGCCATAGTCCACCAACCTGGCCAAATTGCGGATTGAGGACTTCACACATGTACATAGTATACTTATAAATTTTATATATTATAATAATCATACATCATATCGATTCGATGATGATTTCATGACCAGATCACTATATTTTAACGAGAGAAACCGCGGGATGCAAGTAGTTATAACCCTATCTGCAGATGAAGAGAAATTCAATGACACATCGCCCATTAAAATCTTAAGGCGGACGGGGATCACAAAAGTACTTAACCGATTTTGATAATTTTCATAGAGCATCATTAAGATACACTTGTTCTTTTAAAAAAAACCAGCTCAGTCCAAGAATTTCTGCAAAATCTGGGAACAAACACAAAAAAAAATATCAGAATTAATTGAGAACGTCCTCATTTTTTGTAGTCGGTTTAAAGACCTATACATGTTTACAGTTTCTTTTCTATGTCATTCGCCTAGATGTACATATGATCCAACCCTAGTTCCGACAGCGACCTGGCACACATACTGAACAATCATGATCCTTTAATTAGACGTAGCGAGAGGTACGTCTAATGCGTCGTTTGCGCAATGCTTTGTTGGATTTCGATGCACTTGCATTTGCATACATGTTTCTAAATTAAGGGAAAGTCCGATATAAACACTTGGATGCTAAATAACTATCTATCTACATTATATATAGGATGTAGGTTAAGCGAATGTTACGTATATACAGCGCGCAGTGAAATCTTGCAGTTTTTGTAGAGTTTACAAAGTATATACGAAAACAGTTTAAATTCATTATATTTGAAATCTATTAGTAGTAAAGAAATATAAATATGCACTTCATGTGCAGTGAATCCTAACTAATATTATAAATGCGAAAGTAACTCCTTCTGTCTGTCTGTGTCGCTTTCACGCCAAAACCACTGAACCGATCTGGATGAAATTTGGTACACAGGTAGATTGGACCCCGGGAAAGGACATAGGATACTTTTTAAGCGACTTCAAAAAAAGTAGTTCTCCATTGGATTATCTCGATAGTAAAATGGGGAACTACGCGGGTGAAACCGCGGAGCACAGCTAGTAATTTATATTCCTAAAAAAATACCGGATTTTCTTTATATACTTCTAGATATAACACTACTCCCTACAAAGTTAATGTAGGGACATATTAAATGAATAAATACAGCATAAGATTAAAAATTATCCACAGTTCTTTGACTCATAAAACCATTTCTAAATTAATCTTATAGGTATAATTTGTTTATAAAACAATATATCGGTGGCTTAAATAAGCAATAATTTCTTTTAGATTGTTACCGTAAAGTAAAGAATAAGCTAGTAACTAGTAAGGGCGTGAACCAGTAGCCGAGCTCTTATAATAATGCCGCGGTATCCCCGGCCTGTAGTATGAAACAACTGAAACCGAGAGCTCTGGGCTCAATGGTGGAAAGAGTGTGGGGCTCTCATCCACGTGCGTGGCTTACGCTGAATTACATCAAGGATTGAGCTGTCGTTGGAAGTACTATTGTAATTACCAGAATATCATCGCTGTGATCCTCGGAGATTCCGGGGTGCCCTCCGTCAAGCACCGAGTCAACGCACCGGAGTAGTAGGTCCAACTGGGTATGGACCCTATTGGAGTTGCCTTATTGATGTTGAATTTCTAAAAATATTTTCTTAAGACACACCTACCCTATAATGATAATACGAGTACACTCCAAATTTAATGCTTCTTAAAGGTTAAGCGGTGTAAACTTTATGTTGATTCCTAGGAAATATCAGTCTGTCAGTCAGTCAGGACTTACTTTTTATATATTTTTATGCTATAATTTTTTAACAAGATCGTTGAGATTTGCAAAAGATTTTAAATGTAGATGGAATAACAATGTTCTTCATGCCAATTTCTCTTTTTTATACATTTTTCTACCTCAGCAAACAGTTTTTCATTTTATTTATCAATCTAAGGCTTGTTTCATTTGATTGATTTCTTCAATATTTTACGTGCACTGATTTAATCAAAAGAAAAGCTCTACTAAATGGAAACATGTATCTTCTAAGTAACTCGAATTCTATTAATTGTTATGTAGGTATATTGAAACTCTATTCACATGAGATTTTGCTAAACGATCCTATAATACAGTAGAAAAAGTTTTGGATTACAGAAGAATCATATTGGACTTAAGGTAAGAAGTAATATAAAAAAACAGATGCTAAAAGAAAAATAAATAGAAATATTTATAATAGACCGAGCGATCGAAGCGATAGGAGCGTCTGTCAGTTAGTAGGTATTTATGTATCGTGAGTAATCTCACGAGTGTACTGTACGAACCTTTATTTTCAAAACAGAGTGTTATATTTTGCGTTTTCTGTTTTCATGTCAACTACCTATTTGTTGTTACTACGCTTGTTGCTGTGTTAGGTTACGATCTTGTAATAAAGTTATTTGTTATTTAGTTATTAATTTATATCACGATATTTATAAGTTCATAAGTAAGTTATTTTATATATTTTATTGATTGCGTTTAACCACAACTCGTCAGATACAAAGCGACAATGCGGCCTACGTTGTAGCACTAATGCTTAATAGTAGAAACTGATTTACTGGAGAAGATCCAAGTTATACTTCTTTTTTTATCGGTCAGTTAGTTCCAGAACCTGGCAGTTGGCACAAAATAGGCTTAATAATTAGAAGGTATTACCATAGAGGAATACTTACGGCACAAAATTGTGAGATCGTAAGGTTTTTCACTGGATACAAAAATCCGGATCGCCCTTGAGAGCACGTCGGTGTGTTTATTCTACTGTCGTCTAGCACTTACGCCAACGTCGATATTTGCTATTTTTGAACGATACAACATCGAGATAAAATCCACACTCTAATCTTAAATGATTGACCATTTTAAACATTTGCTTACAAACTTTTGTAAAGTAGCGATTTAATGTAATGAAAGCTAGCATTGTGCCTGCCTAATGGAATAGGAAGAAATATTGGCACCCATAGTTTTATATAGATCTATAGTCTCCAAATCTATCATGCAATTTTTCTACAAAGCCATGCAATACAAAACCTATGTCTTTATTACTCCCAAAAAATAATGCAAAATAAAAATAAAAAACAGATCAGAGAAAACATAGGTTGTACCTTGGCGGCTTTATCTCGTAAAACGATTTCTTCAAGACATCCTTTAGATGAATCAGCCTTTTTCACAAATAGTCTCGAAATCTACTTGTATTACCTATTGCCGTACGTAACCATACACTATTTGTAACTTTACATCGTATGAATAATTTAATATGAATATCAAGTGACTATGATAATACGTAACAGGTGATACTAAATAGAAAAGTGATAATGAACTCAACTAAAAATAATACAGGCTATATGAGAAAAGTTTGTTTACGTCTTACCGCTATCACTCGAGGTGACTAGTTCACAGTTGCAAAAGGTTCGCTTCCTCTACAGCCTTGCTTTACTAATAAAGGAGTGCTATAAATCAGTCACTTACTTCGATTTTAATGGTTGCTTAAAATGGAAAGTATAAAATTTATCAGTTGCGATACCTGACATCCTGACGTCGAGGTTGTTTTTTTGCTCTCTGCATATTAAGTGTCGCCAGCCGCCTCTATTGATTTAAACCTAAAGGAAAAGTTTGCGGCGATAACAGATTTCCCGAATCAAGGTTAAATAAGCTATCCTTGAACAAGAGTAGGTACAGTTTTAGCTAAAAATAAGTAATAAAAATTTGAGTGAGCTTTGTTGATACTGTTTACTCAGTTGCCTGGCGAGCGAAGCGTCTCTTCTTCAAATCTGATAATATTTATATTCATCTGTCAATATGTATGTACGTTTGTGTGGATGTTGGTAGGTACTCGCATACCGGACGCGTTTTACAGCTGATCTTGAAGGAACTTTGTATACTGGTTATATGAATAATTTAGTTATCGGTAATAGAAAATTAACATGATAGACTTGAAGAGAATTTAGATTGGAGGATACTTATGTCACCGAAAAAGAGGGAAGTATGCTACGACGCTAATTAATAATTATTTAATTTTACTATATACCATACATAAATATTTTTTAACTTTTTGAATTAAAATTATTTTTAAATATTAAACTAAAAAATCTTATTCATATACCTACCTAGTTTAAAAAGTATGGCATATCATGCATAGGTACATTACATAGTTTTATATTTATTTGTTTTTTATTTATTTGGTAGAGATATGAAAATACGAGTAGAGTAGATGTTGAGTAGACTCTTAACACGAGTAGTCAAACTTATGACTTCGCGTTAAGAGTCACCTAACTCTTAACGCGAAGTCATAAGTTTGAATCCTACCTGCCTTTTTAGATATTTCTTATGTATAAATTATAGCTTTACGGTTCTACAGTACAAATTATTAAGATGCACGAGTAGGTAAACTGTACTTTTAGTAAAGCTCTTACTTTTCTTAAATTATTCTACCTGACAAAGTTAAAGGAAAGATTTTTTTTTGCAGAAATATTTCTATAAACAACGAATCCCGTCAAAAACATGTTCATGTACATGTACAAAAATGCACAAGTCTGGCAGCGCACTTTTTCTACCGTAAAAAGCTGTGTGAAAATTTGACCTGTTACAGTTTTATTATAAGACGACTTTCATCCCCTCTCCCACGGGAAACCAGCTGACGGTTTTTCGAAAAGCATCTTTACAAGTAGTCCTTTCTAACAAAAAAAATATCGTCCAAATGTTAACCGATTACTGTGTTATAGTTAAATACTATTTTCATGCCCTCTACCACGGTAACCCCCACGGTATTCTTTTCTAACAAACAAAGAATCATCCGAATCAAAGCACGCGTTACCGAGTTATACTTAAATACGACTGTCATCCCAAGGGAACCCTCGCTGATTTTCGGAATAAAAAGTTGATAAAAAAAGATAAGCATACCAAGTTTCATTAGAATCGATCCAGCAATTTCGGAGTTATGGTAAGTCCAGATACAGACAGACAAAAATGAAGAAAAATATAGAGCGTTAATAACATTTAAAAGTAAACTATAAAAGAACTTTTAAAATATTTTCAATGTACGGCATTTGACCTATTACAGTTTTATTTTATTACCAAGTTACTTATTCAGATTGTATATCTGAATATAACTTAGATCAGTTTAAAAAAAAATTTCTTTCTATATAGGCTAAACAATAACTGTGTTTAAAATTTGGAACTTGTAGGTATGCTAGAAGTACCTTAGAATTCTGATGATCGGTGAGTCAGTGAGTCAGTGAATCAGTGACAACCCTAAGGGACTTTGAATTACTATAATTCTTAAAGTAGGTACTTTGTAAATACATCTATAGATGTATGCCTTAATTAGTCACCAAAAAAGGTTTCTAATTTCTCCCACATCTAAGCTTCAGGGGGTTCAAAAATGGCCCGAACCGCTTCGAGAAAAGGGTGGTACAGCCGTGCCTTTTGCTCAACTTGGCGGGGGCACAGCCGTGTCCCCAGATAAAGCGCTACGGAGATATTTTTCTTACGCGAGTAAGTATAGAGTACCTATACAAGAGAGTATACTAACTAATAATAATAATAATAGTACTTTATTTCAGATACGAGATCCATAGCATTTGATATACACATAAAAAAAATAACAAAATACAACAGATTAAAAATTGTGTCAAAAATACAGAGTGTAACTAAACATACGAGTGATGCAGATGTGAATTGGCGTTGTATTTCCAGATTCCCAAAAATATTAAGTTTTAAAAGTTGTTATTGGCCCAGTAAGGCGTCTCCGCTTTGAGTCTGGCGTTTTTTTTCGTCTATCAAAAAGTATGTTGGTGTTAGTACGAGTATGTCTCCTGGAAACTTGTCATACTCGCGTACAAGTTTTACCTACTTAGTTTCTCACCAATCTTGGACTTGAGAGTTGGATTTATTAGCCATCGAGGATTTTCGATGCGGTAGTGTTTCTCCCAAAAAGAAGTTAAGTTTGATACGGCGTCATTTACTGGCAACTTTCAGTTGTATTTGATAAATATATATATATATATATGTGGAACATAACATTAACTAAAATTTCGGACACTAAAAATACTGTAATCTGGCTGTCGTTTTTTTTATCACAAAACCTATCGTGGTCCGTGGTCGCCACTTCGAGACAGTTTTGTAAAAAAATAGTTGGAAACTACAAGTGTGAATTTTGAGGAGCCACATTATACAAATATACTATCTGACAGATATAAGAAAACTTTGTCAGATCAGAAGCAGAGACGAGAATAGCAATAAATACGTGCAATAGTGATACAAATAGTTGATTTTATAGCGATTATAAATCACAGGTGTGGATTACTTTAGATGACATCAATCCAGTTATATTTAAATTGTTGCTATATACAGTGAAATTGTTGCAATGAAATATAAAATTCTAGGTATTTGGGACACCGCCGCATAACAGGTTCATCTCTCGGATTCGAGTAGCGAGGAGATTCGAACTTTGCACCAAGATTTTTTTCTAGGCTACAAGGCTCACTAAACACTTTATTGGTTACCGTGGGACACCACCGCGATATAGTTTATATTTCGTAACACAGTTTGCATGGGGTCATTTTAGAAAGCATTTAATGTTAACAGTTTTCACAACTACTACTTTAAATAGGTTCTAGTTTAGCTAAATAATATATTCGTTAGTTTAAATGTTTACTTGATTCATTTACTAAAATACATAGTTATCTTGTAACAACTTGTCAGAAAAAAAGGAATGTATTTATTTGGAAGAAAATGATTGCTTGTAGTTCTGTGAACTATTGACCTCGCGACGACTATAGTTATAATTCGTAGATCCCAAAAAAATACTCACACAAATACTGTCTACATTATTACCATTGGTTATACTGGTAGATATTTGATCATCCCATCGGAACACTTCTATTATCCAGAATAATAAATAGCCTTTGTGTAAATACAAGGTATAAGCTATGTGCGTGTCAAATTTCATTCAAATCCCTTAAGCTGTTTAAGCGTAAAGGAGGAACAAACAAACACACACATACACAAATATTAAAGTGTAATTAACATAACTTCCTCAGAAATTGCCATGTTTACGATAAACATCTTCGATTCGTGTTTTTTGATTTTTCTACTTCGACTGGGAGAAAACCCCCTCCAATCGAAAATCCCTAACCTCTAAAAATTCTGTAAGTTTGTAGAGCCTTGAAAATGTCTTATCAAGACTGGACCGTAACGATTTACGCTTGTATGATATTTCGAACATCCATACAGATTCAAACTAAACGAAAGAACATTTTGCCAGCTCAACGCAGAGACCTTTCGCTCGGTCTGTCAAATATTTATTATACGTTTACACATTGCACAATTGCTTAGTATACTTACATACTAGTATAATCAATCGAATATTGATTATACTAGTATAAACCAACGCTTGCTTTCGTGTTTCTAAGAAATAACCAATTTATTAAGCATGCTGCGTCATAGAAGGATTACCCTAATCATAAAGTCCAGAAATATTGTTTTATGAGCTCAGAGGTCACTTTGCCTACCAATAAATAATCGACCTCGAGGTCAGAATGATTCTAACGATACCTCATCTTTAAAAATGTGACTACAATTACAAACGTCGACACCAGTTCTGTTTGATAAATTAAAGTTATTTACCTTCTTATATAAGTTTTATAACCAAGATTAAGAGTAGTAAGCGATTTACAACACATACAATACAATAATTCTTTATTGTCCCCACAAAAATAAAACACAAAAAGAATACGACAAACAAATAACATGGCGCAAAAGGCGGTCTTATCGCTAAAGAGCGATCTCTTCCAGACAACCTTTATAGGAATGGAATATAATAATAAAATTTGGCGGTGGTGCAAAACAGATATGAGAAATTTAAATAAAAAATAGTAATGAATACAACATACAAGAGTACATATATATTCAAATAATAATATATTCAACACACATTTGAATGTTCAACATGTTACTTAAACATTTTGTTACATCATATATTTAATTATATTTGCCAGCATGCAGACTGAATAACTAATAATTTGTACGTTGTCGTTATTAATATCGAGCATAAAACTGAAAAATTACGTTTCCCTTAGGAGCTCCCCTTAAATATATATTTTTTTTATAATTACTAATTTTTAAAGTGAATAAGTATACAACTAAATATGTTGTGAAAATGTCAACTGTCTAGCTATCACGGTTCATGATATATGTATACAGAGATTGACGGATGGACGGACGGACGGCCAGCGAAGTTTTAGTAATAGTATTTCGTTTTTACCCTTTGGGTACGGAACCCTAAGAATGATTCCGACGAATTGGGAACCTCTTCCTTTTTAAAGTTGGTTAAAAGATAATAAACTTGTCAGATGTGAACTTAATTATTAACTAAATGGTGTAAATAAAAAGAGTTTTCTTAACTTTAAATTTATGTGTCATTTTTTTTTTTTAATTTTGATGTACCCAGGGTCGCTCTCACGACTAAGACGAATCTATTTAGGTTACTTGCATAAAAACAAACGACAAGCCGTTTAGGCTCTAGAGCGTGCCAAAGAAATATACATACTTACATATATACATACATACATACACTCGAAAAACTTTACCCTTCTTCTTTTGCAGTCAGGCAAAAAGCCCAACGCAGCATGGCGTCATTATGAACACAAAAAAATCTGGTCATCCGACGTACTTCATTTTTCATTCTGCGTTCTGAATGACTAACATACATAAAATAACTTTATTATGATAAACATTTTATATTTTCAGTGAAACAAATAAGGTTAAATAAAATTAATACATCGTTAAAATTCTGACGAAAGGTGAAGGTGCAAATATATGACACAATTATGGAGCAAACGAACAAAATTAAACGGATTTGTTACTTGCGCTCAATCAGTGGCTGCTTGTTACTTTACCAGATAAAAATTAAATGGCGATGGATTTAAAAAGACGTGAAGTGAAACAGTGTCCATTTAAAGGCTCAACTGCTTTTTGGTTGGATTCTTATATGTATACGGTTCGTTCCTGTGAAACCTGTTGACTCTTCTTAGGACATGCCATTCCTTTTATTTTGCATGAGTTTTGTCTTGTTAGTTCTACGAGTACAAGCTGCAAAAATGTTTTGCGGTAGTTATACCAGAGAGATCACTGTCCATACTTAGCAACCACTTGCTTCAATGCACAAAGATTGTATTTCATAGTGTGAAAGTTGAAGTGATTTGTCATTTGCGTTTATATATTCTACTTTAACGCAATAAAATCCGATATAAATTACTTAGTGGCAAGCGAATGAAGGCTAACAAATAGAGAACCGTGAATTAACAGCCCATAATTGACGCTTTCATCGGACATTTGATACTAACTTTATCTTTCACGAGATGAAAGCTCGATATCTTTTATATGTATTTGAGTAGGTTGCACAAATTATGTTATTGCATTTCAAACTCTCACGGATAAGGTACTTACTGGAATATTAAGAGAACCGTTAGAAGGCATAGGTATCTACTGTATATTTATCTTTAACATATCTTTTATTTTATTTTACCAACATCAAATTAATAAACTAGGGTAGTATCTACCTACCTAGCTTGAATAGAAAAATTGCTCGAGGAGGTACTTATAACCGTAAGTACAAGTTATACTCTAAAAAATCGAAAAACTGACTTCACTTCGGTAGGCATAACTTACGTTACAAGAATGCCATCTCTGTAGTCAAAAGAATACAGATATCGTAAATTCATTGACAGTAAATTAGCCGGCCGTATTTCTTCAAAGCCTTTCTAAAGGTTATTTTGATTTAAAAAAACTGAAATGAGTTTATTAATGTGGGAAAAATTGATTTTTTTTAAATCAGTTCAGCCATCTTTGTGATGGCCGGGAAAATACAAGAAATACGACGAAGCATTAAATCTCGGTATTTATCTAACCCGTATTTTTTATAGACGCCTCATCGATGTGAACATGGTTTCTCTATTGTATCTACTTCGCGTTTTGCCAAGAAACCCTCTTCGGAGTACAAATGGGAGACAGAGCTGCGTTTTGAGTGAAGACGCCTTGCCGAGACAACCGCGCTCTGAAACCGTGGACGTTATCTCACATTTATCAGAGGAACGTGACCTCACTATCAGCAGGGCTCGCAGCCCGCCCATCTCCCAGAGAATTCTTTGACACGCAAAATAAGATATACCTTCCTACGCTTACACACGCAATATAAATTTGTATTCGTAGCTTACGCTGTATTATAGCTTTACATTTGATACTAATCTTTGAAGAATCAACAGGAGGAGGGGCGGATCTATAAACTCTGTTAAAATGAACGCTTGAATATTTTTCATTTGTATGCAAAATTATTATAAAGCTATTAGTAAGTAATACGTGATAAATTAGCCATTTTATATTTTCTAAACAATTTTTTTCCGATATACTTTAAAAATATGGTGACGGTATGATAGATTAAAATTATACCTATAAGTTTTATGGGGTTTTGTCATAAATAATATAATTTAGTTTAGGTTCTATAGCAACCATACCCAACTCGTGTGCATTTCGGAGGTTTCGTTTTGTCTGTTCTTAATCCTCAGCAGCAAAACGAAGCAAACATATCAGCATTGCCACGCCACCCATTAATTTAGAAAGGCGATCTGTCGTTCGATTGTTTATTACGTCCCAGACCACCTCGTCTGTGTTATTAATTGATCAAGAGATAAGCGATTCACACGGATTCGATTGAGCGTAGGATACCATGAATTCCTTTGAGAATGCAGATGTATAGAGTGTGCTTAAAAATAGCCAATCGTTCATAAGCCGGCCCTACAAGATTTTTGTATAGACACTTGATCTATGTTTCCTGAAAAGAAACTTTGATTGTTAACTAACAGATTTCTGGTAAGATTCATTCAGATATTTTTTTTTAAAATTTACTGCAAGATACTTGCAGTCAAAAATAGCAGCCATACTTGCAACACTAAGGTAATTATTTTTTTGAATAAACAAGTCAGAATTGTATTTACATTCGATAAAATATCAATAGTTATAAAGACCGGTAGGGTATGTAGAATTGCTACTCTTATGATTCATTCGTGGTAAGTACCGAATACAAATATTTTGTTGATAGCTTCTTTACTACAACCGACCTACCTAAAACAACATAATTTTTATCACAATTCGTAGAATTTCATGAGGAAGACAATTTGTGTTTTACCTACAGACGAATAATTATAACGTTTGAATTTAAACAAGCGGTACGTACCAAATACAACTAACTAGGTGCTCTAAAAATAAAACAAAATTGGTTGTTTAAAGTGGCGCACTGTCACCGGACATAATACGAAAATAAGCGAGGGGGGCTCAGCGAACGGTATTGGTAGGGGCACAGACCTGTGTTCATTTTTCCACATCCGACAGGAAGGAACTGTCGCTCAGCAGCCTGATTTTTGGCGACTTTGAATTAAGCAAAGAATGTAAGACGATACAAAAATATGACATTAAATATCGATTGTACTAGTTGGTAGTTTGTATCTTGGCTTTGCGTAATTCGTGGTGCAAAGTTTTGGATTCCGGTCCGAAACGCTACCTGAATCACGTTGCAGGACAGGAAAAAGTTCTCTTTGCTAATTGACGTAGATAATATTATAATTTAGTATCACCTTCCGTTGTTTAGCAAGCTTCCGATAAATAAAGTATATTTTATACTTGTTTATCTTATTACTATAATAACTTTAAGGTTGTTGCAACAAGCCCATTTTTTCATGAAAACGCATTGGAATTGGAAAACGTTTGTAACTCGGCTATAATGTGCGTTATTCCTTGTGTTATACGGAACCCTGCAGTTTGCGACTCTATCTACTTATACTTGACAAGGCTATATTAAAATGTTTTTTTTTTTAATTTCATCACCTAAATAAATTTTAAGTATTTACATCTATACATAATTCGAGATGCGGTCAAGCGCAAGCTATTAAAAAAACCAAATGCTACTCGGCCCTATTTACGGCTACTCGTCTCCCGTCCCGTCTTCTGTCGTCTCGTGTCCGCCCCTCACAAAATTTCTAAATCATATTTTGCCAGTACTAAATACATTCTCGTTCGAATCGCTCGCTCGGTTAATAAATAGATTATATAATTAAAAACACACAGATTGAAATAAGAACTAAACAAACTTTTTACAGTCAATCCTTATTTAATTAAGAATGTTTTTAAACAAATGCCCTTATTGATATTTGTAATACCTCAAGGGCTACATTACTGATTAACAGAAAATTTTATTTAAAAGTTCTAACGAAGTAAATGTTTGCTCTCCCTTAATTACCAGGCAAGTTAAAAAAGGCTTTTTAAGTTATATTGGCTTCAATGTAAGTACTACTTATTTTATTAATGTGGAGAACATAAAAGCCGACTGTATACTTAGTGGCGGCATCATCTTTGAACGCATAAAATTACGTCATGTGACGATTGCATGCTCCTAATATTGTAGAATTCGTTAACTTCCCTTTATCTAATGGCAAAGGTCGTCAATATTGTTATTGAAGTTAA
This sequence comes from Ligdia adustata, assembly GCA_947049295.1. Lineage (NCBI taxonomy): Eukaryota > Metazoa > Arthropoda > Insecta > Lepidoptera > Geometridae > Ligdia > Ligdia adustata. The sequence continues at coordinate 5,610,424 of OX346215.1, forward strand.
CAAACTTGAATGGCGATTGTAAGTATAAATTAAGCATCTCGGACTCTACCGAGCGATGTAGATATGTCATTGTGCATAGAGACTACTGATAAATAAGTATTTACATTAGCCTGTTTGGGCTAAATATGGTATGAATAAACTAGTGATCTACGGAAATATACTAGTAATAAATAAGCTTAGTTATATAATGATAATTGTTTTGTTTTAGACTGACCTAATTAAAGCAACTTTACTTACAGATTCTAAAATGCGCGAGTCAGACTCGCATTTGAAGATTTTATTTTTTAAACATTTTGGATGCGCATACCTCTCTACTGCACACTGGCGCGTCGGCGTCGGCGTGTATTATTTAACCGACTTCTAAGAAGTAGGTTCTATGATTATATGTTTTTTGTGTATGTTCATCGAAATATTCATTGATTATTAAATATGATATTATTAATAATATATTATCGCCAATTGTGAACCCATTAATAAAATTTATTTTTTGTTCGAAAGGGTATCTTGGGTGTTCTCATATATATTTTATCTAAATCGGTCCAGTAGTTTTTTTACATAATATAACTTTTAATTTTCTAAGAGTACATTATAGGTAAATAACGTAATTTTGCGAGCTGAATGGAAGTCGGTTTTCATATATTTAAAGTATGACTTATTTTAAAAAAAAATCACAATGTCTTTTGAATGGTGTATCTGATTACAATAAACCAAAACAGTAATCAACAGGTATATAAACATACTTCAATATCAATTAGTTTATTTTGATAAGAATTAATATAAAGGAATGGACATCATGGTCTGAGTTTGACCGGCATTTCTATCAACTTTTAAAATATATTAAAGTAGTTAAAATGATATACCTACAATAGTTGTACATATGGCCTTGCAGATATTTATATGTTCTGTAATACTTTTGAACAGTTTTTTGTTCTACTATCAATATCTACTTACCGCAGCAAATTACACCTTGGCTTAGATTCAGTAGGAATTTCTATGGATCTCTCTTATTTCTGATAACAAATATAGCTTATGTTACTCCTGTATAATGTTAAAACAATTTGATATCGGTCCGGTTTTTGAGTTTGTTCGTCACATACAAAAATAAATTGTTTCCTCTTTATAATATTAGTAAGTATAGATTATAGTGCAGATAACAAATATCCCTAAACTAGGTTCACACTATTGCAGCTAAGGTTACGTAAAAATTCACAGAACTAGCGTTGTGGGTTGTAATTAGCAATTTTCAACATATTCATCGGCATTAATTTCTTGGAGACAAGGAGTTTTTTTTTTCAGAATACCTACTTTGTTATCCTCAATTTGCTACTTGTCTAATCAGAGCTCTATACAAAACAAAGCGAGTGTTACGCTATGCGTAAGTAAAAAAATATCAAAGCCATAGATATAAATAAGTTATGTCAATTGCTTCGATAATCATTATTTTAAAATAACCATTATCGCAATATGCCGAGATTAAATTCAGTATCAAGATACAAAAGCCACTCATGGCAAAGGCAATGCCTCTTCAACTGATGGAGAAACTTAATACGGATGAAATGAACTAAGTAGCCTTCCTTTAACGATATAATGACGTCAAACATTGCTTTAAAAATACAACACTACATACGCAGAATTGATACACATTTTAGCAGCATCCTTACTTGTTTACTAATGGAAAAATGTAAGAGGATAAAAGCTTTTATAAGATATGGTTTTATCAAAATTAGGATAAAAAATACTCGGTATTTCTGAGCTAAAGTAAATTTGATTATTAATAAAAGTCGGTTATTAATAAAAAACAGAAAAAATAATCAGCTTTGAATTCTTTTTAAACAATAAATAGTAGATTCATTACTGAAGTTTATTTAGAAGCGACAGTTTAACCGATTTGAAGAAAAACAAAACAGAAGCCTCTATTTAGGAGAACAAAAGCGCTAATCTAAAAGCCCTAATTAGTACAACTAAAATAACAATACGAACAACTTTATTTATTTATAACTAACTTGAAAGACGCTAAGTTTCGAAAACAAAAATTAATAAATGTTGAATTGGACTCATGGCAGTGTCCAACTAGCGGTCATATTGGACTACACTCAACTTCTTCAACCACTAAACGTACACAGCTGCAAAGCAATTTAGCATGATGGGATCTAAAATATATTCAAACAAATTGCTATTTTTTAGCTAGGAAACTAACGCGTGTTTGATTCATTTCGTTTTAGAATACGGGGAAATATAGAATATTACACGTCTCACACGAGATGCACGAGACGTACCATCGTTGTGGACATGAATGACTCATTTCATCCCCGATGAAGTTCACCCAATGTAGACGACACTATAGTTGGACCTTTCCAACAATCAAGTATTTGTAAAAACCTGTATGGTAAAACAAAATCAATTTGCTGTAATATATACAGCACGTTAATTCAGAAACACAATCTTCATTGAGAATGCAGTTTAAAAGTATCACATCGGATGATTTGGACTTCTGACCCCTCGAAGCTAAAAAACGATGGTCTCATTAAAATCTCCATTCGATTCAAATTGATACCATTTCAGTGCTTAATGATGCTCATTACTTTTAAAAATTACATTATTATATATATATAAATTACAAATTTTACCCAAGATTTCTAAAAATCGTTAAATTTATTAAAATCAGTCTAATAGTTTATTAATCAATATAGCTTCAATTTTCTTTGAGTAGATACCGACTCCCCGTAGTACCGGGTCCCGTTTTTACTCTTTGTGTACTGATCCCTAAAAATATTGAAAAAACTGATTTATAACGACAACGCGTTTTAAGTGTTTATTTATTTTTGCACCCGTCTCTACAGATCGTCCGTATGTACATAAACGCACACCCACATGCTGTATATCTGTTCTCAATCGTCACTCACACCATCCATTACCTACCTTTAAATAATGATTCAACATCCAATTATTGATGAATTGTCATTTTTGAACCAGCAAAGGGAAGGCCTCAAAATCTAATGGGTGAATGATCGCAGTATAAAATATGTTTTTATTTGTTTTTTGTATACTTTTTTGCCCACATCAGCCATTGCTGACTTCAAAATTCTTAATTTTCACCACAAAAATACCTTTGGAATAAGCCTATAGTTACATATAGGTATTTTTGAGTAGTAATACTCAGACTTATTGGTATTACCTATGCGACCTTGCTACATCCAGACCAGCAACTTTAAATATAAGCCTTTTGAAAATGCATTACATTCTGATTACAAAATAAAATATAGTAATAATTTTAATATCTGCCTATAGATAATTTTAATTTGTATCTGACTTCGTAAAAAGGAAGATTATGGATTTGTTTGTATGTATGTTTGTTAGTTCCCGTGGCTCTGCCAAAGTAGCCTAGTTTGAATATTAAGGTAAGTATGTATATTTCGAGGTGTATCAAATATCCGCGTGTAACAGGCTATTATAGCCTATGTATACTCTGGTACAATCAAAAACATGGTGGATTTAAGCATCACAAAATTTGTGCATATTATTTACCATTATTACTCATGAATATCTGTATCATAACTTATAGGGCGAACTATCAATATGGAGATATAAGAACCGACAAACCAAAAATACTTGCTTTTAAGGAGGTAAATCGCAAACTGCCTCCTTATTTTCTTTATATACATTTAAGGTTGTAGAAACAGAAATAAAAATAATTATTAATATATATGTTGTTGTTCTATAAAACAACGACCACGTGATCGCCTTTCCTTTTTTTCAAAATATCGGCCTATGAAAGTTGCCTTTGCTAATTTCCTCCTTTCGAGGAATTAATTGTAGCCGGTCTACAGTAATTAACTAAATAAATTAGTCTGATCAAAATTGCCAACTTTTATGTTCGTGTGTACGTAATAATAATGACGAAACCATACTCTATCAATAATATAATTTTCTCAATAACAGAGCATTATTTTTTCCTATCACAATATTATACGACCTGACACTGAGGTTACACGTATCAATATTAATTACTTTAGACGCAGTGGCATGCACAGATACCCACTTTAAGTATACTGCGCTAACCAAAGGGCAAAGATAAATTGGTCAACGACCCTTCTAGCCAAACTTACCCTTTTCTTCCCTTTCGGATTTTCCGACGATTGACTGTTGTTTCGCCTTCTCATCGCTGTTTCAGAATCCATTGATTAACATTGCAAAATCCAGAACGACACTATTTAAACACTGCCTTCCCCGCACTCATTATTTTACATACATTCACACACACTGATTATTATCCTTTTTAGTTGCATTTATAAAATAAAAAATATTCAGCAAAAGTTTAACCTTTTTAGTCTGAGTGGAAATGGCGCGAATTTGTTTTCGATGCGGGATGCGTCATAAGTCGTAGTCCGTAGCGACGGGCTCGGTGCTCGGTAGGCGTCACGCTTCGAACCGAAACTGACGTAGAGTGGGCTCCTACTGCTCCTAGCTCCCGCCTCCCAGCTCCACGCGTCCCGCGACTCACGCCCGCACGATAACTAAATAAACAAAACATTATTTTTCACTATAATCACACATCAGTCTTGTAAAAAAACGCGTTTAGCTTTGGTCCTATAATGACATTGATGACCTAATAATGCTTTTCTTGAGGTTGTCTGCAGTATTAGCTTTAGTAACAGACTTCAAAAAAGAAGGAAGTTCTTGATTCGTTGGAGTCTTTTTTAAGTAAATACCTTTGTTCCTTGATTTCTCAGAGACTTCAAGTCGAAAAAATCTGTCGCTAAGTATCTAACGGGATGTTACAGCAGCCTTCCTTGAGAGCCAGTGTATTTATTCCAGACAGGGCGTGCTCCATCTAGGGCCTCTGATTTGGGTACCGTGGTCAAAAAAACGCCTTAAAACTTTCTTTGATAGGTTATTTAAAGGGTAAATCGGTTAGCAGTTTGGTTCTTCAATCATAATCGCTGATAAATTCGTAAACCGAATAATAGCCGCCTACCGAATTGAAGTCAGTTCTTTATTTAAGTACCTATTAGCTTATATTGTACACATAAGTCTTATTAATAATGTCATTATCTTCTTGAGGAAACCTGGTTAATCCGAACTCGTATGTAGGTTTAATTGAATGTAGGTTTATTTTATTTTAATGACATAACTTACGGTGTTCCAGCAAATAAACTACTAATTAGTTTCGCTTTTACCAGGGGTCATATAACTAGTAGGCAGGGTTCCTATTAATAAGAATATGCTTCACTATCATCTGTAGTATCTAGGCAAGCAGTCACTAAGGTGACTAAGGTTCAATGTATAGATAATTAACTGTATAATAACATTTTTAGATATACCAGGATTTTCTTGTGTTGCTTTTCTATACATATAAGCATCAACCATACAATTTCATGAATGCAAACTGACATTTTAAGACATTTGATGATGTAGGTATATCCTGTATAACTTCATCTTTGAGATCACGAATATTACAGCTTATTGGCCATATTGTGGATAGCCCAAGCTTAGGCCACTCGCAAGCCTTTATGGTCTGCGTTCAAGGATACAAGGATTTTCGTGGTACGGGTTACCAGTTAGTTTGAGGTGAATCACGGGTAGAAAAAAATTGCCCCGGACCGATTAATTCATCGAAATCTTTGTTTTACCGACTTTAATAACTGCTGTCTAAGTAACGACTGGACTGAATAAAAAAAAATTATTTCTTGTTCAAAAGGGCATGCTTTCCATGTGCCGAATCTGTTCTAAAGTTCAGATTTAATAAATCAAAGTTTTTTTTTTAAGTTCTTTAGTTTATAATAAGAGGAAAGAAAGGAAGGAAGGAAAACTACTTAACTTAACTAACTAATCTTTATATAGTTTTACTCTGTCTATCTGTCTGTATTGGACCAACTTTTACTATTAAGATCAATGTAATTGTAGTTAGCCTACAAATTATAATTCATTATTTTTACTAGATGTAGCTTCAGACTTTTACAAGAGAAATATATTTTTGGGAAGTCATTTCGCAGGACTTGCCTCTTAATTGTCACTCTGTAAATAACAAAGTTTGCACAGTCGGATTAATTTACTATCGGCTGTATTTACCCAAGCTCAGCCTACTTCATAATCTAGAGTCTCAATTACTCAATAAGCACATTCTACTAATGGAAATACAGCATTAGCAGTCATAACTACAATAATATGTTTAAGTTATGTCAAAGTTTGCATGCAATTTGTAAGGCAAATAAATAAAGTAAGCGTCGAGTTTACTAAAAACATGGCCGATTTGTATGCAGTGCTGATGCGTGCAGACTTTTATTGAGTTTGTGCAGTAGAATCATTAAGCTCGTAGCTTTGCTAAGACGCTACATTGAAATTATAGCTATTCTCGATAAGACACTAGTGGATTAACTTGCTTAATCAAACAACCTTCATTTGTGATAATCACACTAATATTATAATGGACAAAGTTTGTATATGTGTGTGTGTGTTTGTTTGTTCGTCCTTCACTCTCAGACGGCTTAATAGATTTGGATGAAATTGGGCACTAAGATAGCTTATACCTTGGATTGACGGAAGAGCTACTTTTATCCTGAAAAATTGAAGTGATCAAATATTTCCGCAGTTACGGTACAGCTAGTAACTTATAAATCCATGAACAGATTACAGTATGTAGGATTTTAAAGTTAAAACTAAGTATTAGTAGAAAAGTGTCCAAACTGTGTAAATTTTATTACAATTGAAAAAAAAATTGCGCCGCAGCATACTACCTATCATTTCTTTTACCGGACTGCCCATAAGAAGGGTTATATGTTTATATAAATGAATGTACCTCAACCACTAAATTTATTTTGATGTGTGAGGTTTCATTAAAATTGTCTTTACCAGGAGATAGTCATAGGCTCAGGTTGCATCCCGCGAATTCAGCCGATAAGATAGGATTTACATTTTTTCAGCTGGTCTAGGTTCATCTTAAGGAGACAGAGCCACTAAACATTAAACACTAAACTAAATGCAAAATACACTGTCATGTAATGTTAATTAAGTGGATATATTTAGGAGCATCAATTTTCAACTTAATAGTGACGGCGCGCGTTGATGTCTTTTAAACACTCTTATTGCACAGTTGTACAAACCAAAACCCATTTACCCATTAGAGTGTTAAATTTTTTACAGTTTTACACCCTTTTTAGAGTTCCGTGCCTTAAAAGGAAAAAACGGAACCCTTAGGTATTCGCTTTGTTGTCCGTCTGTCTGTTTGTCAAGATCCTTTTTCTCTTTTTCAAAAAACCAACTTCTAAGCAAATGCAGTTAAAAGATACAGCCGGTTATACTGCAATTTTTTGACACTCTCTAGGGAATCAAAACCCGGGTACCCGTAAACTTTTTTGAAATTTGGTATGAAGGCAAGTCTTGATGATTGGGGGTGTTGGGGGACGTCTTTCCACTTTTTTGCCATTTTTAGTTGAATCAACTCAATACATTTTTATATTAGCATCTCACAATCATTTATTTAATTCAACAGTAAAAAAAGTAGACATACTTTGCATCTAAGGTTACATAAGTTTTTTGTCGTCGAGTTTCAAACCTTTGCGCTTGAACCACTTGTTGTCTGTTTGATGTTTACATTTTATGCAGTGCCGAACAGTGATTAGTAAATAAGGTAAGCAGTTGCCTCGAATAAGTAGGCATCGTACATAGTAGCTGTATATATTGCCACGTGTATGATTCTAGCCGTTCGTGCGTGTCGACAGCCTTATTGGGAGCCTCGTCTCGTAATGCCTAACATCAACACGTCAACGTTAGCTCTATTGATTGCAAAATTGAATGGCAATGTAATTCCTTTCTTTGCCTTATAGATAATCAAGCGCCTCAACGGACAGGCGGCTGTCATTAGTCAGAATTAGTTGACTGCACGCGGTGTTCAATTTGAACACAATTTGGCTATAAATCGGTAGAATGGTGGCCACCGTCCGAAAACGTAACTACCTCATTACGGCTGCGTACAGACTGCCAATGATTGCTAATGTTCAAATATATAATATTTATTATCATAATGATGAGTTATGTTTAATATCTGTGCCAAGATAGCTCGACTTAATCGACGTTAATCATTATATACGAATTAACTACCCAATTCAGTCTAACTGAACTCGCCGTTTGTGCTTGAAATTTAGCACAAACGGCCGTCTGTAATTATTACGTAGTCTTATAGAAATTTTATACAATTAATCGATCTACGTAGGTAGGTATAGATAGAGAAGTACTAAAGCTCGTTTGATAATAAAATAAAGAGCTGCAAGCATAAGCACATGATGATGATGCTAATTATTTCATCCTAGCGCTTGCATATTCATCGGGCTTAAGCTTAAGCATGGGCTCTTTCTAGTGTATGAGCCCTTTTAACTTTAATCAGATTCTTTAGAACCCACTTTACATGGCTTGTAGCTTCGTGACGGACTGTGCAAGTGGTCAGCTCGATTCCCACAGGCTTCGCATCGTGTCACAAATTAAAATATTACGGTGCATGTAGTTACGTATGCGGTGCAGTGCATATAGTAAAATTCTAAGCGCACTTGCATACATTGGAGCATTACTAGCTTTCGGCAATTGCTCAACGTGATTTATGAGATACGTAGCATTAAGGCACGATACCTACATTGCAAATGAACATTAGCTGCACAGCAGTTGGCACCCATTTCTAGATATCTAGACATAAATAGCAAGACAAAGCATTCTAACCACTTCTGCACGTTAAGCCATAAAATCTGCCGAATGAACAATGTAAACGTTTGTGATGTAGCAATCGAGTGCATCATAATGTAATAAAATTTACGAGAAATCCATCTGCAATAAGTTACTCGAACTATTGCGAGATGGATCGTTGATTACTGAACTCTGTTAGCAATAAAATTGGTAAACTATTCCAGTAATGCTACCACGACGCAACGGCAAATAGTTGGGCGTTATTCGGATAGGATATTAGGATATTCTTTTGCAATACACCATATTTCATAGCGTCAACTCTTTAGCGATATTAATAATGATCTTATAATAGACTAAATGCTTGTCATGTATACTCGTATCCCGGTATACTTTGGTTAACAAAAGAAATAGAATGTGGTTAGTGGTCGGACGTCATAGCATCAGGTAAATAATGCTAATTAGATTCCTATTATCCACTGCTTGAATAGCCAAGTGTGGCTCGTATTCGGCCGCACTGTTTAGATGTAGGTTAACTTTGTCACGCACGTCTCTCTTTAGCCGCAGTACTTTGCTTTAGCGGCCATAGATAATCAAAAAACTCAACGAAAACAACAGTGTAGGAACTAGAAAAGACGTAGTGGCCTTAAAACTGTATTAAGTAATTCCACTTTTAACCGATTTAAAAAAGGAGGGGGTTTTAATTTGCCTGTTATTTCTTTTAAATGTTTTTTATCGATAACAATTTCTTAAAATCAGTTTCGATAATTAGTTTTTTGTTTTGGTATGTTAGGCAGGTAGGTTTAAGAGTTGTTCACAAAAGATTAATCAAAATCAATGCAGTTGGTACTTCAGAATCAAAATATGTCATACCTTTTTTATGTTTGTTACATGATGGCTCAGAGACGGCTGGATCGACCATATTTTTTTTTAACTTGTAAACGCGCGCACATTTCAAAAGCTGTATTGTATTTAATTCTAACAACTGAAATTTATCCCTTAACTTTTCTTAAAAACGCATATTTTTGGAGCTTTCACCTAGATAATTTGATTACTACAAGATGGTACAATAATTCGGTGCTTCCACGGTGTCAAACTATTTTGTCAAACTGATTTGACCTGGAAGAAAAATAATCATCAGGCCCATATGCAAAAGTTAGATACTAAAAATATTCAAAAACAATGTTTTTACCAAAAAAAAACCCTCACAAAGCATAATAAAAAACTAAATGGGTTTAAATGAGAAAGAATCCTATAAAAGGATAACAATAATTATATCGTTATCGGTTAAGGTACATTTATTATTATTATTAACAACGTACACTATGACAACAATTCTGAATTCGGGAAAAAAACCGCTTTCTCATACATTTCGTCGACGACCGATAAACTTTATCTATGAAACAGCTGATTTATTTTTTCGTATTCAAGGTTCGTCCCACTTTTTTTTGTTGTTTATGTATCCAGTATCAAGTAGCAACTCTCTATAATTATCGCTTAGCTTATTGTGAATTTTGTGAATTTTACCGATATAACATTTATTCTCGTCGATGGTAAATTTACTAGAGCAATCCTTCCCTGGTTTCCGCTTTCAATTAAACTCCGTGTTTTGCTTCTACATTCACTTAGGCCAATTTCATTTAATCTTCATAATGAGGGCAAACATAATCTGTCTAACAAGCAAAACAATTAAGAAGATCGATAAGATATTTGTGCTATCATTTTAAAGTGCTATAATAAACGGAAATTGCCTATTACTTACTTACTACCTAGAAATATACATCCGAATTCCGATTCTCATGGCAAGCCTACACTTACTTCACAGCTTTTGTATCCAGGCTCTGGTTGAGCTAAGTTGTAAGTTTATTAGTTCTCCTTAATATTGTGAATGCTAAATAAATAAAGAAAAGTACCTACGTGTCAAAAACGTAAAGACTTGTCAAATTACAAGTTTCTAAAAAAATGCTTATCGAACTCATTTCAGCAGGTGTCAATACAATTTTTTCAGTAATTTCGAATTACGAAACAATCCTCAAATTAATTTGATTAGGAATTTTGTTACATTTTTTACATTGGTCGAGCTCATTTAGAATTTTTTTAAATATCGAGTTGTATTGAGTGAGTTTTGGGAAGTCTGTAATACCTTCCTGTTTTTAACCCTCTATGTCTGTCTGTCTCTGCTATCGGATGCTCCCAAACGGATGGACCAATTTTAATTTGTTTTTTTTTGTTTTTGTTTGAAGGGTGTATCGCTCCGGAGTGTTCCTAGCTACAACAAATGTAGAATTCTATTCAAAATGTTCTATTTTACTTGTTAAACATGTAATAAAACCAGGAAGAATAACGTAGTCGAGAAACTATTGGTAATTGAACCATATGACCTGAAAAACCACAACAACTTTATATACCAACTAGCATGTACCGGAAACTTCATTCGCGATTGCGAACCTTGCATAATTATGTCGGAGGGACTTAAAAAAATAGAGAATTAATTTCAGTGCTTCTCCTGAAAATCTTATCATTGTAAAATATACAATATTTTGAACTGTAAATGTTATGAATAAAAGCGATACGAGAAGTTTTCACTATTATACTCGTATTTATCATGAGTGACCAATTTTGAATAACTAAAGACTCTGCACTAATTTTGAATAACTAAAGACTTTGCACTAATTTTGAATAACTAAAGACTCTGCACTAATTTTGAATAACTAAAGACTCTGCACTAATTTTGAATAACTAAAGACTCTGCACTAATTTTGAATAACTTAAGACTCTGCACTAATTTTGAATGACTAAAGACTCTGCACTAATTTTAACTCGTAGGATTTTTGCTAACGTAAATATCCCGAATGCCTTTTTATTTATATAAAACTAGCTATATAACTATGCAAATTAAATTTCAATAATAAAAATATTCCTTGCTACAACGTTCTGTGTAGGCGTCCAATATTTTTTTTTTGTTAAATCTACAATACCAAAGAAATATTGTTTTGGGATAGGTACAGACATTTCTAAGAATACAGTCCACTGCCGCATCCCGTATCCAGCGTGAACTCTACCATACTATTTGGTGGCCGCGTTAACACTGAGTTATAATTAAATAAGACTTTCATCCCTCTCCCACGGGAACTCCTTCCGATAAAAAGTTTATAAGATCCTACGTCATGGTCCAAACGTTAAGCATACCAAGTTTCACTAGAATCCATCCAGCAGTTTTGGAGTTATGAAAAGTCCAGAAACGGACAGACAGACAGAAAAAAAAGAAAAATATTATAGATTTGTATTATAGATTAATAATAATAATATATGGGACAACTTCCACACAAAGGTTCCAAACTAGGCAAAGCCTGTGCTATGGTAACCTGATGACTGATATACATACTTATATACATAACACATACTTATATAAATACTAAACACCCAGACACAGGTCAAACAGACATGTTCATGCACACAAATGTTTGATCTGTCCGGGGATCGAACCCGGGACCAGCGGCGCAGAAGGCAGTGTTGCTACCAACTGCGCCAACCGGCCAGTCTTTGTGTGATAATTTAGTTTATAATATTGTGAGACAGGTCAAACAGTTTTTTTTCTATTTACCTATTTAAAGCATACGTAATAGTTATTTGTTATACAAGAGTGCAAAGTTGCTTTTTAACCGCGTGCTCACTTTTGATGACCGAGCAAGCGAAAAATTCTAAAATTAATTAAAATTAGAATCCTCAGCGTTAGCGAGGGATTTAATAGAGCACAAGGTGAAAAATCTTTGCACTCGAGTGCAACACGTAACTTTTCATCCCACCTCAGCGAGGAAATGAATACATACGAAAAATAAAATAAAATTAATCACTCATTTCAGTTTAAAAAAATTAATCACTCATTTTAGTTTTTTCACTTATTTTTAACATAAGGTTTTAACAATATGACGTGAAAAAGATAACGGCGCGCGCAAAACAAATTAAAAAAAAAGTACAGCAAAAAGGTTCTGAGTAAGATTTTTTAACAAGATAAACAAGGTTGTATAATGAATTGGGTACCATAGAGGTAGAAGTAAATAGGTTGAATGAGGTTTTTATTACACAAACTTAGTGCACACGATATTCTATATTCAAATTCACTTTATCCTCTAGCGGATAAAAATGGCTTTTGCACTCAGATATCGAATAGCAAAAATACTCTTTCCGGGATGGTAGTGGGACGAAAAACTAAGTTATTTTTTTATTCAATCATAATGGTCTTATGTTTCTAATTAGCTGATTTTCAATAAATAAAAGTAACTACATTTATACGAGTATAATGATAATATTATAGGTAGCGAGGCGTCGGTTATCAAATTAGTATTCCGCTAGCGTGATCGCATTTACCTGCCAGTAATTGAATTCTATTGTTCAGATGTGTAAGATCAATGAAACAAATCACTGTTTCTTAGAAATTGATGAAACGGAATGAGAATTAAAAAGTAGAGAAAATATCAAAATCTCTTCATCCTTTTGGGAGCTACGATGCTACAAACAGACAAACACAGAGACACGTAAAACTTACAACCCCCGTCGTTTTTAAAAACCCACGGTTTAAAAGTGTAAAGTCATATCTATAGGAATTAATTGAGCCGAAACCTGATATGTGATTTTATCACAAAGATGCCGTGGCTCTAGCTCTTCTTGCTTTATCATCAGACCTTCCCTAATATAGATATAGCAAATATCAAAACTACAAATCCAGTGATATTATTGTGATCGCAGCAAACTGTCGACCTCGCGACCGCGATACTCGTATTTATGCAAGTCGAGGTATAAAAAACGAAAACCACTTAACTGTTTTTTTGAAAAACTCAATTAATATTGAGTTTCTCATGGCAGTAGCCGTGTTTACCCTTTAGGTACGGAACCCTAATATTTAGAAATTAGATCACCTAAAATCTATAGAATGATGAATTTATGCCTATTTATGTATGTCTCATAATTGACTAAAAACGATACTAAACCTAATGATGTTACATAATCATAATGTGACTGAGGTTAAAAGGATATCAATTTCATCTGTTTATTTAAAGGTCAAATCTCTAAGCACAGAACAATGATACTAAAACTGACAAAGAATACACACAAACTCTACTTATGTTTTTTAATATTTATATATAATAATTATTAATATTTATTAACGAGCGGCCTTGCGCGTGTCGATGGAAAAAACCTGACGGAATGACGCTTGTGCCTTGGAAGTTGGGTAGGCCTCTTGTATGGGACGCGACATACGTTGACAAATCAGCGCCATCTCATCTTCCTTTGATACAGAGTAGAGCTGGGGTAGCGGCAGATTCAGTGGAACAGCACAAGCACAAGGTAGAGGTTATATATATGAGCCATTTGGAGCCGAAACTTTAGGGCCATGGAGATTGTCGGAGCGTTTGATGGATTTGACGCGTGGTAATGGGCACGCTGCTCTCTAGTTGTGGGTTGGAGCATTTGGATAGAATGGATAGACCATTTAACATCTACAGATAATCGTAAATAAAAGTCATCTTTCTACTATATTTTTTTTGTTGCAGTTAGTAATTTCGTTTTTGGTAACAAAGACACTTGTGTAATGATTTAATAAATATATAGTTATTTCAGTCTACAAGTTTCTCAGAATACTTCCAGAGTTGCTGAGCCACGGTCCGACTCTTTGCGGTCCACAGCATCATCCTTCTCGCGCAGTCCACAAAGTATTTGCCTGATACCTGAGCACACTCTTCAGACGCAGCTAGATACACCACAGTCTGAGCTCCTTCCTTTGCCGAACGATTGTAAATCTTGGTAAACCACCTAAACAAAAATTGAGACACTATGGGGCCGTTCGAGGTAATGTCCGTTAGGATGACCCCTGGATGAACCGCGTTTACCACCACACTTGTACCTTTCAGCCGCCGAGACAGCTCCACCGTAAACATAAGTATTAAAAATTTACTATCACAATAATTGCGAAAACGACGTAAAGCTCGGGACTTATTACTGTTAACAGTATTTGGATTAAACCTACCAAAAAAGTGGAGTATAGAAGATAGGTTGATTATTCTAGCGGGCTGAGAATTCTTCAGCAGTGGTAGAAGGAGCGTTGTAAGTAGAAAATGGCTGAGGTAGTTGACCTGCAAATCTTCTACAATCCCGTCTTCTGTGTAATCGGGGTAGCCGAAAATACCTGCATTGTTGATCAAAACGTGCAGGATTGGCTCTGTGTTCAGAACGTTTGCAGCAAACTGGCGGACTGATTTTAAAGAAGAAAGATCCAGATGTTGGTAGACAACCTCCTGGTTATCAGTTGCGGCAATGATGGCTTCTCTAGCAGTTTTTCCTTTCTCTTCACTCCGGCAGGCCAGGATCACACGCGCGCCCCGTGTGGCCAAATTCTTCGCAGTCTGGTATCCGATCCCAGCATTGGCTCCAGTCACAATCACCACTTTCCCTTTCATGCTCACATTGGACGTGAACGTAGCAGTACTGCATCGTATATAAGCAATTATTGCTATTAATACTAGAATCACTACTATCACAAGAACGAATAAAAAATGTAAAATTAATTCTATCATTCTCGATCAATATAGTGAGACGCCTTGGAGCGATTACAAGTTATAATAACTTGAATTAACTCCACAGAAATTTATAGCTAAATAATAATATATAATATAATTAGCTAGCTTAGTCGTTTACTGTGGGTATACTCGTACTTGATGCTTGTTAAACATACAACTTTAAAATTAAAAAAACAACAACATCTTACAGAAGCAAACAAACTTTCAAAAATTGGTTAATAAATGAAAAAAAAATGTTTTGGTAAATAAAGGAAATAATAAGTAGCCACGCTAATAGTAAAAATAAATGATAGATTATTAACATTAAAGTTTATTTTTTAAGACAGGTAGCCTTAAAAGAGGGTTATGTCCAGCACTGTGTACGAAAGTAAGCAAAAATTATTGTAACCAGAAGGTAAATGGCGTTGTAGTGCGATGCCGTTAAACTTCGGAAGAAAGAACTTTCAGAATGAAATATCTAAGGGTATAAAAAAATTAAGAAATCGTAAGACTTTTAACCAAGATTATTCTCGAATAAGTATTTAAAAATCTGGATTGTAGGTAGTAGTCTGGATAGAGGTATGTACTGACCATAGACGCTTAAAAAATACGGTCGGAACTTGACTAAAACAAACACCAAAGCGTACGAGTACGCGCACACACATTTACACCAAAGTAAGTCGGTCGGTTGCCATTACAGGCCAGGACACCGCGCGATTGGTATTGTTTATGTTTATAAAAAAAAAGCAGTCATGTATCGAAAAATGTCGGCAAAATCATAGTGGTATTAAGAAAATAACAGTCTCACATTTCTCAGGTAAGTTTGGAGAATAAGCGACGGATTTCTTCTTATTCACATAATAAACACTTCATAAATTAGCTATTAAAAAACACAATCAATTATTTTTTTATATTGTTTATTGGCAACTGATTAAAAACGCAAAACTAGCTGGTCTTGCCAACAATCAAATATGAAAATCTCCATGTTGTTCGGGAAAATTATAGTCTATTGTTCGAATTAAATTTATTGTAGTAGCTATTACTCCGTGTTTTCTACGCAATTCATACGTACATACATGGTAAATTTGCGAACTGTTAACTTCCAGACCATACTAACTTTGCGATTATACTTTTAACTTTTAAATCTTCATATATAAAAATCAAATGCTGTTCGTTAGTCTTGCAAAAACACGATAACGGCTGGGACGATTTAGCTGATTTTGGTTTTGAAGTGTTTGTGAAAGTTTAGGGAAGGTTTAAACGGTGAGAAATAACTGTTGAGCGGTACGAAGTTTGCCGGGACAGCTAGTAGAACAATAAAAACTACGTTATATTGCAGATGACACTTGTGACATTTTCAATATTTTGGAAAGGTTATTTAACAGGTTATTTATCTAGTGCAGTATGCAAATAACATGTTGTAAGTAAGTACTTCTTATTTCAGTGAGTACAAAATAAAATAAAGCATAAAATATTAACAATATAATGTTTTTTTTCCGCGTTAGCTGAAAAAATGGTTCTCTGTCTGTGTATTTATTGCAAAACAAGTGATTCTGCAAGTTTTAATCTATAGTTATAATAAAACTGTAGCGGGTCAAATTCTGTACATTAAATATATTTTAAAAAAATCTTTGGAGTGTTATTAACGATAGAGACCCCAAATCTATATTTTTTTCATTTTTGTCTAACTATCTGTCTCTTTCCATAACTCCGATACTGTTGGATGGATTCTAATGAAACTTGGTAAGCTTAAGGTTGTTACCATGACGTAAGATTTTATCTACTTTTTATCCCGAAAATCTGAAGGGGCTCTCGTGGGAGGGGGGAATGAAAGTCATATTTAATTATAACTCGGTAACACGTGCTTTGATTTGAATGATTCTTTTTTGTTGGAAAGGTCTTACTAAAATGATGTTATCCCAAAAATTTGTAGGTGTACCCGTGTGAGGGGGGATGAAAATTGTATTTAACTATACCTCGGTTACGCATGCTTTCATTTGGATGATTCATTTTTTGTTGGAAAGGTCTTACTAAAATGATGTTATCCCGAAAATAAGTGGAGGTTTCCGTGGGAGAGGGCATGTATTTTACTATAACTCAGTAACTATCTAATTGTTAGTCCAAAAATTAGTACCCGTGACAGAGGGGATAAAAGTCATAGTTAGCAAAGAAGTTTTTTCCTATTAAAACTTTATTTGCATAGTTAGTTATTTTATATCGTTAGAAAAGACTTACTGAAGTTATTGTACGACAAAAAAACGACATTGGTTATTTATCATATCATTTTTACCTATCGACAAGGTTTTCTTTAGTGGAAATCTAAATAAAATGATCTATACAAATCTTACGGGTATCTTTGTAACAGTTGGACTAAACGTATACCGCCACAAAATACTATAATTACGATTTTATAGTTGCGGCATAGACTTTGATTGTACGTGTATCAACACATAGCGTCCACAATTTTTTGTAGCGATGGCGACCGAGTAGTTAATGGGGGTAGATTGCCGTGCGAGAGTCACGAGGTTTCATCCCATGCAATACGCAAGCAGAGCTTGAGCCACCGTTTAAAATAACACTTCAAGTTTGAAAATCTGGCGCCAAGCACCTGACGGTGTGTTCCGGCGGCTTCCTTTGAGAGCCAGTGTATTCCAGACTATGCATGTGCCATCTAAAGCCACAGTGTCGCTAGACTTTTGTGGTCGTGCGATCGTGATACACACAGATACATTGGCAAAATATCCTACGGGTTAAAATGAGTGCTGGATTCGAAAAATTAAAAAGGCATTAATGCTATGCAGGATCATTAGTTCTTAAAAATTGTCTATTCATGCGGCACATAATTGTGCGAACTTCTCTGTATCGCTTTGATTAATCAAATGTACAGTTCAAAACATGCTGTCTTATAGTATCTTATACAATGATAAGACTTTCAGGAAGACCACAGATATATATTCTCAATTTTTTTTTAAGTCTCTTTGGCATAATTATGATAGGTTAGCAACCGCGAACAAACTCGTGGGTGCAGCTAGTGTTTAATATTGGTGGATTATTGAACATTAATGTCTTGTTTATGTGCACAAGTGTGGGCAAGCGATATAAAGACGGATAACGTGGATTTCGTGTTCGCGAGAAATCTCCATAGAAACCCTGGTAAAGTCTCCACCGCTTTACGAGGGTACATGCTATGACTTTAACTTGACCACGCTGACTTATTACTTGATATTTGACTTAACTTTATTGATTAATAACTCGAAAATTGATAAACTTGACGCTGGCAAATATACAAATTGTATGGTGCCATTAATCAACAGAAAAAAAGTACCATTATATTTCGACCCTAGGAGGGTTGCCATGTTTTATCTTTGATTGTATTACTAAATGAACTCCAAAAAAGTCAGGCAACCAATGGTCATATAAAAGAAACAGCAGAATATATTAAAATAATAATAGTTCTGCGAACTATCGATATTGCAAAAACAATAATTTTGCTACTCTAAAACTATTTCAAGCTCCTAAAATATGTCAACATACAGCATTGACGGACATACTTACTTGTATGACAGCGTTACCGACGAAACAACAAACTTATTCTTATATGTGCCGAAAAAGCCACAGCATTTTAGGACCTTATTCTATGAGTTACAAATTTATTAAATATGTTTATTAAATTACTTGTCATGTTTTTTGCATTTCAACAAGACTTCCCCTCAATAAAAAAGCTCGACGACTTAGACTAAAAAGTTCTAAAATTCGGAGAACTATACACTAAAATTTAGTCAAGATAGATGGAAGGAAAATATGAACTACGCGAGAACGAAATTTCTTGCGAACAAACATACAAACTGACAGACGAAAGAACATTGTGTCAGACTCGAATTAGAAAGGTTTCGCTCGCTCGGTCAATCACTGAAATCAGTCAATTGTTAAAAATATAATCTAGAAATACAAACAAACGCTCAAATCGAAATCTCCTGTACTCGTATTGAGAACCACCACATAATATATGTAGGTATGTTTTGGAAGTTAACATTAACTAGTTTTTGTCAAGGTTAACAAGGTAGACAACCTTGTTTTCGATGTACCTAATGCACTTTTTTGCAATCTCTTAATTTTGCGGGGTTCAAAATATTTTTACGTACATCTCTCATATTCGGTAAGTAGGCCCTTATTACCCCCAAATGGGACTTGTAGGTGACCAATTAGCGCTCTAGGGAAATAATGTAGCTAGAAAAGCCCTAGGGCGGTAAGTAATTAAAAAAAAAACTTCACTCTTTCAAAAAGTTCGCGTACATCTAACCATCATACTGGCAATAGACATCATGCATTCAGGCCAATGACAAAAGAGGTCACTTCGCTATTTCGCCTTGTCTTCGTATGAGTATAATAGTCATCAATTATAAATATCGAACGGCGAAGCTCAATTTCGTTCTATAAAATATAAATAAAAAAATTGATGAAAAATGGCGGGAATAGAAAACTTACTTTAAATATTGTTTGTTTTTGGGATTTTTTTTACAATTACGTGCTAATTAGGAAAAAACCATGAGTTCTGCGAGTGATGAAGATATAAGCTGCACTCCCGATTCAATGAAAATAGAAGCTGAAGCAGCAATTTAAATGTTTTATTATTGTAATGCCGATTTTTTTCTACTTACCTCACAATCGAGATGTAAAGCAGAGTAGTTAGCTCGGGTGTAAGCATCAATTGCAAATATCTCGTTCTGCAATTGATGCCTTACAGCCCTTGGCTACTAACCAACTATTAACAAGTTTCCAAACTTCTTCAAAATTTTTCATAACGGGGTGTTGAAGGAAATAGCAGCCGGCATAATCGTAGAAACTGACATATTGGATTCGTTTATTGCAAGAGTACTTTAGATCTTGTTTTTACGAGTAATAAGAAGTACTTTTATAGAATCGTCGTGATTTTTGTATTTTCAAACATACTTTCCCCAATTTTTCTAATATGGAGGATAAGAAATAGAAAATCCCTGATCATTAAAAAATCGTGGAACCCATATACCAAGTTTTGTCAAGAATGGACGAAAACTTCGACTTCTACGTGAGTACAAAAAACGAATTTTCATCCATACATACAATTTGACTTTTTGCCAGGCTCGAAGAAGAAACGTTTCGCTCACTCAGTCAATAATATGTCTGCCATAATCGTAGATGCGCAAACAACTAATTTCACGCAAGTACTAGACTAAGTAACTTTTTGCCACCTTATATCTGTAAAAATTCTCTGTCGTTTTTTTTTTGATAAAATAGTTGAAGAGATTATTTCGTACAAACAACCTTTTAAAATTTATCTCTATATTTTGTAGAGCAGAGGAAGAAAAAATTAAATTAGATAAAATTAGGTATATTGGGTTCACAACTGGCGAAAATATCCAAGTTAATAAACACAGGTCCATATATACACTAAGATGACATCCATCTCTTTAGGTAAAGCTTGGTGTGGTTTGCTTGGTTTTATTAGGTACTTTACTTTACTACTTATAAAAAGTCAAACTAGAATAGGTAGCGCACGAAGCAACATCGTAATATACATATATATATATATAAACATATGTATATATACCTAACTGAAAGCGCATAGGAAAAGTATAATATTTAAAAAATGTCGCATCGCGTTCCTGTAGGTATTTTATTATTACCTAACCATATATTTTTAACGTTATTCGACTCTTAGATATTTTAAAGTTGTATGACGCGTTTCGGCAGACGCACCCCTGGCTTAGTAACATGTATCTCATAGAGTTTTTCAGCTACGGTCCGACTCCTTGCCGTACACAGCATCACCCTGCTGTCTACAAAGTACTTCTCTGACTCCTGGGCACACTCTTCAGACGCAGTAGGTACACCACAGTCTGAGCTCCTTCCTCTGCCTTACGATTGTAAGGTCTAAGGCTGAGAGTCCATGTTTACTTTGAATATAGATTATTGTACAAAATGTCAAAAACATTACGAACTGCGAGCAAACATTCCTACTTGTATATAGCCTAGGTACATCTCAACTATAATTTAATCAAGTCAAACTAAACATTTTAAAATTGACTGAGCAGTTTAGATACTACGAATATACTTCTCAGACATAAAAACATAAACTGCTAGTGACATATCTTTCTAATTTACATTTGTCGTAGTAATATCAAAATCATACAATTTGAAAAGTTTGGAACCATCTCATACATAAAGTTAAAGACTCATGATCACCTTATTGTAGAAATACACAATGTTTTCTGTATTTTACCTATATTTTACTCGATAAATAAATTAGCATAAAGCTGCCGTTTGCATAAACTATAGAGTGTTAATAATGCCAAAAAGTATCCATCTCACGACATCTTGACGCAAAAGCCTGAGTTGAAATGGTGCAGCACCAGAACAAAACTCCATACAGTATGTCAGTATGACCCCTGGGTGAACCGCGTTCACTACCACGCTTGTATCTTTCAACCACCGAGACAGCTCTACAGTAAACATAAGTATTAAAAATTTACTACCACAATAATTGCGAAAACTCCGTAAAGCGCGGGACTTATTACTATTAAACGAATTTGGATTGAACCTTACAAAAAAGTGGAGTATAGAAGATAAGTTGATTATTCTAGAGGGCTTAAACTTATTCAGCAGTGGTAGAAGGAACGTTGTAAGCAGAAAAGAACTGAGGTAATCGGGATAGCCGAAAATGCTTGCGTTGTTGATCAAAACGTGTAGGTTTGTCTATGTGTCCAGAATGTTTGCAGCAAACTGACGGACTGATTTTAAAGAAGAAAGATATGTTGATAGATAATCTCCTGGTTACCAGTTGCGGCAATTATGGCATCTCTAGCAGTTTTTCCTTTCTCTTCACTCCGGCAGGCGAGGATCACACGTGCGCCCTTTGTGGCCAATTTCTTCGCCGTCTGGTATCCCATCCCAGCGTAGGCTCCAGTCACAATCACCACTTTTCTTTTCATCATTAATGTGGGTATTGAATAAAATGAGTCATTACTACATAACCGGAGTGTCTCATTTAATGTCCTTAAAATAAATAGTTTTACAGTATTCTCATTGAGATTTTACCAATGGGAACGAGAGACGGAAATAAACATAAATTTGTTATGTCACCACAATTTGTTACTTTATAATACAATCGTAAATTTTCTATTACATTTTATTTAAAATAATTAGTAGGTTAATGTTATTATAAAATATTAATCAAATAACCCACACAGCACCAGATACGAGCGAGAGCCACTAGTTGTCTCCATTATTCTATAGTCAATAAAATTTAAGCTTCTAAATTAAATTGCAGATTGTGAGACAGTGCCATAGTAAAGATGGTAGAGATTACCGACAATCGCACCCAGCTGTTACCATCACAGGCCTCCGTTGAGAACGATTTAGGTCGAACTAAATTTCAGCCACTCAAAGCACGTGGGATTGATTTCTACTCACAAACAAAACCTCATTCTGCCAAATTTACGAGCGAACAAAAATAAACTTTGCGTTGTTTAGTGGCACTTAGTGATAGATACAACTAGGTGAAAATACGGAAATCGGAAACAGATCCGGGTGAGCTGAATTAAAAGTGTGTTATCATTATTTAGTCAAATGGATATCAAAGCGAAAGCGATATCAAATAACAAACCTAAAGACCACTGTACCACTGACCAGCGCTGGTTGTTTACAACTAGCAATATGCCGAGTTGGAGCCGGTGTAGGTATGGCAAAAAAATTAAATATGAATTAGGGTAAATTTCTGTAAATACAAGTCGATTTTTTTGATAGAAATAAGTTTCTTCCTTTCTGTCTTTTCTGTACCTTTAACGAGTGATATTGCCGGATCTTACTAGTATATGCATATGACTATTTGCATATCAAATCGGTGTACTGGTTTACGCTGTAGTGTAAAGGGTCACAAAGAATAAGACATACATGCATACATACAAATATACAAATGTCGTAAAACCTAACCAACCTCCCTTTCGGACAGTCGGGTAAAAATACCATAGCTTTCAACTGAGAGAGTTGATATATATAGTTACCTACTATGTACAACATAGATCCGTCCATTCTAGTTTAAATTTCGTTTCTACTAAGATTATACTACGTAGGTAGGTACGTAACATGCTAAACGCATCGATAAAACGAAGGCCTTACAGAAAAATACTCATGCAAGGATGGGAAAATTATATTTATATTTGTTTAATTCACACAGCCATTATGCATATTCATGGCAGATGCTCTATAGTCAAATTAACTGGATTATGTTTAATTAATACCTACTCACAACCTAATATAGGTCATTACCTACCACTCGTTTTTTTCGAAAGTGGTTAAGAATTTCAACAATAACTTGGGTATTTAGCAAAAATGTATGAAGGTGTATTTTTTACCTGCCATTAAATAAAAGGAATGGTCTAGTGTATATCAACAAAGTGCCTTAGTCCATTTGCCGTAGTCATATTACTAGTACATTATGACCTTTAGTTTCCGCAGTATTGTTTATTATGTGGCGTAACACATTAACAATTTTCACTACAAATTATATCGTACTACTGCGACTAACAAAAAAAAAATATGTATTTAGACGGTAAGTACAAATATCGATATTACAAATCCGTAACGTTATCTATACAAAATCAGTAGAGTGCGACATCTTATTCAGTTACTACCAGTTTTCATTTTTAAAATGTTAACTGAAACCTTCCTTAGAAAGGATTCGACATTTTTTTTCAGACATTTACTTAATTTAACTTGTAATTTGGGTAACTCTTGTTTAATGATTTAATTTCCCTCATTAAAATATATCTTTGCACACCTTAATTGTAAGTGACACCGGAAAACGTTGTTACAAAATTTACTCCTTACGATAAAGCGTGACATAAATTCCGAAGTATAGCCGCACAGTTCATAGAACTTCGACTATATACTATGTAGTATATATAGATATCTGCGTTGTTTACTCACAGCACAAGTAGTATATAAGTATAAGTCGAGAAAGTCATTACGTTATCACGCGTGGAGAAATGGATGCACTCAGTGGCCTGGCCCAAACAACGGGGACCCCTTATCGGCGTGCCAACCATTGTCTGCGTGACTTAAATCAATATCGAACATTCTTGAACTTAACATTTACCTCCTCTATACTACCAATTCCAGTTAGCGTTTGAGCTCAAAGTTGAAATTCCTGTTAAATAACTACTAAGCGATATTTGACGAGACCCTTAAGTGTCTTCAGATCTCCTAATGCAAAAGCCTACTTCTGTATCTACTGATGTCTTATGATAGAGATTTTTACGCATTATGTCTTAATGTCTTCTTATCTAAATGTGAAGAATTTATAAAGCATAGCAAAAATAAGTAGATACTCTGTTAAACGAGTGGTTCAAAAAACCCGACTGTAACTTTAAAAACACAGATCTTAACAACTGAAATAACGAGATGCAGCTAGTATTACTTATGACCATCTGCAGGTGAAGACGAATCTATTGACACCACTCACATAAATATTCGACCAGCCGTTTAGGGTGTAAGGCGTGCTAAAGAAATATACATTACATACACTCGAAAAACATAACCCTCCTTCATTCGCAGTCGGGCAAATATTACGAAATTTAAAATATCTTTAGTTAGCCTATAATATTCTAATGCCAATATAAATAGCAATAGCTAATTGATTAGTCACAACATACTACTTTCTATTTATAAGCTTGAGAAATTACGGAGCGAGAGGTGGACCGGTCAGCCTGGAGGCAGAATGTATTGTTCAACAAATTATGCTCTACAGGCCGGGGTTGCGACGAGATATTCTTAGAATAATCGTAAGTTTAGTAATCGTTGATGTCGATCTTCAGTGTCGGTGTGTGGTGTCGTCGCGAAATTCGATTTATCGCTGAACAAGGCACAAGGCGGCCCGTTGTGTGGTGGTTCCGCCTCCTTACCGGGACCCCGCAGGGCTATCTCCACGCGACATCGCTACTAACGAACTCGTTTGCGGTACTATAAAATCTCATTGACAGTTGTATCACAACAGTAGTTAGGTAGGTTACTATTGCCCGATAGCAGCGTACTTTATCACCGTGGAGCACGCTCTTTGTCTCTTAGAAATACGTGGCAATTTGTGAGATTTTGATAGCGACTAATTGAACTTCGAACGGGCCTCGAGGCACTAGGCATATTTCGTGCTAGTATCTCGCCTATCTCGGTGTCCGTTCAAAGGTATTTAAACCTCTACAAATGTGATTGCTACATTGATTTTATCTACCAAATTAAGCATCATAATTTTGTTCGAAATTACGTTATAAGATAATGTATGTACGACACACCACAGGGCTTACTTTGACTTTTAACGCGCATTTTTAACAAAACAACTATTATAATCAATAAATAAACGTATATAATAGTAGGTTTATAGCTGGAATATTCTTTTACTTGTAACATATTCACTATGTTTAAGTTCCGTTTATATTTTTTGGACATCATTATCACAAAACATAATTTTTTGGTGTTGTCCTATGTTTCCCAAGTTACAGCTTAGAGTAAAAAATTATACATCCATATTTTCCCCTTGTATTGAGTTGCCAACCCTAGTGCGCGAATTAGTAGAGAAGATTGAATACAAGAGGTGTCGGGTTTCGAACGAGCATTCGAGAGCCTGACCTGACTCGACACCGGTTGAAATTTATCCCGAAACAATATTGCAATTGAAATAATTACTGGCTCTGGAGAATTGAAACTTTAGTATCCAGAAGGTTATAATTTTATTTAACTCCTACCTATTTTAACTGTTAAAACTTAAGCTCGTTCGAAATAGGTAGGTACCTAAAAAGTACAAGAATCTTTAAAATGGTTTGTTTTTGTTCTACAAACAAACAACACACTTACACATGACCAGTCTGCAACTTTAAGTCACAACAAATAAAAACCTAAACTACTAGCACACTATACTGTACAAATAAGAAATTAAAAAAAAATACTACAACATAACATACCAAGAATCATTAATCAAGGGGATCGAATAGCATTATTACGCATACGCACGTCCGACATTATAACATGTTCCTTTCTTTCGCATAATGGCAATTACTGGCGCACTCATCTCCGGAGCTCGAGTACGGTAAATTAGCAAAAAATAATCATTGAACACAACCGAGGCACAGATTGATAGCAAGTTACATCTGTACGTGTCTCAGAAGTTCTTGTGAAGATGCCGCGCGATGCAAGCGCAGTGCAGTCACCGCGCGCGCAATTTTTCATCTGAGATTATCTACTTACGCGGCATAGCAATGGTATCTCGATGTATCTAGGATTATCTCGTGTAAGATGCATGATTGTTTTGAGCAAAGATGAATTGGTATGATCGAAGATAAATTATTAGACAGATAATGTTTCACTAGATAACCACTTACTATTTGGTGTACTGTTAACAGACTAGTGGTGGTATCGCGTAACATTAGAGGCGAAAGATGTGAAACAAGTGGCAGCAATCTTGGTTTCGTTTTGACGAAGTTGAAGAGGCGAACTGTCTAAATCAAACCTTCATTTCTTACGCTCGTGCTCCTAACGTAAGCCGCTGATAGGTAGGTACTATTAATTATTAGTGTTACTACGAACAGAAAACACACACTTTTCGCAAGATCTAGACAAAAAATCCGCCCGATTCCCTTATATCAAAATGTCTTAATTAAATTTGAGTATACCGCATATCTTTGATAATTATTTATAAAATCTGTTAGTAAATAAAACTTCCTTGACTTATGGAAAAATACCCCACCCCACCAATCAAAAATCCTAGCGGGAAAAAATCGCTTAAACTCGTTAATATTATCAACATCCAAACAAACATACATTATAAGCAAACAAAACAAGATTATGCCAGACTTAAAGCACGGACGATTCGCTCACTACGCCATTGACGAGAAAATTTGGTCTCCCTATATATATATATATATATATATATATAACATTTGTATATATAAGTCAAACAACAACTAGATAGTTTACAACTTCAAATAAAAAATGGGTAGGTATACCAAGGCTATCTAGATATGTATAGCAATAAAATGCCCCATGAAATATTTTCTCATAAGGACCATCTTCTATGTATATTGTCTCGTTATAACAATTGAATATCAAAATACATACGTACCACTCGCTCGTACCAAGAACTGATTTTCGTTCGCTATACGATTAGTAGGTATTTCTATAACGGTGTACCCACATTGATAGGTTAGACGACAACATTATTAAACTTAGTCTATATATTTTATTTTTATAATTTTTTATTAATTGTAACAGATACAGTAAAGATTACAGCTAAAATTAATGATTAAATAGTTGCGTTACATATGTACACCCTATGCTTATGTGTATTAGGGCGTAGCAATATATGTATGATGGCAGGACATATTGCCAGACAGTGGATATATTCTACACACCAGGAGATTCGGTACTTAATATTATTAAATTACTAACAGCTATCACAAAATGAAATGCAAAGAAATTTTAAACTTTGAACTCCCATTTGACCCCTTTAGGGTTTGAATTTCCAAAAATCCTTTCTTAATACACCCTTACACCTTATAATGAACACACCCTCCAAATTTCATATCCAGGTTCAGAGGTTTAGGTTCTGCGTTATTTACTAGGTAATATCAGTCAGTCTTATTGTTTAAGAATACACATTATTTAAATTTTGCCATGATCTCCGTACTAGGCGTGAAGCCTGTATCTTGGTGTTTAGCCTTCCTGTTCGTGTACAAAGTTCAGCGCAATTGACCAGATAACAATTTTAAAATTACGTTCAAATAAATTACACAGTTATAAATGTTACAAAAATAAAGCTTTGAGTTAGATTAAATAAAAGTTTGATCCATAATAATAATAACATGTTAGATTAAGTTGGTGGTTAGAACAAACGTTAAAGTATATTAATTTGCTTATTTAAATTCTGAGCTATTCTTGTTATAAATAGATAGTAATGGATACAAGAGATACAGCAGTGGGATAAGAAAGACTGAATGATAATGCCGATTTTTCCGACACAAACTCGTTATTATGTATTGGTTTGTTTATTTCAGGCATTTTTTTAGTTATTTTGATTTTTAAACCAAATTAAAAAATCGAATTTCATAAAATATATTTAGAACAACCAGAAAAACTAATATCCAAATAGATCCAATAAGCGTCTGAGGAATTGGGTCACTTATACTAAAAAATATTATCGAGAAAATGAGAGTTAATTATTGTTTTTAAATCGAAGAACGAGTGATACAGTGTACTCCATCCGATCTGAAAATATAACTCCAATCTAAAATTAAATAATCTGAGAACTACAACGACGCCTACGTACAGCCTACGTCGGTATTTTTCCGTATTTTCTTCTCTGATTGTTTTGTGATCTATTGAAAGCGAAGTATTTGGTGATTAACGCCCGTGAGAATTCACAATAGAACTCCGGTTCTGGGTCACTGGATCTGGATACTCAGTTTCGCATAACAATTGATAGAATTTGCACGCACCCATCCATTATGGGTATATTCATTGAAAATTAAGATCAATCAACAGAGTATAAAGGTACACACCTCCATACTCTGTTGTTTAATACGTCGTCTATTATAGTCAGTTCAGTACCCAAGCAGTTTAAATTTAAGGTTCATCCAGCACCAAAAGGCTTAGCTCACTCACTTGAAACAACGGGATCCGCTTTGAACTTAGACACATAGCGAACTGTTTATTGACGCTTGTTGAATTTGACCACTCCTCATACGGGAAATCGGCTCAAAAGAATAGGTTAACGAGTTACGTATGGTTTAGTAAAACTTACTCTGAGGAACGAAGCGATTATTTATACTACGATCACGCGTAGTATAAGTAATCGCTTCGTTACCTTCGCCCTTCGCGGAGTTTTTCGTACTAACATATTTCTAAAGGTTTTTTTTTATTCCTACACATAAATCCTGACAATTATTGATTGACATCAATAACTATCAGGATTTATGAATTATTGATTGACATCAATATTTGTCAGGATTTATTTGTGGTATGTATCTATTAGGATCGTCAGAACATATTTTAAACATAAACTCCACATAACAATCCTAAAATCAATTCCGTAAGTTATTTGTTTTAATTCCAAATGAATACGGATGTGACCAGCTGGTGCCGAATACTACGAGTACAGGGATTATAAATAACTTCCTGTTTAGTTAGAAAGAAATGAGTGGCTTCACTGAAACGATGATTTCTAGAAAACATTAGTAGATCTTTTACTGCGTATTATCGTCTTTATTTCTGAAGTAAACAATAGTTTCTCGCGGCTTTAACAATATAAAGTAAACAAGGAAACACGCGTAGCTCAATATCAAGCTACCGAAAACTGTTCTAACTACGAAGTGTCGCCACCAGCCGTCCAAACTGTTATCTACATAAGACCATAGAATAGTGAATATAACGATCTCTATAGTGCATACAATGATCCAAAAAACGTGCCATACTCGCACGTGACGAAACCGTATCTTAAACTCCATCAAGCAGAACAAGTATATGAACGCCAAAAATATATAGAATGATCTCCTCACAGTGCTAGCTTGAGGTACTATCAGAAACAGCAGCATTACCTGATAATGTGCGAACAGAACGATGATCGCTACTAACGGAAAGAAATTTATGAAGCACGCTATAGAGATCAGTCTCGCTACGAAAAACATGTACCATCCGAGGTAGTGCATTATGATAGCAGTCAAGTCTTGAGGTTCAAGACCTCTCTTATACGTCCGTGGCACTCGTCTTGGTAGGTCTGGCTCGTCTTGTACAACTTCCTCGTCACAATATTTCCGTCGTGTAGGAGCGGAAAGCCAAGAAGGTATTGCTTCAGCATTTTCTACGAGCTTTTCCGCCCACACTGCTATGGAACCCGGTCTGGGAGCAGGAATCACTGGTGGTGGAGTAATATTGACTTTCTCTATCGTATATTCCGTGTCCCTTCTTCTAGGTGCCACCTTGTCTATGATTGAAACTGGTCGGACATATTCGTCGTCACTATCGAATGCTGACGACCATACTGAATTTTTCTTTTCAGAAACTGGTGGCATATAATCAGAACTACTTTCGGAATCCATATCGGAATATTGGTCGTAGAACATGGATGATTCTGTTACCGTAGTTCTTGGCGAAAATTGTATGAAGTCACTGTTAAGTTTTACATTGTGCGTCATACCTTCCTTCACAGCTTCGTTGACAACGGTGTTTCTAGGTGAGAATTGAATAAGGTCATTACTCAATCTTGGCTTATCTGAAGTATCTGTTAGTGCTGATTGCCTTTTTAGAATTGGCTCATATATGTGTTCTAGTTCTTTTTTTTCTGCTACGCTAAGAACTTTGTTAGTGATAAGGACTTCGTTTGCTTTGGTATTGACGTTCCAAGGATAGCTTCTACCGCATAACTTCTCTCTTTCGAATCTTCTGTACATTGAAGCTGTGTCGGCCATCCGGAGGGACGACGCGATTATACTTATAGCTTGCACTGACACTGAAATTAAATAAAAGAAAACTGAAAAGTAGTCCTAAATTAGATTTAGGTAAGTAGGTAACCTTATTTAGATTTGTCATTACAGACTAAAGTCTGTTTCGGTAGACCGAAAACACTGAATAAAATTCACTAAAATATTTGCCTTGATATAAGTATTTGTACAGTACAGACAGGGGACTTCATACAGCAAGCGTCTCATAATATGTTGTTATAAGAGTGCTGCTCGGTAGTTACCGCATGTTTGGCTGGCCGCTGTTATAGGGTTCGATCCACGGACAGATCAAACATTTGTGTGCATGAACATGTCTGTTTGACCTGTGTATGAGTGTTTATTATATATATAAGTATGTATGTATCTATAATAAGTATGTATATCAGTCATTAGGTTTCCATAGCACAGGCCTTGCCTAGTTTGGGACCTGAAGACCTTTGTGTGGATGTTGTCCCATATTATTATTATCATTATGTTTTCTTTAAGCCTGATTATCAGACATACCATAAAATAAAACTTTCTTAATTTGTATCACATATACCTTTATCAAAAGTCGTGATAGTGTGCCTTGACATCAAATCCAGTAAGTTGATGATAGCAAATGGCGCAGAATGTATAAACGCTTGCAAGAAGAGGTACAGTTCCATGGGCGACGGACTCCGGGCTATCTTCAGAGCCTCCTGCGTACGCTCTTTGTCGTCAGCCCGCACTGCGCATACTGCTTCCACCCACCAGAAAATTTGGGACACGTATCTGTGGATCATGTTTTTTTATAGCTAATAGGCTTGTGCTTGACCGCAACTCGCCTGATGTAAAGCGATGATGCGGCCTAGGGTGTAGCGCGCTTACCTAGAAGAAACCGAGATTATATCTATCGGGAAATAGAGCACTTGGCAGTGAATTCTTTCGCACAATTAAAGTCAACACAAAGCGTTTAGTGCGAGTCCGTGGCATTTCTAGCAGATAGCGGTGGCGTCTTACAGTATCTCTACTTGTCCGATTGTAGAAAGAGGATGCTGGAATTAAATTATGCAATTCCAAAGCACACTCCCCGAAATGTATCCGATAAAAAAGATTGCTTTGGAGTTTAACTTTGGCCAGAGCTCCATTGCCTATTAAGTCTTTTAGCTCTCCTTTCGACAGACTCTAACGCTTCAATCACTCGCTACATGTTATGAGATATATAAGAATACAAAATCCTCCAACTCAAAATTCAAAGCCAAATTCAAAAGTTAGGAAAATAAAGAGTCGGACGAAGCCTGCTCTTTTGATTATTTATATAAGCTGCAGGAGTTGTTTGGCTGAAGTAGACTACTGTCTGCTGCTCTTTAGACCGGCAGCTTCGAATCAGTATGGAAAATTAAAAAAAAAAAAAAAACCGTTTTTATTTTTTACTCCACAAATATATATATATAATATGCCCGTTCAGTATCTAATATCAAGGTTTGTATTTTTGTATTGTATTTTTGTAGTGTGTATTTTTGCAGTAGTTTTCTTGCAGTAAAGTAAAGTTTCAATTAGGTACTTTTTAGACAAATCAACTGAAGCCTCTAAAAATATATTTATTTCTCATAATTATAATAAAACACGCGGTGTGGTTGCTACTTGTAAATAAAATATTTAAAAGTTCATTTTGTTTAAATCTTACTTTATCAACAACCAACAGGCTAAAGCTATTTAGGTACTGCATAATACTAACCTGCCAATAGCAGCAACAGGGAAAAAGATAGCGTTAAGAAATTGCATCCCGATCCACGTGACGTCATTTTTCTGGACTGTGACAGTGAATGCTGACAGGTCAGTATGCAAGCCAGGAGGCGGAGACGCCAGAGTAAACACCAGAGATACTATCGACGGAGCTGTCATAAGGACCACGCAGAAGGTTCCCAACCTATGGAGTTCAAAGACTAGAATTAATAATAAATAGATAATATATAAAGAAATATGTGCGTTTAATACAGGATAAATTCGGTATAAATCACGCTTTTAAAAAGTCAGAGTATATTAGTAACCTACCTAGTACGCAAAGCCTAAACTGCTGAACACAGAGACATGAAATTTGGAGGGTGTATTCAAAGTATGAAAGTTATTTATATGCCATAGAATGTCGCGTGCAACGCCGCGGTAGACAGTTGCTACACTTTGCCGTACTTTCTACTAATCTTCTGGGAGCTAAGAAGGCATAGCACTTAGATGGGTCAAACCAAACCATATGATATAATAAAATTATCTATATATCTAGAGTAAGTCTTGACTGACTAACTAATATTCGCTAGGAATCACTTGTGGCACTAAGCCTAAGATACATACATTTTCTTTATTGTAGGTACATATACAAAACATTAAATACGAAATAACATTATAGAATAATAATGTTATTTCGTATTTAATGTTTTATATAATAAAATTCAATAAATTTTAAATTTATTGAATTTTATTTTATTTTAAATTTTTTTAAACTTTTTTTTTTTAAATCTATGTATCTATATTCTATATCAAATTCCGACTAAGGTTTCAGACTCTGAAAGATTGGTATAAATGAAATGAATATTTATATCCCAAAAAATAGGGTGGTTAGAACAATAGTTACCTAATGACAAGTAGAGTTTATGTACAGCCTATTTAGCCAAAATTCGTAATGTGAAATTTTTTAATATTTAAAAATTTCACGTTACGAATTTTGGCTAAATATTTGAACTTAATTATATAATTAAGTTCAAATTTAGTTACATGTAAGTATAGGTAGGTATGCATTATTAGAAGAAGACATGCTTAAGACGGAAGATAATACTACTAGCGTCAAATCTAGATTAATCCACTTTGGTCAACTGTTTCTAACTTTCAAGTCTATCTTATTGTTGCAGAGTTAACACTGTAAGAGTAACTTCTAGTTAAACTTTAGGTTAACTATCGGGTCAAACTTTATCGACTTCCGTTCTGGGTCTGCTATAAGTAGGTATTGAAGTAAGTATAAGGTAAATATTATCAAACTTTTGACACTAATGCATATTATAGGTACTGTTAATTCTGTGAACTGCTAACCTCGAGCCCACAATATTTTGCGTCTTCATAAATATTTTAAGCTTCCAATTGGCTTCCAACAAGTATTACTAAAACTTATATACTAAAACTCATATCGATTTAAAAACCTACTTGACTGATTATGATATCATTTATATGGGAAAATAGAATAAAATAAGTATACATATTTCGAACAAAGATTTGTTCAAATAGTTCTGCCATCGGTATTTGTGAAATCGCTGGTCATAAGTACATAACAAAGGCTCTGACGAATTGAAACCTCCTCCTTTTTAAAGTTTGTTTAAAATCGCTAGGGATTTAATGAATATTCATTCAAATTGAATTAACTCTTTATTGCAGACACACAAACATCAAATATACAGGGAAAATCTTACTTCATCTCACAGTGGCGGCCTTAAAGCCAAAAGCGATCTCATCCAGGCAACTTTAGGATAGAGACAATTTACATAATAAATACAGTATAGGACGGGGTATATAATAAACAATATTAACTAATAAAAATGTATAATACTTCAAACAAAAGGTCAACTCGGCGAAGACCGTCTACCAAGAATTGTAACGAATTCGGTATACCTACGAGGAATTATTCCGATCGGTCACCCCACTTTGTCCCCATGGAGTGACAGAACGGACAAAAAAGTTCGATCTGTCCCCCCGATACCAATAAGGGGACAGTTCGTACTTTTTTCATCACCTTAATGTTTTATCTGTACCCCTATCGGTATTAGGGGGACATATTATTCGTGTTTGTCCGCTATAGAATTAAATATAGGTATGTATTAATAATAATAATTATAATATATGTATTCTTAAAATAAAAAAAAAATGATTTTTATATATATGAACCGATGCTTATGATGTCAATTTGACATATTTATAAGTAGATCAATTAAATATCTTATCTAGTTCAAACAAATTTAAGTGTAAGATTACAGAATTGTCATAATAAGTACATTTGTAAATTTTTAAATGAAGTATGCTGGCCGGTCTTCCCCGAGTTGACCTTATACATAAGCGACTAACAGCGGAAGAGAGAGAAAAGAAGTAGATAATGTACTATATAAATTTTGTCACGGAAAAATATTCCAATACGATAGGATTCCTGGTTCTAAGGTAATAGCAGCCCGTAACCATGTAATCAAACATCTTTGATTTGTTTTGTTGCTATCTCATTAAACTAGACCTCGTTTTACGTGTAATTAAAAATTATAAAAAATTAATCATATGAACGATGACTTTAACGTGCACAACGATCGAGCAAAGCTTCTCTGTTACGGGTGTGTTTGTTTGTATCCTGAAATTTCGTACTCGCAAATTAGTCGTAGTTTCAAACTAATCTTGACGAAACTTGGTGTATGGATGCTACGAATTTTTTTTGTCGTCGCTTATTTTTGTATATAATGGTATTTCTACTTGGCCGATTTCAATAATACAGACATGCGGAACACAACATAAATTAATATTCCTACACAGAAAAAAAACGGTCCAGTGGTTGTTCGTTTTTTTATAAAGTTGCAATAAAATCGTGGTGGCGAGGTCGTCTGTTTGCGGAACTACTAGTTACCTATGCTACATACTGTAGTGGCGGACGTAAGTAACGCGTTCTCTAAGTACGAGTGCAACCCGTGTCCACGGTGTCCTGTCGCCATCGTGGACACGGGTTGTAACTATACACGCATCTCGACAGTTTTAATGAAATTGCGCTATGAGTTAGAAGCACTAAAATAAAACAAAGTTAGATTTTCTACGTCAATGAAATATCGGCTCCCAGCATAAGTACAATAGTAGAGCCAGCCACCTTACCAACTTAGCAAATGTATCTATTTGCTTGAAATGGACTTTGTGACTGGCATAGATTAAAAAAGTTCAAAAAGGGTTGGTACAAAGGAAAAATTTTATGGAAGTACGTAGGTACAAACAAAATCTTACCCTTCATCTCCTTGCTTGAAATGCTCTACGATCAAAGCAAGGTCAAAACATATAAGCGTGAGGTAAACAACAAGACCTCCGCAAGAGGGCAGCACCCGGTGTAGCAGCAATGCTTGCCATGGTACCAACTTTAGCCCCATCACCTCACCAGAAACATCTTTATCTAGATCACAGGTCACCATTACAGCAATAAGAAATTAAGAAATTAGTCTGTAAATAGGTATCTATATTTTTTTCTTTAGTATCTAAGTCGAGTCACTAACAGTTTATTAACAGTTTGCTGACTTGACAGTTCCGGAAAACCATTTTGTAGCTGGATATTTGAGGACACTTGGAAACTTCTGAAACAACTTTAACACTTGAACTTGGTTTTATTACCACATAATATTTACTAGTAGGTACGCTAATCTACGTAACTGTTTCTTTTCCAAACGATTTATTATTACAGGACATAGAACCTAATTTAACTTTATATTCGCAATAATTAAGAACGAAATATTTTTTTCAATTCGCTGAAATTGTAACATAGTTTAGATGTCGTCTGAATAAAAACGTATTGTATTTTGTAAGCGACGCCCATTGATAAAGTTGATAAGATAGAACGTTGAGTCAGAAGATAACGAGACCTACCTTTCTCAGTGAGATAACATAGTTTTGTAAAATTAAAGGTTGTGGATATTTTTCATGTTTTGGAAAGAATCTGCTGATGTTTGACATAGAAATATATTCTGTTCTGTGGAAAAACTTTTAAATTATTTGCGCTTTATGCTTAAGGTACAGTTCAGAGTTTCTAATAGTCATGTGTAGTTCGCGAAGGAATCCTTAAATTGAACTAGTTCAGTTGCGTTTAGTTCATTCTTTACTAGTTCAATTTCAATACAAACATATCTTTAGTTCGCGTCGTTCACCGCGATGCGACGCGACGCTAACGAAACGCTGAGCTGAGCCGAAAGCTGCCGACAGAGAAGACACAAGAGCCCGGCTGACTGAAGTACTCATGAAGTAGTTCTCTATTTCGAACATAATTATAAGAGCGATACTGTGAATTCTCTAAAGTTTATCATTTATTGCTTGTTACGCTTAACGTCAATTTTGATATTCCATCAGAGTATACGCAATGTATAAAATACAATCACATTTGTCTTATTTGTTTAGAGCCAAAAATGACATTAGAGTGATACAATATTAATTGAATATGAGCTTTAGGATATGACTAAGATTCATTTTGGTTTATTTGTACTACTATATCTATCAACATATCTCCTTCGAAGAACTAGCGTTCGAAATTTAAACTGTGAGAGGTGAACTACAAAGTAGATATACTTCGCAGTGGTGAAAAGATATGTACATATCTTTTCAGAGACACATTCTGCGCACGGCTATTTCTAATAATATTGCTCGAAAAACAAAAAAAAACAAGCTCGAAAAACAAATCGATCGATTTCATCTCAGTCTGAAAACTACATCACTTTACAGTCAATCACATATCGTAATCGACAGCTGATAATACAATCGGTTGAATGGCTTTAGTAAGTAGCAAATAAAAAAATACAAACGATTGTTGTCAATGTCAAATAATAAACGTTTCTTGAGGTTATGTTTTGTTTTGGTTTTGGTATATGTTGGAATTGAGGTTCTTAATTTGTTTAAAATTTAATGTGCACATAAGCAAAACCGAAACTTTAAAATAGTCTATGATTGAAACGGTTAACAATGTTAAGAAAATGCATGCTGAATGTAGTGAGAACTTTCCGCAAAACTGTACAAGGGGCTACCTTGCGAACATCGGAAAACGTTTATATAAAGAGGCAAATACACTATGGAATTTGCTTAAATAATCCAAGACAAAGCCCTAAAGCAAACACCGAAACCTCCCCAGCGTTAGCGAATAAGTATCAGGTGATAACAGACGATAACTCGCCCGTTATTGAGAACACGGCTGAAGAAATTCATTCGCAAGAAACACAATATCCCATACTAAGTGACGAGTATGATGGAATCAATTTACAGCGTATGTTAAATAATAATAATAATGTAATTATTTTTGCAGTTATTTTGTACATTGCATTTATGGTATTGTAGTATGTACTTGTAATTTACATACAATTGTTTTTATTACATGACTTTGATAACTTATGTAATTTGAAGGCTAAGAAATATCTCTCATTTCTCAAAATAATATTATTTTAGGTGGACAAGCTGGAGTTTTCGAAATAGAAGATTTAGTTGAGGTGCTTAGAAGAGAAAACTCAAAAGATATCTTTGTAGCATCGGTTCCAGAGAATATACGTTATGTTGACTATATTTGCATAGTTAGTGCACGAAGTAAACGGCATATTGGAGCCCTAGCAGAGTTTGTCAGGAGAGTTTATAAGAAAAAGTGCCATCCAAATGACCAAATACCAAAAATTGAAGGAAAGGACTCTGATGAATGGGTGGCCTTAGATCTTGGTGAGCATAATATTTTGCCACAGATTTTAAAATCACATTTGAGTGTTTTAAAATATAATTAAAATTACTTTTTCTTGTGCAGGTAACATAGCTTTACACATTTTCTCAGACAAGACTCGTGTGGTATATGACCTAGAAACACTCTGGTCGGTTGGACCAGAATATGATGAGAAGACTAGGAAAAAAGATGACGTTGAAGATGTGTTTGAAAGTTATGCTAGCTTTTTGAAAGATTTGAAGCCATTAGCATAGATTATGAAGTGGAATTGAGTATGAAAAAAGTAAATTACCTATTATGTGAATGTACATAAAATATGTTAATTATAATAATTAAAAATAATCCAATAATATATGATACTTGTTTTATTAATATCATGGTACAAGCCAAGCATAAGTGTACCCTATGTGACTCAATGACTTGCTATCTGCACTACATTAAGTACAGGTGGCCCAATTTTATTTTATTGATGTACACTCTTCACTTGTTACATTTCTTTTTGCCCTCAGGGTGACAACAACAACTTACGAAAAATACAACTTTCTGGAGTGTCAATTTTCGAAAACGACTACATCCTAAATCATTAACTACCTAAATTGACAACTGCTAAAATTGAGATCTCCATAAAACGACAATGCATATTTTTTACCCTTTCCTAAGGGACTTTTGCCGCTGACTGTACTTTCATTTTTTTTGTCCTTTTTACCACTAAATTAAATATAAAAAAATACCAAAAAACCTGTTTTTTGCCTTGCAGGAACGAATTAGGCATTTGTCATTTTCGGAATTGGCAAATCAGGAAATTGGCATTTTAGGATGTAGTCATTTCTGGAATTTGTCTATTTAAAGTTGATGAGATTGAATGCACATTCTAGGAAATTGTCATTTTTGGAAGTTGTTATGTTGAGAAGTTGTCATTGTCACCACAAGGGTCTTTTTGTGAGTAAGTTAAAGTGAATATATTTTAATAGTAGAACCAATGTCTAAATACAGGCTCACCTCATGTAATTCATAAATATATGAATCAACATTTTGTCAATTTGTTTAATTTCTATTTGGTTCATGACAAAAGATATGTAAAAATATAACTAGTATAAAATGAAAAGTCCCTTTAAAGTCTCATATAAAATGTTTATTTTGCCTTATTACAATAAAGATACATATAGTATGGATTGTATAATAATCACAATTCACATCATGGAAGTAATTTATTAACCTCTTCATGTCTATTGCTCTTGAATAAATTTAAAAGTAAATAATAATTGGAATATTGAAATACATGTTTGTTACCTATTCACATTGATTCACAAAATAATGAATTTGGCATATTTTGTTACTAGCTTATAATTTTAAATGCATTAATAGTTGTACAGAATAGTGTGTAAAGTAACATGTTGACTAAAAATTCATTTCACAATCAAAAGTTCATTGTTTCAGTCAAAATGCAATTATTCAACCTAAAAGATCTAACAGTATACATACTTAACTAAGCAGTATAGTTTAGGAAGCAAACTAAAAATAGTGCACTTATGTAATTAAACCAGGATAAAATATAAATAAACCAATAAATATCCAAAAAGAACTAGACTACAATTAGCACTGGTGTAGGCTTCAAAAAATTAAATTGGACCACATACAATCTTTTTGTTTTTAATCTAAAGTAAATTGCCAATCACAATTTTTGTGCTCATGTAAAATAAAATTTTGTCTTATGATTAAAAAATACTACCAAATTACTTAAATAACAATTTTAAAGTAAGAGATGTTTAATTCAATAATACCATGATAAGCTACATAACTAGTAGATTTCAAGGCAATTGGATGGCAGTTCATTATCCTCCAATAGTAAAAATTAAGCAAATGATTATCAAGTAATAAAATTAATCTCTCATCATCTGGTGCATGTTCTCTAAATACAATATATTCTTACCAAATACACAAATAATTTATGTGCTGGATATTAAATTTGGCTTTTGACTAACTTATGACAGTATGGCCACACTCCGTCTTACTCCAGCACCTGAATTGACATTGTCCAAGCTTGACCATTTTTTGATGCCATTTTTGACAACTTCAGCAGCAATCTTATCTTCCATTACTCTAGACATTGCCTCAAGTTTTTGAGCCCTCTCTTTGCTTAGAGGTTCACTGGGGAACGCTAGATCGTTAGCCTCTGCTAAAGTACGCAGGTCAAAGTAATATTTGGCATACACACTAGATGGTACATTTATGTTAAATTGCAACATTTCTAAAAATTGCCTCTCAAGCTCATTCATATCCTCAACAGTAATATCCTTTAGAATTTGACAGTAATCTACATTCCAAACTGCCTGATCATCCCATACTTTACTTGCAAGGAGGATAGCACCCAGAACTATCCTTTTCCAATTTGAAGGAGCAATATCTAACTCTGCACAGATCAGCAGGCGTTCCAGATAAACCAAAGTGATTATTGCACATTCTGCTGTCAATTGAGCAGCATTAAACAGTGTACGCACAAATTTGTAAATCTGTTTGTGCTCTGGATTGTGTTTATCATAGTCTTCACACACTCTATCCTTACTTAATGGGTGAAGTTTCTCATCAAATATGTCTAACCTGCGTTCTGATGTCCTATTTTCTATGTGATAATAGATTGCCAGAGCAACACATTTGACAGTGTTTTTTAAATTAGGCTGTGAGACAGTGCTATCATCTAAATAAATAGTTGAACAAGAACTGCTTTTTTTGAGCTTGTTTTCGGCGATTTGGTGTTGACTGCGCTTTCTAGTCATTCCATTTTCAATTGAAGCTTTTGACCTTTCCATGAAGATAGTCCCAGCTATGGGGTCCTGTGACGGGTCTAAGTCACCATCGTCAGGTTCTCTCTCGCTGATGTGTTGGATATTGTTAGAACTTACTTCTCCCTCGGGAAGGTAATCTTCTAGCTTCACTATGTCCTTTCGAATCGGCGATGGGCTGCGATAACAGCAGCAGCTATTCTGGTTACCCATTGTTGTAGCTCACGTGAGGGTACTATATGCAACTCGTTGTCATTCTACAGACACCGCTTCACGTCTAAACATAAGTAAATTATGTGCCGATAAAGGAATGACATAAAAGGCCCCATAACATCTGAAACAAAAGGTAAGCTATGAATATTCCATTACTGAATAGAAGTCGGGAACATGCACAAGGTTACACAGTTTTATATT
Organism: Ligdia adustata; assembly: GCA_947049295.1. NCBI lineage: Eukaryota > Metazoa > Arthropoda > Insecta > Lepidoptera > Geometridae > Ligdia > Ligdia adustata. Next base: position 5,651,777 of record OX346215.1, read on the forward strand.
CAAACACTGTAATTATTTAGAATTTACACCTTAATGAGGCCGGTCTTTATAAATATTACACATTTTATCGTGATTACATATGTAGAACAAGCCCGTTTAATATCAATTTTGACATCAATATGAACGATTTGTTGAATGAATGAAAAAATGTTTTTTTTTTAATTGAGTGTCATTCGACTTATTTAACTGCCAGTGTCATGTGCAATAATAATGAAAATATGTATGTAGGAATCTTCGATTAATGAAAATATTAAGTAATGAGTATTGGTCAAACAGAAGTAGAAATAAGTAAGTGCACTGGTACAATAATCTAGTTTTATTTCATTGCGGTTAAGATATAATAAATTTACATGGTATATCGATAAAACTTGATTAAAGTTTCTATGGAAAATTCCCGCAAAAATGTAAGAGAAAACTATATTATTACATCTTTACAAACTTGCCTATTGACTACTTTACTATATCTGACGTCGATTTTAGGGTCGAGAGGCTGAGGGGGAAAAAACTGCAGAAAACGACTTTGGGTGTAGTATTGTGATAATAAAAGGATTCTATGAAAAAAATACGAACCACAAGTTCATGATCACTTAACATAATATTAGAGTTGGAAGAAAATAACTTTTCTCGCGAGGTCTACAGTTTACAGAACTACTAATTTGTAGAATTAAAATTAGAAGGCAAGTGTATCCTTTAAGCAATTTTTGTTTTTTATATTCATTTTTTTGTAAATTGTTGTTCATCGTTTAGTTACAACAACAGTAATACTAACTATTATTTATCAGTTTGCAAATAAAATAACACCATCACACAAAATCTATATGTACTCATAAAAAAATAGTAAAACGACTTCAGGTTGTATTGCTTACGAATATGTATCCATTTTACAGTTGGCGGGTCTATGCTAAAATACCTACTTATTAAATATGAAACTAATTCTGTTCATTTCATAATACACATTAACTTAGGTAATCAACAGTATAAGGACGTGTCGTTGTACAGGTAGGTACCACGATATTTTTACAACTTTGTAATAAAACGACAACCACTTGATCGTTTTTCTTTTATAATCAGGAATTCGTTACTTTGAATAATGTTTAGTTCAGTATGTTTGTACCCAATATTATTGAAATCGGCCAGTAAATGGTGCCGTAGCAAGTTTCGTAGATTGGAATTAAAACCCCTTAGTCGTGCCTCAGTAGGTACGACACAGTATTTCTTATTATTGTTAGACGATTAATAGCCCCTAACAGGACGCGCGAGATTATAATATAAAGCTTTCAACCGTAGCGCTATCAGCCAGCGAACGAATGGCCGCACTCGCCTGGCTAGCACACTTGTTATGACGTCATCACGCATTAGAATACCGAGTACGTTTTGAAGTTATGTCGAACGAAAATGCGCACTTTGATCTTAATTTTCTCAGACAATTTTTAAAGATAGAAAGTAAAAGCGCAGTAAAGTTATTCTCGAAATTTTTTCTAGATTATTTTGGTATTTTTAGAAAAAGACGTTTGTTACCTAACTCCATTGCACAGGATCGTGCGTTTGGTGTCTCATTAATCTCATTATATTAAATTGTCATAAGTAAAATAAAATATGTCAAAGGCTCGTAAGTTTGAATACGAAAAACAAATGAATTAATGGTGTGTAAATGTCGAATGAGTGGTATGAAATACTTAAAAAGAATTTTACTCGTGAATAACCATATAGTATTAAGAACACCAATACTATTATGTATTTTTACTTGGCCAGATTAACCCTTAATTCGACGCCGTGCATTATACTTCACGTTGATGAAAAAAAAATCTACATACAAAAAAAGACCGTATAACTAGAGTTTTACGTGCTATATTGCTTCCTAAACTATCCAAGTACCTTGCAAGAAAACAGCAACGCGTGCACATCGATGATACGTGAGTAGTCGCCGGCGAGATGGCGGGAAGGAAGGACGCGCTGCGCGGGATTTTGGTAAGTTGCATTTTATTCCTTGTTTTACGGCTTATTTCTTTGTGATATCATTGAATTCTATAAATAAAATACCCGGTAAGCCACTGGTAATCCTGTGATTGTTTTATTGTGTTTTGTTTAGTTTTTGTGAAGCCCACAATATGTATGTCCAGTATACTTCCCGTCGTCGAATTATTAGTAAAGAAACAGCTAAATGCTATGTCTAGTATTCTTCCCCTTGTCGTAGTAGTAGAGAACTAAATAAAAAATCATATGTCTAGTATATTTCTCGTTGCCGTATATTTAGAAAATAAACTTTTGTAGTTTCTTTTAATAATATTTTAGGTATCCACAAATCTTATGTTTTGTTACTTACTACTAACTGATTAATTATTGATTTTCAGAACTTCAAATCTAGAGGACATCGCTTAGTAGCATTGGTGCCGCCTGAACATGCTCTTTCGGATATAGATACTAGTGGTTCTGAACCTGACAATGAAGAGGAAATTGCACATAGAACTGAAGAATTGTCCTCTTCACCGTGCCCTTCAATAGATTCATCTTTAGAGCGCATGAATTTATTAGATAGCTCCGAAAATGACACAAAAGACAATTCTTTAATCGACAGTGATGAGACTTATGGTGACGTTGATACTGTATTGGAGGTAGTCAACGAAAATCTTGATACACAGGTCTGCCCTAGCATCAATGATAGTGAGAACAACCCTGTATTAGAAGTAGAAAAAAATTTGAACCATGATCGACCTCCGTTGACCCCTATTTTTAACAACGTGCTACCACCAACTGGTGAAGTAAATTATAATGCTATACCAAGTGTAGCTTCATTATTGTCGATTCCGTCACCAAATGCTTCTTCGTCCCTTGTTAGCCCATCAACATCAAGAACGACCAGGCGTAAGAGAAATCTACCAGTACGACCTGTGCAAAACGTCCGGGCAAAAAAGACAAAGAAAACACTCATTATAAGCTACAAATGGAAGAAAGAGCAATTCCGACATAAGGCTGATGTTCCATCAGATGATTTTGTGTTTGAATTACCAGATACTGACTCCCCGTTGGACTTTTTTTATCGGTTCTTCTCCCCGGATATAATCGATGACATCGTTAACAACACGAACTTGTACTCAACTCAAAGAACTGGCAAATGTATACAGTTGACCATTGATGAGTTTAAAGATTTTCTCATGATTTTTCTCATCATGGGTATAGTGGTCATGCCTTCCTATGTAGACTATTGGCGTTCAGAATTCAGGTATGGCCAAGTAGCTGACGTCATGCCATTGAAACGATTCGAGCAGATTCGGCGCAACATTCATTTTGTAGATAACATCAATTCAGATGAGGACAGATATTACAAGATACGACCATTTATTTAGAAAATAAGACAGAACTGCCTTGCAACAGAAGAAGAAACGAAGTTTAGCATAGATGAGATGACTATTCCATATAAGGGTACTAAAGCAGGTAACCGTAAACAGTATAATCCAATGAAACCTAATAAATGGGGATTTAAGAACATAGTACGCGCTGGTGCGTCTGGCATCGTCTATGATTTTCTATTGTACGGCGACGACGACACTTTCCGGTACATTGATTTCACCGAGGAGGAAGAGCAAATGACACTTGGTGCCAGAATGGTATTAGCCCTTTGCAAGACAATTCAGACTCCGGGATCTGCGGTTTACTTCGATAACTATTTCACTACGCTTGACTTGATTTGGTATCTACGTGAACACTGTGGGATTTTCAGTCTCGGGACCATACGGCAAAACAGACTGAAAGGTTGCACCAAAAAACTGTTAAGTGACAAAGAACTGAAGAAACGAGGTAGAGGTTCATTTAGCCAAGTTGTAGACAACGACAAAAAGGTTGCCATTGTCAAATGGTATGACAATAAAGTTGTGACTTTGGCCTGCTCTTATGCAGATGCTTACCCAGTTCAGGAAATTAAGAGATGGAGCAAAGAACAGAAAAAGAAAATTAATGTCACATGTCCGCAGTTAGTCCGACACTACAATCAACATATGGGAGGCGTTGATTTGTGCGATATGTTGATAGCTCTGTATAGAACTTCTTTTAAGAGCCGTCGTTGGTATATGAATATCTTTGGTCAAATGTTAGATATAGCGGTTAATAATGCTTGGCTGCTCTATAGGAGAAAATGCAACGCAAGGAGCCTGAAAAATATAAATATGAAAAAATTTAGACATAAGTTGGCAGTCGAATTGAGGCAAAAGGAAAGATCGATTGAAACTGAACCACCGAACCCTGTACCGAAAATAGCGCTGATTAAAACCCCAACTGCACCAAGGCCCCCAGTTTCTGTGCGTTATGATGGAAACAACCACTGGCCTCAATATACAACCTATGGACGTTGCAAGTTTTGCAAGAACAATAAAACGAACATACATTGTTCCAAATGCAAGCAGAGATTGTGCTTAGTGGCTAAAAGAAATTGTTTTTATAATTTCCAAAATAAGTAAGAAGGCGGACGGACCTTTTCGAAAGTTATACAAGGTTGAAAAACTTTAATAAGTAAAAGACTGATTGTTAATAAGTGTAATTATGACTGTGATTTGCATAAGCTAAGTATTGATTATTATGAGAATTTTATAGATACTTTATTCATTTGTTCATAATATAAGTGAGTTCTTTTTAGTTGTAAGTTTTTGGAGTTCCTATTAGTTTTAAGCGTAAGCCAATGTTATTATGAGTCAAATTCTATAAATAATTTCCTACAGAACCACTTGTTGTTTTTATTCTTTCTCCTCGATAATGGGAACTATACTGCACATAGTTTGAGAACATCAGTTTTTTAAGTTCTCGATAATGTCCAGTATAATGAACGTAGGTTTTTCAGGAAACTGAAACAGGTGGATTTTTTTTGGTATTTTTTATAGTGTCTCCTACCAGCTAACATCCAAAAACTGTTACGATTTAACAAATTTAATAGAAAAAAATTTCCGTCGAATGAAGGGTTAATATGGCCGAACATATTTAACCCAATTTTCATACACCGGTTTATGTTAGACAGAGAAAGAACTACGGGTCACAGAGTCATTTCAAGCGTTTTGGCGAGTAGAGTAGATTCATCAGTAACCATTACTACTAGCAATGATGGCAATAGTAACAACTGCAGCGTCAATGGGATAAATTGTTCTTCAATTTTACCGCAAGATTTTCTATATATATCACTTTATATAACTAATATTTTAAATTCTACTCACCATATCATAGAAAATCTGTAGTCCAGCGTTATATAAATTCAGGTGAGTGCTAAAATGTAATATTATTGTAAGAAATGAGTTTCTTTTACTAAGAGTTTAGACTCTTTGTGACAGTGACAAAATATCAGCGCAAGCAGGGGCAGCCGACCATAAACAAAAGAAATTAATAATAGATACCTGTTCTTTAGTGGTAGTAATCCTCAGAAGAATACCTCTGTGTTAATCGTATGACGCCATACAAATAAAGAAAAAGATGAAGAGATTGCTTTGCTTTGCAAACTTTGCATAGCTGGCTAAAAAAGCGCGGGAAACGTCGAATTAGGCGGGTGTATTTTTTCTGCAAAATTTTCAATTTGAAAATATTGTTATAAAAAGGATCAGTAGAGTATTCTCAAACTTGTAGTTTTTGTAGTTATTGTGTATATTTTAGTGGTAGTGTATAGTTTCTTCAGATAGGGTAAGTTTTCCTTTTTTTTTATTATGAATAAGCCGCCCGACCTGGAAGACCCGGGGGGCACGATTGTTCCCCCGGCAAATAACTATGTGACGATCTCTACTCACAGTATTATATCAAATGAGTCCGGTATGGACACGGATGGGTCAATTAATCAGGGTCATTGTCGCAAAAGAAGTCGGCAGACTAAGATTTGTAAGCAATGCAATATGAAAAAAAGAAAGCACGCTCAAGCCGTGGACGGCAAAACTGGTTGCCTTTGTGTTGATAGTGGAAGCGATCATTCAAACAAAGATTCTAAAACTCCTCCTGTAAATTCAAAAGAAATTCTTCTACCATCCAGTAATAATAGTTCAGTTCCTCAGGGCACTGTCCCTGTAGCAAGGACTTTATATCAACCAAATGATGCGTCACCTTATATTGTTCATGTGCAACGGGAAGTAAAATCATCCAATGATGGAACCACCTTGCACCCGGTTTCATTTGGTAAATTTTTACAAAAAAACGGGTTTCAGAATATTGTCAATGGTTCTGTAAAGAGAATAGGTAGAAACAGAATTGAATTAGCGTTCGTTGACTTTAGCAATGCCAACTCCTTTGTAAGCAGTAACATTTTATCATCGAAGGATATCAAAGCATTCATTCCTTCTTTCAATGTTACCCGTATGGGACTTGTTCGGGGTGTACCAGCGGAATGGTCACCTGAAGAAGTGGTGGAAAATGTAGCTGTGCCTAGTGGTTGCGGTAAAATATTAAAGGTCAGAAGAATAAACTACAAGACAGTAGTGGAAGGTTTGCCTGTATGGAAACCTACACAAAGTATTGTTGTTACTTTTGACGGACAAGTATTACCAAGCAGAATTTTCATGTGCTATAATTCACTTCCGGTAGAACTGTACACGTATCCCACCATACAGTGTTTTAATTGTTGTAGGTATGGACACACAAAACTTCAATGTAGATCCAAATCTAGATGCTATAAATGTGGCCTTGATCATACAGGAGATAATTGTAGTTCTGAGGAAGAAAGCATGATATGCTGCCTTTGCTCAGGAGCACATTTTGCTATTAACAAATCTTGTCCAGAGTTTTCACGACAGAAACAAATCAAAATAACTATGGCTGGAAAAAATATATCTTACGGCGAAGCAGCAAAACTAATCCCTTCTGTGTCGAAATCATATGCTAATGTCACAAACTCTTCTACAACTTCTTATAAACCTCGAAGTCACACAAATACAGAACCTCAAACACTAACATCACAACGACCACCATACACCTCGTACAAAAAAACTGTTTTTACAAACCGTCGTCCAATCCCCAAACCAGGGATTGGTTATGATCGAATGACACATAACAAAATACTTAGTGACCATAATATGCCTTTACCACAGGACGGATGTGCTCTCAGTCAGAGCCCGATATCTAGTAATCCCTTATTAATGTCCAGTACAGAAATCATACATATTTTAATTGATGCTCTAACTAAATCCAACATAAAAATACCGTCCACCGTTGCCCCTTTAATTGACTTGTTTAAAAATAATAGTGCCATTAATAATGGCGATGCTTCAAAAAATAGTGCAGTGGAACTGCCGAAGTGCAGTTCATAAAAAAAACCATATAATTTATTTAATAAACAAATTTGATGCTTGTTTATTAGCTCTTTCAGAGACCTGGCTAATACCAGGATCTGTTTTTAAAATATACGGTTTTTCTTGCTTGAGAGATGATAGGTCTGATAGGTATGGCGGAGCGGCTTTACTTGTCAGAAGTTCCATCTCTTTTACTCCTCTATCTCTTCCTACCTATGATAATTTCTCCGTGGTGGCAGCTCAAATAGGCAATATTTGTGTTGTTTCTATTTATATTTACTCTCCTCGTCTGGTAGCATTTAAACATCTTCAAAATCTTCTATCAATTCTTCCTAAACCATTTATTATCTTAGGAGATTTCAATTCACATCACATTTCTTGGGGATCTTCGATCAACTCATTCTATGGAGATAGACTTTTGGAGGTGATTGATGCCAATAATCTTTGCATATTAAATTCTGGGACAAGAACTAGACGGACGAAGCCTCACGAAATAACTAGTGCAGTTGACCTTGCACTATGTTCACCCAATATAGCCTCTTCAGTGACATGGGAATGTATGTTTTCTACATTTGATAGTGATCATTACCCAATTCTTATTAGTTTACCTCAAAATTGGCGTAGAAAGCCCATTCGAAAACCACGATTAATATACAATCTTAATAACAATAACCTATGGCATACATTTAAAACTTCTGTAGAGGAAAAGATATCAAATCTGCCTAATCTATCTGAAGGTGTAGATGAATGTACAAAAGCCTTTACTAATGCACTTATTCAAACTGCTGATCAAATATTTCCTTTAAAAACTGCGGCTTCAGATTTAGTTCCTTCGCCACCTTGGTGGGATAAGGAATGTACCGAAGCTGTTAAGAAAAGAAAAATAGCTGAAAAGTTGTACGATACAAATATGACAGATGAAAATTATGAAAATCTAAAAAATATTATGAATAACACGCGTAAAGTATTAAAAGACAAAAAATATCTAGGTTGGAAAAACTATTGCCGTTCTATTTCTCCTGAAATAAACTCTTCAATTGTCTGGAGAAACATCAGAAGATTTAGAAATGGCGTAAGTGAATCCTCACAGTTTTCATTACCATCAAATCTGTCGAATGCCTTCCTAAATCGATTGGCACCGCCTACAGTAACTACAAAAGATATTTTTTATAATTTGTCACCTTCAGTAGAACAAACATCTACATCTATTTTAAATTCTCCATTTACGATGGAAGAATTACAAGGGGCGTTGTCTGAGGTAAAAGATTCTGCACCAGGAGAAGATGGTATACCTTATTCATTCATTTCTAATCTCAGTCAGTCTTCACTTTCGTATTACTTAGATATAATAAACACAGCCATGTTAACTGGAAATATACCTCTATCCTGGAAATCTCAGATAGTATTACCTATTCTGAAACCAGGTAAACCACCATCAGTAGCGTCATCATATCGACCAATTGCTTTGTCATCTGTTATAGTTAAAGTCGCTGAAAGCATGGCAAAAAATCGTCTTGAGTGGATAGTTGAAAATCGAGGTATATTAGCCGAAACTCAATTCGGTTTTCGGAAAGGTAGGAGTACATTAGACAGCGTAGGAACACTGGTTACTGAAATAAGAATTGCATTTTCAAAGAACGAATCAGTCCTTGCAGTATTTTTAGATCTAGAATCAGCATATGATAATGTTCTACTGGATATTTTAAAATGTAAACTGAACCAGGTAAATATTCCAGAAATTCTTTCTTGTTTCATTATCAATCTCTTATCAGGAAGAACTATAAAGTTAGATCAGGCACGGGATGAGTGTAGGCTCCTGTGGAAAGGACTACCGCAGGGATCAGTACTCAGCCCTCTTCTTTTCAACATCTATTCCTATGATTTACAATCATCTATTCGTTGCTCAACTAAAATTTTACAATACGCTGATGATCTTGTGCTTTATTCTGTAGGCCAGTCTATCAGTACTAACCACAAACAAATCATACATTCATTAAGAGGTTTGAAACGTTGGGTAGACAGTAATGGTCTTAGCATTTCCCCACTAAAGAGTACAGTAGTATATTTCACTCGTCAACGAACTCCCCCACTCATATTTGTGCATTATGATAGAAACCTTATTCCGACCAAAAAACAAGTTAAATTTTTAGGCATTTATTTAGATTCAAAACTTACAGGCTTACCACATTGTAAGTATGTTGAATCCAAAGCAGAAAAACTTTTAAATTTACTAAGGTGTCTATCGGGGGTTTGGTGGGGTGCACATCCTTTCTCTCTGAAGCTTCTTTACAATGCCTTGATACGGAGTGTTCTTGATTATGGAACTTTCTTGTTAGGGCCCTGTAGCGTATACAGTCTTAGAAGATTAGATGGCATCCAATCAAAGGCCATGAGGATAATTACAGGAGCGATGAAATCGAGCCCTAAAAATGCACTACAGGTTGAATGCTGTGAACCTCCTTTGTACATAAGACGTCAATTTTTATCTGATCGAATGTTTTATCGCGTGTTACAATTTGCAAAGAGTCCTTTAATAGCAAACCTTGATATACTAACCAATCTTACAGAATCCTCAAATTACTGGAAACATAAATCATTGCCCTGTTTAGTAGAAAGTTTTATCCGATTCAAGTCACTTCTTGCCCCTACACACCGATCGCATGCTCTTGGATTATTTACTTACGATTACGAAACTTCAATAAGTTCTCCTATAATTTGCCTCAATCTAGATATTGATAAACTCAATGCAAATGTGTGTTTTAAAATGACGATAGAAAATAAATGGCCTGGCTGGCACCATATTTACACGGATGCTTCAAAGCACTCACCACGTGATTTTGTGGGTGTTGGCATTTATCATACACAATACAACGTTGTACAAAAAATAAAGTGTCCACCTGAAATGTCAGTTTTTTCGGGTGAATGTCTTGGCATTGTTAAAGCTATCGAATACGTACTTCTTTGTAAACTGAGAAATAGCTTAATTTTTAGTGACTCAATGAGTGCCTTACAAGCTTTTATTAAATTTCCTTTTAAGAGTAAACCTTTCCCGCTCGTTGCAGAAGCCAGAGACAAGTTAAACCGTTGTGCAAACTTAGGTTTAACTGTAAATTTTGCTTGGATCCCTAGCCATTGTGGAATTACCGGTAACGAAAAAGCAGACAAACTAGCAAATGAAGCTGTGGTATGTGGTGATGTTTATCCTTTCAAAAATTATACGCATGATTTGGCTGCTCTCCCTAGGCTGTTCCTTCAAGATTCTTGGAATGATGCCTGGTCGCAGAGTAGTCGATCAAAAGGAAGTCACTACGCTAGTATACAACCAGTGATTCGTACAAAACCGTGGTTTGCTTCTATTAAACTTGGCAAGATACCTACTTCTATTCTAATTAGGTTACGCCTTGGACATACCACTTGTCCAGCTCATCTTGCTCGTTTCAAAATTATTGAAAGCCCAGAGTGTGAATGTGGTTATGAATATGGAGATCCTGACCACATATTTTTCTCCTGTCCTAAATTTGACCGTGCTCTCTTTTATGAAACATTGATATCCCTTCGTGTCCCACTACCCATCAATGTAAAATCCCTTCTTTCTATTGCTTCTTCTTCTGTATATAATTGTTTAGCTCAGTTTATTAACTATAATAATATTAAGATGTAAATAGTGTATTTGTACATAATTATTGTAATTCTAGATTATTAAGTACCTATTCTGTAATATGCCTATCTTTCCTGATCCTTCCTTTAATAATTCCGTAACTTGATCAATTCCAAATTCCTATTTTCAATTTTGCGCGAAACGTTTCCCCACTTTTAACCTTAAACTAGATTATCAATAATGTCATGTCTAGTAATATCGTATAAGCATTATGTAAAATTTACAACAACGAAGAAGAACATGAAGATGGCAAATACACAAACCGTGTGAAGCCAAACCCTCAAACGAGGGCAGAAGAAAAAAAAAAAAAAAAAAAAAAAAAATAGCTGGCTACATATTAGTAATCTGTGACTTTGCAAATGGTGGCCATGGCGGGTTGTTGGCTTGTCTAAAAAGTACATGCCGATAGTTTGTTGTTTTAATTTTTTGAAAAAATTGATTGAATTTGGTGCGTGGAGTTATTTTTTTGCCATATAAGTTAAGTATTTGTCTTAAGTACTTAAACTAATTAGGTATTTCATTTTGTTATAGGAAAACATGCGGCGCAAAAGTGAACGTACCGCTGGTAAGAAAACCAAGGCTTCTCCTGAAAAAAAGGTAGAAAAAGTAAAACGTACGCGATCCCGTCGCAAGAAGCAGTCCACCTCATCTGAAAATGAATCTGCTGAAGAAAGCAGCCCAGTTCGTGAAGCGGAACCCGCTCCGGTAAGCGAAGTGATTCCTCCAAAAACACCAGTCAAAGAAGATAATCAGGAAGAGAACGCGGAAGGACCAGACCAAGTTTGGCGTGTAAAAGCGCCAGAAGGATCCGGTGACGCTGGTGAGATTCAAAAACTGAAGATTTGTTTGACACGCCCTCCTACAACTCCGGAGCGGGTGGAAAGGTCTCCCAAAAGCAAAAGAAAACATTCGCGAGCCACAAGCTCAAGCGATGGGACCCCTAGTGGCGAAGCCCCTGAAGAAAAGCGTAAAGGAAAACACCGTGGTAAACGATCACACAGAGAATCGAAAGATGAATCTGAAAAAACTCTAGATAGTCAAGACGATGAGACCGAATCCGACATGCGACCAAGCCAGGAACCGATTAAACAGTCTAGCAGCGAGGCTGGCCAAAATGAACCCGAAGGTAAAGTGGATTCTTCTGAAAACACTATTTCTACCAGTAATGTGGAGAGTAAAGACTGTGAAAAGACTAATGTAGATTCAACTGAGGATTCTTCAGTAAAAGAAGATACTGATAAGAGTGAAGGTAAATCTAGTAAAATAGAGAAAGATGATAAAGCTTCAGATGCTGATACAACTGTTGATTCACCAAAAGCTGAAACAACAGTTGTATCTGCAACACCTGAGCCTAAAAGTCCTACCAAAATGGAAACTCATGACAATCAAGTAGAAGACAAAATAGTTGAACCAGAAAGTCCAACTCGCAGAAGGAGTGCATCAGTAGACAAATCTGAAATACTTGAGTTACATCCAGAAGACAACAAAGTTGAATCAGACATTGAAACAAATAACTCTAAGTTGGATGTTGTTAGGCCTCCACTGAAATCTGAGGATAAAGAGAAGGTAAGTAAATCTCGAGATAAACCTCCTTGTGAGGAGTCAAAGTCAGATAATGATAAATCCTCTAATAAAACTGGTGTTGTAGCAAGTTCTGAGACTGAAAAAAGATCAAGAATCACATCAACAGATTCTGTGAAGAGCCAAAATGAAGAAAAGTCAATAAATGAAGACAATGAAAAGTCATTTAACCAATCAGATTCTATTCAGTCCAATCAAGAAGAGCCACTGCACAATGGTCAAGCTGCTCCATTACTAATCAATAGAAAAAGACGTTGGGGGTCTAGGCCATCCAAAATAACAAAACAGAAGTCTCTTACAATATCTACAGATGTTCTAAAAGATATAATTCCTGATGTAAAACCTGTGGAGTTTGAAGAGGTCATAGAAGAAAAGAAGCACAAACGTGTGGTATCTGAAAAAGTTGAAAGGCCTGTTCTTCCCAAAATTGTGATAGATAACTCAGAAAATGTACAACGAGCTGAACAAGAGCGAAATGTTGACCAAAAAGATCATGAAGAGAAAGATATAGTAAGACCCCGAGACATGGCCTCCAACAGGAAGATATCTATCATTAAGGATAATGACAGTATAATTGCAAGGCCATTAAGTCCCCCTAGACACAAGCAGTCCCATGTATTGTATATTACAAATCTTGTTCGACCATTTACATTACCACAGTTGAAGAATCTACTGCAAAGAACTGGCCGTATTGTAGAGAACGGATTTTGGATAGATCGGATAAAATCTAAGTGCTTTGTTATCTATGAGACTGAGGAGTAAGTATTGCATACTTGCTCTGTTTCTTTTCTATTTCTATTTAAAGATTATTATTTATTGTCATTTTTTGCTATTTCAGTCAAGCAGTGGAAACAAGGCATGCCTTGCATGGAGTAACATGGCCAGTTTCAAATCCGAAGGCCTTACAAGTGGACTTTTCCACCCAAGAAGCATTTGACAAGGCTAAGATGAATGAAGATACTGACAATGCACAGGTTTCCACAATACCAGGAACAGTTGAAGATTGGCTTCGGGAACAAGATATGAAACGAGAGCGAGGAGAAGTGGTGAGTGTCCATTTTATCTTACTTATATCTGATTTAGAAATGTCACAAAATTACTTATTTATTAAGTATCAGGCCTATCAGTTTCTTTTGACTAATTTGATAATATAAAACATTAATAAGACTTTAAGATTCATTGTTTAGGGTGTTGATAATTCTTTGAATGTAGCTCATGTTTGAACAGAAACTTGATGTATGGTATGCAATCACATGTCATCTAGACAGCTATTAGAAATTTAATACTTTAATGTACCTTTAATATCCTATAGTGCAGGCCAGGCCAAACTGCCAGGTTATGTAACATGCTGCTGGCTTCTCTTTCTCCCAATACTTTTTATAATTTCGATTTTCTTAAGTTGTTAGTGTTCTTAGATAAAGGTGAAGGTGTTATTGTGGTCAAGTGACAAGGGCAAGCCTTGCTTCTATAAATATATATTTTTTTAATAATTCCAGGAAAAACCATGGGAGAAGAAACTGGTAACTCGAGAATGGGACCTCGGGAAGAACGATAAGGACAAAGATCCTAAGGACAGGCCACGGCGAGATGAGCGGCCGCCGCCGCTTGATAAACGGAGGCATCGCTCGTTTGAACGTAGCCCCGAACCTGGTATGTACACTGTTACTAACTTTTGAGATTATCTAAGTTTTATGACTTTTGAAGCAGTGTGATAAATGTTATACAGCTAAGTTATATACCAAAACAGAGAAAACGAGTCTGAGCAAAGCACTTCAATCCACATTTAGGTAGTTAGAATTTGTATTACTAGATATTGCAAATTTTCTACAGTGCCTGTGGCCATAGGACCAATAGCTTTTCTATAAATGCTCGTTTTGCTATTTGTTCTCCTGCACTAAAAAATTAAAATAGGCAAAAATTTTAAGATAGCAATAAACCAAATATACAAAATGTAAATATCCAGTTAGATTCCAATTCCAAGTCCAATATTATGTTCCATGGTAATTTAGGTAGGATAGTTGTTCTATCCCAGAAACCCTACCGGAACTTTACTTGTATGTTTGTGGGTCATGTTTTGAATTTTCCTTTTCTTTTCATCTTTGAATTGCCCTAAATGTTGTCTTTATGTTATCAGTTTGCATGTGCCAAATTATAGCTGACTTGTGCACAAAAAACTAAATGAATAATTGTAAAGCTGATGCATAGCTGATGCATTGTTGATATCTTTGCAGCAAGAAAATTCAAGAAGAAAGAAGAAGAAGCTCCGGCTAAGATGTTGGATGATTTATTCAAGAAGACAAAAACAACACCCTGCATATACTGGTTGCCGCTATCAGCGGAAACGGTTAGTTCAAAGGTGTAACTCAATTTTATAAGATTTATATGTTAGGGTCTGAAATAGTAGATTTGACGCCACAGAAAATTAACATCAAGAATATTTATCCACACCACAGTTTCTTATTGTATTTTAGTGGCATACAAACTTAATTTGGGCTTGTCACTTACTAAACAAGACTAACTTGACATTATCTTTTCGATTGCATTGCAATATAACGTGTATTTTATATCTAGCAAACTAATCTTATAAATTACTTGGCTTTGTCACTAAAATAAAGATCTCCTATTACTATTATTATCAAAGACATATTTTCTCTGTCTTAATGTTATTGTGCTTTTTCCACAGATTGCAGTCAAGGAGGAGCAGCGTCGCCAACACATGGCAGAACATGAGCGACGCATGCAGGAGCAACGACGCACCCACCGCCGCCACTAGCATGGTCCGTCCCACGCATTCGTACATGCACACACACACACACAAACACACTTCATTACACACTCATGCAACAAAACATCATTACACACACATTCATACACACATTCATTTATTAATCCATTATCTCGCTTAGCGAGCTTTTTTCCAGGTAGCATTAGATTTATCACCATGCCGATTATTATCTCGGAAAAGTTTTATTTGAATTGATTTAGGTATATAAGATGACTATGAGATACTATAAAAGAAAGGATTTTATCCTGGAGAAGATATGGTGATTTATTTTATGCAAAATGTTATAGAATAGCACACGCGGAGGAAATCCCTCGATTAAAATTCGTCGTCGGAGTAAGCGGGTCGGTCGGTCGCTCGAGACGTTGGTGCTTGTGCCGGGTGCTGCTATCGACATCGATGTCGGCGGTGCGGGCCATAAACAATATGCAACTCCCGAATATTGGCCGTTCACCATTCTCTACTAAATGATCGGCCCTACTCTGATCTTACTAATGGAATTATTGACCGCTCGAACGTGCCCACTATAAGCACGTTTGGACTTTATTGACGACACAACTATTTGAGACTGCGGTATAATTTTCTTTGACGGATAGCTACCAAAGCGTAACCAGACGAATGACTCGAGAAGAGAGTGAATGCGCCGACGAGATTCAACATAATTTGAAGTCAAGCGCATCATGGAACTGAAATAAGGAATTTCTTTTAAATTGAACCCGAGATAATTATTGCGGAATCATCGGACGTATTACGGACCTTATGGTATGATACTGTAAAGGGAATATTTGGCATTAGCCCATAATTAAAACTAGACAGTAGCGTGGAAGTATTTTTGAATGTAGTCAGGTCTTCGTTGTATTGTCTCTCTGTGTCAGACGTGTAATCCCTTCACTTGATGTTCAATAAATACTTTCCTACCTTATCTTAGTAGTTTTACTGTACTAATATTATGTGCCTTCCTATTAATTATTATTATTATTTTGGATGATATAAGTCCGTTAAGAATATTATCAACCTATTAAAACTATCAGAAATATTCATACAATTATCTTTATCTCCAGATAGGTTATGTTATCACGGATAAGAGTTGTAATTTTCTTAGATAATTCTAAAGCAGTCGTGTTGGTGGCGTGCTGATCGCCGACCGCTGCATAAATAGTGATATTTATTGTAATTAGGAATCATAATGGTAAGTTAAGTTTTGGACATTACCTTAATATCTAAGTACTACATAGTAAAGTAAATTACCCTCAGGGTGACAAGGACAACTTCCGAAAATGACAATTTCCTAGAACGTCCATTCAAACTGGTCAATTTTAAATGACTAATTACAGAAATGACAAATACCTAAAATGGTAAATTCCTAACACGACGGAATGTCTAATCTGTTCCCGCAAGGTGACAAACAGGTATTTTTAAAATTTTTAGAAGTTATATAAATATAAAGTCATATAATTTTTTTTAATATATATTTTATTTTATATTTTATTAAGTGGTGCAAAAGACAAAAATGAATGCAAGTACAGTCAGCGGCAAAATTCTTTTAGAAAAGGGTAAAAAATAGGCGTTGTCGTTTTAGGGAGATATCAATTATGTAATTTTTTCTCAAAAATAAATAGGTTGTCAATTTAGGTAGTTGACGATTTAGGATGTAGTCGTTTTCGAAAGTTGTCGTTGTCACCCTGAGACCCCTCAGGTAATTACTGTGGTAAATGGAAATATAGAAACTGCAATCTTCGTTACACTGTCGTAAATATAAACATAATTCCTAAGACTTAGATATAACACGCAACTAAGAAAGGAAATGACATTTCTACACAACTTCGACTAACAGTAGTTGTATCAGAGAGTATGGCGAGAATTCCTCGCTGAAGCTAGCAGAATTCAATTTTCAATTCAATTCAATGAATATGCAGCATGAGCAGCAGTAGCGGGCGTGGGTAATACCACAAATTCTCATAATATTGTCTGCCAAATACTTTTCGATTGCTTCTGCATAAACTTCCTGCTAAGCCCGACAGAAGTAAGCTGTTTACGTTCGTGATACTACTGTGCATAGCTACAAGCGGAGACAAGATGAGTTTGTATTAAATTTTGTCTTCATCCACGACTAAACATAGATCGTATGTTTCATGTTAAGGCAGGAGTGTCGTGGTGTATTTTCACGGTGCTCGTCGCCGCAGCGGCAGCACAGAATCCGTTCACGCTTGAAGAATTCGTTACAGGACAGTTCGCACAGAGAGGATTCACAGGAACATGGATATCGGGTGAGTTTAATGATCAGATATATATGTAAGGCACCAAGAACAATCCCTACTCCTCTACTAATATTATAAATGCGAAAGTAACTCTATCTGTCTACGAGGCTTGCGCGAATGAACCGTTCTCAAGCCCCCTGATCGGTTTGGTGAAAAGAATCAAAATGAATCAAACGCGTTAGTTTTCTAAATATAATAGACTATAAGCCTTGGAAAAGACACATACTTACTACCTTTTGTTGCGAAAAATATCCTAAATCGAAATAGCGGATGTAAGTGTCCATTCTTATCAAGAAATATGGCAAAAGTAGTTTCATAAAAAATCTTAACTAACCTAACATAATAAATACGGCATGGTACTTAGTTTCGTACCCACCGCACAACTGCTATGGTCATGTACCTAAATAAATATGTTGTGCTCGCCCTACCGCGCGTTCCTTTATCACCGGTTTCCGCCGATATCCAGAGGTTTTTTTTTTTCAAATTTTACTATCTATACCTTTCTATATACAGATAAATGGCTATCTAATGGCTAATAGAGGATAGTATTAGGTAAGGGAGATCCTGCCAACAGTGGCAAAATAGGTATGTAAGTATAGTGAGCTAAAAACCTATAAACAACTTCTTGATTGAAAAAAGTGATTATCGAGTACATTTCGGCAGGCGCCGATACAATTTTTCAGTTATTTAGATTTAAACGTCAAGTCTTTGGACTGATTTTGATAAAATGTATATGCGACCAACTGGAAAGTATCTCGCCCTTCAGAAGAAAAAAAAATTAGAATCGCTCCAGAAGTCTCTTTGAAATTGGGAAAGAAACAGAAAAAAATGAATCCTAGAGAACCTCCTCCACTTTGAAATCTGTAAAAATACGAAATAAGCTGACACTAATTCCAATATTGTTGTTGACTTATATCACATAATGTTTTTAGTAAAGTGTAGTGCACATCATATTTTGCTTTCCCATTGTTGTAGTGTAGGTATCATTATTGTTTTCAGATACGGAGTTTACATTCGTCATCCCCGGCGAGTCCGGCATCAATATGTTCGACGTGCCTACTCTCAACACTACAGTGTTGGTGTCTGGAGAACTCATGGTTGGTATACCTACTGCTGGAAGTACTTATATACTACTCGTAGTCATGAATTAATAATAAATTCGACAAGCGCTGCCATTCTCCAGCAAAAATCCGAAGCTTAAGGCTGTTAAATCTAAAACAGCTCCCACACAAATTGGTATAGATAAGCATTTATTTTAGGTGATCTAGTAAAACTCATGAACATTCAGATATTTTGGTTTGATACTGAACTTGAACTTCGTTGCGAATTTTGCTAATGGTGATGATTCTACACATATTTGACACAGTCTACGCTTAAAAAAATTAAGTTTTCCAGACCTACAAAGGTTGTGTTTGATCGCTGTTTAGCGATATCTTTTTGATCCGGTTTATTGTTGTTTGTATTATCTGATATTAATTTTTTTTCGTGGTGACAATAAAGAGTTTTGTAACTGGAATTGTATTTTCATAAATTAATAGAAAAATGTGTTTTTGCAGGCTTTCTTGAACACAACTAATCCTATTCTGTCGGCTGACAGGAATTTTATTTTAGCCCCCAGTGAAGTTGAAAGCGTAAGTACCTACCTAAATTTAGATTTATACATTTTGATTAAAACAAATCTATTTGTATTGCGACTTGCATTGACGTCCCGCAACGGATATGTTGAACATTTAGCCACCTCAGTTATCTTATTCTAACTTATTACGTAGATTTTTTAATAGCCGTATTCAAGACCCATTTTTAAATACCTAGCTTTGGCTTCCTGGCTTGAGAAGATGGTTAAAGTGTCGTAATTATATCTACTCGAACCCGCCTTCTGAAACTTTACATTTACATAAGAAATGTTCCAGGATCTTATCTTCCCCAAAATGGGGCTAACCGTCGAGACCCCAATTATTAAATGTTCTTATTTGTAATAAAAATATGAGTCAAAGTAAACGGCAGATACCTATCTTGTTAGTCTGCTAACGTTTCATAATGTTATTCTATTAACCACCTACTTAAAGGCACATTTTGTACCACTTATCAACTCGATAAAGATAACTAATAATCCTTAGCATGCCTAACTATGTACAATTCAACTCTTATCAGTGAGCAACAATAATGTATAGCGCATGCAAGTGAACCAAATCATCTGACCGCACGGTATTTCCTCGAAAGACGTAGGCCAAACAAGATGCCAAGAGGCCTTTACAGGATACTATAGCCCATAAAGCAAAGATAATAAAAATATTGAAAGACCTGTTTTTAATAT
The DNA here is from genome assembly GCA_947049295.1 of Ligdia adustata. Taxonomy (NCBI): domain Eukaryota; kingdom Metazoa; phylum Arthropoda; class Insecta; order Lepidoptera; family Geometridae; genus Ligdia; species Ligdia adustata. Next base: position 5,671,614 of record OX346215.1, read on the forward strand.
CACAAAGTATTTTTCAGGTATACCGTTACTCGACGACCGCGAGATACGCTCTTTTTGAAATCTCATCGGGGTGAGTTTAATTATTAAAAAATTGACAACCGACTTAAATTTTTATTTAGTTTGTTTTGAAAGCCACAGGAGAAGTATACTAACACTAAGTGATAGGTTTGTTCAAAGATATACGTCTATCTGTCATTTTTGAGATTAGTCAAAAAATATTTACGATTGATGTTATGTTGTTTGAATTATTTAGTGGTGTGAAAATGGCTACTATGGAATATAACTAGTAGCTTCGCGATCTGTTTACCTCGTAACCACGATATTTATTGCGACTTTGTATAAAAACGACCGACCAATCAATCAAAAAAAAAGTCAATCATGACAGTTTTTTTTTAATTCAGTAATCATAATTAATGTTGTATTTCGCATATCTGTACGAAATATGACAGAAATGGTTCTGTAAATAGTGCCGTAGTAAACTTCCCCTATTTGGGGGTAAATATTTCTTAAAAAAAAATATTAATTGAAAAAAAAATCTAATAATAAGTAGATCCCATACACAAAGTTTCGTCTATATTCATTGGAAACTACGACCTTTCCGCGAGTACGTTTCAGGAGACATACAAAATACAAACATCCAAACTGATAGACGAAATAAAAAACTGCCAGGCCTGAAGTAGAGATACTTCGCTCGCTCGGTCTCTAAAGTTTAACTCGTATCTGTTCAGGAACGTGACGTATATAGCGAACCATCAGCGCTTGCAGCTGTGTATCTTCGGCAGCGGTCATTCATTGGCATACGTGCTTGACAATAACGTGTACTACTTGCCTGACTTCAACGACGAGCCCATTCAACTGACCTTCGATGGCATACCGGGAGTCTTTTACAATGGACACACTGATTGGGTGTATGAAGGTATATATATCAAACACTAGACAGAAAACTAGCGTTGATTCAGCCAACAGGGCCGAGCACCCAGTTGTAGTTTCATAGGTCCGGTCAAATTACTAATTTTTTTAGTATGGTTATGTTGTTCTCGTCTATGTTTAGCCTATGGCCATATCAACTCAATCAACTGATTATGAGATACTTTTACGAATGTGATATGGTAGTTACAGTCCATCAAACTCAGGAAGATAATAACGACTAGCCTTTAGTATAACCGATCCCTTTATCGCGATTTCAAAATATACTTTGGTATATTTTCACTGACGGCGTTGTGATGCGATGACGATGGCGTTGTGATGGTGGAGTAAGGCTGACTGAATGGTGACTAGGGAAACGAAACGTCAGTCGACCACTAGCAAGATGGGTTAAGGTCATAAGATCTGTCTCGGGTCCAAACTGGACAAGATTGGTACAGAACTGGGGACGATGGTATGAAATGGGAGACCTACTACCTAATAATGGAATAAAGAAGGCGGATGATGATAGTGATGATATTTTCACTACTCAAAGGTCTGACTTATGAAAAATTTGTGCCGAAAGCACAAATTTTTCATAAGTCAGTTCTTTTATGCTTAAAGACCTACCAAATCCTAGACAGATCTAATCCATCTAAACTCTAACCTACCTGTCATCGTCGCCGAAAGTTGTTTATGGCTTTTCTCGTCGATGAATTCCTATCTTCAACAACCCAGCAGCGTGATTCAGCTAGCGTTTCCGAACGGATTTGAAAACGTTGCTTCTTGAATTATGCAAAGTTTGTTAGATTATCTTACGACATCGACAATTAGTTATGGATATATACAAAAAACCCTAACCGCATTTAAGGTTTGAAACGTTGTACCTACCGAGCTCTGCGTTATTTGTGGTACTGAGTTTTCGAATCAGTAGGAAACACTACCAAAATTAAGCTGCAGAAAGAATTATTTTGTTCTCTAATTTAACTTATTCTATGTCCACAGAGGATGTCATGTACACCGGCCAAGCGACGTGGTTCTCGACCAATGGCTCTTACTTGGCGTTTGCAACATTCAACGACACGGACGTTGAGAGTTATTCTTACTACTATTTCGTAGACAAGTCCGACCCGGACGATCTATACCCTGAGCTTGTTGATCTGAAATATCCTAAGGTGAGAAAAGTTTAAAATATTTCAATACTATTTATCTTCATTTAAATATCTACATTTAAATATGTCATACATAAGAAGCTATTTAAATTATACAGTTGATAATCGTTGCATGGCTGTGAGTTACTGACTGATGGTGATGTCTACCTATGTTCAACTATGACGTAGATCATGTGCCCACGGCTGTGAGTTACTGACTGATGGTGATGTCTACCTATGTTCAACTATGACGTAGATCATGTGCCCATGGCTGTGAGTTACTGACTGATGGTGATGTCTACCTATGTTCAACTATGACGTAGATCATGTGCCCATGGCTGTGAGTTACTGACTGATGGTGATGTCTACCTATGTTCAACTATGACGTAGATCAGGTGCCCATGGCTGTGAGTTACTGACTGATGGTGATGTCTACCTATGTTCAACTATGACGTAGATCATGTGCCCATGGCTGTGAGTTACTGACTGATGGTGATGTCTACCTATGTTCAACTATGACGTAGATCATGTGCCCATGGCTGTGAGTTACTGACTGATGGTGATGTCTACCTATGTTCAACTATGACGCAGATCATGTGCCCATGGCTGTGAGTTACTGACTGATGGTGATGTCTACCTATGTTCAACTATGACGTAGATCAGGTGCCCATGGCTGTGAGTTACTGACTGATGGTGATGTCTATCTATGTTCAACTATGACGTAGATCAGGTGCCCATGGCTGTGAGTTACTGAATTACAATTGGATTGTGCCACAATGGCCGTTTCGACATAAAATAGATCAGAGTTAGTCTGAAAAATTATGTTTTGTCTAACACTAACTGTTCCCCTATATGTATGTACCTATTCTATGTCAAAACCGCCATTTTGGTACAATCTAATCGTAATTCTGATACAATTCAAATAACATACTTGTCCACCAGGGGTCTTACTGTGGCTGCATTAGTACGATTTCTTTCAAAAAATTTATAGTCGCTACAGATATAATTATGATACCACTTTTCAAATACAATACTAATACAGTAACAACTTGATGTAATGATAATACAACGTAGTTTTTGAGCTTAATTTTGCTTTCATTCATTATAATTATCATATCTTTAGGTCGGGCGTACCAATCCTACCGTCGTTCTTCGTGTGGTGGACCTCCAAGCCTTGGTCAACGATCCTACGAACCTCAACTTCACAGTCATGGAACCTCCAGTAGCCGTCACTGAAGACCACATCCTGGGTGGTGTAACGTGGACCACTGACTACGAAATGGCTGCTCATTGGCTCAATAGACGACAGAATTATACCGTTTTAAGAATTTGTAATGTACTTACTGGTGCTGAATGTCAGGTAAGTAACTTGCATGAGTGTAATAGACACTATTTTTAGGGAATATTTATTAAACGCGAATATCCTTATTGCGGATCCTATCTAAGCATAGCTCTCTCACATTGTCCGTTGAGTAACTTTGAACTTATTTAACAAGAACATATTTCAACACTGGCAACTCACACTGGTTGTGGGGGCAATTGGCAGCTTATCGTTCGGAATAGCGCTCTAAGGGGGAGGCATATGTTCAGCAGTAGACGTCTTCTAGCAGATGATGATGATTAGACGCAAGAGTCTGACGGTAACCACTAAAAACTATGTTCTTAAATTATGTTCATTTTTAAAATAGGCTCGTTAGACAAGCACTTTATAAACATCGGGTTATCTTGGCAAAAGGTTTTTAAAATTCGTACTTTGAATACCAGTAGTTCATTTAACGAGTGAGTTAAGAAATCTTAAACTTTTAATGATACATTTACCATTCTCTTTCGCCCTCAAAAACTTGGGACTCTTTATTTACAGCATCTTGTATCAAAAAATAAGATATTTTACCAGAGTCATTTAATAATGTTGAACAGGAAGAACATCGTCAACAGCCTAACGGTTGGGTGCCCATAGCCCTGCCCCGGTTCAGCTCTGACGGTTCCTTCTACGTGTCCACTCGCTGGTCTGCGAGTCAAATCGACGGCACTATCTGGCAACACTTGGTCGTGAGCGTGCGCGAGAACGGAACTATAACCTCTAGCTCCGTCACTCCTGGAGCATTCACTGTTAACAACTTCGTTGGCATGGATGATGAGAATGAATTGTAGTAAGTGATATAATTACAGTCTGAATTTGGATTAATTCTGTCAATTGTTGGTTTTTCTGAAAGTAGAGCTTAATAAATTGAAAAAAAAAACAAAAATTAAAGTGTACTGTCAACAAAACCATTGTAACCTACTTACACCTAATAATTTGTAGACTGGCCATCTATATACAAACTATTTTACGTCTCAACCCATAGCATCCCACTCCTTGGCACGGGTCTCCCCTATATAGGGGCGTAGGCTATAGTCCACCATGCTGTCCAAATTGCGGGTTGGGGACTTTACTTATCTTCAAAAGCTACTAATACTAATATTTTTGAGTTTGTGAGCACTGTTTCAGTAGTGTTATTGGACCACCAGGTCTTAGTCAGGTGAGAGTTTATTTTCATAGCTCGTTGTTACAAACCTAATCTACAATAAATGCTAGTTTGGTGCTAGCCAATAAAAATGGTATATAGACTTAGTCTTTATTTCCCAGCTACTATACTCGCACGGTGAGCAACGAGCCGTGGCGTTCCCAGGTGCACGTGGCAGGCGCCAACCAGTCGTGCTTGAGCTGCAATCTCGTGCTTCCTGACGGCGGACCTTGCGCCTGGGCCGTGGCCACTGCTAGCCATCGAGCGTCTTACCTCACCATCACCTGCTCCTCGCCTAATGAGCCAGCTGCAGTCTACATTCTTGATGCTAAGGTACTATTTTCCTTCGCCAAGTGTTTGAGAGGAACAAGGACTCTCATATTTCTATGGGTTTTACAGTAGTTTATTATAGGAACTTTTGTGATTAGAATTGCATAGTCTCTTTACTTGACGATTGTAGTGAAAATGATAAACTATTTTATTACAGAGCGGCGAAGTCCTCCAACTTTGGGAAGACAATGCCATAGTCCGACAGCGTCTAATCGGCAAGTCCCGTCCTGGCAGCATCATCACGACTGTTCCCCTAGAAAATGGCTTCCCAGCGCCAGTCAGGCTGCTGCTGCCACCTGGATTAGATGTTAACGATAATTCCACGAAATACCCGGTGGTATTCTACGTGTATTCAGGACCTAATACCAATACGGTTTACGATACTTTTACTGTTGGTATGTTGATTTTGTTGATTGCCAGTATATACTAGTATTGTATTGCATTTTGCGCATTTAGTGCGCTAGTAGCACAGCTAGCTTATGTATTTCTTATCGTTAATCGAAATTATGTGTATTGTAGCCTGACCGTGCCAAAGGTGACTGGGGAGTGACATTTACAACTGAGCGCTACTATAGGTCACACCGTTAAATTTTAGTTACCTGTTGTATGTCTCAAGATTCCATTAGTAAATTACCAATCTTCTTCTTCTCCAAATCTATACGAAAAAGAAGGATATCTTGGACTACAGATTAAGGTACCTACTTAGAAGCAGAGATTTGATCTGTGAACACATCTGGATGTAATGAATATTCATATGTATCTATCGGGGCAATCTCGAAGGCCCTCGAAATTATCGTTATTTTTTTAACTTTTTAAAGACTGATCGAAGGTTCCCATGACTGATCTAGTTATTCATGTGCCAGGCTACCACTCGTACCTGACGACGAGCCGCAACGTGGTGTACCTGATGGCCGACGGGCGCGGCTCTGGGCTGAAGGGTCAGGACATTCTGTACTCGCTCAATAACGCTCTGGGGACCGTCGAGATAGAAGATCACTTCGTTATACTGAGGTATTGTAATTTAAGCTTGTAAGACCACAGTAAGGCGTATAGCTCGGCTGAATGTAAATAGTCGTAGTAGAAATCAACGAGGTTTGATAAGTCCGATAGAAATTAGGCTGATGTTTAAGCTTAAAAGTCACCTACTTATCAGTCTCTGTATACAAGTCATTGAATACTTAAACCTCTCTTTTATAAGCTTTGCTGCTCATACCTTTAAAGTGTGATATAAATATGGGTAGTTTACCCCATTCTCAGCTAACATAGATAGAATTTACGGATCATAAGTCTTTGTTGGTATTTTATTTTGATATTCTCAATGCTGTTATATTGAACTGTTATGACTACATTTTAGCTAGCCCGCAAACCTTAACAGTAGTGCTAGTGATAAAAGTACACCCAAATGACGGCACTCTTAAAGTATGTGTTCAGCATACATTCTCATAGAATACAATAGTACCTCTACATGTGGTTCAATGTTTCCATTTTTTTCGGCCAAAAGCTGTACTACGGTATTCAAATTAAATAAATATCTGACATTTGTTTGTTTTGACATAAGCAATAAATAATTTAATGAGTATATTATGCAAATTATATAGGAAAACAATTGTTCAATATCAAATACGTGAACAGCTGAATATACAACTAGTAAAAATTTACACAAAGACACAGAACTAATATCTACTTTCTACTTCCGAAGTCCTGAAAAATACTGTAAACTAAATCTGAATTATCTTTTATTCACAAATTACTATGTTTCACAGCATTGCGCTCTGCTTAGGAAGTTTGATCTTGAAAAATTAGCCAAATCTTCTACAGTATAAAACATGATTATGGAATGGGAATAATCTATATAACGTATATAAAATAATCTACATATATATACTAAATTCTGAAATAAGAGAAGGGATTTCCCTACCCAGTAGACAGTGCATTCCACAGAATGACACCCGGCACTGTAAAGAAGAGTGTTAGTAATGGTTCATGCGGAAGAAGTAGGATATAGTAACTTGAGAGTCCGGAAGCTCGCAGGGAGGTGGAGTGAGTAGCATTCACAAATATGAAACGCTCTTTTGAGTAGTGAGTATTAGTGAGTGCATAAAAGTATTTTGTACAAGAGCTAATACAAAATGTAAGTTTTGGCGAAGGCGGATGGATACGGACATGGGTTTACGATACTACATAGTCGCTAAATTTGAAACGAAAATATAAGTAGAATTTGATGTAATTAGTTGAGTCGGTCAATAGCTTGTCTAGATATTCTCTAGACGGATCGTGGATCACAGTTGTGTAGCATAGGCATACTGTTGCAGACAAGTGTTGGCCCGCTACCAGTTTCTGGACGCCGATCGAGTGGGCATGTGGGGCCACAGTTACGGAGGTTATGCGACTCTCCTCACTTTGGTGCACGATGACGACCACATGTTCCAATGCGGCGTCTCCGGAGCGCCGGTCACTTCATGGCTTTACTATAGTAAGTAGACCTAATCGCAGTGTTAATTTGGTGAGCGGACTTTGCGTCGCAAGTCTTGAGAGTCTATACATGATATATTTATTAAGGAATGATACAATGTATATAATATCTAGGTTGTGATATCACCTGTGTGATCACTACCTAGATATACTACCTACTACTACACCATAAATATAATATTTGGAACATAAATATGAACTACCCAGATCTCTTGACGAACGTCAACAATAGAATAACATAAATATGAGGACTAGGTACCTAGTTCATGTTTATGTTATTCTATAGTGGACGTTCTTAAAAGTACGAGATAATATTTATGACGATTTATAAAACTGTATTTTTTGCTGATACCTGTCAGTTACGCCTATTGCTTGTTGTTATACCATACCATGAATGTATACCTAATACCTCTTTCGATTATTATCCCTTAGCGAGTTTTGATACGTTTCTAAATCAAATGTAAAGCTCAATTTATTTGAAAGTCGTAGTTCTTCAAAGAGTCTATCTACTAACGGTCTATTTTTATGATCAAAAACAAGATATGTAATTTTGAAACTACAAATTAACGTAGTAGATTAAATTTCAAACCACATCAATTTATTTATCAATCAATATTAATCATTAATCGATCAAAAATAATTTATTACAGTAATAACATTTTACTATTACAAATGCAACATCTTGATTGCATTTGGCGTCAGATGTTATATAATAACAAGATTGTAAATATGCGCATATATAATTTTTCCCACTAATCATAAATAACAAATTTGCAAATACCGGCTTAGTCGGTTGTCTAATTAAATGTAGAAAAAACACGTCGTATAGAAAGTTACAGAGCATGTTGAATCCATAATATTTAGTATGATAAATTCATTAAATTTTTAACTGGATTGTAAAACCTTTGCGCAATAAATAATCCTCATACTGTGGCGGCTTTCACGAGATCGGTTTTTTTCTAAAGATGAGCTGGTTTTTCTTTGTCACATCACACTATCACACTAATATTATAAATGCGAAAGTTTGTATGTGTGTGTGTGTGTTTGTTCCTCCTTCACGCTCAAACGGCTTAACGGATTTGGATGAAATTTTGCACGTAGATAGCCTACACCCTCGGCTTGTGATAACAACAACATGCTTCCCTATTGTATTTACTATTTTTGTAAAAAAATGCTTGTTATTGGTCACAAATAAACCATATCACTCCACTCCACTCCACTCCACTCCACTCTATTCTATTCTATTATACCCTGGAATAACACATAGGCTATTTTTTATCCCGGAATTGATGAGTTCCCATGCGATATCTACCGCGGTTACCCGCGGTTAAATCTTATCCCATGGGATGGAAAAATGGAATGGGAGCCGCGGGGCGCAACTAGTCGGTTTATAATTCCGTGATTGAGTGTCTTCCACATCCGGTATAACAATGTTTTAAGTTCATTCACACAAAGGTTCAATCGCGTGGGATGAAATTCTATACTTGAAACGAAGAAAGTTACGAGACACTACCTTCTCGTACCGTTAGATACATAGAATGCCATCTCGATGGCGTGCAAAGATCTCCTATTATAAGTCCTCCCTATATTTTGTCCTACTTTTAAAAAAATTAAGGAGTCTATTTTCAGTGGGCATAATGGCATTTGACTATCAATGATATATACATGTATTGTCAATACTTTTAATTCCTTAGGGTTCAGAAAATTGAATCTGGTGTAGATTTCAGTAGCCTAACTCAAATTTAGAATTCCGTTGTAATTTGATTAACATTACAGCCGCATTGCAGATATTTTTAAGTACCTACTTTCAACTTTAAGTTTACAAAAATTCCTCATAAATAAAAAAGAAGGATACGGATTTATACTTGAATTCATTTGTAGTGAAATCTGGTTTTACACATGATACTACGCCGAGATTGCAAGGATAATTAGTATTTCTATATATTTTTTCAACTATTATTCTGATTGCATTTCTGCTACTTATATAATCATTTGTTTTTTTGATGTTGGATTATTCTGAATTATCTCGCTTCTTGCACTATAATTAAAATAGAAATACCTACACCCCATTTTTTCTGATCTTAAATATACCATTATAATCGTTTTTGACATTCAGACAGCGTTTATTTCTTGTTCAGTGTAGAGTAAATTCAAATTTAAAATTATTTTTATTTGCTAGGAATATGGTAGTAGGTATAATACATTCAAGATCTTAAAGTAAGGGTAATGAGTGCGCACATTCCTTGCCTGTCAGAATGCAAAATTAAGAAAACAATGATATTGTTAAATTAGTAGCTTACCAAAAATTATGTACTTAAAATAAATTCACTTGAACACGAGTATTTCATTCTGTTCACCGATTCTAACAATTATATTTTACAATAACGAATCTAAACATGATACAAGTAACTTATTCTAATAATTGCTTTCTTAATAATTATATTATAAATTAAAATAAAACTTCAAATTAAAAGTCCATATTGAAAATCATAATATAGTTTCCGTGTAGATGTCAAATTTGTCAAAATATCAAACGCTGTGCAAAAGGTATCTATTCACGGTCATTTTCAATTGTCAAACTGTTATTATAATAATGTCATAATAATGTAAACATTAATATTACGTACGATACTTATTTGTCATATCAGTCATAAATTCCGACACACTATAGTACGCTTTCTCTTGTAAGTAACTTTTGAGTTTTTGTTTGTAAATATGAGTTACTTTCAAACTTGTGATACACTTTGGCAAACGATTATAAATTAAAGGCGCCATACATAAAACACTATTACGAAGTAACGCTGAACTACATAGAGGTAATTTAACATTAAGTTCATGTCGCTCACTTTTAACATTCTCAAAAATATTGGAGTTACTACGCACAAACATCGCACACTCAAAGACGTACATGGATGGACCTGTTAAAATTTTTAGACTTTTAAAAAATGGTTTAAAGCTACTTCTTGGTCGCAAACCGCAAATAGCACGAATGCATTTCTTTTGCGCCTTTAATACAGAGTCAATTCCCACACAATTACCCCAAAATATTATGCCATACCTGAGTAATGATGAAACTTGACCATGGTATGCTGTCATGGCCGTATCTTTACTCACTATTTTAGTGAGCATATATGAGCATTGATTGAGTTTTATGATTAAATCCTGAATATCTCCTTTCCATGTTAATTGGCAATCAATATTTAGGCCTAAGAATTTTGTCATTTCTATGTCATTTATTTTGTGTCCAGAATTACTTACGTCCATATTATTCAATTTATTAACTCTATTTCTAAATGTCATTAAGTATGTTTTGTTAAGATTAATTTGTAAATTATTTGTACTAAGCCATTCTATAATTTTGTCAAGTGTTGTATTAATGTCACATGAAACAGTGGTTTTATCCCTTCCCGAAAACAATACAGTACTATCATCAGCGAATAGTATAGATGGGTGTGTCCAGTAATCTTAGGTAGGTCGTTTATATATATAATAAAAAGAAGAGGACCAAGCACACTGCCTTGTGGTACACCGTACTTTACCAACCTATATTCTGAAGAGTATACCATTTCTTTTTTTAATTTTGGGCATATTCTACTTATTTGAGTTCTCTGTTGTCGATGACTCAAATATGACTTTATGAGATGGTGGACATTACCTCTGACTCCATAACTTTGCAATTTATTTAATAGTAACCTGTGATCTACAAAATCAAATGCCTTTGTAAGATCCATGTACAATGCACATGATGGTATTTTTCTGTCTATGCTTGTAATTACTGTCTGTAAGAACGTGTATATAGCCTGGTTAATTGATTTGCTTTTGCGAAATCCTACTTGCTCTTTCGCGAATAACTGCTTATCCTCGAAATATTTAGAGATGCTTTTATGCATTACTTTTTCTATTACTTTGGTAAATACTGAAATTAGAGCTATTGGTCTGTAGCAGCTGATATCGCTTTTGTCATTTTTCTTAAATAGAGGTTTTATAATCGTTTTTTTGAGTCTTTCAGGAAAGACCCCGCGCAAAATGCATAAATTAATGATGTAGCTTAAAATTGGCGATATTAACAGCATATCGCCAATTTTAAGCTACATCATTCAGCCACCTGTTTAACGATTTTCGTGGATATGCCATCATATCCAGAGCTATTTGTGTTTTTTAATGACTTAATTATACAAGCTATTTCTGGGGGGATAGTTGGAGCCATAAAAAGTGAGCCCACATTAGATGGCACATGCAAAATAATATTACGATCCAAATCATTTCCCGATACTTGATCAATAAAAAAATTATTAAAAAGGTTTGCAACTTCAAGAGGTTCGCTAATGAGGTAACCATCAATGTTAAGTTCAATTGTGTCTTGATGAGTTTTACGAAATTTCCCATTAATAACTTCCCACATTGCTTTACTTTTATTTGGAGCCGATTTTATGTAATTATCATTTTGGGATTTCTGCGTCAGTTTGATGATCCGCTTAAGCCTTGAAGAAAGTTCTTTAAATTTTAATTTATTTTCTAAGGGAGGTTTTTTCTTATAAGTCCAAAGTAAAACTCGTTTTCGATTGCAAAATTTTTTACGCCTTTTGATAGCCATTTCGGACGTTGTCGAGACAATATTTTTAACTTTCTTACTGGGAAACAGAGTTCGTAAAATAGCGTAAACAGATCAGAAAAAGCATCAAAAGCTTCGTTTGGTTCACTTTTTTCAGTCACCTCAGAAAACCTTAGTGAGTTGAGACAGTAATGGAATTTATCTACATTTTCTTTACAGTAATCACGTCTTTTTATGAACCAATACTTAATCGAATAACTGGGTTTAACTGGACACGTAAGAATCTGTGCCGTGTGATCAGATAACGCAAGTTCTACTACTTTCCCTTACACCCCCGAATATTATATAAAATATTATCCAGACAAGTGCCACTTTTGATTCTTGTTGGTTCATTGACCGCAAACTTAAAGTTATAGTTACTCACCAACTCTCTAAATTCAGTAACCTTATTAGTTTCACACAGCATATTTATATTGAAATCCCCACAGAGAGACCCTTTTTTTACCAAAACAAAAGTCTTGAAGTAGTAAGTCAAGTTTACTAAAAAATGTATCAAAGGAACACAGTTTCTTTCTAGGGGGTCTGTAGACGCAGATAATAATGATTTTGTTCTCAATTAGTTCTATGCCGGAGCATTCGATTATACCATCTATGCAATATTTCTACAACCCTGGAATGGGCTTAAATCTAAAGGGAACAGCGAACTAAAATGCAAGATCCTCCTCTACGGTTTGTCCTGCAGTAAGCGGAAACTAGGCTAAAATCATCTAGTTTAAAGAGGTTTATGTCACCTTGTTTCATATTGTGCTCAGTAACACATAAAACGTCAATCTTATCTTTATTGATTTCCAAAAATTCCAAACCAGCTACTACTGAATCAGATTTACTTAAAAGTCCGTCTATGTTTTAGTGCTTAATTCGTATTTTATTATAAACGAAATAAATTATCGCTTGAACTGGTCGTCTCATCATTAATCATGTGTGGCTCATCATAGGTCTGTGTACTTTTGTCGATTTGAGAATTGAAGTTCGGAATTTTGATTGGTTTGACATTACTATCCGTAGTATGTAAGGCGTGTAAATCATTTTTCAAAATGTGTGTTGTATGATAGTAAAGGAAATTACGTTTGTAAGATAAATGCAAAATTTCTTTTAAGACGCTTCTGCATATTTTAATACAAAAGTCATGTCTGCTTGGTCGATAATATTGATAGGACATGTTTACATAGATTGCATGCTTATATTGATTACATATGAGTTCCACCTCGTAGTTCAGCTTTTGTTCCCTTAAGTGGATGCCGAATAGAATTTGAGGAAGTAAAATGTTTGTATGAGATACTGACTTTAGCCAAGAATGCAAGCCAGACTGAAACGCCTACGGAACACACTCATTTGTACATTTGTAAAGGTACTCTATTAATCTATCAGCCTTCATCTTATCTTCATATAATTTTCTTTTAGTATAGGTAGGTAGGTATGTAAAATACACTTAAAATTTATACATTTTATGATAATAATAATATGCTAAATTCGTCGCAGCCGTACATTAAGACATCGTAATATTAATAAGATTTGAGAGGAAAAAATATATTGATGGCATATATCGAACGACAGTAAATAAGTCATTGGTCTTTTTATTATCACTAAGTTGACCACATTCCTGTCTCATCATCGAAAGTCAATCTGAAAATTATTTATTTATGTCGACATTTAATTCACATTGCCGCTCAAGAATTTACAAGATGGACAAAATTACAGCAAATAATTTACAATAAGGAAGAACTTGGTAGGTTGGTTAGTTAGTTTAATTGGCAATAAGGGTTTAAAAACGCAGGGGGTTCGGTTGGACGACAGGCGTAATCATCATTATGATTTTATTATGAAACGATATCTGAAAATTTGATATGATAATAACTTCCCGATATAAAATTATTTACTCGTGGCAAAATCAATGAATCGACTTTTTAGGGACGAAACCCCGAACAGCATACTCTTTTTGGTGTCTTCAGTATTATATAAACAAAGTTCGTCAAGCACACCCAAGTGTTGAACCCTTGAAAGAATGTTCGTAGTTCTTCCAAGTGAGTTATTTGTTTACAGAGTTAGAACACATAGTATAAAGAGAATAGGTTTGTATTTTTGCATGTAACAAATAAACTTAAAAGCTACTGGATCGATTTTAAAAACAAAATTTGACGTTACAAAGCTACATTATCACCGATAACATACGCTCTATTTATTACTAGAAAAAATTAGAGATGCACGGGTAACAAAACATCCCCATTTTTATGAATTCAAAAAAAAGTGACGTTAATAATCTACATTATCACCGAGTAATATAATCTATATTTATTAAAAAGCAAAGCGCACCTAATTATCAATAAATCCAATAATACCATATAATAAATACCATTTCTCCTAGACACAATGTACACGGAACGCTACATGGGTCTGCCCACCGAGGAAGACAACCTGGCAGGTTACGAGGCTGGTGACGTCACACTAATGGCAGAGAAGCTACGCGGACATGACTTCTATATCATGCACGGAAATGCAGACGACAACGTGCATTATCAAAACGCCGCTAAACTGATGCGCGCGCTTCAAGAGTTGAATATACCCTTCGAACAGATGGTGAGTGTTACTTCTATACCTTGCTGTGTAATTTGAATAGGTACCTACTCCATCTTCGACCACACTTCCACTTACCGTCAAGGTAAATTGGTTGGTCGATTTACCTTTGACCATAATAATTATTTATTTATTACATGTAATCTAAAAATATAGTTCAGTTTTGTTTTAGTTATGAAAATCCTCTGTATTTTGTTTTTATAACACGGGTTGAGGCGCAGCGAATGAAAAAGCATATTTTCTTTCCTTTTAAACTTTTAGGTGCGTGTGAAAACCCGTGTTATAAGTCAAAACGTATAAAACACATGTTAGTTTTCTATATAAAATTGGTCTGTTTGTCCACAGTCGTACCCCGATGAAGACCACAGCTTGGCTGGAGTGAACATGCATCGTTACAACGCGATGGATCGCTACTGGACGCGGTGTCTCCGTCTCTAATCAACGCTTGCTGCATAAATGATACAATAGTAAATTATTACTGATTCAATCGCAAATATTACTTACATTACTTACCTACATTCACTATTGATAATAAAATGTATGCTACCGTATACTAGTTCAGTTGAGACAGTTGTAGTTGTTGCCCCCGCATTTTTTGGGCGTTGCGAACGAAATAACTTGAACTTAGGACATTCTAATATTCTCTTCTCTAAAGCTTCTTTGAGTGATAAATGATACATTCAGGATATTTTTTGAGTCTATCGTGTATGTCCAGTTTAGTTAGTGTAGCATATACCCGAATTGTGGTTAAGATTTATTCTGTAAATACTGTGACGTCACTTTGTGATTTAATTCAATACGTTTTTCGATATTTATGTGTCTGTGTCTATCAAATTTTTTGAATATATAGACACTAGACCATTGTTGAGAGTGTTTATTTATTATTATTATTATCACTGGCAGAGAATAAATAAACATCAGTCTTGAAAAACAATGACAAAGTAACGATTATTCATATACATTTGATGGTTTTCATTTATTTGCTAGTAAGTTTTTATTAAATTATTTTTCTACGTACTTCAGACTTTTCTTCATGTATTATCTTATTTTTGTATTATTAGGCCGATCATACTCGTATATTAAATCCCAACGGCTACCACTAAAACGTCTCCATCACTGGTGGCTGTTTTAGTGCGACGTGACGATAGTGGCGACATAAAATGGAATATAAAGAAGTTTCAAACTTTAGGCCCTCATTTTACCGTCTTATGGGTTGAATTTCTAAAAATCTATTCTTATTGCACCCCTACAACCTATAATGAATACACCCTCCTAATCCTGTCTCTAGGTCGACAGGGTTTAGGCTCTGTATTGATTCCTAGGTAATATCAGTCAGTGAGGACGTACTATTTTATGTAATATAGAAGCTGTCACCCGCGGCGTTGCCTGCGACAAAATTAAATATAAAACATATTTTAACCTTTGAAATTCCTAAACAATCCTTTTTGAATACTCTCCTACACTCTATGATGAATACACCTTCCAAATGTTGTCTCTAAGTTCAGCGGTTTAGGCTCTACGTTGATTCCTAGATTATATCAGTCAGTCAGTCGGTTAGGACTTACTCTTTTATATTTATATAGATAATAGCTGAGCTTCGCGGTTTTGCCCGCGGGTTTCTATATTTTTATTATATATGATAATGTAGCTTTATAACGGCGAGAGAATTTTTGATATCGGTCTAGTAGTTTTTGCGTTTGTTCGTTACATACATAAATACAAATCTTTCCTTTTTAATATTTGTATAGTCATATATTGAATGTCATAACATAGAATATAAAGAAGTTTTAAATTTTGATCCCCCATTTTACTACCTAAGGGGTAGAATTTCCAGAAACCCTTTCTTAGTACAGACGCCCTTTCACTCTAAAATAAATACATCCTCCAAATGTTGTCTTTAGGTTCAGCATTTAGGGCTCTGCGTTGATTCCTAGCGAAAATCAGTCAATCATTCAGGATTTACGCATTTATAAACGTAGAAGATCTTAGAAGATAGATGTAATTTTATGTTTTGCACACAGATACTTTAAACACAGCAAATACATTTTTATTCATATTCCTACTCATAGTAAGGTCGAGTCGGTATACATCTTAAATAATAATTACAATAAACTAGCAGGCGAGAGTCCAAGAGTTGTTCTAGACGACTTCCTCATACAACAATTTATTTGATAGTAATAAGACTCGTTTGTACTAGGAACTACCTACGTTTACTTATAAGATTTATAGATTAATAATCCTTAGCACCTACACATTTAGGACTATATTACATTAACACGAGCAATAAAAAAATAATATCGGTTCAATCACACTTATATTACGACAAGCGTATCTTGACGTGTGTGGCAATCAGAGCTACCACCTTCAAGCGAGATTTCTTGTATACCAGAGTTTCTACATCTTCTAGGACTGTGTGCTTAATCTTCGGCTATATCGTCGTCTATTCGTCGGCGAGAAGACAGCGACTTATATTTATACATGGCTAAATAATATATTTAAGTTTAATATTACAATTGCTATGGTTAGTGTCTGAAATGGCCACAAGTGGTTAGAAGCGACGTCGAACCAACCCAACTGTAAAAACTTGTGACCACTGTGACTTAATTTATATATATTACTAACCAATAACCATCTCAGATGAAGACAAATCCAATGACACGTTGGACATTATAATTGATCTACCGCTTTAGGCTGTGGAGGGTTAGAAATAGTTAAAGATGCATACAAATCGAATAATATAACCTTTCTTTTTTCCAGCCGGGTAACAATAGCACTGACGCGCCAATAAGTTACTAAGTTGTCTAGTTGCACATACCAATATTTTTATTATAAAAGTGGATGTGCCAGAATAATTGCGGATAGAGTTGATGTCCCTACTCAAAGTTACTGTGATGAATATAATTGTTTCTGTGTACGTATGAATCTGCAACAGACCTCACCAGGTATGCACCTATTATTAACGCGGATATATATTCTTGTCCGACTGTAATCCAATGATCATAAAATGTCAGCGGCATTGTTTGTTGACGCATAGGAACTGTAGCAAGGCAAGGAAGATATACACGTTGAATAAAGGGCATGCTTCCGCTCTTTAGATTTAAATGCTACTCGATATGCATACATAGGAGACTCAACGAACGGACAAAACATGTGGATGAAATATGCATGTCTGTACATGCATATTTCATTTACAACTTTGTATAGTACATTACTTACCCTATTTTGGTACCTACTTATGGGTTCTATCTACCTAATATTTGGTTTTGAAAGTTTCATTGTGTATTTTTGCAAGCAGCAAGACTTTATACTATCTACGCAGAAGTTCATAATAAGCCAGTTATTGGTGGTCATAGACCTCTTCTTTTGCTGTTGTAACCGCTAATCCATTCGGATCTGGTGACCCTGCCCGCAAGCGATGTCAGCTCATCCGGCCGGCTGACCTTTGCTCACCCTGATGACCTTTCTGATCTGTTGACCATCAATTTATCACCACTTACTCCATCAATATATCGTCCGTCTCATTGTCCATGCAGTTTTATTCGTCAAGTCTTGATGATAGCATATTTGAACTTTTCTTTCTGGGACACTTAGTATGTGTATTTAATTTTTCGACATCATATTAATGAATGTTTTTTTCTTAGCCATAGTACTTCGTATTATTAAGTACTGAAGCTGAAAGATTGAGAGTGAATTTTGCTTATTAATAAACGACCAATGAAAACTTGGTACGAAATGTTTTTAGTTTCGGCTCTCTATTCTCTTTTCTATAGTTACGCCTTTTGTAGTTAAAAGTCCTACGTACGCCTTGGTCAAAAGGCCTGTTAACTTTTACATAACTACGCCAGCGTAATTACAGAAACTTCGATTCTACGCAATTTTTAACAGGAACCCCATGCAAACTTTTCATATTAGTTACGTTTGAAAGGAATTTGCTATTACGTTTGCCTTCATATGCTTATGATTTATATATACCTATACATTGTATTTCTAGTTCGTGGACCCCTTTGAGTTCATTGCAGCCCAATTTTAAATGTCAGTTTGCATGGCCTTTTCAACGTCTGGCACACTCTTGATGATCTAACTTTTGTTTTATTTGCTTCGATTGTACTTACTTGATTTTGGATATGAGTAGAGAGCAATCTGGTAAATAAATTCCTACGAAATACAATAAATTTACGTAAATTACGACTTGTAAATAATATCCTGTCGAAAACATAACATGTACCTACAACGTAGCGCAGTTTAATTCAGTACCTATATATTTCAGGCACTCCCGAGTATACCTATATAGTCACTAAAGTGGTATACCACCACTTTAACATGAATTGATAACTTGTTAGTAAGCTTACTTTTCTTTATTTATTGAATAAGTATAGTGATTTGGCAAACGCTGTGTAAGTACGTGCAAGATAATTTAAATAACAAATAAAGAGGAAAAAGAGAACAAAAACTTAATTTGTGGAATGAAATACAGTTGCCATGGAAGAATCCATAAAAGTTACTGTCCCTGCCAAGAATTGTAACCTCTTTAACGGGATATTGGTCGCGTACCTTGTTTGTACCTACTACTCCTATACACATATCATTTGGTGCGCGAACATGTCTTTACCATTTATACCAAATTATCAAGTATCAGCCGAGTATCGGAAATAAAAAAATAACTAATAAATAATCCTGCTGCATACATTTTTAAGTAATTTATAGACTATTAAATTTTAACCTATATTTTCAAGTTTTTCAAATGTATAGCAGTATTTTTTTGCTGCGTCCGGTGTAGAATGAGCCGCTAGTTCAAGAAACGGCCTTCGATGTCGGCCGACGAAAGTGAAAGGGATCGCGATGACCTGCTGTCATCCGCTGTTATACAACACTGCGAAATAGGTGCCATAATATACTAAACGACTGCTCTGCGCTATGTGGGTTGAACAATCCGCCAGTGATATCATTTTAACGAGTATGTCTGCTAAAATACGGTAGAAAAATTACAGCATTTATAAACAAAAGCACAATAATAGTTTATTAGATTAGTCTGCATATCATGTTTTTTGAAATATGTTTTTGTTTTTATAATTATACACATTTATCAAAACGTAACGGAAACTATAGCTGAGAAGATATATTAGTACCACGACAATAGGTAAGATCAATTAAATGAAAGGTAATGAGTTCTTCTAATTTTTATTATTAGCTAGCGTGAAACTAATTCTTTGAATTGGCCTTAACATTTTACACTTCGCAAAAAGTCTTGAAAGACTGCATGTTCAGCGTTACTAAGATGTTTAGATATGCTAGCAACAGGCCAGGGGGTAGCTATGCATCTACGTAATGTGCACCTATGTTAGTAACTGGTAATGTACTACACAAGTACTATTAGCTCAGCGGTATTGTCCGCGACAAAATGAAGAAGTTTGATCCCCCGTTTGAAACCCTTAGATGTTGAATTTCCAAAAATCCTTTTTAGTACCCTGTACACCTTCCAAATTTAATTTCTCTAGGTACAATAGATTAGGCTCTACGTCGATTTATAGCAAATATCAGTCCGTAAGTTAGTCAGGACCTACTCTATCACACATTATTGCAATTCAGTAATTAAGGTTTTAAAATACCGATAAGCCAATGGTGATGGTTAGAGTATTGCAATTGGATACTTGTATGCAAGATATCTTTACGAAATAAACATAACCTTTTTATGATCGAGTCCATAAAATATGGAATATTTACAAGTGTATCTAAAGATAGTATGCTTAATTTTGTCGTAGAGTATAGTAGTAAGTATTCTGGCATACAATCTTACGTCACGTAGTTGTATAGGGATGTCTCTTTTCTGGTTACATTTTTTGGATTTTCATGTTCCGCTAGTAGTATCTTTATTTTCTAAATATTTTCTAAGCGATCAAGGAACTAAATAGTAAAAGTAAGGTATTACTCGCATTCTATGACCTTGTCAATAATCTCCATCCAAGGCGGGCGGCTCCTCGGGCAAAAGCTTGTGTTTCTAAAATGATGAAATTTTTACGTGTTACATCAGTCATTACTGTACTTCTGTACTAATTTTACTTAGGTATAACAACGTTAATCTCTACTGAACCATAGGAAATCAAAGCTGTTTATATGCATTAAAAATGCGTACTAAAAGTCTGATTGCGTCACATGCACGTATATAATATTATGTATTTACATATACCTACTATATAAATCATAGTATGATTATGTAAGTTACTGCAGTATTAATGGGAAGAAATCGTATATTACGAACTAGCAGTAAGGTCGCAAAAGTTCATTGACTCTACTTTCTGTCGAAACATAAACAATATCCTTTATTTAGGTATAGCGAGTAAAATCTTTCACAGGTTTGAATCATGATATTTTTTGGTTAGTAAGGTGTATAGTTACTTGACATGGACACATATCTTTTAAACCTGATAATTAAATTAGATGGGTACTTTTAAAAAACAGCGGTGTATAAATGATGTGCGGGTGGTAATTTTTCATAATTTGCTAGCTATCGAGTCCTAAAAGTAAATCTTTTGTCAAGTTCCTCCACTCGTAGTTTATAACATAGAAAGTAAGTGGTTTGCTTTAATAATTTTGTAGAGCCGTTTTTAAGTAAATCCCACTTTTTACCCGACAGTCCAAAAGGAGGGTAATGTTTTTCGAGTATATGTTCCTAAATTTGTTTGTATGTATGTATGCGTGTCTTTGTGACACTCCGGTAGAACGAATTCGATGTGCAAGGTGTCATTTGCTCTGTATTCATGTGGAGGCTATATGTACTAATTGCATCCCGCGGTTTCACTCGTGCTCCGAAGCTATTGCAGGCGGGTTTTTTCGAAGATATTCTAAGGAATTCGTTTGATAAACTTTGTTAGTTTTAGAAATCTATCAATCGATCTTGTTGATGTCTTTAATTCCGAATGCATTTGGATTATTTGTAGATCTTTAGTGGTCTATAGGTAATCCACCTGCAATTTTTTGTAATTAGTCATTTAATTATTCCTAATAAAGGTACTTTATTAAATGTTAATTCAATATAGCACGAAAACGTAAGTAACCTATTGAAAACGTTAAAAGCAAGCAGAACTATAATTGGGAAACTCCTGAAAAGCTCACCTAAATCACATCCGCATTCCAACCACATCCACAATTTTCCTGTTACTTTCCCCGGCTCCAAACCAGTCCTTTGCTCCTTCAAATGTTAGGATGGCGCGGATTTGTATGAGCGTTTTTAGATACTGGTGTGATTACACACAGTCGGTTGGCGCGCGAGGCGACGGGTGAACGTGTGTGTTGTGCCGTGATGATTGTACCACTTGGACCACTTTACTAATCGGATTCGTAACCTAGCCGAGGGAGATGGTAAGTAGTATTATTAACATCGTATCGTAGTCGCTTGACTTCATTGTTATTGTCCTTTTTATGGTTACTATGTACTTTTGTACGTTGTTATTGATGGTGTTAGTTCAGGTGAATAAATTGTACTTACTCGATAATCGCGTAATATTATGCTGATATGATTGTGGGAATGGACTGGGTACATGCGCTGAGATTCTACATAATTTTCATGCTAAATTTTTTAGTTTTTTCTAGTTATTATCTTTCTTTACAGAATAATACGAGTGAACTTACTTTACTTACCTTTTAATTGTGGTTTGCGTCAGAGTTTACGGTTTCATATGTCTATTCTCAACAACAATGTAAAATATTTTCACGCTTGTTCAATTACTCGATCATGATCAAACACATTTGGTAGATACGAAGCATTGATACTTAATTAAACATTTATAAATTTTTAACACCAATTATTACACCTTCTTGAACGTTTGAGAGAGGCGTTATAATGATCGCAATCAAGGAAAGGTTTTTTTTAATAAACATGACGAAATTGTAATGGTACGTAACATAGGTTCAATTTTATTATAAACATTTGATCAATGTCGTTTTCAAGGCGTGGGAAGGATGTTAGATAATCGTGCGTTTAAATAAATATCGATAGTGTTTTTGGCTTCACAAGTATCTCTGTAGGTATAGTAATTTAAATACAAAACATAAAACACATTTTTTTTTAATACAGTTTTGGTTAGGCTTAAGTGTACTTTTTTTACCTTCGTATCTAGGTTAGAATAGAATGAGTCTTCTACGTCTATTAGCTGCGTTTAAAGAAATGCTAAAAGAAATGTATCTTAAAAATTGTGTAGGTACAATTTAGAGGCCAACAATGCAATCTAAAGTTAGCGCCGATTGAATTATGATATAAATGTTTTACCCGACTGCCCAAGAGGGGGAAAATATTTTTTTAGAAATTGAATTGGTAAATCATATAATATTTCAAAGATTTTTAGACTGAATGACAAAAACGTCATATTAATTTAAATATGCCTACCTAATAATCTAAATAACCAGCTTTTAACTTATGCACTACTATTTGGCATTACTGGTAGTGTCATGTGAAATTTTGTTTACCTACTGCTTCTCTGATTAGCTTATTGAACACATATTATAAATCATTTTTTTTTTTTTTTAATCATTTATTTTTTATCCAGGGTTTTGTATAAACATGACACCCTTATAACTAATCTTATTGTAATTATTAATTATAACAATAGTTTTCGTTGTCGAACAGCTGCTCGATATACATTGTACAGTCCTCTGGCATCTGGTGACGCTGGATCGGTCAGCACGTTGTTACAGCCCCCCAGCTGCCAGAAGACATGGTTACGATCAAACAATTGACGGCGCAAGTCATCGTTCAAGGCACATTCCATCAAAACATGGTAGACATCCTCAATAGTACCGCATCGAGCACAAGTAGCAGACTCTGTTTTACCCATCATATGACCAAACATATTTAGTGGAACATGACCAGAACGAACTCTCACAGCTGTAACTATTTCGTTCCTATCCATATCGGCCGAGAGAAACCATGGAGAACGAGGAAGCGAAGGTTGTATTACTTTGTACCATATACCTTTAGTTAGCGATCTTTCATCAAAATATTCGGACCAAATGTTAAAGCTACAATTTTTTATATAAGGGACTAAGTCTGTAAAGTTAGGTAAACAATTGATTATTTCTCCATCCGAGGTGGCTTCTTTAGCCAGAATATCTACTTCCTGGTTCCCCACAAGACCAACGTGAGAAGGAATATACTGAATTTTAATACATTTGTTTTTACTTATCAAACAACGAATATTATTTATGATACTGTATGCAATAGAAACACCTCTGAAGCTGGATCCACTGACGCAGCGAGATAAATGAAACATGGCGCTCTTAGAATCCGTAAAAATTACAAATTTGTCACTATTTATAGATTCTATATAAGACAAAGCTTCTGATAAAGCGATAAGCTCTAAATGCATTATGCAAATTTTAGATTTTACTAAAAACTTCATGCTGTTTCCATTCTCAGCATCTATAAATGCTGCTCCTCTACCATCATTCATTAACGATCCATCCGAAAATAATTTATAGAACCCTAAATATTTTTTATCTAAGTATTTGGAACATTTAAATCTTAGGTCAATAGGATTATAACACTTCTTTGGCTTATCCATAACTCTTATGTTAGGCTCCAAAACATCTACTAAGTTAATACTACTAACCCATGTATTCATGCTAAACATTTCCAATTTTAAAGTGCTATTAATACTATTATAACGAAGTGAATTATGAACTGTCACAAGAAGCGGTTTCTTTTTTTTTTGCCAATATGGCAGTCTCAGTAGATAAGACAGCTCGTCAAGCAAGTCTATAGTGACATTATCACGTATTGACCTGCATTTTAGCCAATATTTAGACGCTAAATAATTCCTGCGGACAAACAATGGAGAAATACAAAGTTCCGACTCCATCACATGAATAGGGGTACTTTTTATAAAACCTCCTATAATACGTAAATATCTATTTTGCAATTTATCCAGTTTACTGATTTTAGTGCGGCAACAATTATCATATAGGAGGCTTGCGTAATCAAGGCGGCTACGGACTACTGCTAGGTATAAGCGTCTCAAGTGTGTAGGGTGTACACCCCATGATGAACCGGAAATTACTTTAAAAATATTTAAAAACTTTAGACATTTTTCGTAAACTTCATTCACTTGTTTAGTCCATCTAACACCTCTGTCTAACCACAGTCCTAGGTATTTAATACTATCAACAACTTCTATAGGACAGCCCTGAACTTGTACATTTAAAGAATTATCAAAAAGCCCCCTTTTAAAAATACACAATTTAGTTTTATGTGGTGAAACGCTTAATCCTAAATCTGCTAACAACGAACACAGAATTTGTAAATTATTTTCTAATGTAATACCACCTTCGGTTATGTTTTTAAAATGGTTATAAATAACAAAATCATCCGCGTACTGAGATATGAAAACTTTGTCCTCTAATGTCTTGCAGATATGCATCGTTACAATATTAAATAAAAGTGGAGAAAGGGGGTCACCTTGAGCGATACCCATACTTGTAACTCTTGTCCAACTCTTGTCACCAATATTTACTTTCAAATTTCTTTCTTTAAGAAAGTTCCACAAATAATAGCAAAATTTAGGGCCAACCCTAATCTTGTTTAATATGGTTAGTAAGACGGTTATATCAACGTTATTATATGCATTCAATACATCTATAAAACATCCGATAGTAGATAAACCTTCTGAAAACCCGATTTGAATTCTACCTACCAAGCTACTTAAACTATCTATACACGACTTACTTTTACGAAAACCGATAGTATTAGAGCTAAACATATTATAGTGTTCAACAAACCACTCTAATCTTTTGTTTAAAATCGAATGCAGTATTTTACATATGCATGAAATCAGAGAGATAGGTCTAAGCGACGATACCTCATTAGGATCGCGTCCCGGCTTGACAATAGGTACTATATTCACCGTCCGCCATTGCGTAGGTACATAACCTACCGATAAGATCCTATTGTACAATGATAGAAGTAAACATTTCCCGTTATCTGGAAGATGTTTTATCATGGAGTACGTAATACCATCACATCCAGGAGATGTATCCTTAGATTTAATACATGCATCGAGCTCCTGTATGGAGATTTCAATATCAATCTGTGAATTAAAGATCTTTAATTCTGGCTGGTTAGCGATAACGGAGTCGGGCGCCAGGGATTGGAGTAAGTGTAATGCCTGTTCTTCGCTCACTTGTTGTTGATTGTATCGATGACCTTTGACCCATCTCAATCGCTGCCACATCTCCGAAGAAGTAGTTTTTTCATTGATGGAACAACAAAACTCTTGCCAGCTTTTGCGCTTAGCGTCGCTTATCAGTTGGCGAGCCTCGGATACTCTTTTATTGAAAATAGATAAGTTTGAAGGTGTAGGATTTTTTCTAAACGCTGCTAGTGCTAATCTACGTAAAGCTACTGCTCTGGATATCTCGCTGTTCCAGTATGGTTTAGGCTTAAATTTAGATTCGGGATTTAAACTAGTTTTTATTATAGGTATATGAGAATTGGCTGCAAAATTTAGTTTGTCCAAAAACAAGTCGTAAAATTGTTGATTGTCTAATGGAGCTTCAAATAAATCAAATTCGTCTCTCAGACTTGAGTTATAAGTCTTCCAATCAGCTTTTTTATAATTTCTTTTTATATTAGGTTTATAACTAAAACAATAGCTGCTGTTTATTTTGATCACGAGGTGGTCACTATTTAAATTTTCTTGTAAGACTGTCCAATTAAATTTAATGCTGACATCCGAGGATACAAGCGATATATCCGGAGAAGTCTTTTGTAGACGTCCATCCACTAACTTGACTCGCGTGTCACGACCGTCATTCAAAACTAGATAATCACTATCGAGTAATGCGTCAAATAACAAATTACCTCTAGTGTCTGATTTATAAGACCATGATGAATGATGGGCATTAAAGTCTCCCAATATAAGTGTACGCTTATTAAAAACTGAAAGTAGTCTCTTGAAGTCATAAAGGGTCGGGCGCGCTGCTTGGGGACAGTACACCGAGATAACGTTATCTATTATTGCACAATTAAATATTTTGATAGCAACCAATTCAAAAGCACTATTCGGGAAATTTATTTGACTCATCTGGGTCTTTAGAGACCTATGGGTAAATATAGCAACACCTCCACCCAGCGAATCTCGATCTTTACGATATATATTATATTTACCTATATTTACTGTCAAGTCCTTTGGCAGCCATGTTTCACTTACGCATGCTATGTGAGTTTTCTCCTGCAGTAATAATTGATCAAACGAGCACAGCTTTTTATTAATACTCTGGGCGTTCCATTGTAAAATATTCAGCTTTGTTAATGTTGTACTACCCATTATTATTGCTATTCAAGAAACTATAAATTAAATTTACAACTGGCCAATCAGACACGTTACCTACCGCCACTATAATCAGCCACTCAATAAATAATTTAAACACATTCTTTATCTTGGATTGGGTGTCCAGATTCTTCATAAAGATTACTTCTTTTATCCTCGTCATTAGTTCACTAAAACTGTTTTTTTCAGGATCATCTGGAAAACTATCTTGTGGTGTTTGGTTACTCTCATGCATTTCCTCTAAGCCAAACCAGTCCAACGACCCGTTCCATATATTCTTTGAATCCTTCATTATTCGCTTCTTTGCAGATTTTATAGGAAAGATGACACTCTTTTCGGATCGAGCGTCTGTCTGTATGTGGCTAACCTGTGACATATTACTCTGCCCAGCTTCACTATCTTCTCCTTTGGATTGCTTAACAACCTGTATCTTAGCATTAGAGCCTTCTTTTGATGCGGGATTGACAAAAGACGTCTCTGAGTATATTCGCGCAGCCTTACTATACGTACAGTTATGGTCCGCCATGATCAATCTTTTCTGCCGTTCTTTTAAATAGGTAGGGCATATTTTGGACATAGCCATGTGTCGTCCCGAGCAGTTGATACATTTAAAAATCTTTGTGTCACAATTTTCATGGTTGCCACCGCACTTAGGACATTTAATTCTAACTGCACAGGATTTAGCTGTATGTCCCAGTTTCCAGCATTGAAAACATTGTGTAACTGGATACACGTAGGGTTCAATATTGACCCTCACTCCGTGCACATAGATCAGTGTGGGCAAAAAATTACCTTTGAAACAAAGGCGTACTGTCTCTGATGGACTCCACTTCTCGTCTTTTTTGAAGGGGTCTCTGCATCTACGGGATAGCCTTTTTACTGATATTAGTTCTACAGAATCAGAGCATGTAATATCTTTTAATATTTCTTCTTCACTTAAATCTAAATCCACATCTTTTATTACGCCGTAGGAGTAGCTTACTTCCGAAGATTTACTAAAGCGCCAACCTTTGTCTTTTAAACCATCAATAGAGAAGAAGTTCTTTATCGATTTCTCCTCTGAAAAGGTTACTCTTATTTTGTAAGGGTTCAAATATTTGATGTTAGTAATATCACCTATATTCATGTCTTTAAATAACTTTGCTAAAGCAAATTGTTTTGGTAAAATATTCTCACTCGATATATATATATTTTCCTTCTCTTTATTGTCTTCGTCCGTCTCATTAATTGATGTATGTCTTGACTTTTTTCCTTTTCCTTTTCCTTTAACTGTCTGCCACTCTTCATCGCTAATATCTTCCTCGCTCCGTACTCTCTTCACTGCTGTTTTAATAATCTCATCTTCCATCGCAATATTATTTTCTGTCTGCGTTTGAGTCATGATAAAGGTCACGCGATAACGCGGCCGGCTAGCGTAGCTAGACCCGCGCCGGAGCTATATACGCGACGAGCGGCAATCGCTATTGCAAAAGATCAACACGACTGCCTCGCACGGACGCCGTTGCGAGAGTGTATTATAAATCATAAAAAAATAAAATAAAAGCTGTAGATTATAAGCTTCAAAAAACAAAGGACGGTCGTAAAGAATTCGTACCAAGGAAAATAACTTACCCTTGGCATTACTAGGGCCAATATCAAGGGAAATTATATTTTAACTGTGGCACTACCGGTACTGCCGGTGGTGGTGTCAAGCAGTAGTGCCTAAGATAATAAATGTATATAACCAGCCAGCTAATAAGACACTGAACACATTGTCTTTATACGTTTATTATAATACCTATCTAAATACCTGTATATGATAATGTGCGACCATACTCGTATTGAGTGCTAATTTTTGTAGCGTGTATTGTATGTAGCGCGTTAATTTTTGTGCTTCAATTTCTTATTAGCTGTATAGATATGTCTATATAGACTACATATGATTATATATCCTAACCAATAAAAAAACTTTAAAACGGGCTTGATGATTGCAGCCACGTAAACTTACGTATTTCACATACGACGTACATATGACGTACACATCGGAACAAATTTGGTTCTATAACCAATTTTCATTACTTTCGATACGTCACACAACGGACGCCGATTCTAATTAATTTGCTCCGCACCTTCATTTTCTCTCTGAATTGTTTTTCGCTTTACTAAGTACAATAGCGTGAAAATAATGAGTTTGGTGGAAAACCCTTTCAAAAAGAATTATACAAGACTTACAATAAAACGTATTCTTTATAAGAGGTACATATAACTTATAAAATAAAGATAACAAAAAAGGTAACTAAGTAACCAACACACGTCAATATTATAACTCATACAGAGGTACGAAACTTAAAATCACGCACAAAGGCAATTGTTTTATACTTTTTTGTTTCATGGCGAATTAATATTTATACAAAAACTAAATAGTATTACATTAATTAATAAGAGTCAGGGAAAGATCACTTCTAGTGTCTATCTCTATCTTATACTAGTTTGAAACCGTCAACATAAAATTGAGAAAAAGAATTTCGCACGAAATCTCATCAAGCAATTAAGTATGCATAGTATCCTTTTCAAAACATCCTTGGAGATAACACTGTATTCTACATTCATAGCTAGCGTTAGCCTGGTTTCAATCACGTGTCATCTCAGTATTGTTCTCATCTATTGACAGCGTGAAAGGTCAACTGTTAATTAGATATACAATACAGAAGAAGTGGACTAGCAATCTTATCCGCTGTAGACAGTCGCTAAGAAATTAAATAATTATAAATATTCATAGTTTAAACGACTAATTTTCATAGTTTAAGATCAATGACAGTATAGAGGTAGACAGATGACAAGCTGAAAAACGCGAGCTTCGTTATTCCCGATTCAATATAACATACTCTTTGGTTTCAAAGCCAACCCGTAACGGCTCAACTGTGATGCTTTAGGTCGAACGTAACTTTTAGGTCGAAGTCACTCATCTAATACTATACATTGTTTACCTACGTGTGACAATGAATCATGTTGGTCAGTCAAATTCTATTTTATCTAGCCTTGAAGTTTTTTAAAGAACATCACGTTAGGTTATATTGTATTGTACCAACTGCCAAACAGGAGGAGGCACTCAATTCGACTATGTTTTTTTAGAAATAGAAAATGGTTTTTTTAAAGTTAAATTTGAAATTTGAATTGGATTTCCAAAACTATCGCTTAAACTAACGTCGCGTCTGAGTATCGAACTTGGGCCTGCTGATTCTTAAAGTGAATGCACTAACCATTTAGTAGGTCACGGCGACAGTCTAAAATGTCAGCGTTTGACTTTCGGAAACAGCGTTATTTTTTTAGCAGAATAACTACAAAAAATATTGAAATCGCTCTGAACGCATTTTTAGCGGTAGATACATATCCGACGTGCTATCAATGTGACAAGAACTGTGAAGGACATCTAAGTGCCACTGTAATACGAGTAATGTTTGAAACTGTAATTTCACTTCAACAACAGAGAATGATCTCAAATCGTCAGAATTTTATTTTTTATATGTATGTTCTTCAGTTGCTCAGAGACGCTAACACTAATTTGGGAAGCACATTCTTTTATTGGAAAAGGACTTTTCATGATGTCCAGTAATTTTAACACAATCAGTCTACGAGTATTAGCTTGGGTTGTAAATCAAAAGAAAACTGAACAATTAGCAACAACACACTTCAAGGCAGTCGCTGGCAGGCGCCGAATTTTTGTTTTATATAACTTGTCTACATTACTCTGCTTGTACTAGTACTTGGATTTTAGTTTTAATTGCTGCTTAGCTTTTTCATCTTTGTTTTATTTGCAATTATTGTCATAAGTAGGCACTTATGGTACACTTGTAATAAATTTGGCTTATTATATAGCAAAACAATGAACGACGGCGAACAATGAAAACAGACTGGTATTCCCGAATGATATCACCTTTGAAATTCAATAATAGTACGTAAACATTGTACCACAAATAATTGAAAAATAAAGCCACAAGGATAAACTACTTAAGAAAATAGTAAAACATTAGTAATTTTAATAATTACCACACGAATTATTCATATTCTGTACTTGTATAGCTGCAAATATTAACAAAAGCTGCAATACAAAGTGATGCAAAGCATCTATAAAAAAGTAAACATGAACTTTCTTCAAAAAATAATTTACGATAAAGTAGAGTTATTTTTAACAATATATAATTTAGTTAACTCTCTCTAAATGTGATTGACTTAGAAACTGATTATCTTTTGTATCAAGCCATGCAAAAAATTACTAACAAAAAACTGACGAACTTTTGAGGTTATATTGGTAACCTCAATCAGTTTTTTGATGATTACGTAACAAGGTGGACTGTAATTATCTTTTATAATGGTTTTACAAGTTGATAGTTACGAGCTCTTATAAACTGAAAAAAATACAAGAAAAAAAAAACTTCTGACAGTTGTTTTCCACGCTTAATGTTCGATTGTGTTTTCAGGACAGCCGATTCCTACTATGTCTGATCCTGGCTCTTCTGAGCAGCCACTCGGAGTCGTCACCATACCTCCATGGTGGACTGCAGACCATGTCTCTAGAGGAGATCGTCCCTCTCAAACCGGACTTTTACCCTGACCGGCTCAATGTACAGTGGATTTCAGGTATATTAATTTTCGTACTCGTCATTTAATCAACTTGTTGGATTCCTTCACTTATAATCATACTACATGGATCAGGTACAAGCCAAGTCATGGCTATCTGGCTTTTTTCCATCTGATTAATGTATAGTTACGGGGCTTATATTATAGTCTTCTTCCCGGCCTATGATTCGTGGCCTACAATTGTTGCATTTTTAATCATAATTTTGCTAAGTATCATGGGTTATCATGGCATACATCCCTTTGGGTTTCCCTTTGGAGATCTCTTCGGACATTCATGCATAGTAGTGGGGTATATATTGATTAATACAATACGATTTTGAGATCAGAGTTTAGAGCTAACACTTGTTGCCCAACTAGCATCTTAATGCTACACTTATGTAGCTTTACCGACCCATAAGACTGTCCTGTCTTAAGAGTCATAGCTGCTCGTAATTTTACACGATAATACATATTTTAAGTCACATAAGACAATATCTCAGTGCTTTTTCTGTGGAATCTTTAAATACTATAACAATAGGGTGAGCCACTCCACATAGAAAACAATGAGGTCTAGAACAACTGAACCAGTTTAATTTTTTTGAATGAATTTGATTACTATATCTATTTTTGAAAACCTATACACTAACTTCACATTTCGTGAACTAGTATAATTCCCGTTTGAGTAAGACTCATATTATATGAAGTAGTCAGTTTTATACTATTTTGTAACATGACGGTACAGACAATTTTTGGTTAAATATAAAAAAAACGAAAAAAATACCATAATTATTCAAGCGAATTTAACTTGCAAAAAACTGGTACACATTTGATATTACAACAATAAAACACTATTAATCAAATTGAAATAGGTATAATAAGGTCACACGTCATGGGACGGAACGTTTACAATAAGCCAGAAGAGATCTCTACAGAGTTTCAAGAACAAACTGAAAAGGTGGCTAATTGAGCTCTAGCTTTTTATACAATTGATGAGTTTACGAAATTGAAACTAGAATAGTTACTGTAACATTATCATAATTTAATTTATTTTGTTTATTGTTATTGTTTAGATATTTTCAAAATTTGTTTATCTACTAATACTATAAATGTACTATTGTACAAAAATATTATTAATTGTATATTTATTAATATCTGAATTTGAATCTAGGATACATTTTATGTGCCCCATCTCTGACCGCATCATGTCTTATTAGTAATTTCACCCGTCTAATGATATTTGGCCCTCGCGTACCTACTTACTCTTTCGCAAACTCAGATATTTGCAAAGGTATTGTTAAGATGTTACGATATGAGTACTCATTTTTATTCTTTCTATGTGCCAATTAACTAAATATGCAGTTACTTAAAAAATAAAGCTTTTAATACAATTTTCAGAGACGGAATACATATTCAAAGATGCGGACGGATTAAGGAAATACGACGCCTCCACAGAAAGTTTTGCAACCATCGTGAATGAAGTCGATTTGGTAGGTCCGGGTGTAGCCTTTGCATAATATACAGATTTGTTTGAAATATAGACCGTATAAAGTTTAAATTTGGCGTTTTTTGCAGTACAACTTGTTTAACTACTCGATTTCGACGTTCTCTAAAGACGGACGGTATGCGTTGCTGTCGAAGAATAAGGAGAAGGTGAGGGAGTGGGTTTAATTTTATTTTTTATTTTTAAGTTGTTACAGTTTGTTTGTTTTACAGTTTCATTTGCCATAATTTCATCTGCTATACTAGTCAACAGACATAATATTTTTTCTCATAATTTTATTATGTCATACTCATTGTTTACTATATTAATCACGTGCTAGAACCTTTGTTTCCCATAAAGTCAATTTCAGTAATATTATTTATTTGTTATCATTATTGTAACCCGTAATTATCATATGCCATAACATCATTTGCCATCGAAATTACTTCTAGAAAAAATGCCTAAAATCGGTTTAAACTAAACGATCAATAGGTTTAGGTTAGGTGCTCTAGAAAGGCATGGATGTATTTGAAATTAATTTAGTATGGCTTTGTTAAATAATATTAGGTTAGGTTAAGTTAGAACATGAAAAACAACGCTGCTCTAGAAAGGGTTGGATGTATTTAAAATTAATTTAGTATGGCGTTGAAATATTCTGTACGTATGGCACTCGTATCATTATGGAATCTTATGTACGGCCAAACGACAGAATGACACGTGAATTTTATGGTAAACAAACAATTCGGGAAAATGAAATTCGGGCAAGTAAAATTTGGGCATATGAGTATTTTTGATCTTTTGGGCAAACAATAGACAACCTATTAAAATACATCATTACTCATTGTTATATACAATTTTTACTATAAACAGAAATTTAATAGGTAAGAGAGGTACCTAAATATATAAGATAATTATTATTATCTCTTACTTTTGAGCTATTCATTGTATATATGTATGGTAATAAGTAGGTACTCACGGGCAACCTCCACACATGAATCAAGTATTGACATCATGTTTTCTTTGTTAGTGTATGGTTCTTCTCTAAACAATATGTAACGATGAGTTTCTATTATTTATGAATGTTTCTCTCATTTATACGACTTGCTCCGCTGGACAAGTATGCAAACTAGAGAAAATAGTTTGGATCCAGTCGATTTGAACGCGACTATTACTGGATTTTACAACATTGGTTTATTATCGATGGTGTCTGAATACACTGTTAGATAATTTATTTGATGGAAGACTATAAAAAGAGTAATAGGTATGTCATAAATATTAAAAAATACATTATATTGTAAGATGCCTAAATACAGAATGTAGGTAAGTACTGAAAACAATTATTTAGATATTTTAGATTAACGATTTTATAGAGCTTTTATTCAAATTGTTCTGTAGAATATTTACTATATCTACAGAGTTATCGGTTACACAAATATAAAATATAATAAAACTGGCTAAGTGCGTGTCCGACTCGCTTACAGAGGGTTCTGTACAAACCTGTAGGGTTGTGAGTATTAAATATGAATTTCAGCTTGATACCTCCATGCGATCCTGACAACAAGTGGTTAGAAGCCACTTCAAATACACCGACATCTAAATCTTTAAAGCTGTGTATCATCCTTAATTTATTTTTTATTATCTAGACAGACAGATGACAAGTGATCCTATATAAGGGTTCTTATTTCTTTTTGAGGTGTTGAAAACCCTAAAAACTGATAAAGTTTTCTAGCAGCTTGTCAATTGTGACCAATATAGCTCAGCTTATTACGTTCTGTAATATTGTTATATTATGAACATTGTAAATAGTTGTATTCGGTCAAGGCACTCAAGACATGGCACATTACATATGTACATACACAGAATCATCTATTTCAATGTTTTCAATATTATATTATGTACTTAGAGTATTAGAGTGACCACTTGTTCGGCTCGTTGTAGAAACAAACGCCTCATCTCATCCCTGATGAAGTTCATCGAACGTGAACGAAACTATAGTTTAGTTGGACCACCGTTAGTCCACCGCAATCAGTTACGTCTTAAAACCCGTATTGTTATACAAAATGAATGAATGAAATGAAATGAATGTTAATTGTTGTAGGTACTGGTTACCAATTTCAATAACTTATAAATATATTTAAGTCTGAATAGTAAACTAAACATATTTATTGTATATGCGTGGACCGTGTCTACTTTCGTACATGTTTTATAAGTAACATATGTTGAATAAAGATATTTTAAATAATTAAGGTTACCAATAGACAAGTCTATAAGAAGGAAAATATGAAATTCAATGTATATCTTACCTACTGCCTCTCTATCCATCGACGAGAAAATAAAATTGTTTTTTAGATGATTAGTAGGAAGAATTGTTGCTATGCGTTACTTATGTTTATTGAATTTTTTTTATTATAAATACTTTATTAAGAGCCTCTAAATTTTACCGCTAAATAAATCTCACGATAACGTGCATAAGAAAAATCTTATATTGCGCCATTGACGGTTATGTAGTATGGTGACGTTCGAACTTTAAAGTTGAAAAGCATGAGCTTCGTTTTTCCAACTTCGTGATTGCACACTTTGGTAGGATCAGCTTTAGGTCCAAAGTCACTAGTCTCCCTCTATAGAACTGTTATTGTACTGCGCGTTACTCATGCATTACACATGGCGTGTTGCTAATGATCGGTATCTGTGTAGTATAGATAGTGATTATTTTCAGTCTTACTTCTAAAACCACTTGCACACTTTATATTTTACGCCGTTTCGATAAACAGTTCTATAGAATCTATAAAAAAACAGAATTATTTAAAACGAATATACCGTAGTATTTTATTATAATAACATTCGAATCTTACAGTTAGGGTTTTTAACATTTGCTCTCGGCATATAAAAAATGTCAACTTCTTGTGCAGACAAATGATACAATTAGCCAACGTTGGGAATGTATTCTGTACCTGCTATAGTTCCTGTTTAAAACATATAATTTGATCCAAATCGATTTAAGACTACTACACGTAGGATTTATTGAAAGGCCGTAGATGGCGATATGAAGTAGCTCAAACAACTTTATTTCAACTTTCAGGTATACCGGTATTCGAGTACTGCGGAATACTCCGTCTACGACATTGAACACAGGTAACATTACAATTACTTAACTGGATATATTTATAGCTCAGTGAATGCAATATGTCTTTTGAAATGTTTTTTTTAAATGTGGTGGTTTATATTTAAACTCTAGAGCTCCTGACATCAGAGCGCCAGGATATAACTAAATTGTTATTATAAACGAGATTACAAATTTAAAATTCAACGTTTTCTCTATGTAACTTTTGAATATAAAGCTCTGGAATAGCCTAAAATAAAATGGTAGAATATGGTAACGGTTAGCTGC
This sequence comes from Ligdia adustata, assembly GCA_947049295.1. Taxonomy (NCBI): domain Eukaryota; kingdom Metazoa; phylum Arthropoda; class Insecta; order Lepidoptera; family Geometridae; genus Ligdia; species Ligdia adustata. Next base: position 5,707,938 of record OX346215.1, read on the forward strand.
GAGACCTAACATGTATTATACAATAAATCAATGTATGTAAGGTATTTGCTAAGGCTAGCCTGGCTAGCTACCACCTTCAAGATAAAAATCAGTCGCCAAGCACCTAAAGGTGTGTTCCAGCAGCCTTTCTTGAGAGCCAATGTAATCCAGCTTAGCCATCTAGGGCTACGGAGCTGATGGCCAAATGCCTAGCTAGCTTGAAGGAATTAAAAGTATTTTCAATTTAAATTTTATCGCCACTCTTCCACATTGCTTGTTATAAATTTCACGTGTAGCAGGTAAATTTATGCGCATAATTAATCTCTTCATTTGTAACACGTGGCACTCTAATGGACTATATAATAAAATCGACTGCAGCTAGTTCGCTATGCATTTTTGTGCGCCTTACGAAGTCATGATATGTTTAAAATGATATTTGTTTAAAAAAATAAAAACACCCGTTTAGTTAAAAATTGCGATAATTACACGTTTGTTCACTGAGTATATACCAAAACTAAAATGCTTCCTCTGATTCAACGAACAGTGTAACTGAAATGGTCCTAGCATCTTTAACATAAATCAGTCTAATAGTCGTGAAAGAATTTATTTTCTGCTTACGTCTAAAACCGGTCTAATGAAAGTGATCTATAGTTTTATCTATAGATCTATAGTTCTATCTATAGATCTATAGTTCTATCTATAGATGAAGTAGTAGTATTAGTGATTAAATATAGTTAATTGTTTGTGATAATAATACCCACAGCGGTGTGCCGTGGGTTTCGACTCTCACAAAGGTAGCTTGGGAATGTCCGTTATAATCGTGACGATTTTGGTCTTTCACTAGTGAATGTAATCTTTCATACATCACAAATGTATAATTATGGTTATAGCTTTTTAAACAAACGCTAGCGTGTGAAAATTTTTCTACATAATTAGTAAATTGCTTTATCTAAGATCTGTGAAATACATCGCTGCTCAATTATTTTAGGTACTGTAAATGTTTGTTATTAGCGAATGTGCAAGATACTAATACCTTATATGTAAAGAAATATTCGATTTACCTTTAAATAGCTGTATGCCTGCACGCGATTACTGGGGTTGCTACATGTGACTATTAAGTAGGTAGGTACGAGTATAATATGATTAAATTTTTATATTTGGAGAATGAATATGTTATATTATTTAATAATAATTTATGAAACTAATACAGGCATGAAAATGGAATGGAAACTTGAGATTGGTTTTTCTATAAACAATTTTACAAAGTTACGTCATATAGTAATAAGTAATAATAATATCTATTACCTATGTTTCATTCAAGTACAGACGTAACACTCACGTAAAATACGTAAATATGTAATTTAATTAGGTATTGAGTCATTACACGACACAAAGATAAATGCGAAAGATATTTTACGAATTTCTGTAAAGTACTAATAATACATATTATTACTGTACTTATATTATTCGTTTACAGTAAAACGACTGAATTTCGTAACAATTTAGAAGACACATTTATTTATATTCAATTGTAATAAAAATATTTGTAATGGATTATCATTCATGTAAATTGTTATAAATGCTAGACAAATATTTATTTTTGTATATATAGATAACATATATAATATATTATCATAGCTTATCCTTACGTTTTGCTTTGATTCATCGTTTTGCTCTTTACACCAGGGCAACTAAAGCCGAAGCTAGTATGTTTTACAAATCTTCACTAAATATTAACTGACAATCAAATAATTTTCTATGCAATTACACTATTGAATAGCGCGAAGCCATTGACTTGTGTGACATTGTTTGATTAGTAAGGGCGCGGAGACATTATTCATGTAAATTGCTACAAAACAATCTCATATAATTAAACAAAACACTTAAACACTGTGTTTACCTAGCATTATGTTTTGCAAATAATGATTATTGTGAACAAAATTTGTGATGTAAGCAAAAATTTCAATGGGTCCACTACATCGACACCAAAAATTTTTGATGTTTTAAAATGGCCCCGAAGTATATATATATATGGTTGCAAATATATAAATATATATTATATCATATATGGCACGAATGATTTGGTAGGAAAAATCCTCGCACCCTTTTTAGGTCATTCTAATATAGTAGAAGCTAATTCTTCCGAAGCCAGGGATGCCTGGAGGCTTGCTTGCCCAAATACCGATTTTCCCAAATCTCCATCTTGTCAGAGGCTGTGGGATCGACCGATCTGTGAACTAGCACGAAAATCTCTTTTAGATACGTGTACTAGCGTCACAGTTTACTTGCAGTCTCTGAATGGGAGTCGGGACTTTAGTTACAAGCTTTGCCTTCTTTCAATACAGGTTGCCTATTAGATCCGACGCGCAGTGCAGGACGTGACATGCGTTGACACATTAGCGCCATCTCATCTTCCTTTGACACAGAGTAGGGCAGGGGCGGCGGCTTATTCAGCCGAACAGCACAAACGGCGAAAATATGCTAACCTAGGTAGAGGTTATATATTTGAGCCATTTGGAGTCGAGACTTTAGGGCCGTGGGGACCGGGAGCTCATCTTATTTTCCAAAATTTATCGGAGCGTTTAGATCGATTCGACGCGTGACCAGAATGCCGATTTTTATCTAGCCCAACGTCTAAGCATTGCCATTCAGCGTGGTAATGCGGCTAGCATGTTCAGTACGCTGCCCTCTGGTGGTGGATTGGAGCATTTGGATTGGATACTGGATAGTTAGTCATTTAGTTTATGTTAATAAAGGCACTTGCCACCCATTAAAACACAAAAATATATGTAGTGCCGTGCGAGTATAGGTATGTATATATGATAGGTAATATTTATATGAAAGTAAATTCCCATGCAAAAACGAAGATAATAGTTTTGCTGGGAGTTAATCTACTGCTTTAAAATGATAGCCAGACTTAACATTCAGACAGACAGAGGTAACATATTTATGTCATAATAGGAAATGACAAAAAAGTAGTTCTATTAGCTTTCATAATAGGTAAGATACGTAACCATTCGAACAAGTCATATATAAACGTAATTGAGAATATACTAGGCCCACGAACAAAAATTACAGTTGTTTACACACATACACGGTATATGATAGAGATTCTACGGATTTACACTAAACGTTTTGCGTTAACTTGTATTGTACGAACTGCCAGGTTGTGGAGTTTGCTGTCGAGTTCTCTATTTTCCAAAAGCTATAATTAATTTCGGTCTTTTTAAATCGCGAGTGTATCTGTTTTATCTAGGTAAGCGTTCTACATCCTAGGCCCCATCGTCGCTTTACGTCTGGCGAGTTGCGGTCAAGCGCAAGCCCATTAGATATAAAAAAATTACACACTGTTAAACAATACATACACACCAGTTCCGTCCGCGTCGGATAAATATAGCAAATAGGGCAGCCTGTTACAAGCCAAAACCTTAGCTTCTGCCCAATTCAAAATGTAATTTTAATCTATTCAGCAGCTTTAAAAAGTAATATGATGATTACCGTAATATTACTTAGTATTGCATCTGAGAGTAGCGAAATGTTACAAAATAGCAAAACAACATGTTGTTTAGCTTAGGTAAATGTACCTACCTATATATAGGCCTACTGTCAAATCGACGACGACGTGTTGAAAAGTTCACGTGCCTTGAACTTTTCGACACGTCGTCAAAAACATTCGAGGAAAATTGTATTGAGAGATAATTTTAAAGTAATTTAAAAAGCAACTATTACGGATGTGGAACTCAGTATGCTTGTCCCGACACATACAAGACAATTATTTTTATCAAATAGATATGCTTGCCCTGCAGGTTGATTCGTAACCTAGCAACGGGTCCTCTTCAGGTGGTGATCTGGGGCAAGCCTGGCGCGCTGGCCTATGTGAAGAACAACAATGTGTTCTATGTACCGGATATCAGACAGAACGAGGTGCATATCCTCACCGTGGACGGCGTCCCGGGCGAGGTGTACTATGGAGCTGCCGACTGGATTTACGAAGGTAGGGTTGAACATCCATCTATATATATATATATATATATATATATATATATAAGAGTAAGGTCTTGACTAACTGAGATTCGCTAAGAATTAACGCAGAGCCTAAACGGCTGGACCTAGAAACGTGAAATTTATACCGTGTATTCGTTATAGGGGTATACTAAGAAAGGATTTTTGGAAATTCAAGCCCTAAGTGGGCCAAATGAGGATTTAAAATTTCAGCTTCTGTTAAAACATAAATTACCAACTTTAATAAAAATACAACTAACTGTAGCAATTCATCAAAATGGGTTTGGTTATTTTTGTTTCAAAAAGTTTGTTTTCTAAAAGAGTTTGTTACTAATTTTATTTATTTATTTACTCATAAATTTACAATGAACATTACAGTTTTCAATACCAATTCGTTAAATGTACAATAATTATAAAAATAAAACAACTTACAACTTACACTAATTAAACAAAAATAGAACACTACAGATAACTTACACTAATAATTACTAAACTTTTTCTACTGATCATTTTGCAAATACTCTTATTTTACACACTTCATTCAGTCCTCCATCACCTTTCATCCATCTACATAGGTAGACACTTTCCAAATTTGTTTCTCATGTATCTTTAAAAAATTACATGAATGTAGTGTACATTATCAGCTATCTGTCTGGTTTTCTTAGAAGTCATCTTTGTACCTAAATATTTTATTAGTATGTTAAAATACATAAGTAGTAAATAGGCTCGGTCCTGTGTAGATATTATATAATGTAGTTGTGTTATGGCAGTCGTCGCATTCACAATAATATTTTAATTATGAACATTTAAAATTTGAATTAAATAATACATTTATTGTCAAATTGTGTACAAAGGTTTTAAGAAAACCAACAACACAGTTACGTACTATGTATGGACTAAAATAAACATGTTTTGTTATATACACAATCATATGCTGGTTTAATTACCTATTTATCTATGACTACTGAGCTTTTTGTATGCCATGAGGTCAATATAATTCGAATTTTCGGTGCATTGAAAGGCGTTTAAATTCTCTTTAGCAAGATCTTTCAATTTTGCTTAACAATGTTATGGACGTCGTCAAAACTACAATAACTTCTTTCAGGTTGTCGGCTACGGTTTTCTCGTTTTATTATATTTGCGCCACATGTATGTCGGTCGTAAACTAAATAGCTCACTTGCCTACATTTTATGCTTTGTTTAACAGAGTTCAGTTCTACTACTATTAGTCACATGATGTTACAGCTACCTAAGTAATATAGGTAAAAATGAATCGTGTTTATTTTATAGGTAGGTATAGAAAATTCCTCGAAGTTTATCTACTTTAGTCTAAATTAGTTCAAAATTCACCTTCAAAATACTTTATGGTTTTACCACGACTTTATTAGTTTCCGTCTTTTTGTTTCGAATGTAAGTTTCTTTTATAATTAGGCACCGCATTTATTTACCATTTTTTCATAGAAATTAATTGTCATCTGTATTAGTTTACCAATTACCAATTTTGATACACACAACATGTTAAAGAAATAGGAGTACTTTACAAGTTTAAACAACCAGTAGAAAAGCAAAATTTATAAACATAAGCTAGTTTAAAATAAAATACCTATTCATATCGAGGGCAAAAACACAATTTATTTCTCCTTTAAAACCAGTCAACTGTATAGCGATATTTAAAACGATAACGTTCTCGACTATATCCCGTCTCGTCTACTTCTCTATTTTTACCTGCCAGTTTATTTACCTATTTCGCGTTTCAGAGGAGATCCTCAATGCCGCTGAAGCGATGTGGTTCTCTCCCGGGGGTACATATCTAGCAGTGGCTCTCTTCAATGATACAGAGGTGGAGTCTACCGTTTATCCGCACTATGGTGATCCAAGTGATATAAACAACCAGTACCCGGACCTCGTCGAATTCAAATACCCGAAGGTTAGTACTAAACTTAAATTTATGCATTTTTATATTGATATAAATAATTGACATAAAATTATGGACAATGGTATACAGTTGCTGAAGCTCATTTTCTTTTCAAATCATCAAAGTAAGTTCTACGATAAATAATAAAGACACATAAACGTTTAATGAAAGTAGGTACTTCACTTATAAATTTATTGTCCCGACACACAAGAGAGTTATTTTTAGCAAATAGATATTCTTGCCCTGCAGGTGGATTCGTCACCTAAAAACTATATTACGAGATATATCGTTTTATGTTTGTGCCATACAAGCTGTGCTACTCGTAAAACTCTTTATAGTGGGTATGATTTTAAGCATACCTAATTATTTATATTATTTCATTTACTTTTCTTACGAAATGAAATTAACTCCCAAAGCAGAGAAAATATAATAATACTACCCTGAAGAAAAGATTTCCGTTTTTTGAATATTATGTGGCACGAAATAAATAAGCAATTACGTTAGGGCTCTTGAAGTCTCAAAGACAAACTTTACCATGACGTCGCATTTCTTTTTTGTCAGGCAGGTCGCACCAACCCCAAGGTTGGACTCCGTGTCTACAAAGTGGATGATCCTAGCGGGGAGCCTTGGAGTATACCAGCTCCCGTCGATGTGGTGGGCCTTGACCACATCCTCGGCAGAGTCAGTTGGGCTTCAGAAGAGAACCTCGTGGTTCTCTGGCTGAACAGGCGCCAAAATATCAGCATTCTAGTCAACTGCAACTTGAAGAAAGACAAGTGCAGCATGGTAAAAGAACAAAGAGAAACGAATGGTTGGATCGATATAGCTGACCCGTTTTTCGACGCTAGAGGTACGAAAATGGTGGAAATAGAACCTCTGTTCCACGGCGAGCAGAGATTCATGCACGCGTCACGATTCAACTTCCTTACACTGACTAATGAAGATCTTAGTCCTGGCAACTCGACTGTGCAGGAAATATTGGGTTGGAATCAGGAAACTGACACGGTATACTACGTAGTCGCTCCAGGGTCTATTCCTTGGTTGAGACAGATTTGGGCTACGTCGGGAGGGGTCGTGAGATGTGTTACTTGCAAGGAACCTTCGTGTCGCTATGCCTCTGCTACTTTTGCTCCTGGCGCAAAATATGGAGTAATAACGTGCGGTGCATGTAACATTCCTCCAAAAACGTTCATATACAACAGTAAAACTGATTCTTTCAAACTGATACATGACAACCAAAGATTGAGTCTCAAACTGCAGCAGTATAGTTTGCCGATGACGTTATACAACGTGCTATCGCTTGGAGGCGATTTAATGGCTAATACGAAAATGTTATTACCACCGGGGATACGGAATGGAGAAAAGTATCCAATGATTGTCAGAGTGTACGCCGGACCCGGGACCTGCAGAGTTAAGGACAATTTTGATTTAGGTAAGAGTAATTTTTAGGTCGTAGTAGTAGTAGGCGTACTTATATTTGACATGGTACTGTCACCATGCAGTTGATGAAAATGATGTTTAATCCTGGTTGAACTACTAGCCTTACGAGCGCGGGCAGTTTCCTGGAGACCAAAAATCTGAGCGTTTCGCCTAGGTATAACTTTTCACCTCTGTTTATGTGTGTGTACCTACTGATAGCAGGATAAGACACCTGCTATTACTCTATTATATGAATACAGAAATGTCCGACTTTGTTTATGTTTCCGTCGTCCCGGTTGATCTCCTAGCTTCTGTGTTCCCATCGCGACCTCGCGCTAGTGATGCCTGCCACCAGTAGGGATGTGCGAATTACATACTCACCGTAGGCAATACTCTTTGTTTAACAGTCCATAAATGGTTGTTTTGTAGAATACTACAACTCCTACCTGGCATCGAACCGAAGCTTCATCGTGGCATCGATCGATGTACGTGGATCGTGCGCTATGGGTGTAGATGCCCTACACGCCGTCAATGGCGCACTCGGCACCGTTGAAGTTAGCGACACTCTTGCCACTATAAGGTACGAATTAATTGAGACGAAAACCTATCATAAAATTTATTCATATCTTCCTTCATTTGTTGTGAGGAACAAAAAGAGTATAGAGTTTTTTCTGTTATTGCAGGAGCTTAGCAAGCCTATACCCATTCATAGACGAGAGCCGTATTGGCGTATGGGGCTGGAGCTATGGAGGGTTCGCGACCACCATGATGCTCATACAAGACGAGCTCAAAACCATCGCGTGCGGTGCCGCTGTCGCGCCTGTCACTTCCTGGCTTTATTATGGTACGACTATAATATTATTCATACCCAAAGTTGTCATAGGCGTTTCAAACCGTTCATTGAAGTAAAGTAAAAGAATAGTATTAACAACTGAGCGCTATCGTTATAAAAAACCACTAGATTTTAAAAATATATATGTGTTACACCAGAATTTTTTACAGACTTCCCAAAAAAGCAGCAAAATTCGGCATTTTTAATGTTTGTTACTTGATTTCTTCAAGACGGCTGGACCGATTTGATAAATTATATTAATGGTTGAACACGTGGGGGACACGTGGTTCTATTTAAATGTTATCAAAATCACTTCAGTAATTTGGATTTTTGATTAAAATACCTAACTGAAAAAAAAGTATTTGCGCCAATTTAAATCTTTAACTACTTTTATCAGTATGGGCTTTTTAAAAATATTTTCTAATGGTATTTATTTTTAATTACCAGCAAATAAAACTCATGTACATGAGAACAATATCTAACTATTATTTTCTAACTTCTATCAAATACCTATTGCTTGATACCTTCTGCCTGAAACTCATTGACTAAGCTCTTTAAGTAATGTTTACGTGGTATTTTGCGTTAATAGCAGCTTTAAATCTTTAAGCGACCACCTACCATGTTTCCTTTTTCGCACCTAATGTAAAAAGATAAAATGAAATCATACAACTGATTCATGTTGTTTCTGATAAAAAAAACAACCGGATACTCTACCTACCTCTTATGCACCTCTTTCTTCGAAATGAAATTGATATTTTATTAAAGGAGCAATTTTTTGTCGGATATATTTTAGGTATGTTACGAGATAACAAGAATTTTAAGAGCAAGGGTTAACAATGTGCATCCGTTGACCAAAATAACTTAATACGTCGGCCAAAATAACATAAACCACAAATTACGGTCGAGCTTAATCGGGGAAAATATTGATTATAGCAATTCGCTAACGCTGATTCAAGAGAATAAGTACAGCAAAAAATTAGCAGTTGGGATAACTATAGACATAGACTAGTACCTACTCCCTAATAGTGTTTTCCTACTAAATCAGATACTAGTTATATATATGTAAAGGGCATAATTGTATACGCCTAAAGATAATTTATGATACAACACAAAACGCATAATGGAGATATACCTTTTAAGTCATAAATGAATATTGAATAAATTATTGAATATGAATAAATTTGAGTATCCTTCCGCTTGGCAATATGATTTTCGTCAAAATAAATGTTACTTCCTAAAAAACGTATCGCACTAGTTTCATTACTTAAAAGAATTTTGAGCAAATTTATATTTCGCATTTTTACCACTTGGTCAAATATTAATTTGGCAACTTTTTACTTGCTCGAGTTTTATTAAGTCAAATACACATTAAGCAAATGCTTTATTTTGTACAAAATTATATTCAAAACATAAGTTCGTTCAAATTTTCTTTTTAATATTGGTGATAAATTGTAAAAATATGAGAAGTCTAATTTGAATCATAATTATTACCTTAATAGGTAATTGTCAGTTCACACAATCAGAATAAACAAGTAAGTACAATACTTACATTTTAATCTTAAATTTGTTAATTACTTCCAATACAGATCAGTATTTGCCAACAAGGTCCGCAGTAAGTTCAGGTTATTTTTTTATGACAATCCGAATACTTTCGCCGCCAAGGTCAGCAGTAGGTTCCGGTTATTTATTTATGATAATCCAAATACTTTCGCCGACAAAGTCCACAGTAGGTTCAGGTTATTTTTTTATGACAATTCGAATTTTTTCGCCAACAAGGTCCGCAGTAGGTTCAGGTTATTTTTTTTTATGATAATCGAAATACTTTCGCCACCAAGGTCAGCAGTAGATTCAGATTATTTTTTTTATGACAATCCGAATACTTTCGCCAACAAGGTCAGCAGTAGGTTCAGGTTATTTTTTTTATGACAATCTGAATCCTTTCCTCAACAAGGTCCGCAGTAGGTTTAATCTTAGATATGAAAATAAAATTATGTGTCTGTTAACATAATGGTATTCTATATTATATGAGTTGCTATCTTTATGCCATACAGTGAGATGCCAATAAATGTTAAGTTTAGTAATAGTATTTTTTAAAAAAAATGCGTGAAACATTTGTGCTGGTATATCATTATTATAAAAAAAGTTATGGGAAAATAAAGTTTGCCTAATGATTTATTCTGTTTGAACGTTATGCGAAACGAAGAGTATGCCCAAAAAACGTTATGCAGTTTTAAATTATGCTTCTTTAATTTATGCAATGGACCCGCTATGACAATATGAACATTATACATTTTGAGTTCAAGGTACTGTACTCGTTCAATAGTTCACTCATTTTAAGCTCGCCTTATGTTTTCTTACTCTAGATTCAATTTACACCGAACGCTACATGGACACACCGCAAGCCAACCCGCAGGGCTATAAGCAGTCCGATCTCACTGTTCTGGCGGAGAAGCTTCGCGGCAGGAAATACCTACTGGTTCATGGTACGGGGGATGACAACGTGCATTACCAACACAGCTTGCAGCTCGCGAAGAAGTTGCAACACAATGATATCGCTTTTGAGCAGATGGTATGTACATAGATGTATGTTTTGTTAAAAAATTATACAGCTTAATTATTTGATGGTATTACTACTTATATCGTTAGTGTTACAATCACGTGGCAGAAGTTCTAAGACACAACACCAAAGTTTTTTTTTACTATTTTGGGAACCTACAAATTCAGAAAGAACTATGTTACATTTTTATGGTTTTGTATATTGTTAAGGTTTTAGAAATCTGAAATTAAAAATTTCATAAAAATTGGAATCTTAGCATACACTTAACTATCTTTTTTATATAAGGGTATATAAATAAATAAATTTATTTAAATTTATATATGTAAAAATCAAATGCTGTTCGTTTGTCTCTTGTTAAAACTCGAGAACGGCTGGGCCGATTTGAATGATTTTGGTCTAGCATTGTTTGTGAAAGTTCAGGGAAGGCTAAAACGGTGAAAAACATACATAACTACGAAGGTGGTACGAAGTTTACTGAGTTAGCTAGTTGGTTTATAAATTTAACCTATTAAACGTACCTATCACAAAGCATATTCGAGAAAAAATATTTATACAAAATTCAGTTTTAAGATGCTGTAACTTTAATGTGTTTCGATATATTCAACGTTATTTTCCTTTACAACTTCATTAGGTACTACCTTTACAACAACGTGTGCATACTGTATATGTATCAAAATAAAATAAATCATCTTTGTTGTCTTATCTGTTTTAAAATGTGTAGGCAAAATTCTTATAAAGGTTTTTAAAAAGGGCTTTAATTTATTTTTTATGTGACATGTTTATGATGTGATACAAGCTCTCTTAACACATATCGTGACTATAAATTAATTTGAATGAAGACACACACATTGCGTTTTGTCATTTAAAATTTCTACAATATTAATTATTGTCAGTGCCGATTATGTTCATTCCTTATTTCGAGTCTTAGATGAATTTACAGGAATAAATAAAAGAGGACTGGCATAATCTGTTTACTATACCTATAATCTAATAATAATATAAGTTAATAATCTAACAGAAAAAGAATGAAATTTTTCAACAATTATTTATTTATTTTGGTTTTGTCGTGTCTTGGTATATTTTATCAATGGTTTGTGTTACGGAATACTTCTTAAGGCCTGACATTTTGTATTTTTAAATATAATTACTGTCTCCAGTTGCAATTTCATATTTTGTTTGTTTTCATTATAGTTACTAATGTAATCGAATTATATTTGCAGTTTCCTAATGTTACAACATGTAATTTTGAGGGTTCCGTAATACTACAAGAAACCCTTATAGCTTCGTTCTGTCCGTTCGTCTGTGCTTTTAACTTTCAGTATTATATTTTTTAAGAAAACGGGTTTTCACGCGTATCCGACTGTTAGAATCATGAACCAAATGCATCAATTTTATTAAATTTAGTCAGGAACACTTATATATAATACATAAAATACGGGTCGAATTAAACACAGCTATTTTATATAAAGCCGGTAAAAATACGCCGCTTTTACCTTTTCGGTAGGTACGGAACCCTAAAAACGCAAGAAGCCTTTCCTGAATGTATATCATATTATATATGTTTTTCTTTTCCCAGAGCTACACGGATGAAAACCATTCCCTTCTTGGAGTCAGTCGACACTTCTACCACGCGCTGGACAAATTCTGGACCGAGTGCTTTAAATAACAATCTATTTCTGAGACTGTAAGATACTGACAGTAAATTATTGTAATAACAAACTAGTAGAAAATTTGTAAATATACATAAGATATGAGACGTAAATGATTACTAAATTCAAGTAGAAGTAATCAGTTGAAAAAGTCTTACAAAGTAGGTACACAATTTATTTAATTCATAATGTGTGGAATAGTAAGATAGGCGAAAGATGACGTCGTCTAATTAATGTATTAAAAATAACTCCGAAAAATAATTCCACGCCATTCATAAACATAGAACATAGATTGTATTATATGAAGCAGTGAAAATGAAAATACTATAAACAGGCTTTTCGGTTCAAGTGATAAGGAGAGGGTTGTATAGGGATATCACTATGGAACTTCTTCTGGCAAATAGTATAGAATAGAACAGCCGACTTTGTAAAACGATTCCTGGTTGGTCCCATAATAAAAGCTGTTCGTCGTGGGTACACAGTGGGTACAGTGAAACTTTTCAACAAAGTACACCCTTAACCCTGTATAATAAATGTATACTTATATAATCTAATTAAAGAGTGTAAATACTTTTTACAACGCTCAGAGTATTGCTTAGCAGAATACACATCCTAACACAGGTATATACAAAACCTATTGATATTAAATTTTTTTTGTTCATGTTAATGATTAGTGATAATTATTTTTATCATTACCAGTGAAGTTTTTTTTTAATTTTACACAACAAACTTATATTGACGTATATCTAAGATACCACATGCTTTTGCTCAAAACGGTAGAACAAACAATTTTTTTATGTCGTGCTTTTACCGATTTTATGTGAAACACATTAATGTAGTTAAACGTGATTACATTATTCCGATTTCCAATGCTTTTTTTTATAATGAATTTATGATAATTTTGAAAAAACAACTTAGGCAAATATGGTAAGTTCTGAAAATTAGATACAGATCTAAGTGTTTAATGATTGCCAAAATCTTGTAAAACTATAGTTACCCGGTATACCAATACCTACTAACTTAGATTAAGTAATGAAGCATAGATAGTTTTAATTTATTAAATTTTTAAGTATCAAATAGGTCATTTTATTTATAAGCCCTATTGCTGATCTACTTTATATCCAACTGCGAAAGAAGGAGGGTTATGTTTTTCGATTGTATTTGTGTAAGTATGTATATTTTTTTAGCATGCCCTAGAGCCTAAAATGCTTGTCGTATTTTTAAATGAGTGTTGTCAATTGATTTGTTTTAGTCATGAGAGTGAAACTGGGTACATCAAAATGAAAAGAAAAACAAAATAAACGATTTATGGCATCTAAAAGTAATCCCAAAAAAATAAAAACTATTTCAAAATACATCTGGTGTGGATCTAAATAAAGAAATTTTAACGGTTATTACAATTATATATAACTTATATGTTTCATTAAAGTTTGGAATAGAGAATGCTAAGTTTAAGTTAAAAGGGTCAATATTTAGCAGCTGGGTTTTCTGAAGTCGCTTCTAACCACTTGTTTACTATCAACAAGCATAATAAATAAATAACGTTTTACATTTGGCTTCAGCAGCTTCCCGCTATCATATCATGTGACGATGGGGCATTTTATGCGTCTAAAAACACGGTTTTTTAAACTTGTAAGTAGATATTAAAACTTGTCGTTCAAACTTCTGCCCCCACCGTACACTGGCTCTCGAATAGAGAGGGTATTCTAATTACTAGGATATGACGATTGTCAAATTAGGTATGATTATGCATGTATAAAGATACATGCATAATTATGCATGTATAAAGATACATGCATAATTATGCATGTATAAAGATACATGCATAATTTTTCGAAAATAAAGGGAAAACCCTTTATTTTAACTTTTAACCTTTTATATAATAGATATTATTCTATTATAGCAAAGGTAGCAACTCGCCTGATTTAAAGTGAGGATGCAACCCAAGATGTAGCACGCTTGCCCAGAAGAAACAAACACTTACATCGAATGAATAAAATTTCTTCAAAATTGCAATACATTTTAACTACTAATTATGATATTGCTTTCAAGATCATAAAGGGTAACATAGTCCAATACATGATACTTTGGTATCATAAAAATGTATTATAACACCTGCATAAAAAATGTGTCAATATCAAAGATCAATATTAGATTTTTCGGTAATAAGACTATTGAATAACCTAATTTGAGCAAATAGGTACCCTGGCAATTGAGAACAGAACACCGAAAAAGGAAGCAATAATCAGTGCGGCGCCAAATCGCCTCGTTGGCATTCCACTTGCCAAGGAAACATTGTTTTTGGCTGCTTATTTTCCAAGGTTTTAGCCTTTGTTCACTATATGCGCTGCGGCTCAAACAGAGCTAGTTAAAAAGTATTAAACACGTTCTGTAGCGGGACAAACGCCTGCAACAAAACTACAAAGTTAAACTCGACGAAAGGTTGCAGTGTTTTTAACGTGCGTTCTTGTCTCTGACTACAACTTACAAGTATCACAATGTTAATGGAAATATCAAATACTGGGGTATTTACTTACGTACAACTAGCTAAAGTGATATTTGTCACTTTCATTGATTTATCGCAACCTTTGTCGCAACTTAATTTACAAAATTCAGGATCTACCTACTTAAGATCTATCTAGGAATTAATTTAAATTATCAATTTCCAAAGCTAATATAAAGAAGTTTTACCTACACCTAAAAGTGACGTAAAAAAGAGAATTATTTCATAATGTCAAAATTGTCGTCTAATAAAATTTACTACCAATGATTTGATTAAATTTATTTTATTTCTACCTGTGATTTCAACATATTATATCTTCCGTTCAGCAGTACACATGATAAATTTTAACAGAGTGATTTTACGAAATCTCGTCAGAGCAGAGGCGAGGACACAGAAAAGATGGTATGTCGTGCCAAAGTGGCTTACTTTATTCCATAATTGATGGGCGTACATAAATTGTATCTCTATTCTTATAGGAAGTCGAAATTCTTGGAGGATTCGGCCGCTATTTTGGAATGTGGAGTAAATTTGGAGGAAGCAGGAACTTGTGCAGTAGATCCATGCGATCCAAACATGTGCTTCCCGGAGCCTCGTGTGGTCATTATAGGAGCTGGCATGGCTGGCCTGTCAGCTGCGGCTCGGCTGTCACAGAGAGGCATTAATAATATTGTTGTCCTGGAAGCATACGAGAGGTTAGTTAGTCTTGACGTAATATAGATCAAGTAACTATCGTATACAATTTACTATTTTTGTGGTTTCTAGAAAAACTGATTAAATTTATAGGCCAGGAGGACGTATCCACTCATGCTGGCTGGGTGACATAGTCGCAGAACTCGGCTCTCACTGGAAACCTGACGAAAATTGCTCAACTCACCCTGTATATTTGATGTCAGCCACCGAGGACCCGCCGCGGCCAGGCGTGCCCGGGTCAGAGCACACGAGAGGTCTATTTAATAGAATAGTGACCGGAAAAATGGCATTTCCGCCGACCGTCACCGCATACCATAAATTTCGGCAAATTGAAGAGGAAGCTGCCCAAATATATTGTCTCGGAGGTTACAAACAACAAGGATCGCTTCTCAATTTTATGAGTCTGAGAATACAGCAGGAGCTGCATGAGTACCCAGAAGACCAGCAGCATGACGCGGCTAGAATAATGTTTGGTCTGTCGCACATGATCAGCGCGCGCTGCGGGGATGACAGGGCTATGCTTTGCGCCGACCACTTTGGCTGTTTTATGAACATGCCCGGTGGTGAGGTTCGGATTCCATTAGGATTGATCGGCATACTTGCTCCCTTACTGAGGCAAATACCAGAAGGCGCCATCCGTTATTGCAAGCCCGTTAACTGTATCTACTGGGGAACGTCACAGAAGTCCGGTTATAGAGCGTGCGTTTGCACGTGTGACGGCGATGAATACCCCGCAGATTACGTCATTATAACGGTGTCTCTCGGTGTTTTGAGCATAAATGCGACTAGAATGTTCTGTCCCGCGCTGCCCGCATCGAAAATGGACGCAATGCGTTGCTTGGGATATGGCTACTGTAACAAAATTTATATGGAATATTGCCGGCCTTTTTGGTTCTGGCATAATGAAAACTTAAACTTCAGGTACCGCTGCGGTGACTTGTACGGTAGATGTGACTGGACTCGTGGAATCACTGCGATAGAAACCGTACCAAATAGCAAGCATGTAATGTGCGCTTGGGTAGTCGGCGTCGAAGCAATGATGATGGAAGGGCTCTGCGATAAGGATGTGGCAGAAGGTGTAACAGATTTATTACGAAAATCGACAGGAAATCCGTACATCCCATATCCAATGACAATAATGAGATCTCATTGGACGTCGGATCCTTTTTTCTGTGGCGCATATTCGTTCGACTGCAATCGTTCAGAGGGAAACGCGCAGAGAGCGCTGGCATGTCCTTTGCCAGGACCGAGTGAGTCGATTCCCCCTATTCTCTTATTCGCCGGAGAAGCCACGGTGCCTGGACATTTTGCGACCGTTTCCGGCGCAAGGCTCAGCGGAGTGAGGGAGGCGGAGCGTATCGTTAATTTGACTCTTCAATACGAAGGTCCTCCAGTACCATTACTACCTCGTTGCCCCAGACCTGAAAAGGTAAAAAGAACGGCAAAAGTTAATTAATACTGTTTTAATCAGCTGTACTATTCTAATTTTGTGAGTGACATGAACAAAATTACGCAACATTTCATGCAGCGTGTACGTTATATTCATCCGTGGCTTTCGTTCTCGCTACTGTAGAATATCTCTAAATAAATGCACAACGTATTCTAGCAAAACTACTGCACTATCTGCACTCATTGTGAGGAGAACTTTGTCCGTCTGTGCGCTTTGGTGCTGTTTTGTGACTAGACATAGGTAGGTAAACACAACATAACACATTCGGACTAATGGGTAACATGCTCAACGTCGATTCTTTGCTTATGTTACTTTACCTATCACATACCTCGTGTACGAGTAAGTATATGTCGCGACAGCACGAAAGTCAATACAAATTATACTGTTCTTGACTTTATTTTATTGTTATTATATCCTTGAAAAGCTTCACTACACAATATTTCTTTTAATTTAATTTAAATATAGATTTTGCCCATATGTCTATGTTTTATAAATTCACGTATAGCTGCTACACTTACAGCTCATTTGTTCTATTATTATTACTTACAATTTTAACCACTAAACCTTGAACTAAATACCCATACCATTCAGAATGAAATTAGAGTGTACCCTTTCGCGAATCCTGTTATACCGACCGAAACGTACATTTGGGCAGTACCTTCGGGTTTTATAATATCTCAACAAAGTAGGATTATAACCCTTTATTACCGGACTTTCCATTTGAACCCACACGTAATATGTGAGCAGAGTTATTACCAACAAATAATAACTAAGAATTATTCAGTGTTTAGCTACTAGAAACGATTGAACTAGTTTAAACAACTTATACGTATACGTATACCTACTACTAATATTGCCCAGATACCCCAAGATTTTGCCTAAAACTTTGTCCTATACTTTTTCAAAATTTCACATAATGCTCAATCAATCTCTTGATAATCTTGACATTCATACATTTTTAAAATCTTTGCTAAATTATTACATTGATTCCTTCATGGATGATGGTCATCCTGGTAAAGCAGATAATATTAGGTATCTATTAAATTAGGTTAAATTAAATCTACCTACGATGTTTTGTTATTTCAATTTTATCCCCAAAAAGTAGGGACATTTGTATATTTTGCCCACAATTTTGAAGAAAAGGAGACATTTTTATCTGTGCATCTTCTAGTAGTTAATTTGGCATCAGTTTTCTAGTGTGTGCTCTTTACCAGAAACAGAGATGACAAATCATAAGACAAGTGCATGCATGACCTAACTCGGGTTTTAGTAGCACTTGCCAGTTGGCAATTGGAACTATTTCTTGAAATTAATACGCATAGCAATAATTTTATTTCTAGCACCTTATTGCGGAATTACGAATTGTTAATAACAGTAGGATTGCCATCACCACCACCACCACCACTACCCATACCATACCTTACAATTACCTTAGGGCATCCTAAGCTAGTAATGAAGTGGGATAAAATTGGTGGGAGAAAAAATTCAGTCATCCCTTTTCATTATGTAGGTCTGGTTGTTTCGTTTAGACTTTTGACATGTTTGAGGAGAAATGCTAAAGTTATACAAATAAATATAATTGACGTTTTAAAATATTTTACACTGAAAGATTTACATAATTAGTTTTGAAAATTTGCTTTTATTGTTACGGGAAGCCTCTGCAAGAGCGAGGCCCCGGGTGATAGCCCTGTTCGCCACCCCCTAAGGCCACCGCTACCTACCTCACAGGCAAATCTTCTTCATTTCGTTAATCCTTCACTTAATCTACTAACCAAACAAAGGTGCTAGGTAATTCGGTTATTCACAACGGACAGGTTGATTGAGTCATTTTCCGAGGTATTTGCAGTGGCCATTGAATAGGCACGGTCTGTTTGAAGTGAGCATGTGAGCTTTCCACGAGAGCCTACTTCACTCGCGCTGAGCGATTTAACGCAACTATTATCTTAAAACTAGGGGTATATTTATTACCAACAGTGACGTTTTGCGAAGAAAAGAATTTGATAGGTATACAAATGCTAGTAGCGCACGTAACGGACGTGTGAGGGAACTTTAAACTTCCAAATGTTTAACGCTTGAGTACTCTCGTACTTTTACGTAAAATTCCTGCTAAGCCTGTGGTCTCGAGTTTAGATACCTACCTTACGTTTACCGAGACCGCACCGCACGGAATACATTCCACGGATTAGTGTCCGGTTGAATAAATTCCGTCCTTTTCCCCCATCATTGCCGTTTTCGGCCCCCGCAATCCCGAATCTTTATTTTGATGCCGAATATATACACTTGTGTGCTCCAACAGGAGTTTTATAAATAATTGAACACAGTTCTTGGAAGTTGGTTGAGGAATTATTGTTTCAGCCTCTTTACGAGTAAGATGTTTTTGAGTGCAGTAGGTGATAGTGAAGATAGTCAACACAATTTAGATAATAATCCTTTAGGTTCCTTTGTATGCAGGATTATAAGCTAGGGGTTTACCTACTAAGCCAAAGAGGTCACTATGTCATCCTAAAGAACAACTTTTTATACAGACTAACTCTTAAATTGAGAAAAAATATAAAAAATATTATTAATTGTTCACATAGTAAAAGTTGTTCCTTAGGATAAGCATAGTGTACCCCTTTCGGCTTAAACTTAGCCAGGGTTCAGGGTTATCCTTTAAAGAGCAATTACGGAAAAAAATAATTATATATTAAATGTAGAGGTACGGAGTAATGATGATGAATTTTTTCAAATCGATGATATTCTAAACTAGTTTAAAGTTTTTTACGATTTTCATAATAAGGTTTCATGTTCTATGTATTTTTGTATCTAAATATACAACGGCTGTTTAAGCTTTAAGTTATCTGAAGTTATAGAAATAGTCTTAATCCTAACGTTAAAGGTCGCCTTAGTAAAAGTTGCCGGAAGGGCAATTGCAAACTTGGGGCGCAAAATATATGTAGCCTCTCACAATAGAAGTGATTTATACATTTTCAAAGAGTGCGACATTTCATTTTTGGGCCGTGCACTCAGGGCTAGTCAGATGGTTTTAAAGTTAGTCCTGATGTCTTCCTCGGTCTGGATTTATGGAAAATACTGAGGGCAGACACAGGGCTATCACCACTGTGACGAAAACGATTCATGTATTTACTTTAAAAATGATCATGATACTCGTACAAAAGAATAGTTACATCAAAAGACCGTTTCTTGCTTCCATTTTTAGGGCTAAGTAACACATGCCATGCCATCATCTGCATAGAAACGTGCAATGGGTATATCCGCTTAAAATGTTTCGTATGTGCTACATTTGTTTCAATAGCACGTCAAATCCTACTCCGTTGGGGATTGCTGTCTTTATTCATCAAAAAGGATGGATCCAATTATTTTAAATCTCTCCTACATACGAGTATCTAGGTATATTTTGTTATCTTATTATTACATTTTCCTTAAGCATTGTAAATTGTACTAAAATATCCAAACGTTTATTCATTACTAGCATAAGTACGCCTTTTATTTTTATTATTTGTTATATTATGGAGATTAAAATGTCTTCCTAACTCTACAAAAATAAAACTAGGAATACAAAAAGCCCTACACCTCGTTTCCGCATTCTCTCTCCTTAAAATTGTACAATTGTAATGATCAAATAACCGAATAGGTTTGGGTGGACCTAAATATATTCGGTTCCTACGAATTGATTGTACAGTGATTGATGCCTGTCACTCGCCAAAAATCGCAGATCAGAACGCTACGACGGACTAAAAACATTTTAATTTTGTGTTCAACAAATCAATAAGAATTCCGCAAATGCCAATCATATTCACCCGGTCCATTAAGAGCGACAGAGAGATCGTCGATTCTCCGATCGTAGCAGCGTTACATAAAAGCCACTCAATATTAAATTAGCCCTATTTGTAACCTTAAGCAGGCAGCTCGTTCTCATTATCACGAGGAATTTAATAAGTAGAGATAAACGTTACTCGGCTATGAAACCAGGACTAATGCGGAATTTAAGTCGACGTGCTCTTGGAGGGTAATGCAAAAAGACGCTCTCGAAGGGCATTAACACCGTCGCAACGTGTGGTGTGGGGCGCGGAGACAGCGCGGGTCCGGAGCGCGACTCTGCAGATGGCGGAGCACGCGGCCGCGTCCGCGAGACAGATGCGTGACGCAGCGCGCAGGAGCGGGGCGGGGGCTCCCGCGCGGTGCGTACTACTCCCCGCTCATCTCCTCGCACATCGATACTGGGTGGGTGCGTACGGCGCGGCGCCGTCGGGCTAGCAGGCGGCGAGCGGCGCGCGCGGCGGACCATGCGTGTGCCGGTGCAGGCGGTGCGTGGAGCGAGCGCGTGGCGCGGGCGGGGCGCGACGCGCGCGTTCGCCCGGGCGGCAGTCGCTCGGAGACAGGCGGGCGGCTCGCGTCACCCTGCGCTCTCTCAGTGCACCGCTGCAGCGTTGCGCTCGCGATCTCGCGTTCAGCCAGGCGACGCGTCGCCACATCGCTCGTTGCACACGCCGGTGCCCGCACGCGGTCGGTTTTCATTCATCCCTAGCAGTTTTCCGCACGGCTCGGAACTAGTCTCGACTCTCTTGTATTTACGCGATTTGCGAAATTATTTTCCTCGTTTTTTCGATACAGCGAAGAAGACCCGAAGTTTAATTGAAACCGGTAAGGATTTAATTAAATCGCACATTATTTTTTCTTTCTTGGGATGCGATGTTGAAGTAGACACAGACATTAGTTAGTCGCGTTAATGGCAGCCGAAACAAAACTATACATTCTTGAACATGAAAGAACATCCATAAATAAGTAACTAAAATCGGAAATATTAAATTGTTCTTCGTAAAAATATTAAGACACGATCATTTCTTCGCATTTTTTCTCATAGAAGTAGCCGTAATAAAGAAAAGAGCAAAAGTACTGGCCTCCTGCCAAATACTAACCGCGGCACACATCTTTCAGTACAAAATATTTTGAATATCAGAAACTGTGGTAATAATATAATGAGATTGGTCAACACTAGAAACTGCGCGACACATGTTTTCAGTGAAAAAGCAACAGATTTTACGAGAGTACCGCCGCGTCGCGTCGCCTACTGCGCCCGAAGGGTTGGGTAACGTTTGCACTACTCTATCATTCCGTCCTAGTGTACCCTAGCTAAATAATTAAATATCTGAATTTCAGTTATTATGATATACTAGTAAGACTTAAAAATTAGAGAAATAAATTCCGTCTTAAATCTTATCATTGTAAAAGATATAATAAGATAGCAGTGTTTTAAACTGTACATTTTATTAATTAAAGCGATACAGAGAAGTTCGCACAATTATGTTCAGCATGTTAAAATTCTGCATATCATAAACGCCCTTTTAATTTTACGAATTCTGCACTCATTTTAACCCTTTGGATTTGTTTTGCTAATGTATGTATTCCGATTGCCTATTTATTAAATAATAAATAGTCAAATGCCTAGCTGTCTTTAATAAATATTAAAGACAGCTAGGCATTTGACTACCAGCTCGCACGACTACAGTAACCAGCGACACTGTGAAACCTAGATGAAGCATGCCCACTGGAATACACTGGTTCACAAAAAAGGCCGCCGCAACACACCATTAGCTGTTTGGCGACAGATTTTTCAACTTTCAACAAGCTAGTTAGCCAGGCAAGTATTAAGATTGCCCTGGTGCACCATAGCATGGTGGACCATGCTATGGTTTCCACACGATGTTATCCTTCCCCGGTAGCTCAAGTTCTTCTTGCATATTTCGTGGGATCGAACCTCGTACCTCTCGCACGGCAATCTACCCTCTTTAAATACTCGGTCACCATCGCTACAAAAATTGTGGACGCTATGTGTTGACACATATGTCTCATATGTGTGCTATGTCTGCCATCTAGGGCTACAGTATCGCTGATTTCCGTGGTCGTACGAACTTATGGTCAAATGCCTAGTTATGTAGTATAAAAATAATAATATATATATATTCAATCACAATCTATGCGACATCTATAAACTCAAAAAATAATAATAATAAAGAACTACAATACCGATGTCCTATTTTTTGCAGTACAATAATTTCAGACAATCTTTTCTAAAAAATATGAGTAACTATCCAAATTAAATTTCAATAGTAAAAACTTCCTTGCTACAACTTTTCATGTAATCGTCCAATAAAAGATTTTTTGTTACAACTACAAAAATGAAGTAGTATTTTTTTGGGTACAATAATTTGAGTTAGTCCTTACTAACGAAAAAAAACATCCTTAGCGAAGCTAAGTTATAGTTAAATATGACTTTTATCTCCTCTCTCACGGGTACCCCCACAAATTTTTCGGATAACATCAGTTCAGGTACACTTTTCTAACAAAAAAAGGATTATCCAAATCGAAGCACGCGTTACCGAGTTATAGTTAAATACGATTTTCATCCCCCTTCCCACGGGAACCCTCCCTAATTTCTGGGATAACATTAAATTCAGTTGGTTCTTTCCAACAAAAAAAAAATATCCAAATCAAAGCACGCGTTACTGAGCTATAATTAAATAAGACTTTCATACGCCCTCCCACGGGAACCCTCCTACCTTATGGTATACACCTCAAGCATACCAAGTTTCATTAGAATCCATCCTGCAGTTCCGAAGTTATGGAAAGTCCAGAAACTTATAGAAAAATATAGGTTTGGGGTCTATATCGTTGATAACACCCCCCGCATAAGATTTTTTTAAATATATTCAATGTACAGAATTTGACCTGTTACAGTTTTATTATAAGTATAGATTACAGCATTCAGTTCGTAACACAGGTCATACTGGTTATATCCGGTTTAGCGTTTCATCAAAATACGAGTAATGTTTGTAACTTTATTTTATATTATATTGTAGTAGATAGACGCAAATTTTGGAAAACTCTTTAAAAAGCTAATATGGTAATATATTAAATGACGACAGAATTCGAAACATTTCAGTTAAGTAGTTATCGTATTCACAATTCACAATACAATAATAGTAGAGCTTATAAATACACAAAACTCGAACTGTTAAATTACTTGTGACATTGACATGTTTAACTGGCGATAAAAAAAATACTAAAAAATATATAGTGCAAATAAATATTTGTTACAACCGCCTGAACCGTCACTTCTCCTAAATTTTTTACATTAAACAATACGCGTGCACTCTATGAGAGCTAAAACTATTCGCGATAATTTAACCAGCAATCAGAAACAGTTTTGAAAACTGATAATCATTTTTAATATGTTCGTTATCAAATATTAATTAGTGAAAATAATAATGCGGGGCACAAATGCAAAACGAGACTTGAACCAACAACGTAATTTGTTTCGAATCACAATGAAATTCATTTAGTCCAAATATTCACTTTATAAATACCTACTCATTATAACGTTATGTCGCAAACACAAAATACAAAATATATACAGAATATTGTTCATGTATTATGAAACAAGTGGCAATTTTACTAAAAGCGATTTATTTCATTCAATATTCGGATTGAAATAGTCAAATCGGATGTTTTACATTTTATAGCACGGGTTGTGGAACGAACAATCGATAAAACTTATTAAATGCACTTAAATTTCACGAAAAAAATATTCGTCATTTAGTATACTTGTTTATATGACAGTCTAGATTATGGTACTCGTGTACATATCGTAGTTTCCGACTAATATTCATGAAACTTGGTGTACCAACAGATTTGACGATTGTCTGTATTTTACAATCATCGGACATTTTTTTTAGTACCTATGTTACTTATCAAAATCCGTTGAAGTATGTGTAAATGCCATTATTTCAATAATATTTGGCAGAGATATGCGAAACACGATTTCAAATACAATCTCTGAATTTAAAAGGAAAAACGGTCAAGTTATTGTCGTAATTACTTTGTATTCCGTCCTTTAGTAAATATTTACCCATATAAACTATCAAACGTCTTAAAATAAACTTAACCAAAATGAATCCGCCGAATGACCACATCAAGCAACAGCAAATTGTCATTTCAGCCGGAGAGTTGCTGACGTTTGAAGCAATTTGTGATCTATCCCAAGAGATGCAATTTCCCTCTTCTACCTAATTGGTCCCCTACAAAGCTAGTTGGACAACTCTCGGTCCACTTGCGTCGTGACCGGATCAATTATAGGCCTGTCCACGTCCCAACTTGGACCCACATTTTGGAAACTTTCCTAATTGGGATTCTCTTTTCGTGTGATTTAGGCAAGTAGGAAATTCAAATTTCAAAATTATTTGTAAATTAAGTTATTAGGACTTGCTGTTTTCTAATGTCCAGTTGTATCTGCACAATCCATGCTAAGTACTTTACCTGTTATCTATACTAGGTATATTCCTTACATTATTATTTCTTCTTTATTAATTGGCTACCAAACTCTGCATATCGTGCCATTTTTCAAGCTCTTTGCTTTTGCAATTTATAAATTACTAGTTTATGCCCGTGATTTCGAGTCAAGTAATTATTCGTAGTGGCCAAGTCACGTCAAGCGGTAGGGACGTTTACTAGACGTTTCTACGGTGAATTCCCGCAAACGCGAAAACCACGTTATTCCATCTTTGTCTCTCTTGCCTGTAAATAAGCATATACACAAGAAATTATATGTTAATAATCCACCAATTATGACGCAACAATACATGAATAATCGCTAGTTTTGCAAATAAAAATGTTTCAAATTCATTAGACATTCAATCTTAGCCATTACTAAAAAATGCACAGAAATGATTTAGAGACTATGTTTATGATCTTATATGTTTTACTAAAAATGTTTATTGAGTTTGCTGGAGGTACCTTATACTCGTAACATATATTAATATCACACCGTAATTTTACGTAGTATACCAAAAGCTAGAAGCATAGCTTGCTTTCGTCTTGAGCAACGCAACTTTCCACCGTATTACAGCTTAGCACCTAGCCCTACCAAGTACAAGACATAAGCGGCTTACGGTTTGACCGTCGTGCCGGGGCGTCGGGCTTCTTCAAGCCTTATTTTCCCTGCAAATCGTATAAAATAGTAATATTATTATCTCGGTTCAATGATAATTGGAAGCGTTGATATCCACTTAAGCGAGTACGAATTGTGGGGCTTACCTTACTCGTATTTTGTTTTCGTTCTCCGTAGACGAAATGACACAAACAAGTGTTGAATGCTTTACAATACCTGTGTGAGTTAGATACAGTTTTGTCCGTTACATAAAGAAGCTAAAAGGGTAAGCACCTACGTAAATGTACTGGAATATTATGACACAACACAAAGTTACAATGAAAATGAGAAACAATTGTTACGCATACAATTTTACAATATAATCCTACCTCAATTGGCTCTGTTGCCAGTATCATAAAAACAATAAAGGACAGAACAGTAAAAGAGAATACCTTGAAACGCAGAAATATTTAAATATGACCCAGTTTTCTGTCATCGCCGTGGGCTAATATTCAAATAGATAAATCAAGCGAGTCCCGTCGGCTTTTTGCAGGCGAATGATTGATGAGAAACTTGCAAGATTTCTTCGTAGATTGTTGGTCTGTGGCTCGCGTTATGTAAGCTTTTGTACAAGTAACAAGGATGAGACCGCAGATGAATCCGTGATTGTGATTGCATAGCTGGATGGTAGAAACATCTAGTCACGGCCGTCGGGAGACGCTGATGACCTCAGAAATAGGGAAACAAGAGATTTCGATGGAATGGATGAAAGATTAGGGGCTCGGCCAATTGATACAATAATATATCTCTTGGTTCACGCCTTAGGTGGTTATTAATAAGTGATGAATGAGGAAGTGAGACACGAAATGCTCCTGTGAATATGTTGTTATTATAATTATGGCTGAGGCATGTATATTAGCGATGTGAATGTGATGATGTAACAAGATTTTATGCAAAAACTTTTGATAACCTCTTTAGACCATATCATTTTAATAACCACATCTTTTTATAAGTTTATTTCTACACATATTCTTTGCAACGTTAATTGTATTGTTTTTTATTGTTTCAGGTAGACAATCACGTGACTACAGACAATTTAATTCAAATTATTTTAAAACAATTTTTAATTGATTGTATCTCGAACATTTTCACAGTTCGTTTAAAAGTGCCTACATGCAAATAATTTAGTTTAATCGGCAGCTAAACGCTAACTCGTGTCGCTCACTATTAATTTTTTAGTGTAGATTTATTTTGTGATAAGACTTTTGACTGACTGCAATTGGATGGTGAATTTCGTGTGAACATAAGCTGCAGCATTTTTCAACTATGGTTTAAAGGTGAGCGTTATTTTTTAGAACAACTGAATTAGACTTGTTTGATTTACTGGACATTCTAAGACATGAATATATCAGCTCAGACGTAAGTGTAACGTAATTAAGCTTTACATATGGTTATTTATGGTGTGAAACTTAAAACCAGCAGAGTTAAGCACAACATATTTTAATAAGACCGAAAGTTGCACGTTGCACGTCGTAATACATATTTTTTGTTTATATTTATAAAGATAAGTCAGGTACGTAGTACAATTTCTGTTGTTACGAACGATGGTAGGTACGAACATAAATAGCAGGTACGAATATGTAAGTATACCTACTTCACAAGGCCGGGGATGATCAAAATATTTTCGTCAGGGCTTCATTTCCTGCGCACGGTCCTTCCAAGAGCAATAGGCGTTTTGCGAGCTCGAAAGTAAAAAGTAGGTCACTACTCTGTTTACTATGTGCAGCATTTATTGGCAACAACATCCTCAAATACTCGCCTGTTTTGTCTCAACGTTATGTTCTATAGTGTCATGTTTTGGGGAGAATATAATAAATTTGTTGTTATAGAACACGCCAAAGCTTTAACTAGCGTGCGTACCTACTTATGTAGAGGGTACAATATTTAACTATGTACTATTATTATATAATTTATAATAGTATTTACATATATACACGGCTTCAACGGTCATACTAAAAAACGCGTCTCAACTTTGAGCGTCTTGTTGTTTCATCCGTTACAAAACGTCACTTCTCTAAACAAGACAAAAGACAATCAACATTGCATTATGGTGTTTATACAAGTATAAGTAAGAGTCTCGAACATATATTTCCCATGGAAATACAAATACTCTGGCACATCTTTGTGTGGGTGGATAGGAGGCAAAAATAATGTACTAGAAGTAGATAGTTGGGTATCAAAATAAAACTGGCAAGCTTTGTTTATTAGTATTTATCTAATAAATAAACTTGATCTTTTGTCATTATGATCAAAAGACTAAAATACTAAGTAAATAATGTAGCTATGATATTTTACTATGGTAAATAGCTGAGTTAGTCATATTTGAACAATTTTTAAAATGTAAGCATGTGAACTGACGCGGTCCATGATTAAGGCGCGGCCACGGCTGCCAGCAGAAGGTTTCAAATATTTCTAAGTGTCATTTTCCATAAAAGATATCTGCAATCAACTTATATACCGCCGAAGAATTAAGTAATCTCTAGCAAGCATATAAGTAACTACGTACAAATTATTCGACATTTTACAGATAAAGCATCCCCTTCGATTTTCTCCGGTACCTACTCACACGGGAAACGATTTTCGTTGCCGTTCCCACAGAAACTTTCTCAAACTCAATAAAACTCACCAAAGTTGCGGAAGTTTCACTTCCTTATATTAAATCAACAGTGAAAAGTCATCAGAACCTAAGTTATTCGTCGTATGTTTCGGTGTGTCGACGACACGACACGTGTTTCGAATCCGCGTTGGGTGATTTAGGACTTGAGTTTATAACAAAATGTGAGTAGTTTGCAAGAGATTACGTACGTTCAAAACGTGCAGTTAACTAACATCATCACTTCATTAAAGATCAATGCTTGTACAGAGTTATTGGTTATTAATAAGAAACCTTTCAAAATCGACAGCTTCTGTCCGAAGACTTAAAACAAGTAAAACGGTGTGTTCCGGCTTGCAGAATTCCTTGAGAGCCAGTGTATTCCAGACTAGGCATGTTCCATCTAGGGCTACAGTATCGCTGACTTCCGTAGTCCTGCGAACTTGTGGTCAAATGCCTAGTAGTGTAGGATAAAAAAACGATAGAAAAAAATATCCGCTGGTTCAAGAGTAGGGCACAGCATGTCGAGTTAGTTTTATATAAAATAGAATAGAAATATTTATATCGGAACCAGTTAATAGTCTGGAATACAATTAAAATATATTAAATAAAACAGAATATACAATTAAACTAGGCATTGCAGTACCTACTAGTAGGACTTTATATTTTAAGTAGATGATAAAACTATGGGGAAGATATGGATTTTTTATTTTAATATTTTGTAGTGGCTCACGTTCTCTTTGTAACTTATTTGCCATTAAATACTCGTACACGTACTGACTTCTAGCTGAAATTAATTATTGCAACCACATAATACTGTGTGTATCTACTATTTAATGTAGAAGGAAAGATTCAACCGGCTTAGTACATAAATTAGATTTTAGTTTCCCGAAAAAAAAAACATTCCGGATATTTCAGTTAAGAGTAAGATGTATCTGTATAGATGTGTCAAATATATAACAATATCTATCTCTCAATATTCGGTGTGTGGTCAACCCGGAAACTGGTACTTAGCACTAGCCAATGAGTTGATGCATGGACCAACTAATTCTAAAACTATTTTTAATTATGTACTATCTTTAAAAAAAACTCTATTCGAATCCTTAGTAAAATTTACTGAAGACCTATTTTGTGATAAAAACAATTCTTTTTTTAGTACATAAAAGGGTAGGCATATATATATGTAGCACGTAAATTACCTTGGAGAAGTAAGAACATCAAACAGCTTATCCCTACGTACTCGTAGCACGAGAACGCCACTTGTCTCTGTTTCAAAACGTAATCTTGCTATCTATAATGGAATCAGATCGAGTAGGTAGCGCTTACCTATTATTACATTGGCTTCGTTCCAGCCACCGCGACACTCGCCGTGGCCTTACTAAGGTTAATTATTTTAATATAAACTAAATATAGCAAAGAGCTGTGATTATGCGATATTACCGAGGTAATTAGCTTCCGGTTCACTTATTGTAAGTTCTAATATAAATGCTGCAAAGTTTTCTCTTCGCGTTTGTAATGCAAGTACACAGCGAGACAAAAGAACGCTATCTTATGATGCGAAATAGAGTTTTTAATGCTAAGCTAGTATGTTAAAAAAAACCAATGGGTAGTTATATATATTAATTACACTGCGAGATATTAGTATTTCGTCGTCGTTCGTCGTCGTGGTTTAGTTTTAAATCAATATCTATACAAAGTACAAACTTCCTTAGGCGTGTTTATTTATATGTTATTTCCTTACTCTCGAATTTCTTGTGTTCTATTGCAGTTGCAAAAAAGAAATATATGTATTTAGTACATTTTATGTTTAACTGTAAAGATATTTGAATTATTAAACGAAAACGAATGTCTAGAGTTTTTCAGTCCATCGGGACTACATTACTTTATACAATACATAGTATTACAGTAAAATCTGTATCGTTAGATTTTTATCTAATACTTACACAAAATATTACTGACAGTGCTGTTGCCCAGCTTTTGCACAAAACAATAGGCCAGCTTTGAGAAGAACAGAAGCCAGATCTGGCCATCAACTGCCTCTGGACACTTGCGGCTTTAAAGCTCAACCATTTGTCCCCGCAATGCCTATCAATAGATTAGAATAAAGCTTTTCTTCATAGCTTGTCTGTAAAATTAATTCCCAATATTTCATTACAAAGTCGTAGTTTAAAAATGGATTGTTCGCATTAGAACTTTAATGATTTACTTTGTAATTCATATTACATGCATATTACCACACTATCATAAGTAACTCAGAACAATAAATTTATTTTATAGATTATTTTGCAATTGTTATAAGTTTATTTTACAATGAGTAGAACGCTCTTAGTTAAGTAAAGTATTAGGAATATGCGTAGAAATGGAATAAGATTGGTGTGACATGACTAAACTAAGTAAGCAAAGAAAGCGAAGCTTTTGGCCAAATTTTCTTTGTCTGTCAATATGGATGTATGTATGTTTATCTAGATTTTGGTACCTAGGTGTAGATAATGATACGTAGGTATGCACCTACGTATCATTTTATTCAACGAAACTTGGTAAAACTCAGTAAATGATTTATAATAAATGTTTTGTTTTCAATTTGGCAGAGACATATTATATGCACTTACATTACTTCTTTTAACGAAATCCGCCAAGAGGTTATCGAGATGTTCGTAAAATACAACTAGTTTTAATGTTTATGATTTTGGATTGTCTTCCTGATATGTGAAGTATCAGCATCAGTTAGATAGTTTGGCAAGGTTCCTGCTCGCGTGACGCGACGCGATTCGTGACTGTTGGAAGCGAAGGGATGACGGAAACAAATGCGCTCTGAATCACTGCACGCACAACGTCAAAGTACCTCATACGAAGCCAAATAATCATTGAAATTAGTTCTTAATTTTTAAAAATGCTGGTTTTCAAATCAATTTCATCACAAGCCTTTTTCCATTTTAGCAGATGGTAAAAGCGTCAGGAGGTAATATCACACTTAAGTACGTGTATGAATGTATATACCTAACGCAGTTAGACCGGTCTTATTGCATATTGTATACAAAATAAAATATATAAATACAGTCAGAACTACACAAAATCTCTTCGCAATGTGTTTCGTGCTCTGTGTTTTCGACAATGTATTGTATTTCTATTCACATTAATAATGAGACCACAATCTTGAGCAAAAAGAATTGTCGGTTTCTATAACTAAATTAGGCCACTTCGCAAGGAAATGCTCAAGGATAATTTAAACTCTACCTAACGATCAATCACACAGTAATTTCCTTTTACTGTTGTAGTGTTCTGTGAACAACAAAATAACATTGTTACGACTGTGTAAGCCAGGCTGGGGGCGTGGGCGCGCCTGTAGACTTCAATCAAGGTACGGAAATGGAACGTAATTTTACATTATACTGCCTGGAAAATTTTGCATTCATACACGAAGCCGAGAGTTAAGGCTTGCTTGCTGGAAATATAGCTTTCGTTGCTTGCTGGCTTAGCTTAGAGATACTCAGAAACAAGCTAAGTTACGTTATGATAACAATGTATTTTTCTTTACATGAACGCGAATGCAAGACTGGATTCTTTCTAGTCAGTTACCTACGTATAAAAGTTTGAACAAACGAGTAGGAATTCGAATAACAATGCTGCTTTCAGTCATAACAAAGGGTGTTTTAAAAGACAGCCGCAGCCGTTCGATTACATCGATGCATTCGATGCGGTCGTGCGAATGAAACTGCAAACTCTTGCCTCAGACTATTTCTATTTATTTCGCAAAATACGCACATGACGTGTTCTTATGTAGGTTTTCATATTGCATTCATTTCTGTAATATAAATAATCATATATAACACTTTGTAAACACTGTGGGATGTTGAGAGCAATATTAATCTATGCGACGACAGCGTGTTGCATTACAGAATGACAGCGAGTCACATTTTTGAATAGATACGTATTAGACATGTTGTGTTGTTGTGTAAATGAAAGGTACTTTAATAAATAATTGTCTGGCCTCATTGCCAGTGCCGCGTAGCTGTTGTTTCTGGGCACAGAATTACATCGGATTTTATCCACATACCCTCGTTTTCCCCGCTAGTACCGTTTTCGTTCCATTTTCGTCTCCCTCCGTGTCCCGCTTAGGTAGTTCGATCCCGCGAGTACCTACACGTTTCCGTACACCCTGTTAATACCTCTCGGTGGAGCTGTCATAATAAAAGCTGAGCGCATTGTCGAACAAAAGGATCTGTCACATATTGTTTGGTTTACTTTTACTGTAGTTCGTATAGTTTACAGATTTTGGTACTTTAAATAGAGCAACGTGATGTTGTTTATTTTTCTTTTTATATTGAAGTAGTTAGCGATTACAACTGTTTAAGCGACTACAATTAAAGTTTCCAGTAGTTATGATTTAATTTTACTAATTTTCGAGGTGTCCATAAAAGTTAGTATTATAAGGTTTTAATTTAACTTGTAAGAAAGCCATGTCGAATAATCACGACGGACATAACTCGAATCTGCATACTTTTAGGTAACACGCTCATGTGCTTAACCATCCGGCCTAACACAAACTTACTAGAAACCAAGATTACCGACGACGTGCGACGAATCAGCTTTTACACATTATCTTTACAATTAGCACATTAGACGAACTTCTAATTCAAACTTCTTTTCTCAACTAAATCTAATAAACTTATTTTTATATCATTTGTAGCTTTTGTAAGCACAACATGTTAGTAACAACATTATCTCTACGAGTAATCTGAGATCCGTGCTAAGAAAGCTCAATTTTTTGTCACTAGTGCAGCTAACATAGAGAACTGGGAGTGAACAAATATGTATAGCCTCCAAAACTGGCGCAGCGGTACGTGCCATCAATGAGTGTACCGCAAACATGCTGGGGCTCCTATGTACCTACTTACCAGCAGGAGTTGTATTACCAATAGCAATTGCAGTAGCCGACCAAGTATACTAGTAGAGTCGTTTTAATATTCCCTATTTTGCTCAATTGTCAACGTCCGTAGAATAGTGATTATATATTGTAATCGGGAGTTTTAGATATAACAAATTTGAGAATGATGGCTTTGATTACCTAGCGAGCGAATGCACGACGTGAAAGTTAGGAATGGGCATCGGGAAGTAGGTTAAAATTTGTCTCGCTAGCATTATATTAATTAAAATTTAAATCTGCTAAAAAATATTTATAATAATTAGATATAATAATTTTCATACTATTATAGCGGTATATCACTTGGTCCAGTTAAGGCTGGGTTCAGGTAATTATCTCGATTGTCCCGCTCTGACGCTGTCAACTCGTGTGTGATGACGTCACGCCAACGATGTGGAAGGTTCTATCAGGATTTCCGAGTTTTATTATAGTTCTTAAACACCTTGAAATTTATACGTATTGCCATTATAATTGCTGCGCTTAAAAGTTTAAGGTTTTTATTTAGGTTTTTTACTAGAAACATTTCCAAGGGTTATAATTTCCTGTGATTAGTGCGTTAAGTATTTTTAATAATTCACGAAAATAAATTCATTTGTTCGTTCACTTGCCTAAATTACTTAATAAGTTTTGTCGGTCGCTCTAAATTATTATATTAGTAACTAAATTAGCTAGGACATAATATTCACGCTTAATGGCCACTAATGAGTTATGATAATGGTTTTTTAGCTATAAGACCGCCTTTTGTGCCATATTATTTGTTTTATTTTTATTTTTATTGTGTTGTATTTTTGTAGTGACAATAAAGAATTATTGTATTGCATTGCAATGAAAAAATAAAGTCCTCTAATTTAATGACTCTATTAGTATGCAGTAAATAAATATGTATTATAAATAAATAACTTCGATTATCTGGTGAATTTCATACCAATGCTGGCAACTCTGGTTTTACTTGAAATGTTGTTATAGTAAAGTGCGGAACTGTGCAAATATTAAGTCATCGTTCATACTTAATACTCGCACCTTGATCACACGCTCTATAAAGAACATCAGTTAATATGATTTTGTTTAGAAAATTAACACGTGTTTGATTCATATTGTTTAAGAAAACGGCTTTTCACGCGTACCTGATTGTTGGAAAGGTCCAACTATAGTTTCGTTCACATTCGGTGAACTTCATCAGGGATGAAATGAGCCATGTCTTCAACAATGACACGTCTCGCACTGCCCTCGCCCGCTCGCCGCGCGCTGATTATTTTGATTAATACGATGTAAATGATTATGGATAAGTAAAAATGCAGTGTTTCCATATAAATCGTTATACACAGAGATTAAAGATTAAACATATTAAAGTATTAGTATACAGTTTTAAAAGGATAAATTTTAAACTCTAACGTTCAATAAATATTTTGTTGATATCAATTTTCGAATTCTTTTTTAGCTTGCATTTAAAATCCTCGCTTCTAACTGGACCTATAAATATCTTAACAAGCTCGTGAGTAAGCTCATAAACCTAACTAATATTATAAATGCGACAGAGTTACTAACTCTGTCTGTCTCTCATAGAATACTTTTTAACCGACTTCAAAAAAAGTAGTTCCCCATTATCTCTAAAATCCAATGGGGAACAACGTGGGTGAATCCGCGGGGCACAAGTAGTAGTATATAAAAAAATCTATAGCTGAATTCTTTCCTTCCATTCCTTCCCCGTCAATAACACATGCCCGTCAAGTCCAAAATATATCCTAACATTAGGATATGTTTCAGTTCTTAAGCTATATAAATATATATCTGTATAAATTAAATAAACAAACAACGTTGGGTGCTGCTCACAAGAGTGACTTCGTTCGGTCATATCGTTTAAATGACATTTCCCCAGTCCCGTACGTTAATCCAGTGGGTGGGACGTTGTCCGTATGTTGTCCGTCAGTCAGCTTTAGAACAAAGCCCAGTTCCATAGTTCAGATTTTAAGGTAAAATTAAAATCTGAACTATAGAACAAACAAACTAGAGAAAACAGCCGATTCATCATTAATTCAGTATCCGTTACAGCCGCTTCTCAAATATTTAATCACTGTTGATTTTGGCCAATGACTCAAGGCAGCGGGAGAGGGTGTGACGCACGCAGGGGAAGAAGGAGGGGTTGTGACGTCACTCGTGTCGTCAGAGCTTCCGGCTACGGGGCTAAGCCACAGGTTACGTGACAGTAACTGCGGCGGCGCTACGGCATAGCCTTCGTAGAGGAGAGCTACGGATGTTGTGGGGTCGAGGTCCTCCAGGAATAGAATTAAAAATTAGGTTAAAAATATTTAAATTGGCCACTAAGTTGTTGCTTGCATTTGTTTTATAAAACATTATGTTTTCAGTGATAAGTATATTATATTGTTTTAGTTACGGATTATTATGATACAGATATTTTGTGATTAGATAGTATTATTATTATTTTATGATTAGGTTTTACGACACTTACTTCCACCCCACTGTCATATACGGGTCTCCCCTATGAAGGAAGTTATAGTTCGTACTCTAACTCGCCGGCTAAATTACTAGAAGTACTTTATTACGATGGTATCAAAGACTTGACTACACAATCTTCCGTAATGAAGTTTCTTTAACGCTCCGACGGAGTATTAAGCTGAAATTCAATCAAGTAAAGAGGCCATTCGCACCCTCCTCTGCACAAAATGCAAGCTATATTCCATTACTTAGCGAAATATCACGAACGTAAAATATATATATGTAAAATGAAATATACTGGTTTTTGTTTTATGGGTTTCGCTCTGTAAGCATAATAAGTACTTTTACACTTTTTAACTTGTATTTATAATAAATAAAAGTACTTAACTGAATTGAGTACCCATGTAAGACTAATATCTATATTAGTCTTACGTGCTCAGTAGCGGTTATTGCAAAACTCTTCGTTTATTCAAGTATCAGCCGGGTTTTGGTGTGTGTATGTTTATGAACGTGGTCACCTAAAACGTTTTATCCTTGGTTTTCGCTATCGTTATACCCTACCGACTTAAAAAAAGAAGAACAATTCTTCTCCATTCGTAAGAATATTTTTAGGTATGTCTCCCAATGTCTCACAGATATCTCCAGGCGTAATACTTTTCAGTTTGTCCCATACTTGGTTCTACTGAACCGATTTTGAAAAAGAATATACTTAATTACTTGAAATTAAGGCATTTTATTTTTTTTTATTTTAGGCGGTTTTTTTAAAGCTATTGCTATTAAATAGCTAGCAGTAAATGTCATTTACTGCAATACTTTTGTCAATCTGAGCAATCAAATACAATCTGAGCTATCATAGCCCACAATGGGTATTCATTATTCAAATGGTGACCACTTCGCCCGCGGTCCAATGCCACAAATAATTCAATTTAGGTTCACAATATTTTTAGTAATAGCTATATAAAAATTGTACACAATAAATACAGTCATTTAAAATTATCAATTTCTTGGCAGATAACCTTCTCTTTGTAGTAGATAAAATAGACAGAGATAGCTACTACTCCTAATTTAATATATTTAAATATAGTAATGCTTTTTACAATTTTAAAATTGTATAGCATATGCTTGATCTAAATACTTCTTTTGAAATTTTATTTGTTTAATTCAGTTTTGAGACTTTGAGAATAATATAACATCAATGTGTAATATGTTTGTAAGTTACGTTTTGATCTATCCATTCTTAGTATCCATTTAGTTTTGATTCATGAATTGTCAATCGATTTGAATATAGTCAGTCAGATTCCGATTTTTCACTGTTTGTTTGTATTCCATTAAACTCTGTAGCAAATAACGTACTTAAAACTAATTGACCCAAAATCAGCATATATTTACGAATCAATATTCACGGCACAATTGCATCTTTAAATTAATTTAACATCTTTATTATTTTTTCGCTACCGATATAGATGGGTACACACCTAATACAATGGCTTTCCAACAGCTAGCCAGCGCTAGCCTCAAACAATCCCAACTAATGCAACTTTAATTAGTCCATGAAATAATAAACCTTTTAGAAAATATAAAATGATTGACATAGGAATAAAACTGTTTACCTGCTATGAATTGAAAGGCGTCATTAAATGTCAGCACGCAAAATAACCATTTCCTCCATTTCCTGAAAATGATTGCTTTATTTTGCAACCTATTATTATTTTTGCAAGCTACAGCAAATAATTATCTTCAAATTGCTATATAACACATGTTGTCACATTGATGTATATATTTAAAATTGGGAAAACGGGAAGTAGACATTGGAGAAAATCTAGGTAGTTTGGAAGGACAGGCATTGCTGGTTTAGCAACCTGTTTGATAACTGCGAGGCGGTATTGGCATCTTTCATTTTAGATCAGAACCTAATCTGATCTATCTGTGTATCGCAATTACGGCATAATATTGCATTATACATTTTAAGTTTGGGGTAAAGTTGAATGTGAATATTCCTACCCTTAAGCGAATCGTAGTCATTCTAAACTGCTGTTTTTCTAAATTTATTACCCACTTACGCATGCATTATAAAAATGTTTTACACACACATACCCATTATTAAAAAATGTTCTTCTTCCTATTTATGAGTTTTGGTTGTTATTTTTTTAACGTAGACAAAACACACGATTCATTCAGACTATAAAATTTATAAACAGGTCATCGCGGAAATATACTTCAGCACATCATAAAGAGTTTGTCCCTCGCCCACGTTACTCGTGAACAGACATAGAATACAATTTGTATGTAAGTCATAGACAGTATTTAATGTAATGAAAATGTTTAGCATCATTAGATCTGTATTTAAAAATGTGTGCTTATTATTTAAAGATGATTTTTTCAACGGGTTCCTAAAATATTAATTTGGCCACGGGCCCAACGTAGCCTAGTGGTTAGCATACTCGCTTCGAGAGCCGGCTTTACCGATTCCTGGCCAGATCAGGTGTTCATACGATGAATTTGAAAGTCTGTTTTCGGGTATGTGTTGTGCGTGTGTTTGTTCATGTTGCATGGTATCCTAGACACAGGAAACATCCTAGTGCAGATTGTTTGGCTATCAGTGTGAAACGTTAAAAAAACGAATCACTTTACCTTTATCTTTCGCTAATGTGTATTGTAAAACAAAATCTACATACGAGTAGTTTTCTACATTTCTACATAGTCATATTACTATACCTCCTACTAATACTCGTATGGGTAAACTCGTAAGAAGCATAAAGTTGGACGGGGAGAAAACTCCCAAAAACCTACCAAGTGGAGATTCGGACTCTCACAGCACTTAGCAGTAGCCTTCCGAATATGACATGAAGTTCGCAAGGACGCAGCGCTAATGAGTAGATATGAATGTAATGTACCACTTGAAAGTTCGCATGGTGTAACAAAATGAGGTATCAATCAATCTTCTCTACTTTCATAGCTAAATAAAACTTAATATATTTATGAAATGGGTAGTGTTTTGTTTAAATGATTCAATAGTATATTAATTATCACTAAATTAAATTAACAACTATTTTATTAAACTTAAGGGGTTTGTACAATAATGATTAGTTTTAAACTAATATTGTCTGTTTTACATTTTCACTACTGCATGATCAAACCTAACTTGATGAAATTTATTATAGAGAAGCCGACGTCTTAGTTTCCTTCGTAACTTTTTCGTTATGTGTAACCTTGTGAAAATGCAACGCGCAGGTAGATTTTTGTTAGATATGAGTAATATTTCTCTTAGACATGAGTAGATCATCAAAGGCCTAACATCTAACATTGATTAATGATCAGATCTGTGTGGGAACATTAATCAAAAGGAGTAAAATTCGTCAGCACCATTATCTTACCATCGTATATCAAATGTAATGTATAACGCGGGGCAAAGGTATACACACCTGAGGCTTGCACCGGTTGTCACTGGATATTATTAATGGCAACACTTTCGTAATTAATTGTTTTTATGCCATGGTAAATGTGTCGTTTTTTCCGAACAAGGATAAATTGCACTAATTTAGTAGTTTAAAGTGCATTGGTCAATGTAATTTTTCTATAGTACCAAGCAGAGACTCATATTCAGGTTCCTCCGACCATTTAATTCTGTAGTATACTCGTACTTCCTGTACACTAGATAAAGGTATACTAAATCTTAGATAGTCTCAAAAATTTCTATTAGTTGAAGGTAGTTATTACTTTATACCTAGATGATATATAGTACCTAGCTGAATCTTGTGGCTACCTATATTATGTTTATTGAATAATTTAACAAATTTAAAAGCTTTTTCCACTATTTATTAATAATTATATCGTGTTATTTTTATGGCAACATTGTAATAGTTTTTTATAACATGCAGTAAAAACGTAAAAACAAGGCCGATCTCATAATTTCTGTTTCACCTTAAAACTACGAGTAGAATGAAGGATGAACTATCAGAATTGCAAATCTTAATACAAACACGACGGCTGTGTGACACTTTATTGCTTTTTATTTGCCATTGTTTTCGCTCGAATAAATCTTCGAAACACGGCAGTGCAATCGCATCGCATGCTTACACTTTTTAAATAAAGCAATAACTTTTATAGCAGCTCTCGTCTCGTACTATTCGTGCTTTTTTAGAGTAGCATTTGTGCACGACAATCGGAAAGCCAATGTTTTAGACAAAATAATAACTTATACTCGTAGCCTGATAGTGTGTAACTAGTATGATATAGTCTAAATGACAAATTCCTTTATAATTAATTCGCATTATTTAGTCGTTGTTTGTACCACAACCAGTAACAGGTAACGGTACTAGTTTATCTAATGTTTCTGATTTATTTTTTATTTTCACTGTTATAGATATAATAAGAACAACGTTTCTATAGTATACTAGTACAGCATGTAAAACACCTCGCTTTATTACTTCTCTCAATGTTATACATAACGCTAAATGAACGTTCTTGACCGACACACACATTCTTCACCGACACCGTATTCAGTAGATTTCATTGAGTAATAGGTAAATATAAAGAAATGTGGGGTGGAAAATTATTTTTAAGTTCATTTAAGCCTTTGTTATTTGAGCAAAATTTACCTAACTCTCTCTTTAACTTTGAGAGAAATAACCACTCGAACTTTTTATTTCATAAAAGTGATGCAAGTAGGTTAACTGCTCCTCACAGTAACGTTTATAAAAGTATAGACGCGTACCTGCTGTATTTTATAACTAAATTTGATACGACTGAAATATCGTCATACTCATAATAAAACACGATGGGACTTTGTAAATGGATGCGCTGTTAATTTTCCCAAGCTCGTGTAAATAAAATTAACACATTGGCGCGTGTCGTGAGGACTAACATAAACACACGCGGCGCTCATCGAATGAACGAGTTTTCGGCAAAAAGTTTCATCTCATAACGTGTCTTCAGGCTCGCGTACGAATCCTCTGGGGCACAGTGCGGTAATTTTAATTAAGTATATTTAGCGGGACGTGCCCTCCGAGCCCCGAGCGCCGCCAGTGAACGATAATGAATGCTGCCCGTAAAGGCAACAAATGTTCGCGCGACTAGCGTCGCCTCACCCGCGCCCGGTGTCGGTGCTCCGGAACCTTTGCCGAACCAGGTGACATCCACCTGCGCGACTCCTTCCTTCCTGCCCCTGAATACCTACGAGCACGTCCCTTCCTCGCCACCTAAAATACAAAAACGCCATCCACGAACGTGACAAATAGTCCCATTTTACGATTGCCGTAAAACGTTTTATTGTTACCTGACATCGTTGAAGATGCGATATCAAAAAAATAACTTTAAATTACTCGCCGCTCTTATAAATTTTGCTGTATTTTATGTATCTTCCCGTTTAACTTTTTAAATCGCAAAAAGATCCGATTTAGGTCAATCCTCCGAGTCAGCGAAAATTTAGATCCTTCAAATTCTAAGTTACGAGTGCGAGCCGAGAATCGCAGAATTTTCTTTCTACCTTCCGTTTCGGGTCGGGTTTTGCTCGCTTGAATTTGGGTAACTTCCGAAAGTCTAGGAAAATTGAACGCAAATCCGATTTGTTCGGATCTCGAACCGAAATCTTTCGAAAATGCGAGATAGAACCTATGCACCATTCTTAACACCATTCGGTTTGAATTTCTTGTATAGACCGATCTGTTTTATGATTTTGTTTCTCCTTGGTTTATTACACCAAATGTATTGATCCCTCGATATTGCATCAGAATCTTACATAACCGGTATATATCGTTATATAACCAAGTTTCACAAAGTGTGTTCTGTCAAAACAGCACCGCCGTTGTATACTTAATTAAATAGATCCTACACAGGTAGAGTAGAACGAAGTAACTTATAATTTCGTCTTAGATAATATTTCGCGAGTCATGAGTGCCGGCAAGTATGTGTGGTTGCGGGATCTCGCTAT
Source organism: Ligdia adustata (assembly GCA_947049295.1). Taxonomy (NCBI): domain Eukaryota; kingdom Metazoa; phylum Arthropoda; class Insecta; order Lepidoptera; family Geometridae; genus Ligdia; species Ligdia adustata. Next base: position 5,749,817 of record OX346215.1, read on the forward strand.
AAATTCCAACTTGGCCCTGTGGATAGGGGCTACGAAATGTTTCGGTGCCTAAACCCGTTATTCTAGTAATTTTCCCTGCCATATTGGAGCCGGGAGCGCAGTTAGGCAATCATGTGCTACTGTTTATAGCCGCTTCTCGCATACTTTACTACGAGTATCTCGAGCTGACGACCGTCATAATTTATATCATTATAATAATATATTAAAATTATTCTTAGTGTCTTTGAACATTTCACTCTAAGCATTTACTATTTTTACTAGGAAATTTCTCTGAAATTGAAACTATTTCAACGAAAATGCTCCATTTTTAGAATAAATGCAATATATATGCTAATAATAAATGCTTGGTGGCGAAGGTTAATAAAGAAAAACCGATATTTTGCGGAAGCCAAGAAATATTTAGAATTAATAGTTCGATGGATTCTTGTTTGTCCCCTCAACATAAGACTAAGTATCATATGTACTAAATTGGCTACAATCTTAAAATAAGCATGGGATAAGTAAATCTTACAAGACTAGTGGAATATAGTCAAAGTTTTATATGCTCTGCAATTTGGCATCGAAAATTTATTTTTCCGATTTTAATTTAACTTAAAACATGACAGTTTTTTTTTTGGAACTGCTACAGTACTTTTTGCATTCTGTACTATATTTTATGTTTTTATTTTTTTAATGATCGTATAACAAGGTTTTCAGTTACCGAGATGATATTAAACCTGCAACAAAATATTTCCATTGATTTTACATTCAAAACAATCTAGTCAATTCCACTGACAGTATGTATTATATTATAATTAGATCATCCATCTCGTTGCCTCTGTTTCACTTTAGGCTGAATATGATTAGGTAATATTGTCACAATATTATATTTACATTTATAAGTTTATATTTTTGTAAATAAAAAGAAAATTCATTATTCTTGACTGTCAGCATACTCATATTTTGAGTAGATTGTGTCAGACCTGTAGCTTACCTGACCTTAACAATAAACCACCCAAAACCTTGAAAAAGGTACATTCTAGCTAGCAGTTACTGTATCAGGATCATCATTACCCGGGCATCTTACGGCCCCGGAAATGCGATAATGGTGCTCAAAGGCGCTACCCGTTCTTGCGTGCACCTTAATAGAATGCTCGACGCCGCGAGATTGCATCTAAATAGCTTTACGCGAGCTTCCTTGATAAACACTATGAAAAAACACTAGCTCTGTCTACTAGAGCGTGCTAGTGAACAATTTATTAGAATTAACAAAATAATAAACATCCGCCTTGTAATGTGGACGTTTTGTATGTTTTCAACAAATGTGATCTCGTGACTAACGGATCGATTCTTACTCAATCCAGAGCGAGCGCGAAGCGTCGCCGTTTTAGTATGGCCAAATATGCTTTCATACTCGTATGTCTGTAATGTAAAATATTTAAGTTACGTTACGTTAGTAAAATATCGCCCTGACACATCCATGGATGGGTGACCATGAAATGACATTGCAACTGAGTGCTACCAGTGGGTCGGATGACGAGTTAAATTGTAGTTCTCATTTAGTAGTCCTTTTCAAAACATTTACAAAAATACCTTCATTAAAAGTAAGTTGCTTAGAATTATTATCCCTTTAAGAGCTTACAATTTATAATGCAAATTATTACTATCCTTGTCTCCAACCTATGTTTATATAGTTGACGCGAGAATAGCGTGCGTTCAAATAGGCTGCCTTACTGTGACTGTAAGTTTTTAGGACATTTGAAAAACGAACGGAAATAGAATAAAGCCTTTATTTTATTTTGATACAGTAAACTGTGTAATATATAAGAAGACCTATACCCCACATGTCATATTTGTTGTTTAAAGAACTTTGGATATGATGTACTTCGAATTACATGTAAAGAGAAATCGTTCCCATTCAAATAGATTATAGCAGAGTAAATAGTAATTAACAATTTACTTTAAAAATCGTTTTCCATTCAATGAGTATAAAATTGGCCACCCTAGCACAAGCCCATTTAACACCACAAGGGTAGTACACCTCCATGGGGTTATTAGTGTAACATTAATTAGAGCTAGCCTTGGCGCTATCGCGATGAATGAACGTTGCATTAATGTGCAGTTTAAGGTCGCCAGATAAGCTTGTTTATAATTTTATATAAACTTGGCCTTGCACGCCATGCCAATAATAGCACCAGCCACCTGAGAATGGTTTAGTTGTAACTGGAAATGCGATAGTGATCTTGCTTGAGTTAATTTCTGGGTTGATAAAATTGCATAATATGTAGTAGGTATATCTAAGTAAGATATAAATGAAGATCGAAAGTATTGGTATCTTTATTTAAATATACCTAAAAGAGGAGCTGTAAAGCCATAAACTATTTTTTTCCTGGTCGCTACAGGAACTATTAGCATATGTAAATAACAGCTTATTGTCTAAGTAGATTACATTCATGCTGAAATTACCTCCACTTAACGCATTTCCTATACACCTTAGTTAGAATCCGGTCTACCGTCGGTTAATGTTACTTGTTAGTGAATAATTGGTAATGCTCGTGCTGGCGCTCGTTAGCATGAGTAAATATTCATCAGGAGTACGCGCTGCCGGCGCTAGAATCTGAACGTACAGCATTTTGGACTGATGAGAACCAACTGCCAACTGAGAGCTAACTGAAGGCCGCGGGGTTTTGCTGGGATACTGATTTAGCGAAAATAGACTTATCCAAGCCTATGTCCCTATGTCTAGGTAGTATCATTAACTGAGATGTTTCTACTATCGAGAAGTTTTCAAGCTTATGTTTGTTATGTTAATCGTAGGGCTAATCTATAATATATGCTAGCTTCCTTTTTGCATTTGTTTGATACAGAATCTCATTTTACTAATATATCTCATAAAATATGTGTATATATTGGGGATCATTAAAAAGTCTGGTTACGGGACCTCATATAGGAGTAATCCTATTTATTATTGATTAGTTCCACATTAAATATTATTTATTCTAAATGGGTAATTAAATCTTACTAATTTTATTTAAAAATTTAGTTCATATATTTCTTGTCTGAATAATTTGCACACAGTCTTAAAATTTTAAAATGATCCGAAATTTCTACTTTATTTATCTCTATCATCAATTATCCTAAGTGCATCGCGAACGCCGTAAAATTGTTATTCCCGTGCACTATAAAACCGAAATAACAATAATATAAACAGAAATAACAGTTTTAGGGTCTGCTCATCATTCGTACACTAAAATATATAAGGTGAAGGACACGTGGGGAGAAGATCATAAGAACACGTCATATCTAGCTCGCGTCGTAAAAACGCGAGGTAATGGTGAAATGTGCCAGAAAACTTCCTTCCGAAAGGCATTGAGCACTTGATCACGTCGGGAATAGAGTACACAAACATACTCATACACACTACGGACAGCGAGTATTTGTTAATAAATGACTAATAAGACAGTAAGGACCTGCCTGACGAATCTCGTATCTTTTTGCAATGCTTTCTTAGCCTAAAAATATTGCTTACTGTTTTTATAATTGACTAAGCGAGCTTAGTAAAAGAAGGGTTTACACTTTGAGTCTAACAAATCATTCTATTGTATTTCAGATTGTATGGATGAATGGTTTTTGATGTGACAGAGCACTAAATAGGTATAAAAAAAGAACAAGTCACTAGAGTCAAAAATTTGCATAATTATTGCTACCGCGAGATCAACAATTTTCACAGTCGCTAGTTAATAAGTAATATTAAACATTGTTGTAACAGTGTTACATGAAAGTTAGTATGTTTTATTTTATTTTGATGTATCCAGTGTCACTCTCAAGACAAATCTATTGAGACCACTCACATAAAAATACGACAAACCGTTTAGGCTCTAGGGCGTGCCTAAGAAATATACATATATACATACTCTGGAAAAACATAACCCTCATTTCGCAGTCGGTTAAAAACATAGTCTACTGTTATATACAACCATGCATTTACACAGCCATTCGATTGTAAATCACTGTTATCTTTATTTATTAGCAACCGCATTTGCTTATCTTATGACAATTATGTTTATTATCCTTGGTTGAATCGACAAATCGTATTGTTCTGTGATGACTTTTACGAGCTCTAAGGGGAGAGTCGAATAAACTGTCAGGTTTATGATCTTGACACACGTTTCACCGTGCAACGCAACTGTAATTACGTAAAGACATAAAAAAGATAATCTCATTAGGTGAGTGTCACTAAATCAAAAGTTGGTTTTATCGCGGATTAAAATCTACGCCTGAGTAAAGTGAATTTAATCCTTCAGTTAAAAACAAATAAACGTTTTGTGAAACTAAATGTGACTTCAACCCTTATTTATGTATGACAACGCTATTTCAATACATACTTATTAGCGAGATAAATGAACGCTTACTAGAGCATCTATATCCGTCTCTATCTGAGTCATTATCTGTGAATCCAGTCTCTTTGTATTATTTGCGTCAAGGAACTCAAAACCAATCAAAACATTATTTTTATTCCGTTCTGCTTATTTTTGTTTGAATTGGATTTCAAAGATACACAAAAATTACTGATTGCAACTAGCTTATTTTTTACTTCAGGTCATAATGGTTTTATTAATACACAAGAGCAACTCTGTTCTACCCTTATTTGTCTAATGGAACATCACTAAGTAAACTTCTACTTTTACTTACCTACTATTTGTTCGTAAGAGAAACGTATCGTATCGCTGTGACACCGGGCGATAGGCCCGTCACTGCCGCATATCACGTTTTAAAGATTGATAAGAGGTAAGTTACTTTATGGAGCTTTCGAACCGATACCTCCCGAACGAAAACGTCGAAAGACTTCCGAAGTTGCTTCAAAAGTCGAATAAAGACGCAAAAGCAGCGACCGATCCGAAAACTTTGCTATTGTCGATTGGGATCTTCAGGACAATTTTTGCCGGTTAGAAACATAATCATATACACCAACAATTCAATGCTTTTGTATTTATCCTAAACTGTTGATATATATATCCAGGCCTCGGAAAGCTGATTTAAGTATTATACGTATTTTTTTGGGTTATGGAAGTTTACTTGCAGAAGGTAGGTTCCGCAAACCAAAATATCATTCAAGCAATAAACTTTTACTGCGGGAACTTGCTACAAGTTCCCGCAGTAAAAGTTGAGAACAAGTTATCGTTGACTAAGCATAACGTTATAACCTAAAGTTATAACTTTCAAAAACATTATTAAACACGTTTATACCAACTTTAGTTTATGCCGGATCTCTATTCCCATATCTATCTTTAACATAAACTCCCGGTTTTCTCTGCACACTGCGACATTTTGCGCGCTTTATTTATTGTCTTTTAACGTTAATTAAAGATGTTCTGTTTTTCTTGTAGAGCCCCATGGGATGCCAAATGAGAAAGTTCGTGATTTATAAACGACTACTAATTACTGTCTAATCTGTAACACACTAGTGTTGGCAATTTATTCTTAGATATATAAGGTGCTGTAAGTTCTACTCGGGTAGTACTCGTAATCGGAGACTTAGGTTTTCTTTTGGTCAAAGTTTACTCATCCGATATTTTTGAAGCTGTCCGAAACTCTTCAAGTAACCGTACGATTGTTGTTGTAATCCTTACCTGTAGGCTATTTACAGGACAATTTGTAAGTTTGTAGTTAGAACAATTTTTACGGTCATTTATTCGAAATATAACAATTTAGGTTTTTAATGCGCTGAGTGACCATTTAAATAGAAACATCAACTGTTTATAGTGAATGGTTTATTATAAATAACAGATTACAGATGATGCTGTTTTGAATTATGTAATTTACGGGTAAACAAAGTTTTTAGATATTAGTACTACCTAGACCAAAATTCATATGAACCCAGTTTAAGTTTAACATGAGTTGCCTCCTAACCCAAATATTAACTAAGTAGAGCTTTTTATTTTTCATAATATATAATTTTAGATGCTTACAGTTGCATATATTTTTATTATACTCGTAGTAAGCTTCATTTCATTCTTTGAATAATAACACTTCAACACTTTAATCTGGTATCCAATTACGCAACCGAAACAATTAGCGACACAAAGCTGTCGCTTGTAAATTAATTACGGGCATCGATTCCGGAGGTCGCCAGATTGCGGCTTGCATCTCATTTGCACTGCTCAGTATGGCCACTACTATCTATACTATAATATCTTGAATACAGCATTAGTAGCCCAGATGTTTCTAACTGATCACCGAAGTCGTGTAAGGTTTGGCCCTGGCAGTCCTTGGGTGGGTGACAATTGTGTGGTGTTTATAACTAGAAGTTACCTCGTAGCTTAGGATGATACGGCATGGTTTTTAAGATTTTGAACCCTATTAGATTAATATCCTGATAGGATTACTTAGTTGTTTGTCTGCCTTTTATAATAATGCTTTGTGACTGTTTACCATAGAAACGGCTTCGTTAAAAATTGAATAGGTATGATATGAATTGTTACGTGATATTATCTTGGAATATTGAAACGTTAAAAAATATCAAGTCGTTAGTTTTAGATCGACAGCACTTAAACTAAAAGTAAAATTAAACGGATTAAAATATCAAATGATCACTTTTGACAAATATTCTATGACATTATTTGGAAAGAATAAGATGTGCTTGTCAGGTAGAAACACTTGATTTGTGTTTTCCTCTGCTCCTCAAAAATATAACCGAATACCGTATCCTAAAAAGAACGTAAAAAATATGATTTTCATGAATGTTCCAAGTACGTGATCACAGCCATAATGTAGCCACAGGTAAACAAAACACCGTATTTCATACATCGCCTGTAAATATCCGTGAACACGTATGAGGCGTGAAGGGGCGCCGTTACGCTGTAAAACGGCTGGAAGCCTCACGAAACCTCTGATTATGAGTGCAGATGACGTTTACGAGCAGCCTACGCGGAACCCTATCGAGATTGGGCACGCAACCAAAGATATTTACGAAAAGATACAAACAGTACTTATGCAAGTGGTTCGAAATAATAAAAGTTTGAAATTGTTTGTTTTGCAAAACTCGTCTTGATATGTGAGACAGATCCGTACAGAACTACTGTGATAACTGTTACATATAAAGTAATGTAATACGACAGAATTTTAATTTACCAGTTTCCAAGATATTATTACTGCATACTTTATTTTCTTTAAGTGATAGATAAAGGAACTCTATATTTTACCTTAACAAACATTCACATATTTGCAAAAGGAGGAGGTAAGGAGAAGTTCTATGTTCGTCTGTATGTAGTTTTTTATGTTTGTTCATCGATATTTTCGCCGATTGATAAAAAAAAAATATTTCGATGAGGTATACTCTCGAAGTGGTCTCCAATAAATTGTATCAAAATCGGTCTAGTAACTTTTTTTTATTTAATATAACATGAATACATTATTAGTAACGTAAGTTTTTCGTGCCGAATGGAAGTCTGTTTTCACATTGTTAAAATATGAGTTGTTATATCGATCTTTAAATGGCACAGTGTACGTAATGTAGATAACTCTTAATATGTCCGATTTCTGTGAGTATTTCTCTTACCTGTGCTGTTTAGTAACAATGATCTAATCGGAAGCAAAATAGTGGAAGCCGTTTGACATCGCGAGTAATTATAATTTCTTTACATTTTGATACATGTATAACATAGCGAATATTCAGTTCTCACATAATTATAAGTCACGAGTATTGACGAGAAAAATACTGTTGATTTTTTATTATCAGTGGTCACGAGAAGTAGTAGAAACTGCTGCGCTCCGAGTTTGGCTACCTACTAGTTGCAGTTGCAAATCTTTTTGATATGGTAGGGTTATGCATGCACATATTTAATAGTTTAATTTTATGCATGGTTGCTAATTTTCTTCGCGGTTACCTAGCTGTCTGCGTCTGCTTTTAATCATGAAATATGCTCCTACATTATTTGCAGTGAAATGTGACTTTATTTTGCTATCTGAGTACAGCAACTGTTACAATATTTACATTATCACGTTAGTATTGACAGTAGATATACATATTGTATACATTTAAACTACGAGTAATTATTGATTGATTATTGAATTATCTTAATTACGACTATATTTCTGGCCTCTTGGTCATAGTGGTCCACCTACTACAATAGGGTATTTATAATAGCGTAGGCTCGTAGTGTCTACCCAGAAATTCGTAAAATCATTTTAACATCTTGATATTATATTTTAAGCTAACTTTCTAAAGTTATCCTTAGCTTAAACCCAAGCAAACACAAACGTAGAGCAACCACGAGCTACCGGCGGCGCTCTAACAAGCTACCTTGTAAGACTTATAACGTCTAATATTTTCCCAGCGCGGTGCTTCTTCGCGTGTTTCACTTACAACCTTTCGCGAAAACTTTGTTCACTCCATTGAGAAAGTTTTTTTAATCCATTATGCAAGCTATCGTCGTATTTAACACGCCGCTGTAAACAAAAACAGCGAATGCGCCAACTTCTACGTGAACTGCCACCTATCACGCTAACTTATTTAGTTACTAGGTTTATGACGATCACGTCACGCTACTACAAATACCTACGGATTGTACTATGATACAAATTAGACTTATTTTATTTATATTAAAATACGAAGTAATTTGTAATATAAAAATTTTGTAACTGCCATCATCTCGAACCATTAAAAACCCATCTAACGTACAATCTGCAACTTTTATGTTTTTACGACTACACCCAAATCAAAATTGAAAACTAAAGCAGTTTAGTTCGCAGTTCTATGCAGAGGGTCACTAAGCTTTCACGAATGTTAAGTATAATAGAATATGTTTAGTAGCCTCGTTGTTTGGTCCCCGGCGTAACCCTATTTAAATTTCAAAAGACGTCTCTCGAGGGACTGTCCCGTGAGCGGTACGGATACATATAAAATACCTAGAAGTTGTATATCTGGTCACAGCTTCAACAGCAGTAAGGGAGGGACCATTTATTACGTGAGGTATTCTAGGAGGGGATGGGATCAAGCTAAATCTTACAAAATCTCACTCAGGGGCACTCCCCTGGGGGGGGTCTCGGCAAATATCACGCAACTTTGTTTTCGCACCACTGTCATCCGAACGCGCTACTCGATGAACGCGAACGATGAATGAGATCATAATATGATCTCTATTGCCCAAGTGTACGTGATAATTAAGATAAAAAATGCTACAGTACATGCGGTATTTACTTTGCATCTAGCACAAGAGCTGCAGAGCACAGGCGAGCAGCCCAAATTGCACCTGCTAAGCAAGCGTCTATGTTCCGCAAAGTGCGACCCTCACGGATTGTCACAAGACGAGTTGAAGGAGCAGATGACTTTACTGAAAATCATATGGACATATTGGTTCCAATAGTCTCTCTTGAGACCGCGCATGATTCTCCATGGACTGAATTAGAGTAGATATTCTTTTTTTAATCACAGTAGTTACGATTTAAGTATTCTATTGTTAAATTTAAACTCTTATACTCGTAATTAAACTCTCAGCAAAACTAGTCGCAAAGTAAAATCACGAAGCGTTTTTTTTTTCCTTTTTACAATAACAATCCAAAGCGTTTACGTAAAAAGCCCACATTTTGAAATATCTCACGTGAGATTGGGGATGGGGGAGGGGGTTGAATAAAATCTCATGAAATCTCACCAGGGGGGAGGGAGGGGATAGAAAATTTAAAAAAGCACCTCACATAATTTATATACGCCACCTAAGTACTACGCGACGCTCAAAGTTCTCTGAGGCAGCCATTCGTCGGAAGTGTATGTTTATACGAATTCTCTTCCACTTCGCTGGGCGGAATAAAGAATTTTAAGATTTGTGAACGTGCGGAATGCTGAATCATCCGCTTAAACTGAGAAAGTGTCTCTGCTGTATGCGATGATCTCATTCTACTACTTATCTATCTACAAGATTCACTGGGATATCTTCTTTGAATAGAAAATACGTGATCGATAAAATTTAGACGCAGGTAGCGCAGGTTGCGAGACTTCGATTTTTCCTTTATAGAGGTTTCGTCGCTGCAAAAACTTCTTTCAGTTTGAAAACGACGATGCTCTCATTTGATTTTCACTTTGGTTGCACAGAATACATTTCAGAATTAAGTTTTATATTACTAGTTTAACGAAAAAAGTCATTTTCGATGTTCATTTCTGTTTTATTTTTAATCCAAACAGATACGACTTGGTGGGATATATCAATCCAATCAAAGAATCGAACATTATATCGGTTGCACAATCTATGCGATTGGCTTTAATCCAAGAAATTATGCTGAGCTAGTTAGTACATTGGTTACACATTTTGTGTCGAGTATTCTACACCCATGTTGAGAAAGCCAACTAGCCAATATATTTTGTGAATGTAAATTTGCAATTCGCAGGGCCCAGAAAGGCGCGGTAAAATTACGGGCCCCTAGACAGCGAAAGTCCATTAGGTTTTAGGGGTAACTCCACAGGACAAATAGGCGAGTTCCAGCCGTAGAAATTAATTAAATTCTCACCTAAATGTGATATAAAGCAAAAAAGAGTAATGAGAGGTCTAGACGAAACGCGTGAGAGGAGATTGGTAGGCTTTTCTTGAATTTAATTAAAATTCGTCTCTATTCCGTCGCGTTTAGTAGACCATTTCCAATTTTTGTGGCTTCGAAATTACGAAAATTCGTTTGAGTTTTATTCGATCGTCAAAGTTAAAAAGAGGTTAATACATTTTTGTAAAACGAAGTAGGCATCTGAAAATCTCTCTTTGTCGTCACCCTTGCATTGCAATCAGTAACTCATTCTCTTTGGAGCCATTCTTTAGGAAAGTCCGAAGTTTAGGTGATTTTATTTCGGCTCCAGACTACAGCTCTAGCCGTTTTTCACTCTTTCCTCTTTCTAGAGATAAAAGTTTTTCACTGACAACTCTAGAATAGAACTGCAGTCGTAAATTTTGCTTTTCAACGCGTTTTAAGATTATCCAACAAAACCGGCATTTCTACGGAATCTTGTAATGAAATGAAATGAAATGAAATGAAATGAAATGAAATTATTTATTGGCCTTATAACCACTTATGTTATACTAGGCAAGTCACATTACAATATTTCACACAATACTTAATTTAGTAAATTTCAAATGTACCTATGTCAAAAACTTTACAATTCACTTAATTACAAAATTTAAATAAGATTATGTAGAATAGATTAATAGATATATTACTGATATAATAATACTTCTAAAATAGTTTACATTAATGTGAGTAGAATTTAATAAAGTCATTATATAGTAAGATACTTTAATGTCATTATTAGTTTGTGAGTTTTGACTATAATTGTTTAGTTAGATTTGACAATATGTTATATAAATTAAGTATAAGTTAAGTATTAAATTAAAATTATTAGTAAGAAAAAACAATGACGAAAGTCTTATTAAAAATTTAGCTATCACCTACTTATAAAATTATGATTGCTCACTCACGAACGAAGATTCAGTCAGCTTCATGCTCATAAATTCTTTGACCGAGTAAATTGGGGTAGACTCAAAAAACCGCTTTATTTTTCGTTTAAAATCGTTCGCGTGAAGATTAACTACGGCATGGGGCAACTTGTTGAACATACATATCTTAATATAAATTCCTTGTTTTCTAACTTTGGCTAGGCGTGTTTTAGGCTTACATAGTATCTCTTTTCGTCTTTCATCCATTCTTAGATTATGCGCATAAGGTTGTTTCTGTAAAATATCCTTATCTTCATAGATCTCTAGGAGGCAATTATAAATATACAAAGATATAACCGTCATGATTCTATTATTCTTAAAATAATTTCTAGCTGACGTCCGTTTACGCAGTCCAAATATAATTCTTATAGCTTTTTTTTGGGCTCTTAGTACTTTTATTACATCTGTACCATTTCCCCAGACAGTTATTGCGTATCTAATAATAGAATGTGTGTAAGCGTAATACACGGACAACATTGCATGCTTATCTAATAATGGCTTTAATTTCACCAATGCATAATTGGCACTTGACATCTTTTTACACAATTTAGCAATATGCTTTGAATGAGTAATTGTGTAATCTATTGTGTATCCCAAGAATATATTTTCTTCTAAGACGAAATTACTATCAACACCTTTCCTGGATTGGTATGTCATTACAACACTTTTATCTGCGTTTAGTATGATACCGTTAGCATCAAACCACTGTTTCAATATACTTTTAGCTTTGTTTATTTTTGTATTTAGCTTGTCTTTGCTTTTATCATTGATTCCTACGTGCGTGTCGTCAGCAAATAAACTAGTATATGCCCAATCAGGCATAGCATTAGATAAGTCATTTATATATATAAGAAACAGTAATGGTCCTAATATAGAGCCTTGGGGCACTCCTATATCTACATTTGTAATCTTAGAGCTTGTATCGTTAACATACACAGCCTGTTTCCGATTCTGTAAGTAAGTACGCATCATGTTTAGTTCGGGGCCCTGAAATCCATAGTACTCTAATTTCATTAATAGTATGTCGTGCCTCAAACAATCAAATGCTTTAGACAAATCACAATATATACTTGCACATTTCTGTGATTTGTCCAAAGAGTCCAATATGTAGTAAATTACTTTCCTTATCGCCATTTCAGTAGATCTACCTTTTCGAAATCCAAATTGAGACTTAGTAAAGAGATTATTTTCTTCGAAGTAATTTAATATTTTACTTTTAATTAATGATTCCAATATCTTTGATATAGTCGGTAAAATACATATTGGTCGGTAGTTCCCTAGCTCTGTACAATCTCCTTTTTTATGCAGTGGAATAATCTTACCATGTTTTAGGCTGTCGGGGAATATTCCCTCATCTAAGCAGTCGTTAATTACAATGTGAAGCAATTCCATTAAATGTTCATTTTGTAATATCAGTTTTTTCAATGTTTTTGAGTTCATATCATACATATCAGGTGTACATTTCTCTTTCATGTTCTTTACTGTCGTCCATAGTTCTTTGAGATCTATTTGATCAAATTTAACAGTGGTGATAGGTTTTTCACACATTTCTAAATAATTTTTACATTCATCAATATTTGTACTAGTTTTACACGTCAATTTACGAGCAATATTCCCGAAAAAGTTATTGAAATCATTTGCTATATCTTTTGAGATAGATGTTTCTGTCCCATCTTCTCTTTTAATTAATTTTACGCCTTTATTGTTTACCTGTTTCTTATTATATCGGATTTGTTCGTTCACAATCTTCCATGATTCTCTTATTCTATTTCCTGAAGTTCTTACTCTGTGGTTATATTGTAGCTTTTTAGCTGCTACATAAACTTTTCTCAAAATTTTCTTGTATTTTCTTATATACATTAACTTTTCTTTATCTGGGTGTGATTCCTGCATCATTTCCATCTTAGCTAAATTATTTTTTGAGATATCTATTCCTTTGGTTGTATATTTGGTAACCCTATTACGTACTACACGTTTTTTTCTTGGAAAAGCTACGTCGTAATAAAATCTAATCGCGTCCTGTAGAATATTCATTTTAGAATTTGGTTCTTTACATAGTACGATCTGATTTTTTAAATGTATGAAATCCTGATTTAGTAAGAAATTGAAATAATTTATATTATTAACAGATATTTGCCGAGAAAATGCAATTGTTTTTGATAAAGTTTTACGTTTACTGTTCGAAATTGTTAGTCTAATTACTTTGTGATCCGCTAGTTTACGATTCAATACATCTCCTGTGCATTCGTCAAAGTTTACAATAAAATTATCAATACATGTAGCACTAGTTTTCTCTATTCTAGTCGGTTCATTCAAAATTATTTTAAAATTAAAATCATCATTAATTTTTAAAAACATTTTTATATTTTTATCAATTTTTAATATATTTAAGTTGAAATCTCCAGCAAGTACAATTTTTTTCCCTTCGTGGTGGAGTTTTTGCAATAATTTTTTTAGTAAATCAAAAAATAAATTAATATCTTTATCGGATCTATAAACTGATATTATGATTATTTTTGAAGATCTAAGTTCTATTCTTGTAGCAAATATGTAAATCATATCATGCCTAGCAATAATATTAAGCCTTCCAATATTCGAGAATAGCAACACATCACGCGCTGAAATTGAGTAACATTTCCGCAACCGGTAAAATACTACCTCGTACGATGAATAATTTATAGGGTAGTAATTTGCAATGTTCATACAAGCACGTGTCGTGTTTGAGCACAACGCCCAATTACTCAGCGATGTTGCGGTCTCCGGGCCGCGCATGCAAGAACATAACACCTCGCACGGTCCCCGCGGACTTAGCCAACCGTACCCTTTCATTATACGAAGCTTGATAATATAGCTGGTACGAGCCAGTTCAACGTTCTCCGCAAGTTCGAATCATCGTAGGTCATAATGAGCTATCCTGTAAACTAAACACGATTCGGACAGTCTGCTTTATCGTGGCTATAAAAACACATTATGAAATATATTGCCTCCGTTTACGAGCACTGTTTAAGCAAATGCAAATATCATGTATAATCTCTTCGCCCGAACGACCCCAGCGTTCGGGTACTACGTCCGAAAAAGTTTGCTCGTAAAAATTGGCATTTTGTGGCTAAATCGTAAACTGGTCGAGTTTCAACGTGGATACTTTTTAGCGAGAACGTCTCACTCGGCCAAATCGAACTTTTAAACTTACGGCCGAAATTTTAATAACAGAGAGCGGTGCTTTTAAATTTCGTTTCTTTTGCTGTAGTTAGGAAAATTGTTTGAATTATAATTGACTTATATGAAAATTACTGGGTGAAAACATCTCGACCGAGGCGCCAGGCGCTCGCGGTTTGTGACTTACCTTTTAACTATTTTCAGTTCGTGAGTTTATACAAACACAGTTTTACTTTCTACAGCCTAATTTTATTTACATGAAAATTGTGTTTTAAATAAGCTTTTTTATATAGCTACATATAACTTTATGCATAGCAAACAAACAGTCATAACAGTAAGACGTGTGCCTCTCTATTCTAAATGAAAAACATTCCTATTTATGTCACTCACTGTATAAAAAAAACGAATTTGCGGGTTACGAAAAAAGGTAACACAGTATAAATATAAATCATAACTCCATTCGGAACAATTCCGATAAATTATTACGCAGGGGAAATAATGCCGGCAGAAAAACAACGGTAGGCTATTTATTAATATCGGGTACCTTGTTAACTGCTATACCGCATTGTGAATACGCTGGAAACATGAAACGTATGTTATAATTTTTTTCATGCTTAGTGTAGAATATGTATGGCTTTAGAAACAATTCTAACGCTTTTGTTAAAAGTATTGTTATAAAACCAGAGCTATTACTTTCGAAAGATGGCTAACAAGACAAGAAGATTTCCTACTTAGTTAGAATGACGTGCTTAGTGCTTAATTTCGAGACCTAGCGTTAGTTTAATAGCAGTTAACGTTTTTTTTTACCGACTATAGAAAGGAGGTTCTCAATTCGTCAGATTTTTTGAGAGTTCCGTATCAAAAAGGTAAAAACGGTACCCTAAGTCTTCGCTGTCTATCCGTCCGTCTGTCATCAGGCTTTATCACATGAACCTTGATAGAGAGCTGAAATTTTGACACATTTCTGATACCGCTTTAACAACATATACTAAAAACTGAATAAAATAAATATTTAACCCCTAAAATATCCCTCTCCCATTGCTCTTTCGCTCCCATTCAACAAACGTGATTTTTTGCCGTTGTTTTAACAACAACATGAACTATGTTGTTGTTATAACAAATATGTAAATCATATCATGCCTAGCAATAATATTAAGTTGTTGTATTGCGCGAGCCTGACTCGCACATGGCCTAATTTTTATGTACGTTACCCGATTTTTCTGATACAGCTGGACCGATCTGTTTCTTTTTTGTTCGTCTGGGCCCTTTAGAAATTTTATCAAAATCAGTCCAGTAGTTTTTTCTCTTCTTTAGGTATTCATAGAGGACATTTTTGTAATGCAAGTTTTGAGTGCTGGAAGGAAGCCTTTTTTCACTTTTTTCAAGTATTACACCTACTTGTTTTTAGTCTTGTACCTAGTGAAAAAAAGTAACCAAGGGTACCACCATCCGGACTCAAATGTCATACAATAGCCACTGCGCCTTATGAACTGTCATCTGAAGCTACTTTTAGTTGTTTCTAAAACATGTTACCGAAATAATTTTAAATATCCACATTTCCAATAAAAGTATGAATTCATTTGTCATTTGACACCTGTTTAGTATCAACTGATAGGTATCACCAGCTAGTGCTTAGACGCATTCAATATTCTAACTGTCGTATATGGACTATTCAGTATTCATTGACTTCATGTCAGGCACCCAAGCACTGGAACAGGCTGACACGAGGCAATTCACATCGTGTATCAGTAACGTTGAGACTGACAACCAGGACACAGCTTAATTGGCTTCGCTGACTCGGAAAGTTTTCGCAATTTATTTGCTCTCGCACAATATGTACGACTAAATTAAATTTATTGACGTGGAAACGAGAAATTTATTTAAGTTACTACTTCATTTGCATGAGAGATGACAGTAAGTTTCTTTGCGGAAACTACGAGTCGCTCTATAGTTTCCGTGCAAGTTAAAATGGTTTCATGCATGCGTCGTGTACACAAGCACTTCAAACTTACTTTAACATCTCAGGATTGAATGATATTATCTTTAATTGTGTTTTATTAGGCTTCAGTGCCGCATTAAAAATAGCGTTCGTTCGGTTGTGGTGGCAGAGTATCTAGGCTATTCTAAAATGTTGATTACAATTTTATTCTAAGTAAACTGTCCCAGTTGTTCTTATGTGTTATCATTAAGCGCATTTTAAAATTTTTATACCACAGCCACCAATCCAAGATCTGACTGAGCTGAGCTATGATTTGGTACAATGGCTAGTATATGAACATCGAAATCATATGTTTAGCAAATATTGACAAAATGTCTATAAATAATTATCACGAAACCGCATGATAGTTTCAGCAACAGTTTGCTTGCGGAATAGTCATATTATGCCGCGTTCTGCTGCTGATGCGGATATTCGTGCCATCAAAGTTTTTATTACACTTGTTTTTATTACACTTAATTTTCGAACTTCATGCTTAAAGTTAAAAAGTTTATTGACGATATATTTTAAGAGTAATAAACAAACCGCAGATACAGAGTCGACTTTTACACTTTTAACCCGATCCTAATGCTTACCGTAAAGCTTTAATGAGCAGTTCTAAGAGTTCTTTTTATACACACACATCCATACTATGCATAAATTAAATTATAAAGAAATGTATTCCGTCTCTTTTAGCATGCTCAAATAGAAAGGGATAGGATATCTAATTTTCAGGATGGTTAGGACTGACAGCAAAACTTGAAAATTGGGACCACTGCCACTCGGGATAAATTTAATTATTTTATTTCTAAAACACGCTTTATTACATTTGCACATTAATGAATGCAAAAACCCTACCAGACCGAAGATGAATATCTCAGCTCGTATATCCGAAGTAATTAAAATGTACTCTTCACGCAAGTCAAAGCTAAGAAGTTATTCTGAGTAACGCAGAAGCTGCCTGCGAGGATGCGAGAAAATTATAATTATAAATCACTTTTTATGAGTGATGAATTTTCATTTGATTTAAAATGGTCAGTTAACTTTAAGCAACGAAAAAACGGAGGATGATCTCAAGTCGACGCGTATAGTTTTTTTACAGAATAGTCTGATCTTCATAAATCTTTTTTTAACCCCGAAGCAAAAACGACGCTGTGATATAAGTTTGACGCATCTGTTGTGTGTCTGGCTGTGGTATCGTAGCTCCCGCACGGAGAAGGGATTTTCATTTTGTCAAAAGTGTTCTTAGGTATGTTTGATGAAAATCGGTCTAAGATGGCTGCCACCACAAAATGATGGATTGCATGTTCTTCACAACTCTCTCAATCATCATCATCATCATCGCCAGAAGACGTCCACTGCTGAACATAAGCTTCCCTCTTAGAACGCTATTCCGAACGACAAGCTGCCAGTTGCATCCACTGGTTACTTGTGACTTTCACTATGTCGTCGATTCACCTTGTGGAAGCCCTACCTACGCTGTGTCTTCCAGTTCGTGTTCGCCACTCAAGAACCTTTCATCCCATCGATTATCAGCTCTTCGAGCGATGTGGCCAGCCCATTGTCACTGCAGCTTGCAAATCCTACCTGCTATGTCGGCAACTCCAGTTCTTCAGCGAATATCCTCGTTACCGATTCTATCGCGCTCCCAACATAGCTCTTTCCATTGCACGCTGAGCACCTTTTAGCTCCACCCTCATCTAATAGGTAACTCTCTCAATATGGGTATTAAATGAAAGGTATTAACTAATAGAGTACTCTATACACTATCATAAACTTTTCCAATATGGCCGCCACCATAAAATGACAATATGAAAGGTTACATTTTTAATTTTGTCATACTACGGTCCTCCGTAGTGGCTGCGAGATCTTTCGTAGCACTGTTTGTAACTATCATTGAAAAAAGCTACTCATATAATAATTTTATTTTAGAATCAACTTACTCAAGAAAGATTTTCAAATTGTTAATTGTCTTCCCGATGTGCAATCACTGATCAAAATTCATTAATTTAGTTATTTCATACAAAATCATTGTTTTTCACATAATAAAGCAATATGTAGATTCTTGAAATTTTGTAGAGAGTACAATATATATTTTTTAATGTGCTGTATTTAGTAAAACGTATAGTAAACAATGAATGTTTAATTTTAAAATTGAAGCTATAATAAGTAGGTCCTGGTGTTTTTTAAACAATTTATTTACACTGAAGTAAAATTAAAAAACCTCCACAAAATAATAAAAAAAACGTTATTTATAGTGGCGCCCGTCATGGATTTGAAATTTAACATAGTGTACATTTGACTAGTATTCAACTAGTAAAGCCCTTCATTTGATACCCATATAGAGGGAGTTGTGAACAAATATGCAAACGGCCATTTTGTGGCAGCAACCATCTTGGGCCGATTTTAATGAAACATAGCCAACCATCACACCTCGTCATATTTAAATCGGGGTTAGTAAAAACGTTGATGAAGAAGCGTAGAGTCTTATAAAACTTGAGATAAATGTTCGCAGCAACAATACCCTCCCACTAGAATAGCCCCGTAGCGGGTTTATCGAGCCTCCATCTAGCTATTCATCACGACGTCCACCATGATCGATAGCGGGCGTTACGCCGGCCAACTTCTGGCTTTTTGTTACTATCAATTTTAGTGAGTAGCGATACCTAATAGCGGCCACAACTAGGATACTGCGTTTTGATCATAAGAGTCAGTGAGAGAGTGATTTCTTACGGAAACTCTATAGTGCTAGAATAAATGAATATATTAGAAAGTACCTATAATAACAGTATACTTAAGTTTGAACGATGGCAATATTTAAAACACGTTTACTGGTAATTAATGCAAAATATGTAAAAGGTGAGTACGTTAAAACCAACAACTTTTGTTTTACGACTTTTGTAAATTTGGTAGAAAGAAAATTGTTTTTTCATACATTTCAAGTCAACATATCTTTTGTGTGATTTTATTTCACTAGTTTTTATAGGTTGTTAAACTAAAGTTGTTACTTTTGACATACTAAAGTCGTCCGTTAGAGATTTTGTGTTACCTGTTGTTTAGTTTGGTCGTTTACATCGCTTACTATCGTCATTAATATATTTTTATACAACGATTTTCTTGCTTTTTTATTGTCTGATTATTTATTAAGTGCCTTTGTCAAAAACCTCTTAAAAAATTTTAATGAATAATCAATAGATTATTATTGTAAACACATAAAACAAACTTACTCAAGCTGATGGAACTAAACTTAAAACTAAAACGAAATCAATGTTAAACTCTAAATCTAAATATATACAGGTTAAATATATACAGGTTAAAATAAACAACTGAATTCAAGTCGCTGTCTACAGGTAAGGTGCCCAAAAAACTTTCGGCGTCTTTGAATAGCCAAACTTATCCGCTGGCAGAGATAAGTGCCAGGTCATCGGATATTTCGACATGGCACCTGGGCAATTTTTACAAACGTATGTGCAGACGGGCTCCCACAGGGCCATAGTATCAACATCCCCGAAATGAAGAAATATGTAACTATCACCAATTTCTATGGTCTATGCTACTTCTGCAGCTTCAACCGGGCCCTTAACGTACCTTGGAGATGGGAGAGAGCTAAAGTCAGCACACGAAGCATTCCAAACTAGAGGCCTCCCTGACTGCGTGGGAGCCTCTAGCCAACGTCAAGCCGTCAGGCCACTTACGATCGTCTTTAGCTTAAAAAAGTCGTCACGTTGACCGTAGTAAACGCCCGAGGGATGACGTCATATAGCGGCATGACGTGAAAGACGGTCAGCACTGCAACTGCGAGACAAACTATGGCGGCCTATTTTATCCACGTCTTTTCGGCAGTGGAAAAAGTGGGGTAGTGTCTTGGATAAGCCCAGGCGTAGACCTATCGCTATGGAAAAACTAGTGAACCTGTACCAATTGATATTTATTCTTCAGATCAAATATTTTAGAAAAAATTATGCCTAAAATATTACCAATGTCCAAAGTATAGTTTTCTAACAGATAAGGCATAAAACGCAGCATCATGCCAATCTTTACGATCGGCTTTACATTAAATTCTTTATTCATAAAAAAACCTTACGAAATTAATTCCGTACGCTACCCTTGCAGCCGCTTCGCTGAGATGTTCCCGTCATTTCCTGAACTCGTAAAATTTCCGAGGAAGGCGCCTATCAAGACGGATAGGGGAGGGAAAATAGTTTGTATCTAAAAATAGCAGCAATTTGGAAGCGGCAGGCTACAGAAGTATACTGAGGATTGTGGAAGGGCTGGCCCCGGAGGCCGGGTAGAGACAATGGATTGCGTCGAAATGTCGTTTCCTCTAATTTCATTACACGGACTTTAGTTTCTCCTTTTACCACTTGATGTAAAACCGAGGATGTTATAAGTTTGACGTGTGTTGCGTCTAATAAACAGATGGCGCGATTTTAAAAGATTATTTTTTTACTATTTAAAGTAATATTGCTGGTATAAACCCCTAAAATTTAGAAAATATATGCGATTATTGCACTTGAGCGTTTGTAACAAGCATGCTTTTTGTCTGTGTTTCCAACTTTAGCCCTTTTAGAGCTTTTTAACAATTCTAATCGGGCCAACAAGCTTCCGGCCTCGATGCTATGTTGCCATTGTTTCACGTTGAATTTTAAAGGGCAACACGACACGCAATCTTTTTAGATAATTAAATCGGTAACCCGAATGTCCGAGTGATATGAATCCGAAAGATGGTGGCATTACCATTTCTAATAAAGGTACACGCTTCGTTTTAAGGTCGGCTGGTCTGGTAATGGGGCATTTGCCATATAAACTTGATGCAGGTTTCATGAAAACACAAAATTAAGCACATCTTTAGACATTTTATGCAAGACGCAAAAATAAATCAAGTCCTGTACCTACTTTCCTTTTTGTTTAATTTAGTTCAGGATTTTTTTATCATACATGAATATATTTTAAACTAGCTGACCCGGCGAACTTTCTACCACCTAACAGTAAATAAAATAAATATGTATAGTATATATATAAAATATATATGTTGAAAACTTTACTCAACTTTCACAAACATTTGATAACCAAAATCAGCTTAATCGGCCCAGCCGTTGTCGAGCTTTTGTGAGACAACGAACAGCAATTGATTTTTATATAGTAGAAGATTACTTAAAAGTTTAATTTTATGACTATATATTGATAAATATGTATATGAACTTAAACACTGGCAATAAATAAAACCAGCGCATTCACTGGGTGCTGATTATAGTTAACAACAGAAATAGTTAGCGATAGTATAATATAGTATTAGCTATTAGTGTAACTAAATTACTGGACTACACGCAATTTTCACAGTACCGGTACGATAATATTTATTTCACATCTCACTTTCCACGTTTTAACATTATGTTCATTTATCAATATTGCTTGTATATGTGCAAAAGTTTATGGATTACTTCTTCTTAGTAACTGAAGGCAATAATGAGTATTGAAATGGTGATAGCTTATTACATTATTTGACACATTTTTTTCATCATTAACATTATCACTATTTTTCATCAGCCCGCGTACCACGAGAGTCTTATTATAAAGCATAACATATTATTGTATGATCGAATATATAAATAAAAATACTAAGAAAGTATTATATTTATACTAGCTTACCAGGAAAAGTAGTCTATGGCATTCTTTACCGACTTCAATTCATTACGCGCCAATACAATTTTTTCAGTTACTTTGATTTTAAAACCAAAGTACTGGACCGATTTTGATAAAATTACGATGGGAAAAGTCATAATGTCAAGGCTCATTGAATGACCATTTCAAAACAAAAAAGACTCTTTAAAATCTGTCCAGCCGTCGTCGTTGAGACATCAGGAAACAAACATAAAAATGCAGTTGAATTCTGAACCTCCTTCTTTTTTAGCAGTTTATAAATTGAAATCGGTCCGTTACTCTGTAACTTAGTTATTGAAAAGAAGAAAAACAACCACGCTTTCGCATTTATAAATTGTGTATACCCACAATTACAGGCGTTTTCCATCTGGCCAAGACTTGTTTTGTCATTTTGTGTATTGGCTGATAATATTAACCAACAATCGATTTGTCTGATATGTTTTATAATATTTCAGGTACATACTTTATCTTCAGCCAGATATCTCACATTAGTATGAGTAAGTAATGGACCATTTCTATGTTCGAGTGACACTAATTGGCTATTTAAATAAAAATTTCTACAAGTTGTAAGCCATAAAACATATGTCGTGGGTCGAACGAATAATTTAAATAAACCAATTGAAAAGAAGTTTTAAAAGGAACTAAAAGTTGAAATATTGCGATTTATCATGTAAGTAAATCCCATAAAATATTTAAATTTGGTCCAGATTTATGACCGACGTAACACGGCACGTGAAATTACTAAACCAAACAAAAATAAGACAGATTGGAGCAACGTATACTAGTTTTTAGCTTTATTTTTTCCGTTGAACCCACTAATAGTTCCGTAAATAATAAACTGATTCTTGTGGAAAGAAACTTTCAAAAGTAGTTGTATAAAAAATTTTTATTTAAGTTTTAAGGCATTACTCAAAACTATACCTACTTTCTGGTTAGATTTCATGACTAGAAAGTCTTAAGTTAGTGTACAGGTTACGAATATCGTAAGTGTCTGTCATGGTTAATTGGTTTGGGGTATTTCTCCCAAAAAGGGGGAAGTTTGCTACAGCACCATATACTTAAGATTTCTAAATATGAAACAATATTGGTCAAGTGATTGATTGTCATGTTTTTTTCCAAGTCGCATAAAATATGATGTTCGCAGCTTCCACAGATCGCCAAAATACTAGTTACATTTGCGAAAGTACACATATTTATTTTTACTGAGCTACTATTTTTAGTTTAAATGAATGATTGAAAATTTTCATTTTTTACTTATTTTAAAATTGTAAAATAAAAGGTGAGCCCTCGTCGGTCGTAATTCCGGACACATAGCTGTAAACAGGCGAAGGTTCTGGAACGGCCGTGACGCCGAGCTCCATTTCCGGGTGCGAATCGGGCCGGGCACGCGACCTACCTCGCATCGCACCAGCCGATCAGTTACGGCTAGCGTACAAATACTGCTATTTTTACCTGTCTAGACTTTATTTGTACGAAAATAGATTACTAATGATTATGTTCAAGATAGGAATAACTCAACTGACGATGCCTGATAGTAATTTACAGTACTTCCTTTAACCCCAAAACATTTGTAGAGTTCATTTTCCATTCCCGGATACTACGTATATTAATGAAATTGTATTCAATTAGTTCGGTTAAGCTCTACATTATCAAAATATTAATTAATTAAACAAAACTACCTGTTTGCAAGTTAAAGTAGTTTTAGCTCTGATATAGCCATTAGTTACAAAATCTTTAATTCTGCTAGCCAAGATAAAATTGTATCAAATTATAATTTTAAAAGCTTTGATACATTTTAATTATATTTTAGCGCTGAACAAAGATATTGAACAGAAAACATTATATTATACAATACTACGAAACTCAAATAATAACTATTACGTTGGATTAGTTTACTCGTACAACATGCATTTTTAGTTACGAATATAAAAATGAAAGCATGCCTAATAACGACTAAATATTAGGCTCAGAGGCATCCGTGACTGAAGAACTTTGAATTTGGTCTACACTAGGCCGACAGCGTTCGTGGGCGAACGTGATCAATCTGCATTTCCTGCGTGATAAAGGCAATTAATCATAACGAGTATTAACGAGACCGACACTGCAGCCCGACGCTGACGCCGATACCCTGAGTTATGTGCCGATGCATAAATTTACCTGCTGAAAGACATCTGTTAAGTAAATATTTCATTAAATAGATATACAATACGATTACGTCAAGTAGTTTGAGGCTTGTTGCCTGTGGTGTCATAAGATATATTAGAAATAGTATGTACTATTGGATTCCATACGAAGTCTATAAATACAGAAAAGATGAGAAATGAATCATCTCTTAAAAACGAGACTGGATTTTTTTGAGAAATCTTGTTTTATCTATAATATAAAAATGAATTGCTTAATAAGTTGTTAAGCGCAAATCTCGAGAGCAGCTGAATCGATTTTACTTATTATGTTTTTTAAATATTCCTTGTAGTGCATATTAATGTCAATATTTATGCGATGGTAACACTACTCTTAAAGAATCGACTGTTAAGCGGTACGAAGTTTGCCAGGTCAGCTGGTTCTTAATAATTGCCTTCGAAATGTTTTATTTTCTATTGAATATTCAACAACAAACCCAAGCATAAGATAATACATAAATATTCCCTATAACCAACAACTCTGTGTCGGTCGTCGGTTAGAGATTTACTTGCATATACTATATTAAACCGAAAGGAGGTCACTCTACTCATCATGAATGTCATACTCATGACGACCAACTTGACCGCATATCATGAAATTGGAGAAGAACAAATCAGCTATCTCCTCATACATTTTGTCTACGATCGCCAAGCTTGTTCTATGAAACAGCGGTTTTTTTCCCCGAGTTTCACGTGTTGCCATAGTAAAAGTTGTTTTTAATAATGAGTATAATGGCACTATTCGGCTTAGTACGCCCCTAACCGATAACCGTGTATATGCCTTTCTACTTCCGCAGTCATATTTCTTTTAGTGTTCGTAAAATTTACGAAACAACTCATATACAATCCTTGAAAAAGCAACTTACTCTACGTATTACAGCCGTGGATGAGTAACAACATATAACTCCCATAACTCCGGAGTAATTGAAATGTAAACCAGATATTTGCAAATATATTACGTACATTACATATCAGATAGTTTCGGAGCTAATTAATTTGATTCATCCCGTTGTTGTAGCGCACATTTGCATTGCATCGCTAAACCTAAATTGTCAGTAATCTAAATGCAAAACCGCATGACGTATCAATCCACATTTTAGCATATTTAGTTAGGTATGTGTAACGTGGTATGTTCAAAGAGCTTACTAATTTCATGTCAGATTTGGTACTTACCTAACTTATCTGAAACATTTGCATTTTGGATTAGTAACGGGAAGTATGTAAATGCACCTAAATAATTTTGCTCTAAATCTGCACTTGACCTATGAATATTAACCGTTGATATGAAATGGCATCGACACGACCGTTACTTTTATGAATTATTCTG
This sequence comes from Ligdia adustata, assembly GCA_947049295.1. NCBI lineage: Eukaryota > Metazoa > Arthropoda > Insecta > Lepidoptera > Geometridae > Ligdia > Ligdia adustata. The sequence continues at coordinate 5,775,566 of OX346215.1, forward strand.
AATCAAAGAGTACAAACAAAACATACCTACTATGTTATTGCATCGATTTGCGATAACCGTCATCATGAGTCATGGCGACATTCCAGCTCTGCGATCGTCCATCAATCCGCGATGTGGCGTGTATGGTGCGCTTTATAACGCATGGCACAGGCACAGTCACGTTGCAGCGGCTACGCGAAGCTTTATGCCTTTATGTTTTCATCGATAAATGGATGTTATGAACGATATATGGCCCGTTATAGAGATTATTTTTTATAGTTACAGAGTTTTCGAATGTTTGTTTTTAATGTTCCAAACGGAAGTGAAATCCAATTGTTTTGGCAGATTGCCACAATCGAATTTATGAACCAAAAATTTTATGAATGCCACCAGAAATGAAAATTGATTTCTTTTCTTTTTTTTTAATAAATTAAATATTATATTTTAGGCGTATCCACGTACTCAGTAATACAAGTATTAAATTATTAATATTCCAGAAAAGCTATTTTGAAATTTCTATGTACAGATGTGTTTGTTAATGTTGTCTTTTATAATAAGCACTCTAAACTACACATTTTGTCGACGTTAGCGATTCCTATAGTTTAAATCTCTGATTTACTTTTGCAAAATCTCGTTCTGCACCAGTCAAGAAATACGTATATTCTGGTATATCTTTTAACCAGTATTAGACACAAATCTCTAACAAACACATTTATTGTCGTCGAGGCTGGAAGAGCTAGCTCGTTGTTTTGTCGTTATTTTTATCGACTAACTCAACTTGCGAACAAAACGGAAGAAAAACAAAAGAGAAGCTATGACAGGCATCCGGGAGGGACACGAGAAGAATGAACGAGGGAACAGAGAAACGAGGGAGGGAATCTTGTGCAGCGTTTAGATTGTTTAGGAGATTCACTGCGAGCAAGTGCTTCTACCTCAGTATATATTTACGCACGGTCGTATTTACTTACTCAGATGAATAGAAAGCATTATAATAGTCTTTTTCCTAGTTGGCACTGTAGCAAACGGCGGGTCGGTGATTTTAGCATACTTTCATGATAAATTTCATAGGTAAAAAGCATCAGAACTTAAGTTATTAATATCTAATACATATGTTAATACGTACTTTAGCCATTTTAGTCCCACTGCAGGACAAAGGCCTTTTTCTCCTTCCATTGTCTTGAATGTGAACTTTTGAGGTCCAGACCAGGAAAATAATTTGTTTGATTAATGATTTATATGTTTATTTAAGAAAAATGTTACGTTTTTTTTCACAATTTTCGCTCGTTTTAAAATGATTTATTTTAAATCCTAAAACGGCCTAATAATAAAATTAAGGTGTGAGAGCGAAAAGGCGCATGCATCAAATTCTGTGCCTTAAAATTCCAAACTGATATGACTGAAAAGAACAGTAAGTGTAAGCGTGGATAGGGTGGGGCTGTGAATAAATTACACATAGTTACGGAATTAAAGAAATATTATACTTTGAGCTGATCTAATATAGGAATAAAGACCGTAATGTAACCCCGGGATATATCAATGAATGATGACAAATTTGACAATATTCTCCAATAGATTGTGATTTATTCTAATCTCGTGACTTCTAAAACAAAATCTTCCTAACGGTATTAAGTTGTTACAAGTGGCTAATCTGGCACCTGATAATTTATCTTTTTATTATCAATTCTTTTACTTTCTCTCCTTTCTTTGTATCTGTAAAAATGGAAGGAAGGAAACAGGGCCGTAATTAGAAGAGTCCCGTTTCGCGGCACGTCCTACTTTTTATCGAACGACAATAAGGGCGCACATCTCCTGTTACAAAATAATACGGAAAGGTATATTTTACTTTTGAAAACACATACATTTGGCCCGAGCTCTCCTTACGATATATTAAATTGTCTTCCTTGTTTTCCTCTACCATTATGTGACGGCACAGGATTTCGTTCTGTGATCTTAATCCTTTGTTTCAGGTGTTTTTCTTTGTCTTGTAATTAATATTTAATAAAAAATAAATAATAAATTAATAGTTGTTAACGATAATAGACTATATATTATCGTTAACAACTATTCATATCCATCAATGAGGATATTCAGTTTCTCATTACAGTATTGAAATAATCATATAGAGTCACAATTGTTAAATAAATTCAGCTACGGGGCAAACAAATTCGTAAGGAATCCTTCCGCTTTAAAAAATACTAATTGCAATGCTCGATAATTTAGTGCAGAACGTTTAATTAAATGCAGAAATTTAAAATTAAATGTACATGAAAGCTTAGAGTGCTTGTACATGCAAATGCAGTGTATTACACAATGCAAGTTCCAAGCGAACTATATACTCGTGGCTGAGCCAACATGCTACAACTTGTTGCAAGTGCAACTCGCTATGTTGCACCCACAATCCCCGATTACAGAGGTTTTAGCCAACTTGAAACGATGATAGCTTAAGTTTGCCAGAGTAGTGTTACTAAAATTGAAATGCTTAGAATTGGCTGTTCAAGAGTAGGTATTAAAAATTAAACAAAAATATTTAGTATCTGAATAAGAAGATTTGTAAAATTTTGTAATTATGGCATTATGGTTAATTTTTACTAAATGTTTTATTTGATGCGTATAATAATAATTTTGAATCAGTTACATTTCAGTATGGTTAATAGTCCTTATATTTAAATAAAACAATTATTATTGTTAAAACCCATTACACTAGGGCAAAGCATTGGATAGAAGAAATCCTTGTTTGACTAACACATTTTGATATAAGAAAAGAAGCAGTCAACTTCTTTTTAAACTTGCAGACGTATGCGATTACCCTTGTACCCTTTTCTTACAATAATCCTTACACCTGCACCGATACAAACCAATCTTTATTTCTTTTTGCCAGCGACAAAACCATCGACAGTCCTGTGAGCACTAATGAACTTGCTTTCAAAGCAACCAACTGGCTAAAATGTGCAGACAGCCTTTCATTTGCGTGTAATGGTTCGTGTTTCGTTCGATTTCACACCTTATATACTTTGCAATACAAATTATTCATTAGAGGTTCTGGGAATGTTGGAAGATGGATTAGAGGCTGGCGAAGGTAAAATAAGGGATTATTGGAAAAGCGTGGACGTTTCTATAACAGCGGCCGAGTGAGCTCGCGGTATGTTTCGAGGGCGAGTTAATTGAGAGAAACGTTTAGAATTACGATGAATAAGATAATAGCCAGTAATTTCTGTTTGTATGTAACTAATAAAAATTTGATAGCTTACCTGACTTATTTTTTTAGTATTGCTGTACGGAATGACTCGCCTAAATAGTTTCTAGGTATCCTGGAGATCTATAACATGGGTTATCGATATTATCATTAGACAAAAATACCCAGACCCAAACTTTAATGTGTCATCCGATTAGGTTCTAATGCCACCTACAAGATCAATATTTTGGTCTAGTTCGTGGAGAAAAATAAGAGCTTCTAAGCTGGTTTTTTAAAGTATGCTGGCTGGTCTACCTAGGTATTATTTACCATACACTTCTTCATTGTTTTGGACCAACTCTCTTTTAATTCAATTACATTCTTGTGTAATTAATAAATTTATTTAGCATATAAGTTGCGTAATAACAAAAACTTTCCTATTAAAAGCACACTTAATTTTCTTTTTTTTAACTTTACCTTTTCTTCGCTAGTTATTACGAGCGCTAGTTATCACGCCCCACGGTTTTACCCGCGGTAGATATTTCATCATCCTATGGGATTACTTCAATATTCTAGGATTAAAAGTAGTCTATGTGCTAATGTAAGGTATAAACTATCTTCGTGCCAAATTTCCTCCAAATCCATTAAGGGGGAAGAAGAAACAATTAAACAAAAACACACACATACAAACTTTCACCTTTATAATAGTAGAGTGATGAAGTTTCAGTTACAATTAAAATCTTTTAATGACAATTAATATGACTACACTCCGCCTAGGTAGGTACATGAAAGTGGATGGCTATGTCCACCGTTGCCGTTGCATAGTTTCAACCTAAACAGACACCCATCGCCCATTACAAAGTCAATAATCCATAAACTTACGACCGTTTATAAACACATAAAAACGCAATTCCCGTTTTACGTCTCAGATATCACGAAATGTTCATAACACATTTTACTGCTGAACACTGTTGCTATTGTAAACTAATTGGGGAGCGCGCATGTTGCTCAATTAGCCGCTATAGCTCGATCAATTTACGCTCGTAGATTGATCAATCAGAATGATCAGCAACATTGTTCAACTTTGAATAGTTAAATGCGATTTATTACGAACGACGCGGTATCGATGAGATAAAATTTACGATGTACATGGAGGCGAAATAGCGCCGTGAAACCGACCGCAGTCAATTTATGGCATCTATAAAACAACTATATACAAATACTTATTTTAAGCTTGAATAGTAAATTAGGTTACTGACATTACGTCAATGCATTGAACGATGTAAAATATTGATGGAAAAGAATAAAGCGGTATAAACTGCTGTATTTAATTTTTTTATAAATGTCTTCACTGCGCAGAGTACTAGTATGAGATGAACATTATATATTGACAGTGACAGGCTGACAGCTGATATTGAAATAAAAACAAAAAAAACTAGTTGGGGTTGCCTTCCATTTCACTGAACATCCTCCCCTAATCGCAGACCCATTGCTGCTGTGAATGCTTGATGGCTTGGCTTTGGCAGTCCCTTCGTCAGTGCATTTGCCACCAATTGTTCAGTGCTCTTGTATGTGTATTTGATTAGACCAGCAGCAGCTTTCTCCCGTATAAAGTGGAACCGGACATCAATATGTTTGCTTCTAACATTGTGGCCATCAGAACCTGCAAGACTAATATCACTTTGATTGTTACAATACATAGTAATTGGAGTACCTGATAGACTAGGCCAAAATTCTTCTTCTAGTTGCTTAGGCCAGAGGGCTTCTTGGGTAGCAGTCGACAGAGACATATACTCAGCCTCAGTGCTACTTAATGCTATAGTAGGCTGCTTCTTAGAATTCCATGAGATTGCAGCACCCAGAAAAGTGAAAAGATATCCTGTGCAGGATCTTCGATCATCTGAGTCACTAGCCCAGTCTACATCACAGTATCCAGTAATGTTGCTTTTGTCACCTGTGAATGTAAGTTTTAAATTGACTGTTCCTTTCAGGTATCTAATTATTCTTTTCACAGCAATCCAGGGTTGCATTGTTGACTCATTGTTAAATCTACTCACAGTGCTAACAGCATAAGCTAAGTCTGGTCTTGAACACTGTGATAAGTACAGCAAACACTACTTCTGTGACCTTTGTAGCCTTTTCATTTCAAGATCGTCAACATACACTGTGAAGAATATCATTTTCATTATGTATCTTGTAGTAAATGCAAGGGTCAACTTTAGATCTCGTCATTCCAATTTCTAATAAGGTTGCTTTAACTTTTTATTTCACTGTCGACTGGCCTGCTTCAGGCCATACAGGGATTTATTTAATCTACATACTTTATTATCCCATCATAACATGGTGGTGATGACTTATATATCTCTTCTTCCACATCACCCCGTAGGAAAGCAGTTATGGCGTCCATTTGATGAATTTTAAGTTTATTATTTAACTGCCAGTCCCATCAGGTATCGTATGGATGAGTAACGAACTACTGGTGCATATACTTCATTGTAGTCAATGCTCTTTGTTTGTTTATAGCCTTTGATTACTAATCGAGCCTTGTATCTTGTTATATTACCAGTTTCATCTCTTTTGGTTTTGAAAACCGGCAGTCCACTGGAGTCCAGATGTTGTTTTCTATAAATTTCTATCATTTTCTATTATACTGGTTAATGGTAAGTCTACATTTTCTAGTAAGGAATTTCCATCCTGGTCTTGAGTCTTTTATTTTATTACTTACAGGTTCAACCTTTTCATGTATTTTTAAGTTTTTTGTTGATATTACATGTTTTGAAACTTTGTTTTGTGTTAAACTTGATATAAAAAAAACACATCTCTACTCATAATCCTCGCTATATTCAACAAAAATAAATGTTTCTGACTTGGGATCTAGTTTCTGGCGCTTCTTCTTCGGGACATGCACCATCGATTTGCATCCAAATATTTTCATATGTGTTAGATCTGGTTTAGAACCCGTCCATACTTGCTCAGGAGTGATGTCACCAAGTGACCGTGTTGGCGATCTATTTATAATATAGGCTGCTGTGGCAACTGCAGTATTCCTTCTGCAAACAAGCATTGAGTAACATGCATTAGGCGCGTTCTATAAGTGTGCGGTTCATTCTTTCACTTACGCCATTTTGTTGAGGTGTGGATTACTTGTTTGGTGCTGAATACCATATTGCTTTATATATTTGTCAAAATTGGTATATATGTATTCTTTTCCATTGTCACTTCGAAAAACTTTTATGTTTACGAGTAAATTAAGCTGATTTTCCACTCTGGTTTTAAACTCCATAAATTTCTCAAAGACTTCTGATTTTTGTTTCAAATAATAAACAATCACTTTGCGTGAAAAATTATCAAGAAAGGTAAGGAAATAACTGGCTCCACCAATTGACTGAGATTCCATTGGCCCACAGAGATCAGTGTGAATCAGTTGTAGAAGTCCTGTTGCTCTAGTACCTTCATGATTAAATGGTTTTTTAGTTTGTTTTGCTACTAAGCAAGAAGTGCGTATGAAGCTTTCTTTCTTAGTACTTAACTTTACACCAAGTGTACATTTTTCAATCTTTCGGACATCTTTAACATTCCTTTTGCCACATTTTGGCAATTTTTATTCAATATCTGGTAATCAATCTGAGTGAATTCAATATTACAACCACTCTTCACGATTTGACTCACAGACAGCAGATTTGTAGAGAATTCTGAAACATGTAAAACATTTCTCAGTAGGATACTGAGGAGAAACAAATATAATGTGAATTCCCACAAACCATTAAGTATTAGCAATATAATATTGCTAATACTTGTTCGTTATTCTTATAAAATATATTCACAGCACCTCGGTGATAACTAGATATCATAATAATATTGAAGACTACTCGTAGCTCTATATTATCACATTAAGTATAAGGTAAAAGCTTATTATCTGCACGTTAGCAGGAATTTGCTCTCATGCTCATTTACAATCCGAGTATCTACTAATGAGCTGCAATATTTTACTCGAAAAGCGCGGTGCAAACGCGAGAGACATTATCACAGCCTGTGTCCAAATGACGTGCTCGCAGACATCGCTTTGGTCACTGCAAAACGAAAGTAGAGTTGCATTTTTCTAGGAAAATGACATCATTATTAAAAGCTTATACTAGTATAGGTACTGTGCAACAACTTTTATTGTATCTTAACCAGCGTGCAAGGGCCTACCTTAATGAGGAAGAATAAAATTACTAACCACACCACAAAATGAGCTGTCAAATCAACCACGAGTCTAGACTACGAAAAAACTACATTATCCTAATTTTCTAACCCATTATCTGGCGGCAGCGTACCTAGTGGTGTGAACATGCTGTATACAAATTTAGATAGTTTCACATCGATTGCTGCAGGCTGTCAGTATCTACTTTAAAATAAATGGCTTAAGCAATCATCCTTTGTAATTAATCAATCTTGATCACTTATCGAACACGTTCCTACGTGCATAATAATTACGCTGCGAGATTCCCAAAAACTATACAAGTGTAGAGTAATTTTAATATACTTAATCCCATCGTTAGCCTACATTCATTCATACTAAATCAGCTCAATTTAATTTACTCGTATTTTTCATATATTCAGTACGTTTTTTACAAAAATCTCAGATGGTGCGTATCATATATCACACAGTATACTTACGCATTCTTTGTAACCATATGGACACCTCGCATTTCCTGTATTCCCCTAACAAATCCTTTTATTGGATAGAGACTGACACATGTAAAAAAGAGAAAAGTAAAACAAACCACACTACGTGTAATTTTTTACACTCTATTTTACTATGCTGAAATATTTATAGCTATATTCAGTCAGGCCTTTTTCCGTTGGGTAGAAGGCAGCGCATTATATTATTTCCACGAGCTATACCTACTATATATTAATACTTTTTAGCGTTTACTATCTTTAAAAAAAACAAATGAAACCACAGAATCTAGGTGAAAGTATATTATGCATTTTATTTATTATCCCCATTTTCCGTGTGACTTAGAGATAATAGAAGCGGATATTTTTATACTTGGATTTTTTTCTAGCTACGAGGTCAATTTACCCGAGCACTATTTTTTTATTTTACTTAATTCATGTTTTGTAAATTTTTTTGTTTTATCTTTACGTTACAATTTATATATAATTTAAAGTTAACTGGTATATATTTTGCAAATGCAGTAAGTTATGCAATGCAATAAGTAAGTGAGCAGACAACAAGTAGTAAACAATCCACTTAAACCGATTCAAAAAAAATTTAGTACTTAGGAACCAGAGGAATTATGTTTATCATTCCACTAAAGCCTACTGCAAGAAGTTACTTTGTTTCTGATAATAGAGATACACCAACACAGACATTACACAATATACCTAGCCACATTATAAACACAAGTCGGATCGGACTATTCCAGGTTGCATTGCGCCCAAATGCGATTGTTTCCCTAGCCTGCTCGCCAAATAGTGGATTTAATTCAATACTACGACGCTATTAACATGCTCACAGCATTCAATTTTATTTAAACTGCACGTAAACGGAACCAATGACATTCGAACGAGTAATTATTGTTTACAAATACAAACAGTTAAAAGTTTAAAGCCACTCCGAGTAGCGCATAAAAACGTACTAGGCGCTTTATTGCATAAATTTGTACTATTACCAGATTTACTAAACTCGTTAGATTGTATTAAGTATTAATTTTTTACATGGATATTTGGTCAGGGAGAGCCCATCTAGATTAATTCTTATAGAAGGTTCATTATATACTTAGCATATTTTTATTATTTCAAATCATTGATTAAAATAATCACCACCAACTAAAATCTATCTAAAATAATCCCACCTAAAATCACCAAAGACTACAATGCAGCTTTCAGCTGTTTGACTATGCAAAGAAAATATGTTTGTACTCGTAATGTGCATAGAGGCAAGTCGCCGCGAGCAAACTGTATGCATTTCTGTAATGAAAAGCGGCCGAGCAACAGGTATGAAGGGGTCGAAATAGGTACAGATAACTCGCGTAAAAAACTTAACTTTATAAATATCTCTATTCTCTTTGCTAGAGCGCAAAAAGTAACTTTTTTATGTCTACTTTAATTTCTTTCTGTTTCGTCTCGGGGACAGTTCACGAAGCCATTCTGCGAGTAAAAAGGATACTGCATTCGAAACTTTTATGACACTGAAAATATCTACGAAATGATGATGGTCTTATTAAGCTGGCGGCGTTAATTACGAAGTTGAGAAACTTGAAGTCTGGTTTAACGACCAGTTGAAATTTTATATTATGCATTAAGAAAATCGTAAAAGATAGTTACTAAAAATTTTGTGTTTCACCTAATTGACTTGTGCACCCACAGTCGAAGTTAATTTGACGATGAATTATGCAACGTGTAATACAACCAAGGTACGTATAACGTAAGCTCTAAAGCTCAACATATAATTGATTTCTACCTTTTCTTATTTTTTTAAACCTTTGGTAGAAGGCTTCAAGTTCATAATCAAAAAGAATAACCAACCTTAAGTAATTGATCTACGCGCATTCCTTTTGCTAACAACTTACAATATTTTTATGATTTACCATTGAAAACAAAATTTACTTGATTTTAGGCAGACTGTTTCTTACCGGGAAACAAATTCTATGCAAGTATCATTTTAGTTCATAAATATCTTCCAAGTTTCTTGGCAGCAGAACTCGGCAAAGTGCCTGCTTAGTACCTAATATATTTTGAATAAAGAGTTTTAGTTGTATTTTATCAACATAAATAGATCCAAATGAAAGCTTTTTATTTTTTTTAAGTAAAATAAGAATTTCTAGGTTATCATTTCCTTACTCCGCAATGGCGGATATTCCACCTACAATAAATAGCATTAGTAAGGAGTTTTGTAAGCGGACGTTATAAAAAATGAAGAACAGCGTGACAGTTAAACATAATTCATACATGCATCCTCATTCAATTGAAAATGGTCAAACAACAGACACACCTATGTTAAATTTTGATAGATTATAGACTTGGGAAACTCCGCCTCGGATTCACGCACCGAGGGTACCGTACAAACCAGTAGGTATTTAAGTAAAATACCACTAATGCGTTCATGAGGAAAGGGGTACTAAGTTTTAAATTATTAAAATTATCTTTATTTCATATTACTAAAATATATATTTTCGTACCAATTAAATTTCATGATTCTGAGTTCATGGGAAGCACTCTGTAAGTTTTGATTCCCTTGCGAGTGTCGAAAATTTGGAGCATAAATCTTTTGATTGTGTTGGCTTAAAGTTTGATGTTATCACAGCTCTAAGGTACAGTAGATTAAGAAAGATCACTTTTTTCGAGTTCTGATACAATTTTCGTTCCGGGGCCTACCTCTTTTCACCCCTTAAATTGTAACGTAATTTATTGGTGTCAATCGCTTCACTATGATGTATTTATAGCCTACACGTTTTATTAATTTGAAACAAGTTACTGAATTCTGCATAATACATTTTTTTAAAGGCATCGTATCAGCGCAATAATATGAAGGAAGCCGCTTAGTAAGCTTTTAACTTTAAAGTGATATAACAGACAGAAAAAAATAAAACGGTAAAGCCTAGTAAATAATGTGTTAGCTATGTGAATTAAAAACAACTGGAATCGGAAAACATTAAAAGGTAGAAAAGAGCTATATCTTATTGTATAGACAAGTTGGCGGTCCATAGCTGTCTTAAGTATTTGATATGATTTTCAGCTTGATTGAAAAGGGTCTTATAGACATACAGACAGACGGACGACAAAATGATCCTATAAGGGTTCCGTTTTTTTTCTTTTGAAGTACGAAAGCCTAAAAAGGCCACCGAATTTAAATTTTCATCATTATTGTTTTTTAATATTAAACATTGTTATACTTACTTTTAGAGTCCTGACGAATAAAGCAATTTCCATTTACGTACTTAAAAATCTATTGTTTAAATACTTTACGTCTTTCTTGGGAACATGAAGTTCTCGGTTGTGTTAAATATTATTACAGTTGCTTAAAAGAAAGTTTCCATCTTGAAACTTTCTCGAAATAATGACAATTACCCATAAAGATGTGGTGCAATATAACGTAGTATTTTGTATAACCACAGAGCAGCATCTTAGCGAGGCCACAAAGCCAGTGAAATCAATTCCAACGGTGACGCATGTACTTGGCAATATTTCAAATTTTCTTTGATGCAATATTTTCCTTCCCCTCTTTTCTTTCGTATTACGTAACTAGGGAAACGTGCTTTCCACGCGACGTATCAATTCTTTTATACTTATTTTAGAGTGATCAGTTCATTCAATATTACCTATGAGATTGAGTTCTCTTCCCTTTTCTTCATTGTCATTTGTCGGTATAGAGTATGTAGTCTGAAAATTATACGTACATCCTAAACTTAATGTTTAATGTGCTTAAATTAGTAGCATAATTTCATAGTTCTTTTATATACAAGTATATGTACTTTTAGTTTGAATTAAATTATATTCTCTAGTTTTTTCCACTTCAAATGGCATGGAAAACCCCAACAACATTAATTAAACTTATCAAGAAAAAACTCCCATTTGAATTGCAAATACCTGATATCTGCTTTGTTGCCTTATCTACGAATTAAAGTAATGAATACGATGAACTGAACGGGTATGAACCCTTGAAGCGTTGCGAGTCAACGCCCCTATGAAAGAGCTCCGTCGAGTTACGATTCTGGCCACTGGAGGCTATCACCATTTACTTATTTGCCACTCACCTATACTTGAGTCTCCCACATTTTTATCGCTCTGATTTATGACGCTTATCTCTATTTGGTGCTCACTAAGCGATAGTAAACCCAGACAAAATACCAAGGTTTAATCAATCACTTAGCCGCTGCCGTTTTCAATTTGTCACTTTCGAGTATTCACGAGGCTCTGTTGTCTTATCAAGTTTATTTTCAAAGAGATAAACTCGAGTTGTTATTCGTCGAAATTGCGGGTCGCCTCAAGCATAATGGAGATGAAACATAGCGCTGGCGAGCGTTTTACTGTAACGAGTGCAGAGCCCGACTATTAGTGTCTCGGTTTTCAAAGATGCGTCAGTTTGTGACCGACTCTACGCCGCCGCCCACCGCGTGCATACAACAACGAGGAGTAATGAAATTTGTCCGACGACGTCGCATTCGGCGCACGTTTTCGCTTCGGCGGCGGCGTCGACGGCGCACTGCCTGCACCAGCTCCAATTGCCGGCTAATTAAATTACGAGCCGATGCAGCCTCTGCCCTCTGCTCGTCGACAGGGAATTCATTTCCACCTCTTAAACTACTTCAACTTTTTATACGGTGATCCGAATTTCGGATACGTTTTCCAACGTCGCAACTATCATTACTCCCGGCGACTAAAAGGTTTCGCATTCGCCTGCAGCGGTGATATATCACAAAGCCACGATAAAGCACTCCGCTGTAATCTAAAAGCGTTCCCTGCACAAAATCGGGGCGCTCTATTGTTTGTGGGACAAGAAGGCAGGAGGCGAGTCGCGACGTGGCAGCGACGGCTGGTGCCTGCGTCAACTGCGAGTAGGTACGACGGCTGCTCTTCAGGGTTCGCTCCCATTTCCGCTTCAACGGGTAGAACAAAATCGTATCGTTTATTGCACCGCCAACACAAATTTTCATTACGGAACAACTCTCCTTTGAACGGAAGAGCTCTTTGAGAAACGTTTCAAACGAGAAATTCATTGTTTGAAAAATTAATTTACTTATTAAATATTTTCACTGGTGTAGTACGAGTAGACAAATTTAATGTATGCAATAAATATGTCTCGGGATTAATTTCAGTTGACAATATTGTTTTAAACAACCGTAACAAACTCTTAGCATAACAACTACAAACTTGATTTAGATGTTAGGGACAGATGGATAGATAAATTTCTTGTATATTTCTTTTTTAATACCCACGTAATTCCAAATACGAATCATTGGCAAGCGAGAGTAGAAAACTAGAAGAAGAGAAATTCGAAATTGCAGGTTAGGAATATAATATTTTGTACCAATCAACCGCGGAAAATACGAAATTTTATGTAAATATGTATAAAGTGGCCAGCATACAGTGCGGGTGGCATCGGTGCCTGATAACAGGGCCCCTCGGGAGCTCGCGGCTACTGTCGTCAGATCCGACAATATATGCACTGCGAATTGCCAATATATCCGACACTCTCGAACAAAATTACATTCTTAATAGTTTTCTTTAGAAGGAAAACGCGCGGGATATTTATAGACTTACATAGGTATTATGCAAAGAGTCTGTGAGTTGTCACTGAGTGCTACGTACCTATGTATAATACGTCACATTTTCTTTTACCGAGTAATTATCAGAAAGTAGATGTAATTGTATTCCAATAGAATGAATTAGCCCGGACTTGTGTTTGGAGTGGAAAACTGGCCCAATACGCCTCTTTGTATTGGCGGCTTAATGTTGTTGTTCGAGATCACGCGTTCAGACCGATTACCCAAGATTTAAAGGAAGGACGTTGTAATACGTCACCTTTTAATAAATATGAAATAAATATTTTGGAGAGCAAGCGGAATAATCTGTCGAAAAAAAACTTGGCAAAACTTTGTATGTATATTATTTAATCGGAAATTCCTACAATATTTTGATTTCACCATGAAACGGTTATAACGTTACAATGAAGAACACATTTCTCAAACTTCTACAAGATCATTTATGCCAATAAATTTCAAATTCAGAATCAGTTTGAAATTCAAAAGCCGAGGCATAAAGACATTGGGTGAGTTTACACCCCCCTGATTTTAACAAATTACTTTATCGGAATGTCGGACAGAAGACTTATTGCCTAATCCGGGCAATTCCCGTCACCCTTTGTTTCCGGTTATGATTGGAACTCGATCTATGCCTTGACTGATGATTAGTTGGAACAAAACAATCATACTTAATCTGAATCACCCTTTCTTTCTACTATAGGAAGGAGCTCGTATATTTTTATGATGGCCATTGTATCTATATGTTTATTAGCTGTTGTTATTATTGGAGAAATTTAGTCAGAAATACCAATTTTCATATCGTATAAAAATTCAGGAGAATGAGAATGTTTATTTCTTCTCTTCTTCATTGTATGGACGGAATGGCTCGCTCTAATGTAAGATTATCTAAGCCGAAATATACTTTTGCTGATAACTCTAAACATGTTTGTAGAATTTCATTCTGAATGTTAGTTAAAAATTATTGACATTTTGACGGACTTTATAACCATATATGGGTATACTATATTATCACTTCCACAGTGATAATAGCTTATAATGATGAATTTAAATTATCGAAAAAATATCCTTGTGTGTGTTATACCTACAAAAAAAGTTTATAGGTTATCGACGAAGTGTGTGGACACTATCACCTACACTATCCACAATTTTTACTGAGGATTATATAAACATTACTAACCAATCTACTTTAATTTGGTACACGTATAATCCGAATAGCTTCCTGGAAAGTTGAAGAGTACTCATAATACACGATGTACGAGTAGAGAGTAGAGGGAGTCTGCAGCATATTTAAGTTAACCATCGAACTATTCCCAAGAGTTCTAGAATCGGGAGCGTGTGGACAGAAGTTTATCGGAAAATTCAATAGTTCAACAAATATTCGATACAATATTCTGACATACGAACACCAGACGTACTAAAGTAATTTTGTTGAGAAATCTGCTGGAAATAAGTAATATTCTGGAACATCACGTGGTAATACCTAGTAGGTATCTAGCTAATTCTATTCCCAAAGAATATGCTGAAAATTTACTTAATTCAATACATCCATCATTTACACCTCACAAATTGGCCGTATTCAGTACCTTTACATTTATCTACCTACTATTCCTTCACCTAATAATAGTGTGTAATTCATGGTTTTAGCTATATATCCTATTCAATAACGTTCTTTATAAAAATTACATAGTATAAAATAGCACAATAATATAACGATGGCAACAACATAGGCAACAACATTAACAGTGATATAGCTAATATAGCCAAAAACAACGAAAATGTCAAATACATAGACCCAAATGTGCGACATGAAAATATTAAAAATTATAATACCATGAAAAACTTTGTAACAGAAAATGTAATAGCATGCATAGTCAGCCAATTCCATGGCTCTTCATCACTGCGTTTCATTAGATGCCACTGCGAAACAACATATTCAAGCACTTCTAATTTTCAAATTGCACAAACACAGATTCTCAAACGATAATTCTTCATGCTAATGTTCGCAGTATACACAAAAAGTACTTAGAAATTGAAAGCCTAGCAAATGAGCAAGATTGTGATGTGTTGTGCTTGACAGAGACCTGGGGAAAAAATCATCAGATGCAGGCGATGACTGTTGAGAACTACACACTGGCGACTTGTTTTAACCGAATATTTTTTGATCATGGCGGGACCGCGGTATATGTTAAAAATGGTTTAGATTTTAAAGTTAGAAACGATTTGAATAAAATGTCATTTGAAACAAACTTTGAATTAGCAGCAATAGAATTAAGATTTTCAAAAATAGTAATTATGGCTCTTTACCGTCCGGAATACGATATGAATTTATTTTTTGAATTATTAACAAAACTACTAGATAAACTTTGCAAAGAAAAGAAACAAATTGTTATAGCAGGTGATTTCAATCTAAATGTATTAAAAGTAGACAAAAATATAAAGAAACTTGACGGAATATTAAAGAAATTTAATTGTAAATGGTTGTTAAATGAGCCTACTAGAACTGAGACAAATAAAAGGAACCAAACCAGTTCTACGTGCATTGATAATTTTATTGTAAATTTTAGCGGTGGTAGAGGATCAGTTTTAGGTTATAAACTTTCCGACCATAATGTCATTAAATTAGAATTGTTCAATACAAAAAATGTTAATAGTAAAAATACTCCCTATATGGCTAGAAATTTTTCAAAAAATAATCTAAATTATTTTAACCATTTGTTTAACAAAGATCATATGAAAATAAAAGCAGAAATACTAATGACTAGTAACGCAGACGCAAGAACGAGGATTTTACATGATGCTTTGATATATTATTACAACATAGCTTTTCCAAAAATAAGAAAACAAGTAAAAAACATTCAAAAACAATGGTCAACTGTAGGTATAGAAAATAGTAAGAAAAATTTAGTTAAAATGGAAATTCTTCAAGAATTTGACCCTAGCGCAACGAGAAAATTAAAAATTAAGAGGTACAGGAAAATATTGCGTAAAACTATGGTCGTAGCAAAGAAATTACAATATAGAGATAGAATTAAAAAGTCAAAGAATAAAATTAAAGAATCTTGGACTATTATTAATGAACAGGCAGGTCAAAATAAGCGACGCGATAGAAGTACTAGAATAAAATCAGTGAAAAACGAAAGCGGAGAAGATGTATCAGAAGCTAAAAAAATTGCTACTATTTTTAATGACTTTTTTCGCAACATAGCTCATAAGTTGACTTCCAATCTAGAAATTGACGGGGATAATTGCAAAAAGTATTTAGATTACGGTAATAGGCCATTGACATCTATCTCATTTGGACCAGTAGATTATAATGAGCTCAAAAAGGTAGTAGGTAACATGAAACAAAAACCTACATTAGATATTTATGATATAAGTACTAAAACTTTACGAAATCTAATAATAAACAACGATAATTTATTCGAATTAATATTCATTTGCGTAAATTCATGTTTAACGGACGGAATATTTCCTGACGTATTGAAACCGGGTAGGGTCATTCCACTTTTTAAAAAAGGGGATACCGATAATATTAGTAACTATAGACCTGTATGCATTTTGCCAGCTTTATCAAAAATTTTAGAATCTATTATTAAATCAAGAATTGTCAAATACTTTGAAAAAAATAATTTATTTACAATGTCACAGTTTGGATTCAGAAAAGGCCGCTCCACAGAAATGGCTATAAGAAAAGTGGTATATTATATTCTTGAATCCTTGGATAAGTCAAATAAATGTGCCAGTGTCTTTTGTGATCTTTCAAAAGCTTTTGATTGTTTGAGGCATGATATATTGATTTTAAAAATGAAATATTACGGATTTCAAGGCCCTGCATTAAATATGATGATAACTTATTTACAGAACCGTAGTCAAATTGTCTCTGTAAATGAAGAAACTTCTACAGAGGGTATGATGTCAATTGGTGTACCACAGGGCTCTAATTTAGGGCCAGTCTTGTTTTTGATTTATATTAATGATATAACCAACGCATTGCCGAGTTGGGCTCATATAAATTTATTTGCAGATGATACACATGTGGGTATCAGAGACAAATGTAAATTTAATTTAGACGATAAAGTTAATGCAGTTATGGAATTGTTAAAGGAATGGTTTGACGCAAATGGTATTATTCTTAACTCTGATAAAACCATATCAATGCAGTATCAGTCAAGGTTGGGTATTTTTGGGAATTCTATTAGTAAAACAAATATATTTCTAGGTTATACAATTGATAACACTATTAGTCATAAATCTCACATCGATAAAATTTGCAACAAAATGGCAAGTGGTAATTATGCTTTATTTAAACTCAAGCCATTATTAGATAAAAAGTCACTCATCTCTGTCTATTATGCATACGTTCATTCTATAATAAGATACGCTATAACTGTTTGGGGAAACGCTAAAGATATCATAAAAGTTTTAAAATGTCAGAAACAATCTATAAGAACAATGAATGGTTTGAAAAAACGTAGTCCTGCGAGAATACACTTTAGAAATGATAAAATAATGACAGTTATATCACTTTATATTTATAGTAGTTTATTAGAGGTACACGAGGATAGGGAAATACCGGAAAAAAGAATTTCACGTATTAATAAAAAAGGGCGAGTCCTGCCTGTCAACAGATTATCTAAGTGTAAGAAACAGGGACTTTACACCAAAATATTAATGTACAATAAATTACCAAATAGCGTGATGGAACTCAATTTTAAAATATTTAAACAAAAATTAAAATATTTTTTTGAAAGAAATCCTTTTTATAAACTCAGTGAATATATGTCATTGCAGCTTGTGGAATCATCGTTCTTGTGTGATGAACAACAATTACAAAATGTTAGTAATAGGTAAAGAAATAAATGACAATGTAAATGTATAATATAATAACTATTTGTTCTTAGAACTATAAAAGTATTTATAAGTTAAGTTTCTTTTTAAAGTAATTAATAATTAAAATGTAACAAGACTTGCCTGTAACGAATGTTATTTAAAGGCCAATAAATATTTCTTATTCTTATTCTTATTCTTATACAACAACAGGATCACCATTACGAGTTTCTACTATAGAAACTATTTTTATTAGCTAAAATCAATTCAGCCTATAATTACAGTTATGAGATATTACAAATATTAATAAAATTAAATACAGCTTTACAATAGAACTTAATCTCAGTCAAAATGACACCGTACAATTATTCTCTAATACCTGATGGTTTTTAACTTAAAAGTTAGTTTTTATTTCTATTTAGCATAGTAAGTGATAAGACATATTGTTTAAGACAACGGATTTTTACCTACCTGACTGTTGGAAAGGTCCATATAGTTTCGTTCACATTCGGTGAACTTCATCAGGAATGAAATGAGCCGTTCGTGTCTTCAACGATGACACGACATGACATGACATGGGTGCGAGACGTGTCATCGTTGAAGACACGAACGGCTCATTTAATTCCTGATGAAGTTCACCGAATGTGAACGAAACTATAGTTGGACCTTTCCAACAATCAGGTACGCGTGAAAACCCCTTTTCTTAAACAATATGAATCAAACACGCGTTTGTTTTCTGAATAAAGTAATATGACATATAGTATTTTGCTTTTTCATCAATACTAAATATTTTTAGTTTTACTGGAACGATTGAGCTTTATATAATTATTAGTACTAGTATAGTTGCTCGTACTAATAATAATTTTATAACATTAGTCCAGCGTCACGAGCCGGCCTACAACTGTCAGGTGGCGTTAAATATACGCTTTGGTGCAATTTACGCAAATGAATATTAATAGGGTTACATATTATTCTGCCATCAACTCACCGCAACGCATAAATCGGTAACAGACTATTACTGACGCTGACAATAAGAGTAATTCCGAATAGTAAATATAATGACTAGTTACCTGATATGTGTCAACACTGTCAATTCGGGGTTCGGTGAATACGTATGGTCTATGATACTAATTTAGCGTACTATTTGAGCTTAAGTTTTAATTTGTTACTTTACTTTTCGTTTATTTTATGTGAGCCACTTACAAGGGTTCCTCAAAAAAAAGTGTTATACTTGTAGAGTTCCTGTGAATTACTGTATATAAATTTGGATTTTACAAATTTTCCTAGTTACTGAACTATTTATACAAGACTTAGTTTACTGAGCCAAAAAGATGGTGCAAGTACGCCATGCCTACAATTGTATTGATGAAAATTTCCCCTAAAAGTTATGTAAATGCTCTATGACATATCTTAATTATTATATAGGTAGTATGATATAAATTCCTTGAATGCAAAGTACAAAGTTGTAGTAAAACTTACAAGAACATGCTTCATAGAATTTGCATAAACCACTCTTCAACCCATTGCCCATTGCGGAAGGCGAAGTATGTAGATATTCAAGGAACAACCATAACTTTACTCCACAAACTTAGATATTCATGAACTAAAATTCCAAATACATAGTCGTACGCAGTCGTGGCAGTACCACGAGTAACTTTGGGCTGCAAAATAGCTAAAATAATTCAAACAGACAAGCCTATAAATAGGTCTTGTCAGCGGCTAATGACCGTTTAAACAAAGTGGCTCGCATTTAACACGGTAATGGTTATTTTTCGTATAACACTGTCCTGCTGAGTCACGGTGGACTAAGTGGGATCTTATGGGCGCACCCTGCTTGAAACTGATATGACGGCCGACTATGATCGCAGCGTGTCTGGCTTCTAAGGAAAAGTCTTGTCGAATTCAATTTTAATAAGAAAATACAAACATTTAAAAACTAGCATCTTTTGTTTAAGTAGGTCTGGATACCATTCGTATCTCCATACATACTTTGCTTTTTCTTACGTGTATTTTAACTAAATAGTCCTTTCTTTGAATCGTTTTCGATTAAATCCTTAATGATGATGCGGTTGACTACGTTTGTCCGGCTCACCTATTCACACCTGTGCCGTTCATCTGACTCGTCAGCTCACGAGCTCGCTGAAGCACGGCAGTCAGTGTCCCTAGATGGAACATGCCTACTCTGGAAAACACTGGTTCTAGAGCAAGTCTGTCGGAACACACCGTTAGGTGTTTGGCGAAAGATTTTATCAACTTAAAGGGTTGTACCACCAATGCATGGTTTCATCATGATGTTTTCCTTCACCGGCAGCACAGGATTCTTCGTTTTAGTTTTAAGCAATTATGTCCTAGTTGTAGATTATCAAAATCTGAAATCTAGTTAATCTTTGAAGATTTCTTCCTATCTAGATGACTAATAATATAGAGGAAAAAATCTCAATTGGATAGGATTCGAAAAAAATAATTGGAGAGAAAGTTATTTCCGATGCCGAATACTACCGCGCACCAATAAGTTAGCCTTGGGAGCCTAAATATAAATAGTAAACATAATTACGTAGTTAAAAATTTACATTTCACGGTTATTTATTACATTACACACTTCAAGCGCAAACCGGCCCTTGACATATTGACCTGAAAGCAATAAACACAAAGGTTTGCAGACAGAAAGATAAAGTTCTTCACTTACGATGTCCTCGAATAAATCACCACTCGATCTAAATGATTTCCTTTTACGTTAAAACCTTACAGTATTTTTGTAGCAAAGTATATAATAAATAGTCATTTTTACTATTTTAATCCTTGTCTTTGTCGTACTAATTGTCATGGCCTGCGTTGTTGCCGACTACTGTTCCTCAATGGATAAGCGCATTTACTTCGGAAGCCGGCTCCGAATTCAATTTTCAGGGGAAGCTGATTATTTAAGCATGATTTTAAAAAAGCTATTCAAGAATCAGGGCCTGTTTGATGAGTTCTATAAAATCCTCGAACTTCTTACTTAGAAAATACCAAGGTGAGGAGCACACTTGTGAAAAATGTAGTACCTACCGGTTTTCTTTTTTTGTTATATCAAGGCTATAATTGCTACAGGTGCGTTCTGGAACTGGGACGAAAATCAGTGACAATTATGTAAGCGTATTATGAATAATATTAATTTATCATTATGATTAAAAAGAAACATTGAACTGAGCGAAGCGAAATTTCGGAATCTTATAAGATGTTCTTGTCTTAAAGAGGCTGAAAATATTAGACTCATGATTTTATTTATTCTATTATACATGAATGTATATGCCACGAGGAGGTTGAAGTACAATTAGTGACTTAAAATTAACAGATTGTCATGGGGGACTAACTCGAGATCATAACTATGACCACAACATCTATTATTTAAGCATATAAAAGACTCAATCAATGCATAATAGGTTCCGTGTAAAAACTTCGCATCTTCGTTCTATACATGACAATGAGACAGAATATTTGCATGGTGTATTCATTACAGATTATATTAAGAAAAGATTTTTTGAAAGTCAACCCCTAAAACATTAAAATAGTTTTCAAAGTTTGAAACTTATTTATTTTCCATTTTATATAGCGCAACGCGGCGGGCGCTAGTTATCAATAAAAAACTTAACGTAGGTATGCTGAGAAATTGTCTCCTGTTTAGTTATCAATTCAATGCATCTTGTACTTTTTTAATATTTATAGAATTCATATATATTAGTAATTTTTTAACCTGAAATCAAATTACTCGTAGCTTATTGGATTTAAATGAAAAATTAGTATGAATCAAATTAACGTCTCTAATACGTAAACATAATTTATGTGGAATAGAAATATGAATAAAACTATTTAATTTAAAGAAAACTATTTCAATCTTAATCAACAAGATATAAAAATAACAAAAGTAATTTCGTCAAACAACCCTAACCTAACCCATCCCGGATTGTAATCGGTGCAAAGTGATCTTTAACTGAAACTGTAAATTGCTCAGCCGTTTTTCATATTCATCGTAATTATTTTTCACCAAAACTCAGACAAAACCACAAACCGTAACTTATCACATAAAATGAAGTAGAATGTCTCAGAATGCGGTTGTATCGGTAGACGCAACATGGTAAAATAGTCTCGTCCGGGAGACGAGCCGTGACACCGAGAGTAACTGACGCCACGGAGGCAAACACTACACCTGCAATGCTGTAGACAGCTTACGAGCTACGAGACGAACTAACCAGTAGTTCTGCGAACTGCTGACTATAATAATTTTGCGAATTTAAAAAAGCCAATATTAGCACCAATTTTGTCACAGTATATTATTAAAAAAAATATGCAAACGATTCTCCATTTTTGCCAGAAATAGAGAATGAATCGGTTCCTTCTAGGCAATGGTGCCACATCCTAAGCCGCATCGTCGCTTTACATCAGCCAAGTCACGGTCAAGTTTAAGCTATAAAAAAAAATACTTCCCAACGGTTAAACAGAAATTTCGTACTCTATTTGGAAATTCAAACAAACGAAATGACAGAAGAGAGAAAAATTTAGCAGACTCGACGCAGAGAGCCTAGCTACAAAAATTTATATTTTTAATGTTACACTTGAATTGAACAAATTTACTAATTATTTCAGGAAAACAGATGTCTAATTTGTAGTTGGAACGTATAGGAATAGTATCCGGTAGCAAAGCAAAGCACGAGAAAAATGTAGTTCAAACTTTACGTTAATTAATAAAAAAAATCCCGTAGTTTTTATCTGCTTAAAATAGAAAACGTCCATACATTTTTCAGAGTTCACGAATCCGTGAAATACAGCCGTGCTGTTTTAATGAATCGAATTGGTTCGCCAAGTTTTAGTTGCTTTTTTGTTGTGCTATTAATTGAACTTCAATCTGCTTAATAAGAACAGGAATTTCGACTTAGACCTCAATTTCATAGTAGTAGATAAAACGTTGATCAAACATTAAGATGACATGTCAACGTTTAGACCTTTATACGCATACTGTAAAAATAGTTTACCTCTTATAACAAATAAAATTGAATAATTAAATAATCTTCGACATTACCATTTTATAGTGGCGGTCATCTTGGATTTGAAATTTATCATAGTGAATAGTATTCTCTTAGTCAATACCTTTACTCGTAATTTGATACCAATATTGAGGGAGTTCTGAAAAAATATGTAACGCTATTTGGTGGCGGCGGTTATCTTGGACCGATTTTCATTAACACAACACACCCAACTTTTCAAACAAAAAAAATCAAAATCAGTTCATCCGTTCAGGAGCTGCGTACATACATAAAACACACACACACGCTCATACTGATGCGTCAAACTTATCGTCGTTTTTACGTCGGGGGTTAAAACAAATTGTTGTCACCTAGCTAGTACGAGTAATTTGCCCGTAATGTTCTCTCCATGAGAGATCATACAATATTTGTTGCTAGTCCAATTACGTGCCAATAAATTAACTATCAATGTAAGCAGCTGCTGCCCCATGTATAATAAAAGAATGAATGTTCCTTATGACCTTTTTTATCAATAGTGTAATACATTTTTTGTACAATGTGTCATACTTGCGTTTGGTTTTTATCCAACTACAAAAAAGTTTTTAATTAGGAACATACACAAAAAAGATTTTTTTGTGTATGTTCGATTATTCGGAGATGAAAGAGATTTGAGAAAATATTGTTCCTTAAAAATTTTATACTATTGTTTGTCCCATATCATGTTTATCAGAATGAGTCTAGCCGTTTGCCTTATAAATTAAGATATAAAGGCCTAAAAAGAATCCGCCAAATCGAGGCGGATTTATACGAGTAACTTAATGTGTTACTTGTGTTAGGGAAGTGGTTTAGGGCATTGGGACGATACTTTACATGACTAAGTACAAGACAAATCTCCCTCATTTCTATAGACTAGGGTTATACTTGTAATGATCCCTTAGACACATTTGAGCAGAGGTTATATAAAAGCTTTATATTTATATACGTCTTTTGCAAAAACCTGGATTAATATTGAGTAAAATAAATAAACAGAAAGCACTTTTCAAAATGGAATAGCTAGAAAATATAACTGCAAATGCGCAATCTGAAAATGTTCTGCGGTTTGTAGTTTTTACGGCCGATGCCAAATGTTAGAATTTATTCTAGAAAATATGTTTCATAAAACTTTTAGTGTATTTAATATTTTAACCGCAATATCTAAGTGACAATTTGGCAAGGAGCCTGACGTTATGTTATTCGTCTATCGTAGAGAAACGCCCCAAATTGTAAAAACATACATAAAAATATTGTTCAATATTATTCACCAGTTGTCAACAAAAGCCGGGAGGAATGCGTGTGTATAAATTATACTCTTGTTACAAGACTGCATGTCCACATGAGTAAATTTTTACATGATTTGATATATACGAAACGTTAACAAAGTGAACGGCCTTAAATGGTCTATGTTTTTACGATAAGTTGACTCAGTTTGGACTCCTTTTCGATGTATTTCTCTTTTCGTGGGTCTTTGGCGTAGCGAAATCCCCTATTGCCTATAATAGAGTTAGATAGACAGTTAATTCTAAAATTGAAAAATGATCACAAACAAAGGTTTACAATCAGGTCCAGGTAAATGACGCAACAATAAATAGTTTACCTTATATCCAATTCTTTGCACGAGGATACGAATTGCCATGCAACTTTGTTCTGTTTTGAGAGTAAAATATCATACACAACACATCGCAGAGACTACAAATGATTGCACAATACCTGCGCAGAGTGAGAGCACCTTCAGGAAGTCCAAAAAGTTCTGGCATAAGCACTAAACAAACTCCATACAAACTAAGGCGGGCAATGTGGCTGCAATTGTAGAACGCACCGACCGAGCTAGTGAAACGAGGGAAGCGTCTCTGCTGTGGGTCTGACATATTTGCTTTCGTGTATTGTTCGAATGAGTTCTAAAATTTTTTATTATTTTAAATCGTCGGGATTTTTTTATTGGGAGAGGAATTAGCGTAGCAATATTATTTAGTACAGACATACGGAACTCATAATTTACTAAAAATTTCTGAACATAAAAAAGGTTAAGTGGTTGTCGTTTTTTAAAAGTCGCAAAAAATATCGTTATCGTGAGGTTGACAGATCGCGAAACTACTAGTTTTAGAGATTTTACACTGTGACTGTTTTGCGTAGGTGTATCCGAAGCATGAAAATAATAGAGTTTAGCATTGTCGCAGCTTGCATCCTTTTGTGCATGTCGGATTCGCGAAGTACAATGCTTGTCTGTTATGTTACCTAATGGCTATTGTGTCAAGAAAATTTAATCTTATTTATTTTACTTAGGTAGGTACCTAAAGAGATTATAATAAATAGTACCTGTATTTTATTAGCTTTATACTTGGTTTTAGCTTTATTGTATACAGTTATTAGATTGATTGACATATTAAATGTTATACCAGACTCTATAAAAGTAATAACCTGTTCAATTCAGTAGGCACCTGTACAATTTTTTCAGTTATTTCAATTTTAAAAACAAAACTACTTATTTTTATAAAGTGTATGTATAGAAACTGAGAAAATCTTTCAAAATTTAAAACGATTCATATCTTCTCTCCACTGTCGTGAGATCTCATTTCTGAATCAAGTCTCAATGTTCCAAAATTTCTCAGAGATGGCCGGACTGATTAGCTAAATCTTTTTTTTGTTTGAAATGTTAAAGTATAATTTGGAATAAAGTATTAATATATATATATATATATATATTGGTTTAATTTGGTTTCTAATAAATTTTATCAAGACCGGTCCAGATTATTTTTTTATCAATTTAACTGCTTTTTGTTTCAGTATTGAGATAACATTTCTGTTACGCTAGTGTTGCGTGCCGGATTGAAGTTGGTTTTCACTTTTTAAAGTATTACTTGTTTAAATTGGTATTCAATTAAGAAGTAAGTCACAATGTTATAGAGACGTGAAATTGCCGTAATATCGCTTATAATCCGCCTTTTTAATTATCTTCTACTAGGGAATTTAATCTTAAACAATAATATCTTTAAATTGAAATTCTTAAAAAAGGCCCAATCGAAATACAAGATGCGGCATCGGAACTTTTGTTATATTTCAATTTAATCGGCTTATCTCAATATAATACATTTAC
This sequence comes from Ligdia adustata, assembly GCA_947049295.1. Classification (NCBI taxonomy): domain Eukaryota; kingdom Metazoa; phylum Arthropoda; class Insecta; order Lepidoptera; family Geometridae; genus Ligdia; species Ligdia adustata. The sequence goes on from OX346215.1 coordinate 5,801,924, forward strand.
TGATGCTAGTAATAATACCCTAGATTTGATATTTTCTGATTCTCCTATAGATATTAAAAAATCTGGTTTTGCACTAGTTCGTGAAGACAAGGCCCATACAGTTTTGTCTATGACTGCAACTGATATATTAGTGCCTCCTATTAAACCTCGATCTCGGCTGAAATACCAATTCCACCGTGCTAACTTTTCTAATCTGAATAACTCATTTTCAGAGCATGACTGGTCCTTTATTAATTCCGAAATTAACTTAGAAGATGCTATAAGGAAATTCTACTCAGTAATTAACAACGTTATTGATGATTTTATCCCAAAAGTACGCTCTGGTAGCACTAATGCATACCCTGTATGGTAGAGTAGAGCTTTAATTAACGTAATTAAGGAAAAAAGTAAAGTGCATGCTGTTTGGAAAAAAATTAATAATCTTTCGGACTATGCTGATTTCTCAGAATTAAGGAAGAGACAGAAAATACTACAAGAAGAATGCTATACATCATATATAAATTTAGTCCAAGATAAAATAAAATCAAACCCTAAAACATTTTGGAGTTATGTAAAATCTAAACGTAAACATTCTACAAACTATCCCCAGCAGATGACACACGGTTATTGTTCTCTCTCTAGTCCTATTGACATATGTAATGCATTCAATGAATTTTTCAAAGCAAATTTTAGTTTACCTGACCCTTGTAATAATAATCCGTACATCGAAGATAGCTTACACTCAAATCTTATAAATTGCATAACAACAACGCCAAGTGAGGTCCATAAGCTGATTTGTAATCTTGACATAAACAAAGGCAAAGGCAATGATAATTTACTTACTATTCTTTTTGTAAATTGTGCAAAAAACGAGCTGTTTCTATCGCCCTACTGTTTAACAGATGTTTTGATGAAGGTTTGTTTCCGGATATTTGGAAACAAGCTCATGTTGTACCTATTCATAAAAAAGGCCTAAAAACATCGATAGAAAACTATCGACCGATTTCAATACTTAACGTCCTCAGTAAGTTAATATAAAAAGTTGTTCATACGCATATTTACCCGATAATATCATCAGCAATACCTTCTGAGCAGCATGGCTTTATGAAAGGACGTTCGACTGCTACTAACTTGGGCGTTTTTATTGATTACGTAGCTACAAACATGGATGGAGGCTCACAAGTTGATGTAGTCTATGCAGATTTTGAGAAAGCTTTTGATCGGGTTGACTATATTATACTTCTACGCAAGCTCTATTCCCTGGGCGTCCGAGGTAACCTGCTGAGATGGTTTGAGTCTTATTTGTGGAAGCGTTCTCAGGCTGTTGTTGTGGGAGGTTTTCGATCGAACTTCATTGAAATAACCTCAGGAGTCCCACAGGGTTCTATTTTAGGTCCACTTCTATATGCCTGTTATTTATATGATATAAAAAAATGTTTTCATTATGCAAGATTTCTTATGTATGCAGACGACACAAAAATGTTTATGAAAATTAAAAATCATTTAGATTGTAAAAGACTTCAAGATTATCTTGATAGGCTTGGAGAATACTATAAATTAAATTGTATTGGTGTCAACGTTAGTAAGTGCTGCTTTGTCTCTTTCACGTGTAAGAATAATCCTATAAATCATATTTATCAAATAAACGGAGTAAATATCAATAAATTTGAACAAGTTCGTGACTTAGGCATATTAATAGATAAAAAACTTACATTTTCAGATCATTGTGCATCAATTGTTAATAAAGCTATAAGAGCTTGGGATTTGTCTTACGAGTGAGTAAACCGTTCTCAGATATTTTTTGTATAAAACTTCTCTACTATTCTTTTGTCAGAAGTATACTTGAATATTGCAGTACTATTTGGAACCCGCACTATATAACGTATACTAGAGATATTGAAAAAAATCCGTATAAATTTCTAAAACATTTTCAGAATTCATTCAGAAAACAACAGAATTTTCTGTAATTTAATTACAGAAAATTCTATGTTTCCCATGATTCTGAAGACTCTTGTAATTACCATAATTTTACAAGTCTTGAAAACCGCCGTACACTTTTAGACATGGCTTTTCTACATGGCATATGTAACGGATATATTGATTGCCCTGCGTCGATTATTCGAACTAGACACACCAAATTGTTTGCTGTCTCACATTCTTCTACGAAATATGCGTTTAACTCACTCGTTGGCAGACTTCATGGAGTTTACAATAAGAGATTTTACTCTACTGACTTATTTTTTGATAGTAAGGGAGTTTTTAAAAAAGATGTTGTTAAAATACTAGAGGACAATAAGTAGAGAAGAGGTACGCATAGATTTTCTATTTATATCAGATATTTTGTTTCTTATTAATTACTTACTGATGATTATTTTAATACTTATTAGTTACTTATCTTATTAATTAAATACTAAGGTTTTGCAAACTACTTACGGGTTCTTTTATTTTTGTTAATAATGTTAAAATTAGTTACATAAGTGAAATTCTTACTTTGGCTGTCTGTTTTAAATGATTTTAATTCTAAAAAATGTAAATCCATTATTGGTCATAAGGAAAACATGTTTACTAAGTTAATTTAATTTAAGGACTGTGGATTTTGTTCAATAAATAAATAAATAAATATCAAAAAATTTACATTACTTCAATAAGTATAAATGTGTAATCAAAGCACGGTTGGGTAACAAATTGTAGTCAATCGTTTGTGCCGCCGCAGGGTGAGTGGGTGGTATGTTTAGATAGGGTAGGTAAATTTTTATAGCCCCAGTGCGAGATCCGGGCAAGCCAATAAATTGGGATCGTCTCGGGATTGAAATACAATGATTTTCGATTTTGCCAGTGAATAACGTTTGAAACTGAACTAGTTTCAACATTGTTATATACAACGAACTTTAGACTCCAAAAAAGAAACTTTTTTCTTAGGTTATATTGCATTTTCTGACTCTCCGATTCTGCACCTTAATTGACAGACTGAAGCAAATATCTCAGAACCAACTGTGAACTATCAGCACATTTTTTGTGGCGAAAATGGCCAAATTAATAGTGGGGTCGATTGCCGTGCAAAAGGTACAAGGTTCAATCCCGCGAAACATGCAAAAAAGCCTAAGCTACCGGTGAAGGAAAACATCGTGAGAAAACCGCTCTATTGCTCGCCTGGCTATCTACCACCCTCAAGTTGAAAAATCTGATGCCAAGCACCTAAAGGTGTGTTCCAGCACCCTTCTTTGAGTGCCAGTGTATTCCAGACTAGGCATGCTTCATCTAGGGTAGAGTGTCGCTGACATTCTTGGTCGTGCGATCTTGTGATCAAATGCCTAATGTAAATGTTCAACATGCTTCCCTTTTGTATTTTCTTTTTTTATCATAAATTACTTGTTTTTATCACAAATAAACCATATTCTATTCTATTTTAATGTTGTGTTTGATAAAAATAATAAAAATAAAACTCTAGACAGAGCGAGCGGAAAGTCTCTGCGAGTCTGGCATAATGTATACACAATATACATTCAAGTCTATTAAATTCGGTCTTAGAAAAGACGAAGAAAAAATCGTAATTTATTAACTATAGCTAAAAAACCCTTCGCTCTATATGTACTTATTATTTAATTACATACACCTAAATAATTCTCACACACTACGGTGCCTGATACGGTATTATTCGATAAATTTTAAAATATTCTTGCCGCTTCTCATTCCTGTACATGAAAAAATTAAAATACTAATAAAATCAAGCACTACAAAACGCAAAGTAACTAACCGGAAACATTTGACCAGAGATATATCGGGTATATATCATACGATAGAAGCTCAAAACCATCGTAACAAATCTGACAAGTACTAAAGCTACGAGATGTCTTCGCCTACAGTCTTGGGATGTGTGATCCAATAGAAGCGAACAATCACACATGTTACATCTTCCCCGACTCGGGATCGCGGTGACATCGGGATCGAGGATCGACATGCCTTGGAAAACGTTGACGTCTGGTATTGGGTAAGAGACATGATCGAAGTTAGGGAATGTACACGATCATTATCTATTGGCACAAAAATATTTAAATAGGTTAATAATTATCATGTAGGTACGTGCATAATTGACTTTAAGAGATCGCTTGAAGTGATAAGGCCGCTATTTAAAAACTAGTATATATTTATAAGCTTGTCTTTGTTATGGTTGTTTACTTTTAATATTTTTTTTAGTAAAAAGTTGTCTTATTAGTATAATAGTTAATAGATCGACCTTATTGACCGTCTGAGTGAAGCCGCGTCATTTATTTCATCCAAATGTAAGGATTCTATATTGTATGTTTGTCTGGATGTTGGTACTCGCGCACAGGAAAATATCTTTCCAATTGATGAAACCTAGTATTGAGATTATATTTACGATATTTTTTTGATCGTCGCTGGTTTCGATTAGACTTATTGTTATCAAAAAGAAAGAAAGTTTGCTGTGGTGCCATTTTCCAAATCGATTTCAGTAAGATTTGCCTGCAACATGTTGAATACAATTCCAAATATGAATTGAAAATTTAAAACAAGTTTTACAACACCGCATCATTCTTGCGACAGAGATTAAAAATATGAAAGATTTTTTTAATATTAACTCCTTAGTATCAATAACTCATATTATAAAATCATAAAATTATACAGAATACTATATTGAATTTAAATTAGAAATTACAGCTATGACATAATTTTATTAGTTTTGAACTCGGTGGACTCACAAAACGTCAATAGTAAATTAATAATTATACACCATTTTTCGCAAAAAATGTCGCAGTCGGAATAAATTCTTAGAAATGCGTAAAGATCACACATGGCGCGGTGTATCGGCGTAAACTTGCGGTGCTCAGTGCGGCACCGTCCCGTGAGGAAAAATTTGTGCTTGTGATCTGGTCTATTGCGGATATAGTTATCATGTACATGCACACATACGGTTGTGAAGGGCAGGGGAGTCTATAGCACCTCTCAAAATTTTACTGCCGGTCTTAAGCTGGTCAAACAACCTCCTAGTTTTTAGCGAATTGAAACCTAATGGCCAAGAAGAAAATCAGTAGGGTATAAAAATGGGTAATACCCGTAAGTTTTTTTTATAAAGATTTCTTAAATAAACTTTTTGAACCTTCTCAAGAGACAAGATATCGCGATGCGGGTTCAAGATTTTCGCGCTCGACTTCAGTTTACTCCTGACCAGGGTAGTGAACAGTAGTTGCAAAACCTGGGGATCGCGAAAATCGTTAGCATTGCGAAGTACTTAGCCAAGGCGCTGGTAGGATTCCTTTGCAGTAATCAGGACATGATCATAGAAACTAAGACGTTAATCAAAAGTCACGCCGAGATCTTTGATAGTGGATACTCGCTTCATGATAACACAATTAATAAAGTAAGTGCGCCGAACAGACACACGCTTACGACCAAAAGACATGACGAAACATTTTTCTGGATTAAACAACATTTTGTTAGATACACTCCATTGATATACGGCGTCAACGTCGTTTTGTAACTTATCACAGTCGGCTTGTGATCTAACTTCGAGCGCAAGTTTCAGCAAGAGGAGAGGGATATAGCAATAACTTCAATGCAATTAAAGCAATAGCTTAATCGTATACCTACTACTATAACTGAAGTAAGAACATAAAATATAGTACTAAAAGAACGAAGGCTTCGTGTATTCAAACGTTGATACTCGATGACCTTCACTGATGACTTCACTGAAAATGTTCCTGATCCAACTTTCCGTGATTGAACTGTAAAACTCACAGTCGAAGTTGTAACTGCCGGAGTTATACTGAAACTTGCAGATTGCTATAAACGGTACCAACAAAGAAATTAAACATTTGATTGGAAATGTTACTATTGGTTATCGAACGAGACACTCACAAAACTACAATGGGAAAGTACAAAAGTAAACCATTCTAAATAACCCAAAGCTTTTTGTAGGTTATTTAGGGTTTATTCCACTCGGATTCTACGGCAGAATCCTAAATTAAATCCGTTGTAAATAGAAATTTGGATTATTTATTAATATTAGCATGTGAATTATGATTATTTTCGTTTTTTTAGTCTTCAGGTACTTGTGCAATATAGTAGGAGTTATGAGAAAGAAAGAAAGAATTTATTTGTACCAAAAAACTACTAGCACTAACAGAGAGTTCACAAATAATATATAAGTTTCTTGACTCTAACTCACCGGCTCTAACTCAGCATAATGCTGGTTGTAAACAACCAGCGCTGGTCTACCGTTGTTGCCGGCAGGTGACGTCATGCACGCACACAATTTCGTGCAATGTACACAAAACATAATATAACATTTAACAATTTTTCACAGGGGAAAAAAAAACAAATCGTACGGCACCATAACTAATAAAATAAATATATAGAAAAACAAATTAGAATGACAAATAAAAAAATTTAGAGGTTTCTGTGTCATAATATCACATAATGATATTTTATGTCAATGCAATGTATTTATTTACCTCGTAATGAAATTCTAAGACAAATATTTTACTGGAGTCATAAACCATGAATCGATATTATTTACTAAAACTATAAACTAAACCTACGCTGCATACGGAAAACAGTTAAAACATTTTAACAGGTAACTTTACTAAAAGGCACTCGTGTCAGTAATTAAGAGTTCCTCACTTTTTTGGTGCTTGTATATAAATGTGGGTGCTTTTTCCTAAAAATACTGATACTTTGCAGATTCCTTATTGGCGGTGGGATATTATTCCAACACTTGGACGCAGCATAGCATGAGTGTGACACTTTAATGATATGTGATAATTATTTTAAGTTTATATGTTTTTTGCATACGTACAAGTAATTTTTTGGTATTTATTTTAAAGTTACTTAAATTATAACGGCCAGTAAAGACCATTTTACAATCAGCTGCACAGCAGCATTTTAGAGACACTCCATTTTAATTATCTGCCTATTTTTCCGACAAAATAAACCAGGCCATAAAACTCGAACGACAACATAAAAACTCTGTTTATGCCCGGATATACACATCTTCGTCAGCTTGCAGTATATTTCTCTTTATTATTTTTCGATAAACATTAGTTTACTGAGATAAGAACAAATCAAACGCAATAAAAAAGCGTATTTTACGGTAAATAAAGTCCACTCTATCGTAATATTTTCACTGTATTATTACAGTATGCGATGGAAACAAACCATCCAGACAACGCTCGAATGCTAATAAAAATGGTTGGAATTTACATTGCAAATGAACTGTAGTAATTGAGTTTCAACCAAAACAACCATAACTGGTAAATATTGTGACAGTACAACTGTCCGTTACAAGTACAGGCTTTCAATTTCTTTTCGTGGAATCTAACAAAGCGGGTGGAGGAAACATTGTTTTATTTCGAAAAGTATATCTGTGGCGAGGTAAATGCAAAATAATTATCTTGTACTCAAACGAGCAGACGCTTTCACTTATTGTCTTTATTTAAAAAAAGGAATGTGACTCGTATTTTAACGAAAGTGTTGAAAATAGTTGAACCATCACTGTTGTTTTCTCCTTTCATAGTTAATAGCTAATTCAATGAAAATTATAAATATTATTTTCGTGGAAATTGACCTCTTAGAAGCAGTCGTTAACGTAATTTTCTCTGGGTATAAGGTCATTATGTGCAAGTGCAGGTGCTCAGAGGTAAGCCGGCGTAGCTAATGATCGCGCTCAGATTGAGTTAGCTTAGCCATTCCACTCTTAGCGATACAAGTCCATTAAGTCCATTTAATTGTGTTGCCGGATGTTTTAAAAAGGAAATGAGCAAACAGAATTTGAAATGACGATGTTGCTTTTCAAATAGATGTAGTGAAATGAGGTGAGGACGTGCGCTACCAACGTTTGGAAGGCGTCTTTTCACCAACGTTCCACCAGCATCAGGTATACAATTTGTATATAATTTGAGTAGCGATGTAAACAGCGCAAATTGAAGTGACAAGATCTAATGATTGACCCACCTGTGCTTTATTGCACCGGTTACCTATCGGTCCCATTCAGACTACTCACTGGTTCGATGCTTAGCGCACGACCTAAAATCGAGCTGAGCAATCAAGTGCAGCTCCTTCGACAGCATTACAAGACGAACACGGCTCTTTAGTGAATCAGCGTCGCGCAGTTAGGAATGTTATTACAATAGCTGCAAGAGATAAAGTTCGAGATGGCATCCAGACACTGAGACAGGCTAACGAGCTTGTTACTGCGCTGGGAACGAACAGCTCAGCTCTGCTCAGGGTAATGAACCGAGATTGGCGCGCTCTCCGCTGCGTCTAGCCGTACTTGAGACATTTTCATCACTTGCGTATACTTTATATATTTTATATGTTTCACGTGCGAATATTTGCATGACAATTTAACATTTGATATTAACGAATCCAACAGTCTTATTCAAAATTACATCTTCATAACTACTGCAACATCTGTACAAGGAAAATATGCGAACCGACACGGTGTAACTACCTACTTTGTTAATAGCCTGAAATTAGATGCAGCTTCATAAAACTTGGGAAGTATTATGAATATTCAACGAAACTCTTTAAGTGTCGAGGAGAGAAATTCCAATTTCCTGAGAAAAAGAGACTTTTCGTAACAAACCAGTGGATTATCTCCAGGCTGGCTGCGTAAATTGGATAATTTCAAGCGAAAACAAATGGTCCAACTCATCCACGTTTCATTGCCTGATAAATTAGAAAATACCCTAGAGATCTTTTTGTGAGAATTTTGTGCAGCCAATCGGATTTTGCCTACCAATGATGGTGGAAGAATATTTTTGATAACATAGTGACAAGTTGCTTCGCTGTTTAGAGTTGTAAGTTTCTACCTGCTGCCCAATGGCTCTGACATGGTTTACAATTGTTAAGGCAAACCAGGACCTAGAAGTTAACATGACACCCAACTCACATAAAAGTGTAAATGGCTACGGCACATTACTTTGTTACTCATTCAATACCTGGTAGGACCAAAAGTTGCTTAGCCTGACCGGCAAGAAAATTCCAAGCTGCTTGTACTACGAGAACAACTAAGAAATTTCGTGTATTATTTTTCAAGTTTTGTCTATATTGATTGAAAACTACGACCTGTACACTACTAACATCTATTTTACGTGTACTAACATCCAATAATGACCGACGAAACAAGTAACACTGAAAATCTTTAAAACCTCCGACTCTAAATCTATGAAAAATATGCAAACCACGGCCATCTTGGATTTGAAATATATCATTGTGTTTAGCATTCTACTAGTCAAGGTCTTTCATTTGATAACCCGATTGAGGAAGTTGTAAAAAATATGTAATGCGTCATTTCATGGCGCCGGTCATCTTGGACCGATTTTCAACAAACATAGCTAAGAACACTCCCGACTAATCCTTTCAAACAAAAAAAGAACATAATCAAAATATGTTCATTCGTTCAGAAGCTATGATGCCACAGACAGATTAGAACACTCCATCGTTTTTGCGTTGGGTGTTAAAAACGTTTTGCAATGCTCAAGACCTCAAGTCTACACGGGAACATTATTAAACCTAAATCGGGCAAGCGCTTTTATCATATTCCTCGAGAAAAGCTTTAAGCTTACTAACTCGTATTTTGTCTATTTAAGCTTCGTACAGCTTCATAATATTCTTTTCAAATCTTTATAAGTTCACCGATCTTCGCTGAGAGTGACGTGATATGGAAGTAGAATGTGCAGTGAAGTGAACGACGACGTCGGCAGGTTACATTCATAAAACATCGCGGATATACTGCCTTCAGCGACAGCCTTCTCGTATTATCGTGTCATAATCTAGCAAGCAGGATTTCCTCAATATCATCATAATTTAAGCCTGAGCATCTGCTGAATCTTTATATGATTCAGAATCAAAACTGATTCAAAATCCTATTAAATATTATAAGCTTTTGTTTCCTAATAGGTTCCATGAGGTTAAATCGACACGACCTAATATTTATAGTTTGTTCAACTAATCATATTTTGTTCTTTTAATAGTTAATATTTGAAATCCACCTTATTTTAGATAGTGTTAGGATTTACATCTACATGCATTTATGGAACTTCTATCTATTTATTCTTATGTGATTTTAAGTAATCCAATTGTTGAATATAAAGCATTGTTTGGGTAAGTAAGTAAGGTTGGTGTGCTGATGCTATGATGCATGTCCCTGATATCTCATGACATACAATGGACCTGCAGAGTGACACAACTTCATCCTGAAGTTTAATTTCGAGTTATCGCTTTATTTTGTACATTACAAATCTAAATTTTCTAACTAACTATGGCCCAATCAATATGACATCACATTCACAATGCAACTGACATGCGTTGATTGCCTGCCCCTAGCACTATCCGATCGTAAAACGGTAAACCAATAAGTATTCGACCCTAGTTACACTCTCTATACAGTGGATTTGGCTTTATAGCCCATATAAATGTGGCAGGTGCATTGTGAATGGTCCATCACGCGTGGCCGCATGCCCTAACTGTTGATAATATTACGCTATTTACACGCTCACGACACTTAGAAACCGTAGTATGCAATTCATCTCTACTCGTTCTTAGTGATAGCTGTTATCGAATAATTGACCAGCGACCTTATTATACTGATTATACGAATTTTCTAAATTTTAGTCGGCGGAGATTTTTGTTTGTGAATCAATTTTGAAAATGGGGAAACATTGTTTCGGCGACCGATTGACCAGGCTTGCCGCAGAATACCTGCATTTCTAATCTGGCCTACATATAAGAGTAAAACAAGTCCATATAAAGAACCCTTTGTGCAAAGCTTGTGTGCGTGTTCAATCTGAGATTAATAGAGTGAACGTGGGCGGGTTTTAATCTCTTCATGTTCTGGTTTGATGTGCGTTTGATAGCGAAACGTTGTTTGGATTTTTGTATTATACAGCAGAGGTGTATCCTTGATATAGAGTAGGTATGTGGCCAAGTATTAATAATAAGATGGTATATACAAAATATTTAGTGTTTTTCCGCCTCGTCGTGTTTTTAGTGTTTTCGACGAGGCGGAAAAACACTAAATATTTTGTATATACCATCTTATTATAAATGGATTTCCGCAAAGTAACGCCTGAATCTGCCAAGTATTAAATTATATAACGTTTTTTAAATTTAGAAGGTGCTCTTTGACCCTTCGTTAGAATTTTTTTCCCGACTTCTAAAAAGAAGGTAATGTTCTCCAACGTCTTTTAATAACGTAACTTTTTTTTAATATTTTTATACTATATGCGATGAATAAGTTTTCAATACTCAATATAGATGAATCATTTTTGTGATGAGCATGCTATTTTTAACTAGAACTAAAATCATATATTTTTATTATGTTGTTAATAACAATCATATAAAGGTAAATATAACAGTATAATTTAAATAAAATATGACTCCACAAAACTAATTTCGACTGTGGCTCACCACGCTTCAAAAGTTCCGACCAAAATGGCTCACAAGGTATTATTTGAGTTTTTATCAAAGTATAAAAATATGTAATCCCGGCAGAATACTCCACTGCGCACAGTTATACCGTTCCTAACTTTAACATAATATACAGGGCTATTGGTAGGTAATGGATTTTATATGTCTGTTAGTCTATACTTATGTATACCGTAAACAGCGACTGCTATTGCCACTATTGGGGTAAATTTTAGTTAAGCATACAGGGTCAGTAGTAATCAACTAGCATGCCTTAAAAACAGTTCTTTGTAAAGAAATGTTATTATAAAGTTGAAGATTTTTTAGCATATGACAAATAAATCTTACTTATTCTCAGTCAAACTAAATTATTTTGACTGAGATTAAGTTCTATTGTAACATTGTGATAATAGTTACTCGTATTCCTATGTGCAATACTTTGCATACTTGGATTTAAAATTCATGTTTACAAAAAAATCATCTCTTATCTTTTAAGGGTTGCAACAACTTTTGTTCTTGCACTTTAGAAAATAAGCAAATTTTAAAAACTACCCTTAAGAAGATCCTAGTTAATATTAACTGACCCTGTTTATATGGAGTAACTTCAGAACGTATAGAATTTAGATTTTTTCGAATTTAATTATACTTGTTGGAAAAGTTATTTACAGGCTATGAAACTTTTGATTTAAAGTACCCTGTATGACCACGAGCAGAACGCGAACCACAGCTTGTTACATAAATTTCATATACAAAGGTCACATAAATAAGGTCACAATTCACACAATGCGCGAAATTAGAGCAAAAGGAAGCTAAGCGATGATTTAGGCTCCGAAGGCAGGTACTTAGATTTCCGTGAACGGGATTACCGTTGGATTAAATAACCTTTTTCCTTCCTGGATATTCGAACTGTTATGTTTTACTTTTTACTTTGTGGATAATAATGTCCATTACTCGTAGTAGATGTTTTCTACTTTACCGAAGAGAGTTTGGATTCTGTAAAAGGCACTCCTGAGTATGAATCTGTCTCGTACAGCAGATTATTACACTTTTTAGGTTTATTAGAAAGTATTTTTTTCTTTCTTGTGGTTTGATTTCGACAATATTCGGATAAAATATGCGGTACTCAATCTGTAAGTGAAAAGAAAGGATCAAGTATTTTTTGTAAGGTCATAAAAAATATTGTACTTGTGAAGTCAACAGTTTGCAAAACTATTTATTGAAAATGTACTGGATTAATAAATGTATTTACACCTTCATTAGAATTCGTTCCTGATAGCCAACACAAACGAACAAACAGTTCACAGTCCTGATTTAAGGCGAGACAGCAGACATCCTCACGCAGGATTTCCATAACTTAGCACAGATTGGCTCGGGATCCTCTCCATTATTAAAATCACTGAATGCATGCAAATTGGGGGCTAGTGGATAAACATGAATTGAATTTAGCAGAATTTGGTATTCACTTTGATTGGATTATATCTATCTACTATTTAGGGAACAAGCACCTTTTGTAATGTTAAGGTTTGGTATTGAATATAGATTTATTTTAAATAGAACCTTCTACAGTTATCAGTAGAAACTAATACTACAGGAGATGAAATGATACAGCGTGTGTCAAGCCAAGTTCAACAGAACTGGCAGGCAACACAGTGTGCGGATCTCATAACTCAAAATTTTCCCAAAATAAATGACCAATGTCAAAATGACATACTTTTACCGGATCATGTTACATCTAAACAGATGTCCGCAAATAACAATTATCTCAAAAAAGAGCAATGAAAAATAAAAAACCAAGACATATAATGAAAAAACTATAAACGATTACAATTTATAAACTCTACAAGTAGTTTAGTAGCCTTGCTTGCTAATGAATTAATAAATAAATTAAATCTCAATATATATCAGTATTATTGCAATGTATTCTGGCGAATGGTTTGGATTCACTAATATTATCCCTGAGTGCTTTTAGAATTTTGCATTGGTTTTGTTTTAGTAGTGACGAATAAACTTAGAATTACTTATTATTAATAGATCTAAATACTTCCTCATATATTTTCCTGATACTTTATATTTTGTTCTACACTTCCAATGAAAAACACTATCTAAAGTGTTCGGCAAAAACAGAAAGAAAAATATTGGCAAACATGCTCAACCGACAGTTTCATAGCCGGCTCAATATCAGAATCTAAAGAAAAGTTCTAAATATCTCAATGGAGTCACATTCTTTGAAGTTTCCATCTAACTAATGCATATTAATTAGACTATGATTATTAATTGCTAAAAATATTCGCTCAATAGCTTAGGCAATAAAGAAACCTGCCCACCGCCTTCGGATGTGTTTTTTTGCAAAAGTGCAAGTGACTCGACTTTTAATTGGATCACTATATACTATACACCATTAATTGGTATCCCTTAGTATCTTAGTAAGCAAAAATCTGTATTATATGGTATTTTATACAATAGTTTATCATACTAAAATGCAGGTCTTAATGCTTAACAAAATAACTTTTGATAGTAGGGGAGACCACGATGTTAAATGGGGATTTACTCGAGCTTCATAGAGACGTATTGCGTTGCAAAGCTTGGATGATGGGAAGTAGAAAATATATCGGTGTTTCCCATTTTAGTGGTGGAGGAAGCATCTGGAAGGATATACATTTTTTTTTTTAATTTTCGAGCTTGTCAGATTATAATATTTTCTATGCTCCATTATGCTTCTGATAACAAATATATGTTAAACTAACAATTTGCATGGTGGGGGTGGCCACAGAAGTTGAAAATAGTTAAGAAAAAGAAATCCCCCCCAGTCCCTAACATTCCTTCAAATCATTTAGTTATTGACATGCACACTGTTTAGCTAGTAATAAACCTACCGTATCTTAATCTGACGCATTTGATTATTTCAGGCAAACAAAGTTTTTTTTTTTTATATTTTGCGGGCTGCTCTATTAGCTCGGCTCTTTATTGTGAGCTTATATTTGGTAGATACACTCAACATGACCTAAGGAATCTCCCATGTGGTCCCATCTGCCACGCTCGAGTATATCACAAAATCCCCTCTTGGGCTCCCCTACTATAACCAACTCAGCGAATATTTTTAACTCTTAAAATCTAACCTGTAAATATTGTACTTTTTTAGTATATAACGAAGTTGTAAGTATAAATATAAACTGCTAGCAATAAAAAAACTTGGCTCACATAAAAACTAAGTTATAGGCACATTTTTAGGTGAAGTCATAACGAAAATTGTTCCAATAAGCCTCACAGATGAATTACGACGTTTAATATCCGATACAGTTGGAGCTGCAAACCATTCATAGTTGGTCCCGGACCCGCTCTGTTACGACATAAATCTTGGACTCTTGGACCGGGTTTCAATTTACCTTGGAAAATTATGTAGTTGTAATCTAATGTCCTCACGTGGCACTTTACTACAAGGAACTAAAATGCAGTATATATTGTTATAGCAATAGTGCACTATTGAAATAGTGGTCATAAACCATTTATATGCTCAGAGCAGGGTTTTTATTGTGGTAGGTACTAAGCAATTAATTCTATTTTGATGAGATTAACGGGCCAATACATTGCAGTCTAGGTAACATTAAGGTGTGTGTAAGACTCAAATATGCTTATTTATAAAAGTAATATAAAAAATTATAAGCTTGGAATCAAATAAATTTATTTAGTCTAACCAAGACTAACATGCCTTATTTCTTTAAAATCTTTTGAGTCTGCAACTTTGTTCAGCTTAAGTGATGGATTAGGGGAAAGTATCGTACTCCTACGTACGTAAGTCTTTAATATCTCCGAATTTCGATCACGAAATAGCTTCAATCCGTAAGTAAACAGAGTTTCCAGTAATAACAGTTAGCAAAATCAAATTTTTATTTTAGTACTTTTCTAGGTATGGTGCCTTATTACAGTGAGTTAAAACAGTTTGTATTTCTATGTTATTAAAAAACGCGTCTTTATTATGAGAAACTTTTGTCCTGTTTTATCCGATGGAGAACGTCACGCGTCAAAACAAGACAAAATCAGTTTAAAGTTAAAACGCGTTTATTAATTAGACCGATAGCATAAGTAGAGAGTTTAAATATAGTATGTATGTGTGCGCACTTAGATATAATTAGCAATGTAAGTAATTAGATTCATAGATTATACGAATTTAAAGTGAACAAAGCGAGCCCTCCTAAAGTCATTTTGTGGGGAGATTTCCGCACAAGGAGATATGATTTTTTTAATATATCTGACTTCGATTTAAGAGGAAAATAAGGTTGGAAGGAGAGGAGGGAGGTGTAGGACCCCTCCCTCAAGGGGTTTTTTGCGGAAACCCCCAGTTCAGGAGATATGTATTTTTATTTTATCACTTTTTATTTCATTACATTATTAATAATGCATTCCGCTCCTTCACAAAACATGAAAACGCTACGTGTATCACGGATACTCGTATTAACCTAACCAACTGATATCGGACTCCGAGTGGGCTCCCGCCAGAAGCTCTAGCGGTCGCCCCTGAGTGGACCAAGACAAATTCGGTATTCGTAACGTTCCACTCAGGACCTCCCTTAAGCTTTTGGCTCCCGCTCTTTTTATATTCAGTCTAGGGTTGGCACCTCAAGACTGCGTGGAGTCAGGGTGCTCTGTGTCGGATCTGTAACTCAATTCGAACTAATCTATCAGAGTTGTATCTACATTTACACTCGACCTAAACTATCCAAATCGGATCTGTAACTCAGCTCTTGACTAAAGTATCTAGGTTGAGTATTCTATACATTATGTTATTGTTATGGTGGCGTACGTTTTGTTTTTCATATCGACGAAATAATGTACCTAACTTAATAATCTCTCTCTCCTAACTTAAAAATCTAACTCGACATAAACTATCCAAATCGGATCTGTAACTCAGCTCTTGACTAAAGTATCTAGGTTGAGTATTCTATACATTATGTTATTGTTATGGTGGCGTACGTTTTGTTTTTCATATCGACGAAATAATGTACCTAACTTAATAATCGTAATGTAATTCATAAAAATACTCTATTGCTAATATGGTTCATGGTGTTCGCGCGTATTATCTATATAGTCTGTGGTAATTGCTATGAAAGTTGTGTGTAAATAATACAATTATACGATTTTTAAAAATTAATATCTCAAAAACTATAAGTTTTCACAAAAAATTACTTTGGGTGAAGTGTTGTGATAAACAAAGGATTATATAAAAAAAATATGAAGCTCGAACTCCTCGTTAGATATAGTAAAGTCAAGCCTCTAGATTTAACCGAAGAGCAACTTTACAAGCTAGAACGTTTACAAAATTTCTTCATTCGGTACATATTTGGTTTACGCGAGTATGACCACATGTCCCATTCCCGTCAAAAGCTCAAATTACCTTTTAAAAGGTTACCTATCCGTCTTCGCCGAAATACTCACATTTTATCACTTTTGTACAAAATTTTGTTTTACCCAAATATTCCTCACTACTTAAAAGAGCGCTTCATATTTGTTGAAGCTACTCACTCCACCTCTCTGCGACCCTCCCTTACTCTGAAGCTACAATTTCCTACATCTTCCTACTTAAACCTTACTACCATTCCTCTTGTACTGTGCAGGCTATTTACTTTATGGAATGTACTGCCATTGTCTATTAGGCAGGCAAAAATTCCTTTCTATCTTCCAGGACTTGTTATCCAGTCATTACTTCTCCTGGTATGAATAGGTATTATAGCTTATTTCTTATTAGTAAGTGTGTTTCATGTATAGTTACTTATTTTACTTTTATTAGTTTGTTTGCACCAAGTTTGTTTGTTCGTTTTTTTATATGTGTAAGTTCTATCCATCCAAAAGTTGCCTGGAAGAAATTGCTTTAGGCGATAAGACCGCCCAATGTACTACCATTGTATTTATTTGTATCTGTTTGTAAAAAGATACATCGGTGTATCTTAAATGTGCAATAAAGCTATATTCATTAATTCAAGATCACAGCTCGCACTGGCGGCGACTTGCGTCAAACCGAATATAAAGTAATAAACTATGCCTATACATAATAAAAATGCCATCCGGACTGTAGTGTTCGATTTACCCTACTTTTTGCCACTCACGTGTACGAACATGGTTTCCCGATGGTTTAGAATACAACCACGTACTGCGCAGGCCGCGTTATCTGCCCGCGTTCTGCACTGCTGCACAAAATTCATGCCATTTTCACACCCGCGCGTTGTTGAAAATTGGAGACTATTTTCAGAAAATAGTTTGGGTACGTATTGTTTTGTTTCTAAAATAAAATCAGTTCGTTGCTTTTTATGTTTTGTAGAAATTTTTGACATATGAAATGTTTTAGTGGTGTTTTTTTTTACTTTTATGAACCACATCTAAAAAAAATAGGTTGCCAATTCAACAGAATATCTTGCTTTTTATGTATATTATATGATTTCTCAGCAATGGCTGGACAGGTATTAATTTTTTTTAGGAGAGATTGTTTGTTTTAGTTGGTTCCATATAATTTTTTCTGAATTGGTTTTCTAATGATGATAATATAGGTAATGATGATGAATGAATTAATGAATATAGCTTTATTGCACACCAAATAAAATAAATATACAGCAAGACATATACTGGGCGGCCTTATTGCCTAAAGCAATTTCTTCCAGGCAATCTTTGATGGAGAGAACAAATATTATAAAAAAACGATTGGTACAACCAAACTAATCTCTAAAATCTATAAACGAAAAAATGTTGGTTGCCCCTCTCGGCCTACAACTCGTCGAGCCAGTTTTCTTGTTCTGCCGCGAGCTCGAACAAATTACGGTAAAACAATGGTGACTTTTGTAGGAGCGAAACTTTATAACAAACTACCCTCGGATTTAAAAAATATTACCTATTTTAATATTTTTAAAAACAGTTAGCAGCGTCCTGGACTATATTTATTTTGCAAATTATATCCATCCTAAGGTTGCCTGGAAGAGATCACTTTTAGCGATAAGGCCGCCACTTGTGGCACTAGATGTAAGAATTTTTCCTGTATATTTGATGTTTGTGTGTCGGCAATAAAGAGTTTATTCATTCATTTATTCATTCATTCATTCATTAGCACACTTCCTTATTAATGACGAAACACTCGTATAGCATTAACATTTTATTTTTGAATTTTTGTTATCTCTCATAAATTTCTCTGTTGTTTGCTGCTTACTGCCTTCCACAAACTTTGATAAACTTTAACATTAATATAAATTACTGTTATACCTACTGTGTTGTAACTACTATCTTATATCTAAGCCTTACATTAATTAGTATTTAAGTTAAAACGACGACAAACGTCTCTATTATAATATACCTTAACTATGTTCCCATGTAAGTGATGTAAATCTTGAATGAGAATAAATGTCTTTAAACCTAATCCTAATAAAAAAGTAACAAAACGAATTAAAAATTATTAAAATATATTTTATCTTAAAAATAAGCTATAAGATTGTAAACTGTTTTATATTGTACTGTTTAATTTATAATATTGTAAATATACCAATACTGATTTATACTAGGAGAGATAATGACTGAATACCAAGTCCTGAAATGTAGGAAGGGATTTTGCCAGCCTAATGGACAATAGCAGTGCATTCCATAAAGTGATAGCGTGCACAGTAAAAGAGGAATAGTAAAGGTTTAAGTATGAAGAAGTAGGAAATTGTAGCTTATGATATTTATTTATAGCTATTACTAGGTTGTGCACGGTACTCGTAGTTTGGTTTATCTATCAATATGCCTGGAAAATTGCTGACCGAACTAAATTCGGTTATTTACTGTCTTTAAAATATTTATTTTGAGTGCTTTAATACGAACCAAGCTTTGCGCATGTTGAAATAAATGACCTACAAGTCAATCTAATCAAGAATTCTATTTAGATATATCTCAATACCGATATTTTTCCACACTTATTATCAATGGATACTTATACGTCTACAAACTAATATTTGATAGGATCGAACTTATAAATCCATGACTTAATATTCCATTTCCGTCAATGTATTTCTTACTGGCGTGTAGGTATTGCACACTATTTCCTCTTTATTTATTGGAGTGGTTGTACCGAACTTGGCTCTTTCGCAAATTGAACGAGATCGATGATCGCGACTACGTACGATAAATAGCTCGCCAAGTGGGATTTATACACACTTCAGGAAATTTCGCCTAAATAATGGTGAAAGCAATATAGTGATGACAAAATTATACAACAGCATATTAACATATTATCATACGTACCATTGTCTTTTAGTTATTTATAGGAACTACATAATATTTCACAACTTTTTCTTACTTTCGAGACCTGCATTATGTATGTCATATAGACAATAATCTTTATTATATATAACCTAACGCTTAAGTTTCTGTGAAATATCTTTTAAACCAGGCTTACTAGATAATATACCATTCAATGGTGTTTTAAACAGACAAATAAAACCCAATACATAATCTAATTAACTGTGATCTAATTTTGGTTTAGTTACTTGCACTTTTGTTATTGCTTCAAGTAGCCAAAGGTGGTGGGCCATCCTCCTTTTTGCCCTTGCAAAAAGGAGGATGGCCCACCACCTTAAGCTATTCAGCGAACATTACTTATGGTAATTAAAAATCAAGCCTAAGGTAAAAGTTTTTTCATGCTAGACAATAATGAAATTATTGCCCTGTTTGGGGGTCTAAATTATACATTAACAAATCACGTGCGTGGACCACGTACGTGAAAATTTGGACCTAAGATGATATAAACTTCCACCTAACTTAAAATTAAGACGGCTCACCTTTACAAGCGCCTGACCATTAATAAGTGTGAGCTTAGTGTGGTCGTGGCGAGGTCTATAGTTTGCAAAACTACTAGTTTATATAGATGATTTGGAAATATTTCTGTGACGTGTCATAATGGGACGCAAATGTTTATCACGCATATGAACCACCTACCTGTGTGTGACCCAACGCAAACAAACTATGACATGAAGTACTAATTGAAAAAAACTTAATCTACTTATTTGCCACCACCCATTTCTTTTATATTAGTTTTTGTTAGTAGCTTTTGTAGTACCTACAGCAAGTTTTCTTTTCCTTCTCGCTAAGAGAAACAAAATTGCAATCTAGCTCGGCGCGGTCCTCTTGCATAGAGTAGCTGAATGACGTCACTGACATATTCAAGTGATGAAAGTAATATGAATTCTGCAAATTTAATTCTGAAATGTCCAATAAATGTACACTACTTGTATACGCAAGCGAATGATACGAGTAGAGTGACTGTACTAGTTTAGCTGTACATAGACAAATTAGGTAACAATTATAATATAGAGTTATTTATAATTCGCTATGAAATATCAACTATCGTAAACCTAAAATAAACTCTAATTATATTGGATAGCATTAGGTACTTTTGCCTAATTTCTAAGATGTGTGTGAAATAAAAATCGATAGCGTTGTTGTGTGTAAGATTACTAGAAGATAGTCTTTAAGACATTCGGTCTTTAAGTCGCCTATGTGGGGCCACTGGTAATCAACTATCAGCGTATTTTCTGATAACCATAAGCAACAATTTATGTTCTATTCTTTCTGAAAATTCGTAATAAAAAATGATTTTCCATATAAAAAAATATTGTCCTGTCGCTTAATGTATGGAACATATGTTAGGTATTTCTGTCAAAATTTTCGAAAGTCTTAGAAAGTCCTTTCTCAGAAATTGTTGTATATAATTATCAGAAGCTACTCTTACGAGAATGCTAGCTTGATTCCCAGTGACCCTGTATAGCCACCAGTGAACTTTATACGTTATATGATTCGAGCTTAGTACGTTCAGCTGGACAGTCGTTGCTATTTATCGTTCACTAATTATCAACCAACCAGCTGACTTTTTCCTTGTGTATAAAGTATTTGAGCCTACAATTATGAAGAGTAATAGTAGTTATGACTTAGTATGGTTACAGTAATGGCATAGAGTACTTTGGATAGTACCTATAATCTTAATATATATAAATCTCGTGTCACAATGTTTGTCCTCTATGGACTCCTAAACCACTTAACCGATTATAATAAAATTCGCACACCATGTGCAGTTCGATCCAACTTGAGAGATAGGATAGTTTAAATCTCAAATTATAGTCGCAATTTTAATTTATTGCTAACTAGCTGTCCCGGCGAACTTCGTACCGCCTAACAGTTATGTATGTTTCTCATCGTTTAAACCTTCCCTGGAGTACGACAAACATTCCAAGACCAAAATCAGCTAAATCGGTCCAGCCGTTCCCGAGTTTTAGCGAGACTAACGAACAGCAATTGATTTTTATATATAAGATTATTTGTCTGTTATTATTTGACAGTCACAATTATCTGTTAACTCCAAATGATTCTAACAGATGTCGATACCTTTCGACTGGGTTGAGTAAGTAATCAATAGATGGCGCTGCAATGGTAAATCTACTAAAAACTTTAGCCACAGCAACGCGTGGCCGGGTCAGCTAGTCTTAATATATATAAATCTCGTGTCACAATGTTTGTCCTCAATGGACTCCTAAACCACTTAACCGATTATAATAAAATTCGCACACCATGTGCAGTTCGATCCAACTTGAGAGATAGGATAGTTTAAATCTCAAATTATAGTCGCAATTTTAATTTATTGCTAATTATTTGTCTGTTATTTTTTGACAGTCACAATTATCTGTTAACTCCAAATGATTCTAACAGATGTATCGACATCTTTCGACTGGGTTGAGTAAGTAATCAGTAGATGGCGCTGCTATGGTAAATCTACGAACGTGTCATATAAGCTACATTTTAACAGCATAATTACCACGTGTTGTTGACGCTATAAAATAGCCACAGCAACGCGTGGCCGGGTCAGCTAGTTTTATATAAGTTTTACAAATTGCGCTGTTCGCGTCAAAGGTACTTGTAAAACTGTTTCATAGTTTTAATAGATGGCGCTAAAATAAAATGCACTAACAGGACATGTTTTAGTCGGATTTACTGCCTCGTAAAAATATTTAGCAACTAATACCGTGAAAACAGCCCTACGCAAAACAAATTGAATTAGAAGTTGGCTTGGAGCCAGGATGAGAGCAAGTCACTTTTTAACATAAAAATATTGTGCAAAGGGTCGACGACGCATTAGCGTACGCCACTAGTAAAAAAAAAGAGGCTCCTTCGTTTTTTACATTTACTAGATATCCTTCAAACGTTTGTGTTGCCGTAGGCGTACTACGAGCGCTGTAAGTTAAGCAACTTAACGATGAAAAGAACACATGTTACACATTACAATGTCTGTATCCTTAAACTTTAAGGCAGATTTTGAAAAAGCATATAGTTTCAATGATAGATACTCGTATCAGCTATCCAAATAACTATGTACATCCTTCGGTTTGAGAGAAGTTTATTATTCGCTTGAGTTAATTTATGGCAACGTATGCTTTCTTTCTCAATCTGGAAGGAATATAAGTATCACACGTTCACACTATTTAGCAGAGCTCTACATTTTACACCTATAATATAAGAAACGTTTGCCAAATTTCGTACTTACTGTGTGCTCATTCTCTTCAAACATTAATCTCAATCCAAGAGCTAAAACCACTCATTCGATAGCGACAAAGTTGTCGAATCGCGCTCAGTAGCGAGCCATAAATCCTGAGCGGTTAATTAATGCAATAAATCTACTCTCGGTCTAGCTCCAGCTCCTCAGGTGGAAGTATTCCCTCGGACCCAGATTAGTTAGTAGTTACTGCCGTCTCAGTGCAAGCCACATGGCACCGTACATATATTGCGTTCCATTTCCCCGTGACTAAATTGTTTTAGTAAGAGTATCAGATTACGTGCGACCTCATTTACATAAAGACGTAATACCCGACACATTAGTTGCGATGATGAATAGAGAGCGGTAGTCCGCTAGTCGACTATATCTGCATTGCAGCTAGCTCAGTAGATATTTAGTGCCCCAGTCGCGTTCACGCTGTTAAGAATGTAAAACAGTGCAAAGCGAGATCGTAGATAATTATAAGAAGCGGTCGGTGCCCAAATTGCAGGCGCCCATTGCTCCTCGGCTTTCGGCTGTACGCCATTAATCTAAGCCGCTGCAACTATTTGCAGCTTTTACTCTCTTCGGGAGAATGTTGATGCTACTATGTTTGACTGTATGTTTTTTTGTGTATTTTCATCGATATTTTCGCGAATTATGAACTGAATAGGAAAAACTCTTATTAGTTCAACCCCGAGTTGGTCACTTATAATTTTATCAATACTGGTCGAGTAATCTTTTTATTCAAAAATTTGTCCCGGGTGTATATTTTTAATCGTGTCAAATGGATGTCGGTTTTCATTTTTTTAAAGGTATGACTTGTATACTATCTTCTAATATAGCTGATTACATATAGAAGGTTCAAAATTTAGACTAACATTATCTAGGTATACAATTTGCGAATGCATTTGTAATAGGTATAGGCGTACATCTAAATTCATGATTAATTCATGTTCACTAAACATAGCTTTTCTTATCTCAATAAAAGATATTTACTTATTTATTTACAAAATTTGATGAGCATTGTCGATGTCTTAAGTAATGAATAGGAATTGCTCTGGCAATAAAAAGAGCATCAGTATAAAGAATCGCACCGAAAGAGCAATCGGAATAACTTTACTGAGTCGTAAAGTTGGCGTCGGATGAATATACCATAAACGAGCACG
Organism: Ligdia adustata; assembly: GCA_947049295.1. Lineage (NCBI taxonomy): Eukaryota > Metazoa > Arthropoda > Insecta > Lepidoptera > Geometridae > Ligdia > Ligdia adustata. The sequence goes on from OX346215.1 coordinate 5,826,026, forward strand.
AGACTGCGCCAGATCTGGCCCTTCTCCAACAATGTCGACACAACACGTCAGAGAAAACAATTAACAAATTAATCTATCTTTCCATCTCTGTTCGACTTTCCTCAATAGCTCTCGCATACCAAATATTCGCAGTAATCCACCCTCACAACATTTATTTACCTGGAACGACCACGGAATGGTCTGTTGGAATTCAGAGTGCATTGAATAAATACTAAATCGTCCAGCAATTTCCTGCGGTGAAAATGCAGCGACGGCATACAAACTTTTTCCTCGGAACCAGTGCGCTGTGGTGGAATCAGTATTGAGAAGCGTGCTGCCGACCACTGCCAACGACCACGACAACCACGCACTGCGGTTGCATGTTTTGTTCCACTCCGAACACACTTAAAATTCAACTCCAACAAGTAGGTACAGTTTTACGTCTTTCCAAACCTTTTATTTCCCGTAGCATCTACTACCACATACATTTCGGGCGTAAATTTGCAGTCCCTCAGGTTAACGCGTATCCAAATGAAATGTGAATAATAAATATTTCGGGTTATTAAAATTTCACTGCTCGGGATGAACGTGTCGCAATTTTCTTCTTCGATTTCAACCGTGCCTACATAAACCTTGGTTTGCTGGTTTGATTTACTGGCAAAATATCCATGTTGTATTTTTTGCTGATGAAAAACAGTTTTAAATTTGTTGGAAAACATCAATTTGTCATATGAAACGTATTAGGTATACGTCGTCAAAATGTAAAACAACATGAAATTATAGGAATCAATAATTCGTCAGTCTTAGCCATCCTAGCTGTCTTTTATATCTATAGATACATGGTCTGGATACTAGTCGTATCTTACCGGTAGTTTACATAATGCAATATTGATATGGCAAGAAGACTCGTTGCGGGGAACGTGCTTATCAGATTTATAAACGCGTATGCAAGGTGTTGGGAATAAAATAACTTGTTTTTGCTTAAAAGTCCCTGTTCTTTTAAAAGGAGTAACTGTTCATTTAAAAATAAGATTCTATATTATGAACTTCTCAAATAAACTTTATCATTTCCAGAAATGCTATGATAATCAAAATTTGGAATCATTTGCATCTTTCAAGAGCGTTAATAGTTTTAATTTTAAATCGTGTTTTTATATTGTCCTGCAGAGATGGAGTTGCGTGGTGTAAAGCAAAGGGACGCACGCGCTGCGCGGGGCACAAGCGCGAGCGAGTGCGAACGGTCGGCAGTATAAAGCGGCGCGGTGGCGGGAGCAGAGCGGTCGAGCGGCGCGGGCGCGCGCAGGCGGGTAGCGGCGTAGCGCAGCGCGGTGGCGGGCGCGCGCGCGGTAGCGGGAGCGGCGCGGGCGGCGCATGCACGCCACCGGCCACACGGACCGCTCGGGCGGCGGCGGCGGCGGCGGCGGCTCCTGGCGCTTACCGCCCGACGAGACGCTGCAGGTCGCCGACCCCAAGGCCGCCAAGGACGACGTAAGTTACTTCCTCTTAGTACAACATTAAAATTAGTCTAAGAACTGACCAACGCTGGGTGATGTTGTGGCGAACTTTAGCTGCCAACATCATTATCATATTCACGAAACACTGGTAATATTTCTATGTGGGAAGGTACACACAATATTGTTCCCCAAGCCTCTACCTTACAAGGCAACGTTAGCCAGGACTTGCATTACAATAAGATCATATTTTTTTAATTTTCACACATGACATTTGCTTAATGTATATTTTCAGGACCTCTACGGTTCAGATGGCCACAACTGGAGGAGCATCATATTCTCGTTGATTGTCATCAGTTTAGTGATAGCTGGGATCGTCATTGCAATATATTTACTGGGGTAAGTTTGGCATTCATAATTCAGGCGTTCACAGTATGATTAATACGACAAGAACTACACTGTTTATGTGGATTCTTATACACCATGATTAGAGTTTACTATCGGTTCATTATATTAATTACGTGACTAGAATCGATTATACTATATAACATAATGTAATTGTTTCCTTGTATTAAAGTGTGAACAAACATTTTCGGTATAGAGATACTTAGGTAAACTTAGAAGTTACCTTATCAATGTAGATCACCAGCCACTATTTCATCTTAGTATTTTCTATATTCGGATTTTTAGTTATAACGCTTCACGCTCATAGCTTCCTACTAGGAATTATAATGAATCAGGGATGTCATGCAACATTCACAAACATGAAACACACCTGGGTGTGTCTGGACACACCCAGGACCACCTCATCTCGAAGCAAGGATGCTAGATACTAGACCACGGCAGTCGTCAAATTAACATGCGTGTGACTCATCAGATATGTGGACGAGCTGCTGTACTGGTCGGGTCGTCGCATGAGATTGGACGAGTTTCTGCGAGGAGATCTGAACGCCGACCGGCTGCCCACTACGTGGGTGAGCGCGCACCAGGTTGTGTACCAGGCAGACGACGGAGGCCTGCTAGGGCTGGACACTGCCAACAATACGCTCTTCGTACTCGTCACCAACCACACACTAGTAAGTAACCTTCAGTTTTTGAAAATATGCTGCTCGATAAGTTGGCCTGTGTGGTGTGGGGTTAGAAAATGAATATATAATACATGTACTCGTATACATCTATTACAATGAGGAAAGATTTATATTTTTGTACACAAGGAATAAACATAAACTAGGTACAGTACCGATTTAAAAAATTCTTTCACTAGCTACTTTCTCACTGAGTAACATAAGCTTTGAAACAATTGAGTTCCGCGAATAATACCCTGAAACAGTATATACTTAAGAAATGCCTAGTAAAACTGTGAGCAATTCATATGCACTGCTATTATTCTCATCCCAAAACAAATTGAAAGGCTTTAGGTGATAGCTGCAATATTTATTGTACCTAGTCTTCCATTCCTTTGGAATGAAATATTGGCTCGGAGCCTAGTTCCTAAAGAACTGAACTGGAACTTACCACATCAGCCTAGCTAAGACGTCGGCTGTCGGCATTACGTGCCTCCAAAGTGCGGTCGGTTTTACGCCGACGCTCTTTACTGTAAAATTTATAGGGACATCCAAGATTCTCCATAATAGCATTATTATGCAGGCGGCAGCGGGCTACGGAAAATGAAAATTTGAAAGTGCCGACTTTAAAGTATCATCCGATTCTACGATGGATGGAAATGAAACCCAAACGGCACAATTTATTCGAATAAAAATGTGATTTCTGCAATGAGAAATCGGATCTTCATCCCATAACTGGGATGCTAAGAAAAAAGGTTTGTTTCTTAGTGCTTCGTTAAAAGATGAACACAGCTGGGTGACCGCAGTTCGCTCGCTTAGTCTTTGCCGGATAGTATTGAAAAGTTTAAATAAGCATTTTCTGTCACAAAACCTTAATGAACTCTCAATTCTTGCCTGTTCAGCTATGTGTAAGTTTCTTAACACTTAATCTTAAAAAAACTAAGCTGTATAGAACTATTTTATTACAGAGGCAGCTCAATGTACGCGGCTACCAGTGCTCGCCGAACCTGCGGTACGTGCTCTTTCAACACAACATCAAGGAGGTACGGACACTTCACCATTGTCTCGTAAAACTTTTAATTGGATTTTTGCAAAAAACAACATTATCGTTAGAAAGTTTGCCTTTTTAGTCGCTGTTATTCAAGTTTCATTATTTCGCAGGTCTACCACCGAACTTTCACGGCGCACTACACTGTTTATGACGTCACAAATGAGTAAGTCTCTTACAAATTTGACGCTTGAGCTCGTAATAGTCGAAGTAAATGCGCGAGGTTTCCGTAATTACATTTCCTACTGCAATTTGAATTTCTTCGTCCTAAATTGGTTTTCACTCACCGTACTTTCGACAAAAATTTCGTTAGTAGATACAATCAAATATTGTCTCTTTTTCAGTACTTTTAATAAAGATACACTTTGCTTGACACCAAAAATCGCACTGAATAGTTATCGAAACTAAATTGTAATAGATGTGTCGAAAAGTATATAACAAATGTTAGCAGCGCAGCGTACGGACGGGCATGATTCCGGCATCCTCCCGGGCGGTGAAATATAAAATATCGGCACGATCTCAATTCGCTTCCCTTACACATTTATTACTTTCCGAGGGAATTTTGATATCATCTGCAGCCTCCGGTTAACGTAAATTGAATTGAAGTTGGTAAATAGAAAAGTCTTCCAATAACAACGGAACATTCCTGATCAAACTTCATTAACAAACAATGCACTTTTCAAGGTATTTCTATCTATAGCACTTTGCTTCCATTTTGAATCTTTTCATGTATTTTGCAAAGAAATTGTATTCATTCCGTCTCAAACAATTTTGTATAAACAGTTTTAAAAGCGTATCTCCAGTAAAATAAAAATTTAAAAGACAATTTTAAAGAGTCATTTGCGTCGTACTTTGTTTTTCTCTGCATTGAGGCATATCTTGGTGACTTCCGTCCTTTCAACGGTTGTCTCACGGGTGAATAAAATCGATTTTTCCATTCAAAATTGACGATAGGTACGTGAATACGATTTCCAATTTATTCTAAATTTTGTGACTTGAATTTTAATGCAACGCGAGGCGGTCTACGGGGAAGAAAAATGAAATATACTTATAGGTAGACCAGGTAGGTATGTATATAACCCGAACGCAAATCGAAATATACTTTCGCGTAAAGACGTAGAAAGTCGTTTGTCCTACAAAGCTTTAGGATCTGCTACTCTGTTGTTGCATTTATCATGCATAAATATTGCATGCAATACAATATTAGCCGACTTACAATACCCACACATGGCTTTATACACTTGTCCCTTCTTCTGCTCCGATTCATATTGAGGCAACTTTTGTAGACGCCCGACAACTATGGCACGTAATTAACGGCTGTTCTATGTATATATTTGTGTTGGGTAATGCCGAGAAGGATAAAATCGCCAAGAGTATTTCTCCACAAGAGATGGTGAGTCGACGATCATTGTCCTAATCGGCCATTTTGTTAGCTATGAATATATATAAAAACAACGGAATACCATTATTTATAGTGTTATTAATATAGCATTAGTTTAAAGCAATGCATTAATGACGTTTTTCCTCTGTACAGCCACCATGTACCCCTGTTTGGCGAGGGTCAGCGGACGTGGGAGTGGCAGCACGCCGCCTGGCTGGGATCAGATGGCTCGCTACTCCTGGCGGCAGACAACGAGGTCCTGGCACGACCGGGACCGCCAGCCAAGAGGGCGCCACTGCTGCAGCTTACCAACGACGGCATACCTGGCCGCGTGTACAATGGAGTCTCGGACTGGTTGTATCAAGGTAACTATTTAAAAAAAAAACAATTTATAAAAATTACCCTATTATGTCAGCATGTTCACTATTTTTTCTCAGATTGCTAAACAAAAGGCGCCTTTGCTTTTCTGGCCCTAGTATAGTCAGCACGCTTCTCATAGGGTGAAACTCCAAATATACAATACGCAGATATGCAGATGCGGCGCCGCAAATAGGGTTGGGTTTGCCATACTGATCACAATACACTACAAGAATTCTTTATTGTCACCACGAAGATACAACATCACAGAACAAATACAAAAAAACTAACACAAAGCAGTCTTATCGCTACAGGGCGATCTATTCCAGACAACTTTTATAGTAATGGAAAACACACCACATTCCGAGGCAATTCCTAGACTGATATCCACATGGCCGACGGGTCCAAGCCGCCCCAAACAACGCAACCTGGCTACGCTCCGTAATTGCTGAAGCTAAAAGCATTAGATTGACGTGAACTAAGTAAGGTGAAGCGGAAAGTCGAAGACAGAACAAAATGGAGGGCTTATATCTACTGTATACATTCATCTTCCTCTGCCCTGAAACGTGGAGACTTAGGATACCAATAGGAACCTCTAATTCCTGAATATACAAATATCTATCTTAGTTGTTCATGTGGTTCCAGCTCGCTAATATTTCTGTGCCAAAAATTCAAGCTCACTGAACAACGTGTTTATATTTACAGAGGAGGTGACGAAAGCGTCATCTGCGATCTGGGGCTCGTTGGACGGCAGCCTGGTAATGTACGTGCAGTACGACGACAGTGCCGTCTCCGAGGTGAAGTTCCCGCGCATCGCAGACGGCATCGGTGGCGCGGGCGCGACGCGTGCCGGCTTCCTGCTGCCCGCCTTCAACCATACCATGCACACTGTCTTCCCTGACCATATTACTATAAGATATCCCACGGTTAGTTACAGCTTTCTATTTCCTTCTAAATGCGTCGTAGTTAATTAATTTTCCAGTGTCAAGTGCTAAGATACAAACATTCACTCATGGTCACAGACATATTATTACGGAGATTTCCAGTGATTACGTTATTCCGTCTTTATATCACCTGCCTACATACACGAATCAGTAAACGATGTCTCGTATATTTCCTGATTTGAAATAATATTACAGCCCGGCAGTTCGATACCAAAAGTGTGGTTGTGGATAGTGGCAATTCAAAACTCCACTTCACCGCCGAGATGGGAAGTCAAACCTCCTAGTACTTTAGATGGAATGTAAGTTGTTTGGGTTATTTTACTAATTTATATGGTTATATTTCTTTGGGAAATATTCAAAATTAATGAACGGTTTCCTTTTCAGGGAATATTATCTCATATCAGCCCAATGGGTGGGCAAAGAAAATTCTCACGTAGGTGTAGTGTGGATGAATCGTGCGCAAAACTTAACTGTATACAGCAGTTGTTATGCCCCTAACTGGACTTGTACAGAGGTATATACAGAAGAGGTACATTTTTGCCTGCAGTCCTTATTATAACAAAATTGCACTTTAATTTTATTGTAATCTTTTGCAGACACATTCTGAAAAGGCTACGGATGAACCATGGCTGGAGGTGCATCAGCAACCGATCTACTCGGAAAACGGCAGTGCTTTTCTTTTTTTAGCAGCGGTCCAAGAAGGGGGTGGTCAATACTACACACACATTAAGCACGTAGACGTATTACGCCAGAGGATAGCTGTTCTGTCGCATGGGAAGGTAGAAGTAGCAGAAATCCTGGCTTGGGACCAGGAGAACCATTTAGTTTATTATTTAGGTAAGCAAATTTTCAATAGATGCTTATTTTCGTCTACTAACTAGAATAACCATATTTTTTTTCTTATTAAAGGGTTAGACAAAGGAAACACTTTCATTCCTAAGCTCCATCCCGATATGGTCAAGGAAGCAAATCAAATTAAGTATTTAATATGATTGGAGTTGAGTGATTTTCTGAACATTGAAGTGAACTAACCCAACTTCTTCGTCATACTAAGTGCTTGCTATCAGTCATTCTCATGATCATTTTGAGGATTTGCGTGATAAGTTTTTTGTGAATGTCCATCAAGTAGTGTCTGGCGTATTTAATTTGACCTCGTTTTAAAAAATGTTAACATAAGAATTTACTTGACGTAGGTAGTGCAGATAGGCCTGGCCAGAGGCACGTATATGTGGTGCGTGATCCAAACTACGGCGGAGGAAGCAACTCCGTAAGAGCGAGGGCAGAGAGAGAAGAACCTCGTTGCCTTACTTGCGAGCTGGCTGTATGGCCAGCGCGTCTGCATTACGCCAACTGCTCGTTTTGGAGTGCGAAGTTCCCGCCCGCAAAACCAAGCGTTGGCATAACGCACTATGTTCTTGAATGTCGTGGGCCTGGACCTCCCTTAGCAGGGCTGCATGATGCCAGAACACATAAGCTAGAGAGAATATTATATGACACGAGGCCTTATAGGTAAGATTATGCAGCTTAGATTTCATTTTCAAATTCGTAGATATCAAGAAATGTTTGTTTTTTTTAGTAATGTCTTGTATTTTTTTACAGATCAGTACGAATACGAGAGTTGGCACTTCCGACTCGCCGGTCCTTCGACGTGCAGCTTAGTAGCGGTTCCAAGGCGCGAGTGCAGCTGCTATTACCTCCTTCTTGGCGTGAGGAATTGAGGGATGCCGCCTTTCCAGTCCTTGTTCATGTGTAAGCAAATTTTATCAGGCTCTTATAGGGAGTGTTCTATCAGTGTATTACACATTTAGGCCCAATTTATTAATTGACGAATCTTTTGTATTTTTAAGAAATTAAATTAAAATCACTGACTTGGTGATAGTTATATGGGCCACTTATAATCGATTCTGCCTTTTTCTTTATTTTTTGCTAGCATCATGCTGTTAAGTTGTCTATGATAATATTGATATCCTCTATCCCATTTAGATTCTATATTTTTTAAACCATCTCAGATAGAAGCTATTTTTAAGGATTTATAAGTTGCTAAAGAAGCATACTTTACGCCTTAATCTAATATTATAAAGAGGAAAGATTTGATTGTTTGTTAGCATTGAATAAGCTCCGAAACTACTACCGGTTTTAAAAAAAATAATTGCTATTGCTGCAAAAATACTAGTTTACATACCTGTGTACATAATTTTGAAAGGTACTTACTTATGCTCGTAACATTTTTGCTTTGTAAAAAATACTGTCTTATTCCGAACAATGGGTAAGTAGTAAAATATTTAAACGTTTGTTCAAAAAAGTTCTATCGCTGTTATACTTACGGTAGATATAACGTACATACATAGACATGGTCGTCATAGTCATAGTAAATAAGACATAGTCGGGGAAGGTGAATAATATAGTAAATTATCTCAGATAGAATTGAAAAATTAACTAAATAACAATCTAGCTTGCCAAACAACCTTTATTTGTTAAATAAAGCTAGTGTAAGTAGTTGGACTACCAGTATTTACGATATCAGTCCCGATTTCCCGAAGTTTCGCTAGTTTCTTTTAAAATATCTATATGTCAAGCAAAGCTAAGTTGGATGTTTGTTACAGGGACGGTCGTCCGGGCAGCCAGCAGGTGACGGAGGAGTTCCTTGTGGACTGGGGCTCGTACATGTCGTCCCGGAACGACGTGGTGTATGTAAAGCTTGACGTGGCCGGCGCGCGAGGACTGCCGCGGGCTTTGCTACGAGGTCGCCTCGGGGGCGTAGAGGTGGCCGACCAATTGGCTGTTATTAGGTAAGTATTATAAGGCTAAGGCTGCTAGTAAAATTATGTTTCAAATCTTTTTCAATAAAGCATACCTCGGTATAATTATTGGAAGACCAAGGTTCGTACATGTCGTCATAGTAAAACGTGGTTTATGTGAAGCAACTGTGAGGTCGCCTTAGAGGTGGCGAGGTGGATGGCTAATTGGCTGTTATTATTGGTAAGTATTTTAAGGTTTGACATATGGCAAAAATATTTTCAACAAAACGTGTTTCCTATGGAATCCCAAATGGAATAAAGTGAGACTCAAGACTCTTTAATTTAGTTAGGTAAGCTCCGCCATAGATCGAATAAATGATAAATTTTATGTCTATGAGCACCACGAATTGTTGTGTTAATAGCGACTAATACATTTTTTGCGCTCAATAATTATTCTTATCTACTCGTATTCCAGATATTTATTAGATACGTTCAAATTCCTGGACGTGACCCGCGTAGCGGTGTGGGGGTGGGGCTACGGAGGATACGTCACTTCCATGCTGTTGGGATCTCAGCAGGCCACGCTCAAGTGTGGGATAGCTGTCTCACCCATCACCGACTGGTTGTATTATAGTAAGTAGTTAGTTTCTTTACAGTAAAAATTATGAATCGTGGGATTCCGACAAAGTTTTCTATCGACCTGCAGTATCGCATCTTCCATCAGTTCAAAGCTCTATCGGATGATAGAACTAACGTACTGTAACATACGGCCTCAATATGAAGTAGTTTGAAACACTCAAAACTTATACTAAAACCGGGCAGAGATGCTTTGAATTTTTGGGGGCTCACATATACAAAAAACTAAATACTAAACTTAATTTAACACAAGACACAAAATATAAATGCAGACATAAAATAAAGTCCCATTTACTTGGCCTAACCTACAACGAAACAGAACTTCTCCGAACATTTGAATAAACTATACTAATTATTAAATAATATTTGAATACACAATATATTTACACACACAAACCATACTCACAACTTCATTTAGGCAATTTTACTATTTAACTAAAAAGTAATGCAGCAATATCACATTGACATCACTTGTGACACACATGTATGAGTGCTATCCCATGACACTGGCACGTCTGTAATCGCCAAGGAATGACCCTTTGAAGACGACTAGCTCCCACAAACACAGGGAATCCTACTGTGAGAGTTAGGGCTCAAACAAGTAAAAAAAGGATGACTTATGCGTTCATATTAGTTAACTAGTCCCTAATCTTTACAACAATGTACCCTCCATTATAAGGCATGTATTACTGTAGGTATCATTGTCATATTTTATACAAATGTAACTATAAATTTGTTGCATGTCTGTGAATTAACTATTGTTAATAATTTCAACTTTATTATTATATCTTACGTAAATTTTGGATGCAAATAAATTCATTGTTGATTATTGACTTAACGCATGTTAGTCTGTAAATTAATTATTGTTAATTATTTCAATTCTGTCATACACTTATCCTAAGCAAAATTTGGAAGCAAAAAAAAAAGTTTAATATTTTTAGTAATTTTTAAGGCATTAGATGACAGCATAACAGCTCAAACTACCTAAGGTTGCCTTAAACTATTCCGTTTACCAGGGGAAAGACAACGTTTCATAATTTTTAAAACTGTCACTTAGAACTCTAAAAGGAGGCGTTTTGACCTTTTTTCTTATATCTGATATAAAGCTTGTAAAGTAGTTTTGCTAGGCTATTCAACTCGGCTAGGATGATAGTACCACTAGAACGAAGCGCATTCCAACCGCCATAACAGAGAACCTAGGTCTAAAAGAAATCCATTTGATCATACGAAGACATGCCAGAAAATAAGAAGTCACCCCCTCCTTTCTGCTTCCAGATGCAGCATTCACGGAGCGCATCCTAGGCCAGCCGTCAGTCAACTATAAAGGCTACGTGGAGGCGGACGCGTCGCAGCGCGCGCACCACGTCCCGCCGCACGCGCTGTACCTCGTGCACGGCATGGCGGACATGAGCGCGCCCTATCCGCATTCGCTACAGCTGGCTCGAGCGCTTACTGACGCGGGCGTCTTATTCCGCTACCAGGTGATTATACTACTTGATAAGACCGCTAGCACATTGCTGAGGCTACTGAGGCAGATGAAATTAAAATCTTCTTTTCCCAAGATCTGCTCTATTAATGGTATAGATAGGAATAAAAAATCCTTTTTGGGAATGGATATAGTATATCGCTGAAACACTTTGTACTTTGAAACGCGTGAAGAATTTAGGTTATTTCGACAGTGTCTGTTATACACAGATAAATTAACTACTTGATAAGGTTTTTTTAGTAACATCTAGCGTTTTTACACCGGACAGACAGATCATAAAATATTTTCGAGCAAGCGTTCGCTATATCATGAAAAAAGCCTTGTGGCCGTTTTGATGCTAAAACAGCCTAATATTGCTAAAGGAGACCTTATCTCATACCGTCCAGTCAAGATACCAGGCGCACGAGATCAGACCAGGTTTTACTACATTTGTCTTTATAAACCCATCGGACTTTTACTTAATTCACGCATCACCTCTGTTGGAGTCAGGTGTAAAGAACGTCATAATTGACCAGTTTCAATTGCGACAGAGTAACCTGTGTAGGTTAAATTATGGCAGCGTTATACACGTATTCTATAATATACGCTTAGCATGATACTGACAGATTATTTTTTCTTAATTTTCCAGGCTTATGCCGACGAAGGGCACGATCTGAAAGGAGTGATCGAGCACGTATACCGTTCCATGGAGGACTTTCTCCGCGAGTGCCTGTCTCTCGACCCTGAGGACACCAAGCTGCCTCCCCCTGACAGATAAGACCCGGCTACGTCTCTAGTCAATTTATATCCCCTTGTTATCTTTGTAAATATGTATATGAGAATAATTATTATAGAGACAAATGTGTTCCCGAATTTCTGTTCCCATATATTGGAAGTAAGTGAGCCTGAATAGTGTGACGGATATTTTAAAGTGTGTCATACATTTTATGAGGTATTGCATGAATTCAAAATATTGATAGTGGTTAATTTTGTATTGGGTATACTATGAATTTTAAATTGATAATTTAAAATTCATAGTATATTTAATTATCCTCATTGAATCCATGCGACTTTGCTTCAGCACAACTCAGCTTGACTATCGGCTATTAACTAATCATAGATAAAAAATACAATTCGAGACGTTGATCTAGTGCTAGTTGAGAATTTTGTAGTAATTCGAAAACCTAATCTATATTAAAGCTAAACAATCTCTCCAGAAGATTGTGATCATGTTACTTAGACTTTCGAGCTTGTTCCACTTACCTAGGCTTAACTGTTTTCTACCGCGCCTTTACTATCAAGCTTTCTTATCCTATCTCTATTTGGTAAGCGAAATTAAAATGAAAGACAAAATGTGACCGATTTTAGAATAAGTAACAATGATAGATAGTATACACATGTCTGAAAAAAAAATATTGTCATGCTAAAATAAACAGGTGGTCTCAAGCCTATCCATGGTTTGCATATCTAAGAGTACTGACTATCAACTTTAGTCTCTTGTCTTATCCTGGCGCGTAACACGCTCCTTCATAATGAATGAGCACCTCTGCTACACAAAGCTAACAATAGTTCAGCTATAGACCACTAAAGACAGGTAGAACAGAAGTCAAACACATGTATGTACTTTACTTTTCATACCTACGGTTAGCGGTCGCCCTAGGGTTATCAACTGTGGCTTATGCACAAAAAGCTATTGTGGTAGTGACACTAGTATCTATTTGGTTGATTTACTGTAATATAAGAACGGAAATATTAACCAATATATTTAAAATATTCTAAAATTACTTCGCGGGCGCGTGTCTCTAGCGGATGGCGCTCGCGCTTGCACTGTTCCCAACCGTTCCGTGTCTACGTGCGCATTGTTCGAGCGTACTTTTTATGTAGATTGACTTCTGTACTATGTCTTTTGTGTAACGATATACCATATGATTGGGTCATCAACACTCCCCTAATTCTGGTAAACCTAAAATTAACCAAACCAGATACAATAATTTTCAACAGTTAGTGGTAATTTTCGATTGACCGAGTTATCTTGGATACATAAATTTGTACGTACATAATGAAATTTTTAACCGACATTATTCGTTTAAAATACAAATAACGATACAATGATACGGAATAAATAATGACTACCTATACGATAGACCTAACACAAACTTATGTAGGCTGTAGGTTAGGTATACGTGAATCTCTAACAGGTTTTTGCTTTCTCTTATACATTATCTTTGATACCCTTAATCATTATTATAATGAGGAGCTTATTGTTTAGGGAAATTTAAAATAGACCTTTTGAAGTTTATTGTTATGTTAATATTTAAAATGTGAAAAATAACGAAAACATAGAGTTGTTAAAAATACCTCATAACTAACGATGTAAATAATATATAGCTGTACAATAATACGTATTTGTAAAATAGAATGAATTGTTTTATAGTGTACTTAAATGTTTAGGATTGAAGTGACCTTGATCATCCCCAAACCTAAGCTGCTTTGGCTACATCCCATCATCATTTATAGGTACATGATAATCTTCTAAATTCTTAGAACATAAATCTTGTTATCAAATTATCTTTAGGTGTTCACAGGTCAGAATGTTACAATTACCTTAACGTGTGTCATCAGCTATTAATATATGCTAGAGTAGGTATATAATTTGTCCAACCGGCTATGAAAGCTTAGTATCTTTGCCCTGTTTTTTATATTTCTATTCATTTCGAACGATATGACTGTGTATATTGTGTGTTCGTTTTATTTATTTTTCTTCATTCTGCGAAACATTGGTTGTGAAAGAAAATTGTAAAACACAGCATTTTTCCTCTTACACTCTTACTTTATAAACTGTCCTCCACGATATATCTCTATACTAACATAAATAACTTCCCCAGTACCTACACATACCATGTACACTTCATATATTGCAAATTTCTAATCCGATGTAACCAACAGTACCACTGTGTACATGAATATCATTATTTGAGGAATTTGTATAAATACTGAAGTAGGTTTTATTATTGTAAATTAAAATATCATCAAGCTGAAATGATAGCTAGGAAGAGGCCGACGTGTGGCACGCTAGTTAAATTATACTGTTGTTGTTGATTTCAAGTAAATAATAAATGTAGATAAATTCATTGTTGTTGTATAGAATTAAAACGTTCGCCGATATATATGTTAAGTGTTATCGGATACCTGCATAGACGCATATCGTACATTCCATGATGAAGTGAAGACTGCCTATTTGGTCTAAATTTTACAATCATTGTAATATTTAAATACCTACGATATGTCGATGAGATTAATTTCAATTGCCGTTATGGTCTTATAAGGATGCTGTGATTCTTCTATTGCATAATTTTAACGATATTTAAATAATAAATAATTATAATGTCTCTATCTAATACTACGTAGGGCCTAGTGAAATCGAATTCGTCGTAATTAAAGCTATCGTAAGGTTAACGTTAATTTAGATATTTTGAAATTCTTCCATCGTATTAATAAAGATAATTGCTTTATTCCCGAAAAGTTACGAAACAAATATAGACAATATAAGACGGGCTACGCGTACCCACATACAACTGTCATTTTATAGTTAGATTAAAATACGAGAGAGTTCGGAAACCGGGTGCTTTAAATTTTAGGTACATCATGATTATGTACGTATTGATTTCATTAGCGATTGTTCTCTAGTCATAGCTCACCGCGAGCTGTAACGGCGCGAAGCTCGATCGAACTTGGCGCTACGTCCAAATCGTGCCAAGCGTGGCGGGCAAGGCGCACGCTAGTTCGTAATTACGTAAAATAATTTTAAATTCAGAGGAAAATTCAGAATAAGCTAACGTGAAATCTGCGAATAACACCAATTTAAATCATATTGATATTATTATAGTAAAATTTAAAGAAACGATTGATAATGCCGGGATGTTATTAAAATATTAGCACGACGATGTTCTAGAGAAACTGTTTGCACTTCGCTTCTCTCCTAAGTATACTCGTTTTCAAAGTACTCCTAGTGTTTAGTCTTCCATTGCTGCGAAGCTTCCGTGCTTCGATCTTATTCTTGAAGCAGGAAAGTAGGAACTATGTGATGACTATGTCAATTATTTCATAATTCCGACTCTGACCAGCTATTTTGTTTCAGTTTGTTTCCTTCTAGTGACCTCTGAAGAGTCTGTAATCTAAGTTTAGATTGTGGTCATAGTTTGTCCTGGTTCTATGGATGTGGTAATAAATGTGAATCAGTAATGCTGTGTTCTTAGGATCCCTATCAGATTAGCTACACTGCACTCGACTCAACATGAAAAATACCGGCGTAAGGTGATCTCCAACCACTATCAGTGCCTGAAGGAACTTACGATTTCCTTTGTGTTACTACGAGTATATGTGACATTGCTATAGTGCTAAAAGAGAATTAATAACGCATGAGATATAGGTAACTCCTTTTCCACTCTGTTCAACTAAAACAACTAAGTAGTTGTTCAGAGTGGAGCTCAATATGTAATTTCCATATTGACTGAAAATTAGCAAAAAGCAGAACTGGGCGAGCTAAATTAAGCATTTTATCAAGACAGCGTCGAGTGCAGATGGGATGCAGTGTAGTATCCGCGCCTGCAACTCTAGTGTTGCGGGCTGCTCACTTAGCGGTTAGATTGACCCTAGTGCGGTACTGAATAGACTTTTACGCCATGCATTACTCACAGGTATGCAGGATGGGTACATTCAGCGTTTGCCCTTAGGCCATTTAAATATATATTGCACACAAGTCGTAGTCGACCGTTGAAAGTATTCAGTATCGCACGGTTTGATGGCTCTAGAGAAAAGTTCAATTTAAATTCTACGTTATTGTTATTCAGTGTTAAATCTTGTCGTCTCGTTTAAGAATTACAGTGTTGTATAGATCGATACGTTTCATTTGTAAGTTCTGAGATTATTCTGTTAATATTGTAAAGTTTCTTTAAATAAATAAATTTTAAAATTTACATAATCGTTCATAGTGTTGTTTTATTGGTGTTTTGGTAATTCACAAACTTATTTGTCGGGCGGGGCGAGGTGTAAGCTACTGGCTCCTCCGTCTCTGTACTTCTGGGACCACATTTCAACGCTTCGGAAATATCTCTCTAGGTGTTCGTTTCTGATGTTGCTATCAGGAGAGTCGATGTGGCCACTGCAAGTGTTACTGCTGAAAGCGCCCTCTGAGTTGCACAGGGAACTAGACAAATTCCGCATAAGTTCGTAATGAGAAAAATTCATGGACATCATAGAAGCGTTTTCTATTTCCGGGCAGGTAGTCGTGGAAGAAGCATCCATGCAAAGTTCAGGAAAACCTCTTCTTTTGTGGCCGGCCGGTGAAATTGCAGCGGTCACGCACTCTCCATTTACTAGTTTACTCTTTTTCAGTCTGTAAGCCAAATCCATAGATCTCGCTGCATCAGTAAGGTTAATGGATTTCCTCTTGCCGGGCTCGCTCTTAATTTTTATCGACGGAGGACCAACTACTGGTGCATTAAACGACTTTGCTTTGTTCATCTTTTTATCCATCTCGTTGCTGCTATGCATGCTGATTGTTACTTTATATGTAAAATTTGTGTTGACTGTTGATTTTCACATCGCAAATTGTCATCAAATTATTTTATTCTTCTGTTCGCATATTTTCTTACAATCGTTGACACTGACATGATTTTACCCTGTTATTTATTTTGAGTATTTATTTGATGCAGCCATTTTCGTAAAAATGTAAAACTATTGTTTTCTGCTTAGGTGATGTGAGCGCCATCTATTACTTTACGTACGAATTAACTAGGTAGATGAGGGTGATAACCTGAATCCATTTCACAAAATCAACCCTTCATTGTGTTCAGGTTAAGTTATACGGCAAGCCCAACAGTTGTGCATAAAAATTTCACTAGATGGCATTGAGCGTGCAGAGAAATTTTTGTATT
The DNA here is from genome assembly GCA_947049295.1 of Ligdia adustata. Lineage (NCBI taxonomy): Eukaryota > Metazoa > Arthropoda > Insecta > Lepidoptera > Geometridae > Ligdia > Ligdia adustata. The sequence goes on from OX346215.1 coordinate 5,843,025, forward strand.
GGCGATAAAAATGATAACGTTTTCCTTATTTTTATCGGTTTAGATTGAAACATTAGGACTGAAATATTATCAGGGTATTTAATGAGTAATTTTGAATTAAATCCCATAAATTAAAAACATTACAAATTAAATTAAAATAATGAGTTTATATGTTTGCTATAGTAATAAAGTTAAAGACACGTAAAATTATATTTATCCCAAGAAATCAGCACGTATGATTTTAGCCGGTAGATAGGCATCGCACAGCGCTGCAGTGGTCGGAGCTAAGGCTTCTATTTCAGCTTTGACTCCGCTTGATAATATCGCGTTTAGTTCTTCTTTGATACGAACACCTAAAACCATAAATATAGTTAAATAGGGGACCGACTGAACCGCAAAATCTGTCTATTAAGCACGTGACTATAACATAGAACCCACATTACTTATTTATTACCTACATATCTCTCTCAACTTTAATTTTGTCCTGGTGACGAAAAATATCTAATCATGTATACTTAGTTTGTCATAATTTTACTATAATATGTACAGACACATACTTAACGAATGCTACGCTGAGCCGAGTTAAATGATATACACAACATAAGCTACATAGCGTTTGTTCCTGCACAACACAGTTTCTTACAAGGTAGATTCTGACATGATAGAACTCTTACCATTGGCATTATCCAAATAAGGTCTTTTGATCAGAGAAGCTAGCTTCCGCTTGTCCAAGTCTGTGAAACGAAGCCTTGCTTCGGCGGAGGCTAACGTCAAGACATCATTATGACGTCCTCCCAGCAACACTACATCACTACAAGCCAGTGATGAAGACAAGTGGGACTGAGCCTAAAATACAGATCTAAGAAATTAAAACTGCGAAAAAAATTGATTAAAGTTGATTTGCAATCAATGGTAACATTTCTTTGGCATATAAATAAGTATATGAGTAACCAAGAGAGCATAGCGTCTCTGCGTGGAACTGTAAAGTAGTCTTTCGTCGCTGGGTTAGCCCTCCTGATCTCACGTCCCTGGGCACAGGTGTTCTGAACTTTATTCTGATAAGTGATAGATGATATTAAGGGATAAATGAAATTAATTCTTGAATTACTTTCATTTATCCGTAGCTGCACCCATAAAACTAATTTTACGAGTGCACCTGAAGAAGATTGAATGATATTAGCTCCTGAAATCAAATAAAGGCGCAAATCAACTACGATGTTACTTTTAAATTGTATAAAAAAAGTCGTGTGTCACGCGGGACTTATTTCGCTAAGCTCGTAGTCACTCATACATAATAGCCAAATTTTTGCCATGGGTATCATATTAAGCTCCATTAAACTTTGCGCCGGTACCAACCTTCTTGCAATAAACTATTTAAGTTCAAAGTGAAGAGAAGTGTGTTCGTATTCAGCTCACCAAAGATCCATACTTGTAGGTGAGGAATATTTCATAGCCATGTGGATCAGGATCGACCAGCGCCAGAGCCCGCAGCCGCAGCTCGTTGCACAGTCTACAAAGCAGCTGTCGTGTGCACACGTCTGGGTATCCTTTTCCCTACAAAAAACCTCTTGCAAATGGAAATAAGCCTGTGTGATATTTGCAGCTACCTGTATGAAAACTGCAGTGGTAATATGTAACGTGCTCATAGTTCTATCCAACTGGTATTTTTATCGCTGGAGCTTAAAAAACGCAATACAAATGACAATATTTCACTAAACTTATTAGGATTTTACTAGAATTAATGAATACAATTTTACTGTACATCAAACAAAATATAGAAACAAAAAAATATTTATCGTCTTTCCTTTTAGAATAAAAATTTTTTGGATATAAATATATCCAGAATTATAAATAATAGCCTATCCTATTAATCCTATGGTAGAATGATCGTCTGTCTCTGTACATGCAATAATCACGATACAAAAAGACTGGAAATGAATTTAATTTATTCAAGTTGTTAGTCACTTTAGCATATTGGGTAACACCGGGTAATACTCATCCAACAGGATAACAACAAAGACTTCCTTTCACAACTTCTTGTGTGTATTGGGTCTAGTCGTTTATGTTTTATAGCTCATTCCAGCCTTAATCAACTTTTTAAACTTTCATTTCTATATTTATCTAGTTATTCATTAATCAATCAATGGATTTGTTACAATCCGTTACTTATCCGTTACTTCGCTATTCAGATGTTTCACTTGATCTTAAAAGCCACATATTACATAATTGTATACGTTTACACTCACCGTTATTATTATAACTGGTGCTAATCTAACTAACACACCTTCGTCCAAAAGCTTCTGAAAGATAGCATCTTTCTCCACCACCAATATATATTTGGCCGAAGATTTAAACTCTTTTATTCCGTTTACATCTTGTGGTATCAGTACTCCTAAAATAAAATTTCTACTATTATTTAATTCTGGTCCCATTCCAAACATTAATTTTGTGTAAACTATATCGAATTAATAACTGTTGTTATGTGAATGCATGTTTTTTTGCGATTTTAAATCAAATACATATATTAAAATTAAGAAAAATAAATATGGCACGCTGCAGAAGTAAGAAACTCTTACCTCCGGATGTCATGCAGTCAGTAGAACTCCCATCTCGATGATACATTGTTAGCGGACCAGCTATCAGACCTTTGGCAGTAGCCACTATACCCAGACTCCACGGTGGAGTCTCTAACAGGCAGCACACATCTCTTACAGCTACGTCTAGGTGGCATTGATTACGAAGACGTAAAACGTTTTGATAGAACAGTTCTCTAAAAAAAATATAAACCACCTATTTGAAAAATGTTTTATTTTTTTCATTCTTTTAAATGGACCTTGCATGAATTCTCACTGTCTATCTAATTAAGTAAGCGTGTGATTACTATGCGCTCAATTATACGTAGTATGAAGATCATTTAACTATACACATAATGTTGTTTATATTTTCACCTTCTTGTAACCGTTAAATTCTTGGAAAGCAGCTCATGCACTTTAGTAAGCACAAACACAATTGTATTAAATCTTGTTTTATCTTCGCTACTGGAATAGATTAACGTCGTCTTTTTTGCGGCGTCAAAGGATTTCAGCGTCACCCTAAAAAGAGATTAAAGTCATACAATCTTTTAATACTAACAATATTTTTATTTAAATCTCGTTATAGTCACCGGTCTAAGTCGTAAATACAGTTACTCCATAATCTTTGGTTTCTAATGAATAGTTTTGGGGTGTCTCTGGATTCTGCGCTTCTATTTATGTCGGCTAGAATGTCCTCAATTTTTTTAATTAGTGTTTTCTTGGCATTTAGGGTTTCTTTTAGTAGCACTTCTGGTAACTTTTCTGCAACTGTTTTCATAGCGATATCATTTTGATTAAGTACCTTAATCAAATTTACGTAAAAGAAATGGCTAATATAAAATCACAGCACCTTTGACAACTGTAGTCGCTTGTTTCAAGAGTGCCTGAACTTCTCCAAACTGTAATTTGCGTTCTGGCAAGATCAACCCTCCATTCTCAGCATTAAGATTGGCGATCTGTCTTCTAAAGAGGCGGTCTATTGCGCTCACCAACTTTGTATCTTGCTTGAATATCATTGGATTTAGACTCGAATTCTTTGTCAAGTTCAATAATTCTTTATTCATTGAATCCATTCCTACAAAAACACATCTTAAAAGCCATTCAAAACGATAATAATTGACAAACAGACTCTATGGATCTCAATAAATGACGGGCTTAAGTGATGATGATCCTTACCTACCTAGTGGCGAGATGTTTATCAACCGCAAACAATAACAGCTTCACAAAACGGAGCTCGTAAAGGGGCCACGAGACAATGGGATAGCTCCTTGGAGAGTTTTTATGGCGAATTCGTACGGCGAACAAGGGAACGGGACCGAATCATCGTCGGTGGCACATCCGACTTGCGCGTACTGAAAAAACGACAATAGATTTAATCGAGAGATAGTGAAGGAAGGCGTCTGAAGGAGCAGATGACACGGCGTGACGACCTCACAAAGGGCGTGAAATGACGTCATAATAGCTTCGAATTATCGCCCCCTCTTGTCTCAGGGCAAATATTTAACAGCACGCCGTTTTTATACTTCTTCTTGGGCAGGAGATCATAAATAACAGGGTAAGGCCTGACAAATGATGCGGACCGTTACCGCAGTGCTTTGTTATTTGTGACATATTGCAACGAACTGATGTTTATGTCTTATTATGGTTTCTGAGGTGAGTTATGATTTGACTTCAGAATTCTTAGTAAATTGCTTATAAGAAATGTGTTGAGAATCTTTTAACCCTAACATAAATTTACATAATACAAGCTACAAATAATGGTTTTAGTAATGGTGATTGCTACAATACTTGTTATAATTTTATTATAATCGAACTTATAGCTAAGCTACCTGTATCCACTTGCAGTACCGATCGCGCAAATTAAACACTTGAGGTGTGAGAAGTAACCGTCAAACAGTTCCCATTGCTAGCGGGGCACCCCGAGGCGCGGCGATACCATCAGCGGGTGACAGCCCGCACAAATACCATACAAATTGCTCGATAGCTCCTCCAAATTGATTGTTGCAATTATTCCGCGCTCCCTGCAACCCTTTCGCAACTCCGCGACCGCGGGGAGGTGAGAAACACTTATCTCTTCCCTCGATCTGCGACCCAGCTTTTTGAAGTCTTTGACGACGGTGTGAAGTAACAATCCTAAGAATCGCCGCTGGGAGGTCGCTTTGCCATTATTTTTGTCACGATCTCCCTGACTCTAGACGTATTGATAAGGATCCCTTACAATTTATAGTTTATAGGAAGTATTTAACGAGTTGCAGCTTGATGGAAATATTAAGGGTTATATTTTATCGAATTGAACATAAAAACTGATTTATTTCAGAAAGGTGAGACTCAATGGAGCTTATTTGAACAAGGATGGTAGTAGAACCAAAGTATCTATAAACGTAATTTCTGTGCATGACTTCGCCACCAGTAGTAATATTTTCAAATCAGCAGCTTCCCACAATATCCGCCTCTCGAGCGGTCACCGAGGCGGCACTAAGCGTAACAACTTCAAATAGGAAACAGTGTTGTTGTATTGTGCACCAGCGCTAGTCGCCACAGGGCGTCGTCCACAATGGACCACCATCGCGCTATCTCGATGGACCTTGCCGCCTAATTGACTTCTCAAACGTTATTTTAATGCAACGATATTGAACATTCTCTATAGAACGCTATTGATTAGGATATCGGAGATGTTATCGATGCAGTACTGCAGACTTCTGGTAGACGAAGGAAGAAAATTTAGAAACTGGAAGAATTAGAAAAAAGACTGAATAGGATTTTTTTTATTAGAATGAATGTATGGAGTCGTAATCACTTGCCATCATATTATCGATATTATCATCATATTACATTAGATATACATCAGTTGACAAAAACATATTTCTTGTCAACTGACTACTAAATCATTCAACGGGATGTGGAGTATAAATAAATGCTCCTTACGTTTTTCAATTTAGTTTCGGAATAGATATATGTATCAGTTTTTAGGGTCTGTACGTTAAGGGTAAAAACAAAAACATCGGGTATCTCATGAACCGGAATAGCTAGAGAGGTGGAATTTTCATAGATGATGTATTTCTGTTGCTGGATAATACTAAAAACTGCATAAAATAAATATTTAAGGGGGCAAATACAAAAAAAAAACGTTTTCTTTTTTGTTGTATTTTGCTCTTAATTAATAACTGCAACAGGCCACAAATAAAACAAAGGAAAATAAATATTTCGGAGGGCTTACCTTTTTTTGCACGATATTAATAACAACAGGTATAGAAACTTGAACGAATGTTATACGGAACCCTTAGTACGCGAGTCCTAGTCGCACTGAGCCACTTTTTCAATCAGAAAAGACTACGAATACGATTAAAAACAAAAGCAACCACCAAATAAGATGTACCATACAATGAAACCCACATTCCCACCGCGATCATCAATAACGCAACAGTTTCTCACAAACGAGTGGCTACTTACCTTTGTACGCAAAACAATGCTAACAACCGCACTAAGAATATTAAGAATATATTTTATTACATTATAGGAATACGTCTGCAGTATTGTAACTCAAGTGGCGAGCACTAGGGGCGTATTATAATGATCGTTTAGTTATTGTAGCATTTGTAAACGATCGGAGGTCATTACCAATATTGTGTGTTATGTTATAATAATAGAAAATGTAACGACCTACCTACTTCTACTTTTTTTTAATTTATGGCAATTTAGTGCCTTGTGCGTTTGTACCTGCCTGCCAAACCAAAAATAACTAGGTACTAAATTACCGCGTACTTTATAGAGCAAATAAGTTGACAGTTTCATCACTATTAGAAAAATATATAACATAGTTTATAAAAACAATTAAAAAGCTTAGCCCTACAATCGTTTATAATGGCGTCCCGTTGCGTCCCCATATCGTACGCGTTGGATTCCCACCCCACTCCACAGCACATTTGCATACTACAAAGCGACTGTCACATATTATACGTCGTAATTATGCAATCCGATAGATTTATAGACGAAAAACAATACAACTCGAGAGCATTTAACCCTTTCCTGCCAATCTAAACGGCGACGAAACGCACTTCTCATTTAGGGGGTAATTAAAAAGAATAAGTTCTCATAATACTTTGCAATTAAAACAGTTTTACGATCAGTAAGTTAGGAAAAAAACAATAGACTGACCTTTATTTTGACTATACATTTGTTTGATTTATTTCACACTTAACGGTTGTTTTAATTTTGTCACGTGCCTATTCAAATATTTTTAGTAAGTTCTTAATTTCCCTGCTTTATCTAGTCGTATCTTACACTAATAGATGCAGGCCACCTGGGCTCGGAACCAATGCTAATATTAAAAATATCTAAGGTAAACATTTACGCGCACTTTAAGTTGATTCCCTATCAGGATTATAATCTAGAGTGGTCATTACTTTAGATACAAATAAGTAAATGCAGATCACGCCTGCGCTTGCCGTGGACAGGTGTGACTCTGACTTGGATGCTACATGGTTATTCAATGCACATTACTTTACCATAGGCAATTGAAATCTAAACTGCGGAACCAGTATCCTTATTTAGCCAGTACTTTCTTGCAGTCAAGAATCACAATTCGTCGATTGGTTTTTTGCAACGTAATACAGCTGGCGCCTAGCAATTGCCTCATTTTAAAATAATTTTATAACATTTTTATGTTTTTGTTTTGTATGATAAATATCTCTATATTTACATCAACATATTTTATATCGTGACTTTATTTTTTCAAACAAAAAGTCGGTTAAAAGTATCTTTAACTAAGTAAGAAATTAATTTTAGGTGGTGAACTTGAAAAACATTGTTCATCACATCAAACATATTGCCATATACATTCATAGATGTTTTTACAAATAACTTAGGTAAAATATATAAGAAAATAAGACTAATTAGTTTAAAATCAATCCACTTCGTTAAAATCAATAACTTCTATTTATGCAACTAAGTATTATCCAACGCATAAAATGACATAGTAGCGCCCCTTTATAGGCCATCGATGGCTGGTTATTCCTAATGCCATTAGAGATTCTGCGTTAGGTGCCCGGCAGGTGGCGTGACAGCTGCATTCACACGCAAGCAAGAATTAGAATTAAATCCAGATCCTAGAAGCCTAGACCATTCTGAGCTTATCCTACTTTAGAACTAAATGAGCTTAGCATTTGGGTATCTTATAAAAAATTAGGATAACTTACTACGAGTATTATCGCAGCACATAAGTTACTTTTATCAAAAAATTATAATTTCACTATGTATGGTTTTGTTTTAATTATTCAATTCAACTGACAAAATCAAACAAGTAACAATCGTGGATGGTAGTGGCACGAGGAAAATGATTTCGCGCCAAAATTTTTTTTTTATTTTTTGGCCACCACGCTATATGTTATGTGCCAGTTCCAAAGTTCCTTGAATTTTCAAGTTGTAAAACAATCATATGGTGAAGTCGAATATTAAGTAATAAGTCATCGTGATTAAATAAAGTAACATCATGTAACTTAGTATGTATATCAATTAAGACTTTGGAGGCAACCAATAATTACGTGAGTTATTTTTGAGAATTGTTCAACCCCCCCCCCCTCCCTCTTTGGTGCGATATCGTAAGATTTTCATCAACTCCCTCCCCCCGCCCCTAATCTCACGCGAGATTCTTTAAACTTCTTTTTAGCTGTAAACGTGTTGGATTATTAAGAAAAAATTAATATTGAGTAATATTTATTTACTTTCAGCGTCGCAATTTATGCCTATAAAATTAAGTTTCAAATATAATATACGCAATAAATAATTTTTTAAGCAATTTTACACCATTATCTGCAAGAAAAATAATTACGTGATATTTGTCCAAGACCCCTCCTCCCCCCTAAGTGAGATTTGGAAAGATTTAGCATTACTTCATCTAACTTTTTCTACAATACCTAAAGAGTTTAGGCTATAAAGAACTAAGTTTTTTTTCTTTGGATACCTATATGGCACCATACGATTTGTATATTTGTCAGCGTCAAGTTTATTTTCAAGTTATTATCAATCTACTTAAGTCAAATATGAAGCAATAAGTCATCGTGCTCAAGGTAAAGTCAGATCATGTACCCTCGTAAAGCGGTGGAAACTTATCCAGGTTTTCTTCGATGCACATAAACAAGACATAAATGGTTAATAATCCATCAATATTACACTTCAAAATTTGCAGAATCACTAGTTTTGCTATAATTACATGGACAGAGACGCCATTTTTCCGAAAAGGCGGTAAAACCTAGAAATATTTAAAATAAAAATTTAGGTTATTCTGAGCTGAGTACTATCTGTAATGACCGTATTACTTTTTTCACCGGTGCCGTCAGTGACACGTGCGGGTGCGCCCATTTTGCCACTTCCTAGTTCCTCCACGTGCGGTAAACGGACGGACAGGACAAGATTCTTATCTTTAACAGCAGCTGGGGACGCCACGCGTTCAGGTAATGTAAATCATTTATAAATGCAAACAATACCAAAGAGTAGAAAAGTTAAAGGGAAAAGCTTGTATAATGTTAACCCGTAAATTTTTAAGGACATAAAAGTGGTACCTAATGACTTACACTCAAAATATTAAGTTTAGGCTTTCCTTAAGTTAAAATCTAATCCTAATCTAATCTAATCCTTAAGCTAAAGTCTTTCAACCTGCTTTAGTTGAAAATACATAATATGAAACTCCTTACTCTTTTTACTTGACGCTGGCAAATATACTTATCGCACGACGCCAAGTATGCTATAAAATGTATAGATATGAACACAATTTTTTTTATTATTGTTTCATTATATTTTCTGACAAATTGTGACCTATGCAGTACGCACTGTGGTTAGGAAGAGGTGAACTAATGACCCATGACAAGATTTTTATCACAGCTCTACAGCTGGTTAACCGAGGGTTGACCACACGCAAAAAGTAAACGTATTGCTGGACCAATTTATATTTTTTTGGCGAAAGGTTAAGTGTTTGTAGTATTATTTCATATGCATGCATACATACTAGAAATCTTTGATGAGTATTACTAGTTTGCGAAAAATAAAAGCGACTTTATAATAAACAAGTCTTTTAAAAATCATTATTAACGACTGCAGTTTGGCACGCGCTTATAATTTTTTTTACAGTTGTTTTGATTTACAGCCCAACCTCCTGTAGGTTACCAGATCCTGTTACCGGGTTAATATTTTTTTTTGGTTTTTGTAAAAAACGATAGCCAATGGAGTTTTTTTTTTATGTTCAAATTTCATATTCAAGCTTGAGTACCAGATGAGTCTGCCAAGTATTATTGAAATCTTTTGTTAATGTTGAAATGTGTAAATGGTAGGTACAGTCTTAAGTTTTCTCTTTTTAGGTGAAAACGCGGTGTCCCTTAATAAACATCCCCACCAACTAAAAAATTAAATAATATAATATTCTGAAGCTATTGTTGTTCTGTCTGAGCATCTTATCTAATGTTTTCAGAACGAAACATGTGCATCGATATAGATGATTTTTCGGCTTTACTCGTACTATACTCTACCCTCTTTAAACGTCATAGAGTAGTTATGACTACTCTATGACGTTGGACTCCTGGTAAAAGAATCTTGAGATGATACAAGAGATGGGAAGACGATATTAAAATAATTGCTGGCAATTTGTGGTCCAGAACAGATAAGAACAGGGAGGTGTGGAAGAAGTTGGAAGAGGCCTTTGTCAAATAAGGACATACGGATTAAACTACAGTTTCAACAGCTATGAAATCTAAATGAATAGATTTGTTAAGCTTCTTGTTTTTGTAACTAAATTTCCCGCTATTTTGGGCGAAATATCTACCCAAATGAAACCTCCCGACGATGAATGAGATACTATGACAATACAATGCAATACAAGAAGATTCTTTTAAGTACACTTTGTTTGGCAACGTATAGTTTCTCGTTTTTTTTTTTTGTTAAATTACCGAGCGAAGCATCTTTGCTTCGAGTCTAGCAAAATGTTCTTATGTCTGTCAGTTGGGATGTTCGTCCGCAAGAAATTTCGTATCACGTACACAACGACATTTGCAACTAATCTTGACGAAATTCTACGAATTGTTAGATTTATTTCATCGTCGGGAATTTTCAATTGGGTAGATATTTCGCTCAAAAAAGCGGGATGTTTTGTTTGTCATGGTTTTTGTTTTCAGTATATTCCTTGACAAACCCACTTTGTGGTAAGGTAAGCCGGAGTTTTTGCGAAAATTATTAAGTCATCTGCGAATCTTAAATGATTAAGTTTTTCCTCATTAATTTTCAAGCTGAATGGTTCCCAGTTTATTTGTCTTTAATTTCCTCCAACACTGCTGAAAACAACTTGGGTGATAAGCTGGAATGATAAGTATCTATGTTATTTATCAAAGGTTATATAAAGTCACTGTTATGAATTTCCCTTAATCTTCGCATAAAACAACTAACAAATACAAAACAAATTCAAACTATTACAGCACTATATTATTAACTCGTCTGTCACCGCTGCGATCACATCAGAAGCTCCCTCCGAGTGCCCTCTGCGTTTTTTATCCTCCATCAATTGTGAGAGAGGGCAGCATTCCCTCACACCTCCGTCAGCTGGCCACGAACCCTCCCTGTTACCTATTAACTTCAATTGAGCCAGACAAATTTACATGTACGCTGGGGCTAGAGAAACGGCGGATGTTAGAGTCGTGGCAATGCTTAAGGGTGTTAGTCTACCTATCAAAGTAAACCCATTAGTTCCCCACACAAAAATTTGTCACGTGATCGGTCAAGTTGTGTGGACGACACTATACAATAGTTTCTCGAATTTTGCAAAATTGTGTTCTAATTTAATTTGGGTTCACTGTAATTCTTTTATTTATATATTGTCACACCCACACAATAGGTTGCCTAACTAAATCATAGCAAATCACGTACTCATGCCTTTTTTTTCTTTCTATATTGGCCATCACACTCTGTGTTTATGCCAGTTCTCGAGTTCTTTTAATTAGGAAAAAAAGTATTACGAAAAATAATTATAGGTACAGGCTAAATGTATTTGACATACCAAACTATATTGATTTTTTTTTTCATAACGTATTGAATTGAAAACAATATTGCAAAAAATAAATAGTATTGCGTAATTACTTATAAAAACTAGCGCTGCGCTGAGACTATGTATATATAACCTTGGACATAATAAAACTAATTTGCTTGAGATTATATATTAAAAGTGTCCAAACCACTGATTGCATAGCCCCACAGAAGCTCCCGTGCGCCGCACCATATGTCGGTGGCGTACGCGACTCAAATCGCTATTATATTGCTTTTAATTGATAACAATTTAAATATATTTGGTGATTCACACTTACAAAACTCATTATTATTCATCGAGTCATTATCTTCGTGTACGATGGTATCTTCACCACGAATGTGTTTTACCTTTATATTTTTATCGTCACGCCACTAATGTCGAGTACCGACTGATGACGTGGTATATTTTAATTGGATATTTTTTTACACACAGGAACCTTGCAGGAACCATTATATCTCAGTAAGAACTCGTATAACTTCTGTTCAGGTCTAATTCTGTGAATTCTATAGAAAGGTACACTCGAGTGCTAGGAGGCTACTTGAAGAATTTTGACCTTTGGTTACTCAGACTTTACTTAGCAATAATTATTAATGATTATGAAAGGTCGGAAACTACAAGTACGTGAGTGTTTAAGTTTAACGTACTTTTTTATGAAAATAGATTTTTACCTACCTGATTTTCAATTAGTTTTTTTATACTCATAGTAACACTTTACGAGCATTCAACAAAGTTTTCTAACAATGCTCTAAGCCACACCACACAGCTTTTACTCAAAAACCGAAATAGCACAAATTTACTTTAGCAACATAAACAACGGCAGTTAAAATTATGACCTATAAAGTCGTTCCATTTCGCGTAGAAGTTTTATTATTCAATAAAAGGTCTTGGCACAAAGGCACATTGGTGCTGCGGTTTCGGAGGCAGTAAATCAGGAGCAAGGACCCTTGGTATCCGAAGGTGTTGGACTTCTTGAACTCTCAAGGACTTGTTGTGGTCATCCGCAACTCCTCGGCATACAAACCGTTGGCGCGCAAATAAGCCGTTGGCAACTACTGAGAAAACAAGAACTGAATGTCGACAATTGGTGTGAAGATTGATATGGTGAGACATAAAGTGTAGTGTAAAATGTAGAATAAAAAATTAAGACGTAGGAAAAAAGAGGTTTGGTTACTTTTCAAAATCTTTACATGTTGTTAGTGATTGGCACTATGGTTACCTACCATAATTATTTTTTTTATTGTGGCCATAATAGGTCTTACACATCAAACATTACAATCTTAAAATCGAAAGAGTAACTTTTATTCAGGGCGGGATAATCAAGGAGTACTCATTACTGCGTATTTCTGAACTCAGAACTGATTCGTTTTTTAGTAAAATGTTTGGCACTTTTTACTAAATATATCTATATCATATTATTTTTAAACAAACAATATAATAGTTAGATCAGGTCATTTCACATATTTTGACAATTATTATTCCTTCTCTAATAGCGATATAATAAAATTAAATTCATCAAACTACACAGTTTAAAATAACAATAGCGTGCAATTAAAGTGAATCGTCGCATGTCGATGGTAGCGGATAAAGCAACAATTCACAGACCATATTGCATCCATAGCATTTACATAATTGAACCGATGAGTGCTGTTTGAATATTTAAAAATGACACTAGAATTTAAACGCTGCTCGCCTAACATAGAGAATTAACAATCATACACAGACTCATGTTCTCCATTTCTCGATGGTTATGCTTTAATAAGACGTTATGAAAAGAAATATGTACGTACTTCAAAAACATAAAACTAACATTTAAAATTCTGCATTCAAAATATTCACTGATTGCAAAAATATTTTTTTATTGTTCGAAAAAGCCCAGTTCCAATTGACCCCATTTAAATTTTAACAAAATTGCTCTCGTTGTTTCTTTCATTCTTGTAAGGTAAGTTTTGTCTACCGAATTGAAGTCGGTTCACACTTTTTCTAAGTATTAATTGTTTTCATTTGTAAGTCAATTTGTATTTTGATAAAACATATACAGGACCACCTAATCAAGTAGATATCACCTGTACAAGCGAAAAAGATTATTCTAAATCGGGCTGAAATTGGGAATCTAACGAAATAATATGTACATAAAGAGATGGATTGAGAACATTTTCCTTTTTTGAAGCCAGTTTAAAAGTCGATAGGATTAAAAAATACAAATTAAGGGTAAAGTTATACCAGGCAATAATAGTTTACTCAACAAACGCTCACGATTTTTCTGTTGTTCTTTGTGATATGAGAATTAACTGCACTAGTAAAATTTTCAAAATAGTTATTCCTCGTATAATCGTACTGCTTACTGTAATTGGCAAACAACAGATAGCAGTAAATACCCTATGAATACCTGCGTAAAAAGGTTTTCCCGACATACAAATACCGACCAATCTCACAACGCTAACTATTGATTTTCCACCGCCAGCCAATAGCGAGGCAGTAGATAAATACCTAACTATTTAGCCGTATACATTGTCACCTGACAAGCCTTCTAGGCTTGAAGAGAAAAACAAAACGCTTTAGATAAAGAATTAATGACGGTAATTGAACGTAAGTTATACCTTGGATAATTAATTACGTTGAATAATGAAAGGCTTCGTGGTAAAGAAACATCTATCAATAAGATGTTCATTATAGTGTACATAACAGGCGTGAGTCTAATGTAAGCCACACATATATCTGAAGTTAATAATCACACTATCACACAAATATTATGTTTATATGTGTGTGAGTGAGTCTGTGTATGATTGTTAATTCTCTACGTTCAAATTAGTCTAACACATAGGTTACTTTTATTCCAGAAAAATAAAATAATATTCCTGTAGGATAATAAAATATCCGCGGGTATAACTGTATATCTTGATACGTATAAATACTCATATAAAAATTTAGTTTCAGTAATTTCTCAAACGTTCTTTGAGATTCCTCTTAACTGATACTAATAAAGAATTTAAGAAGGTTATACCACGTACCAACGATTAACTTGTATTAAACGAGTTTACTCACTCAGCTTTTGGTCTCTGATTTTCATAATCTAGTAAAGAGTGCCCCTTGCAGATAGAGATCGCATAGCAAACGAGTTCTTCATTTGCTCCGAGGATGTGTAAAGAAAGACAAAGAGCTCGCATTCACCTCTGGATCCTTGTGCCAGATTCACAGCTAATTGCAGCGCGTGTGAGATAAACTCATTTACAAGGATAGAGCAGATTCCGCTACCGCTGCCGCGCTTATCTGCTCGTTGATGACGAGAGTGGCAAGCGGAGCGGCTAGGCTGCAGTAGCGATAGCAATCATGAAATTTCATCTATGAACAAAAAATAATAAATAAAATAAACAAAATATAATACATAATGGCGGATCTTATGGTAAAAATAGTTCTGTTAATGTTTATATGTGTTAATGATATCCAAAAAGAGTTGTCCAATATTCTAAAATATAACATAAACACTCAGGGATTCAAGAATAGACATTACATAAACAAAAAGAATAACCTCGTGATCATATTTGTTTACATTCTGAAACTTTGTTTCATTCGGCATATGTGAGCCAAATACTTTTAGAAGAAATACCTCTGCGCCTACCCAAATCAAATTCATAGAACCAATTTGGATTGGTACAAAACTACGACATGTACTCAAACAACCAACATAAAGACAAAAATAAATGCTTACTGACAGTAGAAAACTTTCCATACTTATAGTAGACAAGCTTCGCTCGCTCAGTCTATAAGTATATAATAATTACTCGGCCAAAAAACGATTATTATAGGTTATGCAAATACATATATTTAGTTTTTTTGAGGCAGTCATTTAAAGATTAAAAAGTTTAAAATTTACAGTCGTTTTACCGCTCAGTTCGCCACTATGACCTCATCATATCCACGTACAAAGGCCTTTGAGCATTCGCGCGGGGACCGAGGGCGGGCGCAGGGCGGGCGGCCCGCATGATCGCGCGATCGTCGACGACCCATTTGCGCCTCGCTGCTCGCTGATAGTACCAAACAAAACACACCCCAAGTAATTAGGGAAAGCCTTTTCCAGATACGGTAAGCACTGGCGACTTTTCATGCGTGCCGTGTGGCTGCATTCTCTGTCAGTAATTCTAATTACAGATTTATCGAAATCGAAGTTAGGAAGTAGACAGATCTGTAGCCTACGTACCTACACTCGTGTTTCACTTATTCGAAAAGATTAAAAAGGAAATTAATCGCGTCTCCTAATGGAGATGCAATTCAGAAACTCTACAAAAATAAAAAATTGTTAAATTTCTGGCAAATAGATGTTTAGTCAAATATGTAAACGTCATAGTATTTGTTGTGTTCATCTTTAGGTATTTCACCGATGTTAAGTAAAGTTCTACCCGTTCAATTAATAGATGGAGGACAGCGTTATTTACAAGAGAGCGCTACCGTTGTTCGGATTACACTTTAAAAGATGACAGACTTTTCAGATCACAAATGTAGGAAATGTCAGAGGCCTTCAAGCGGCCTAGAAACTCTGACACCACCGGGGCGGGACACTCCACCAACACGAAGATGATTATTAAGTAATAATATTATTACAGGCATGTAATTAAATGAGAGTTTTGTATTTTGTAAAAACAGCATAGAAAAAAACAATATGTTGGTCTATTTTACTTAATGGTTTTATTTAAACATAAAATCCATATAGTCATCCATTGAAAATATTGATCCCCCTTCGTTACAACATAAAAAAAAATTAAACAAACCTTGATATAAAAGTAGTATAAAGCTTGATATTCAAATTAATAAAATAAATGACCTAAAACTCAAAATGAAGATAAAATGTTATTTTTATATAGTTACAAAAAAATAATATATATATATATATATATATATACTAGCTCACCCGGTGATCTTCGTACCGCCTAACAAATGATTCTTTAAAAGTAATGTTACCATCGTATAAATATTGACATTGATATTTATACGATACTAACGTCACTCAATTGTTTTGCCTTCCCGGTACCTCTCTACTAACACTTAAACTTTATGGTATGGTATTAAAGTTCAAATTGACTTTTAAGTATTATTACGAATCGATTGTATGGGAGTATAGAAAAGTGTTGTTTTTTTTTCTAAATTTTTCTATCCGTAAGAACCATCCTTGTACTTCAAGAAATATTCTAAAAAAAAATTAGCTAAATTGGTTCAGCAGATTTGCGCTTAGCAACACATTCAGCAATAGATTTTTATATTATAAAACATAGTTATTCGTTATATTTTGTACATAGTTAGCGAATATTAAAATAAATAATTAATCCATTTTTTGTCTTCGCACTTAAATTTATATTTATTTATTGTTTGTTGTTTTCACTTTATTTACGTAAATCAGTTTATCAATAAATAATTATAATAAATATTATATTCCAAGTTAAACATGTCACAACAAAATTAAAATAATATAACAATAACACTATGTTAGTATAACTTAATATATAGTCAAAAATCTAAACTCATATCAGCCCCTCGTCCAAACGTCCCCATAAAACTAGCGGCATTACCACGCTGAATCGCTAATGAAACGCGCTGGGCGAGAAAATGACTAGAACGTGGATCACTCCCTTTCTCCTTTAGACGACGACCCAGTTCAGACACCAACAACTTGGCTTCGGAGCCCCATGATACCGCCGTCTCGACGAACGGAACGAACTCATACTGAGCTCAAGGCAGGCGTACTTAAGCCGCTTAGATCTGGCCGCTGCCTCCGCATCAGTACCACCTTCCCGCTGAGTAGCAGCCAGATGCCACGCAGCAAATGTACTAACGCACGTGGCAGACAGCGGCCTCAATTTATCATAGATCAACTTATTCAAACGCAATGATTAATACCATAAACAAAATAAATCATTATTTTTTAAAAGTGCTCATGGATCAATTAGTTTTAAAAGGATCAAATATTGCAACACATCTTTGAGCAACAATACGAGAATAATAAAGAAAGCCTATACTCGTAAGTATTTGCTGATTCGACAACAGACATTGAAATTTAAAAGCCCATAAACATAGACAATGGAATTGTTTTAGATCGAGAAAAGTGCTATTTTTATGAAACTTAACCGCATATGGCCTTTTACCGGTTTAGAATCGTCTACGCTGAACATTTACATACTTAGCAAATGCTTATATTATTATAGTTTCCGATCGCAGTGACATATTACTACTGCTTTATTGTCGTGACAATAAACCATATTATATAAGTAGCTTATTCATTATCCATAAGGCAAAGCACAAAATATTTTTCTATATATATAAGAATAGTAAGTCGCCTTGAAATTAGAAAATATCGCAATATGAAGGCTGATTGAGTGTGTTAGCCAAATAAGGACAGGAAAATAATGACAGTGCCATGTAGGTACAATTCCCACATTTTCTTGACACTCCAATTTTCCGATAGCAAAGAACGATGAGAAATATATTTTATTCTTATTAAATGATACTGAGTTCAAAGATCGCGATCGTTGACAATAGATCATTGTCCATGTAGGGTGAGACGAGGCCCGGTGGCGCAGAAATAGACCACCTGGATTGATGCGCGCGCGTTTTTGTCGCACTAGGCTATACTAGTCGCTAGCTTAAATCTCTTTTTCATAGATTATTTTGCTTATGTTGTATTTATAATTAGACATCCGTAGTTTTATTTTTATTTTAGCAGCATAAGTGAGCCTTGATTCATTTAAATTTCCTAATATTGCTATGATCTGAATTTAGTTATTTTTTATTTAATCTACTTACTTGGATCCAATAGTGTTAAGTTCTTATCCTAATACATGAATGAATGCTACTATTGCATTATGGCGAGCCGTGGTGTAACGGTATTGTGCGAAGTTCGGCGTCAATCAGTGGATGCGGGCCTACAATTGGGCACACGTGCCTTCCTGGGAAGTGCGTTGCTAACACTAATAAATACTCATAAAATAACGTTTAAATTACATATGATTTGGTTTACTGTCTTAACGGTTTTTATAAAAAAATAAAAAATTGTGTTTATCTTTTAACAAAAGTCATTACTATATATTTGTAAATTATCCAAGTTTATTAATGAAAGCCAAATTTGGTGCATAAAGCAACAGAATAATATAAATATTTAAGGGGGGCTCCCAAACAACAAACTTTTTTTTTTTAGTTTTTTGTTTGATAGTAACAACAACAGGTAGAAGCTTGAACTAAGGTTGTACGTAACCCTTAGAGCACAAGTCTAACTAGCACTTGGCAGATTTTTTAATAAGTAGGTACGGCAGACCACCTAACCGATGGCAAAATCATCTAGACTACGACAAAAAAAATGGCGCACATAGCAATGAATCAACATACATGTACCTATGTGGAGGAAAGGGCAAGGGCCTTTGCCCCATAAAAGAACGTACCATGCTAATAAGAAGAAGAATATACTGCTCAAATTTCATGTAAAGAGTAAGTGTATTGCGTCTTCGATTTATAATGAAAAAGTATTCATAATATCTCAGCAAGTAAACCACAAACTTTAATTATACCTATTATTAGTATCACTTACAACTAATAGATCCTAAATGACAGGTTAGAAGCGTTTTACCTCACGACCCAGACCAGACCGCCAACAAAGCATTTGTGAATCCAACATTCGTATTTCATTAACGTTGAGGCTATATCGTAGTAAATGCATTTCAAAGTAAGGAAGCTTTATTCTTCTGGAGACTACCCGTAGGATACGTGTGAACGAAAATAAACATCCGCATTCGGTTTTCGCCTAGGAATAATAATGAATAATATTAATATCAGATTTACCCCCATAGTAATACAAACGGCGCGGCGGTCGTGGTAGCGCCACTGTATCAAACCTGCCTCATTATCTATCCGTTCTTCATAGGAAACGATAATCCATAAGGCCCTAAGAATTTTACAATGACACGGTTCTAAGTCGTAAACTGAAGTTTATAGCACAATAGAGACGATGCATCTGTCTAATTAGCTTGCAAATATTCAGTATTCTCAGCATAGGAGCTAAATTGCTTAATTGAGAAATTACCTTACTTATTGCCTCACGTCTATGGCAATTTAGTTATAGTCTTGTTTCAATGATGCTTTTTATTTAGGTATCATGTTAACAGTAGCACTTGGAACATTCTTTTGCTCATTTACACATATAGAACATAGTCTTGCGAGTTTGTTTTTTCGTTGTACAGTGTCTTTTTCATATTTTTCTTTTAAACGTACAATAGTCATTACTTTTTACTGCACAGCCAATAATGTGTTATTACGTATATCAAAGAACATAAATTTTCTGCCATCATAGCGGACAAATTGTACAGCTAATAACATCCTTTGCTGCGTATTTTACGAAAAATAAAATGTGTAGCACCTGATTTGAACAGAGGATCTCGGGTATACTAGTTACAGAGAAATGAACACTAATTTACCCGGTAATTTACAAACCACGATATTAGCTGCAGGACAGCTTTGTCTAATTCTAGAGTATGTAATTATGTAACAAATCTTGAATTGAAAGTCCTAATGCATCTTTTCAAATTATAGGTAGGCTACCAGCATAAAAAATGTAAGTGAAGAAACATGAAAGTCATTAGTTTTGCATCGATGTATTTTTAGGTAGGTACCTACTTAGTTTTCGCAATGTGCATTTAATACAGTGATATTATAAGTTAGTTTGTAAGTGTATTTGTTTGTTAGTCCTTCACACTCAAATGGCTAAACCGTTTTGGATGAAAACTGACACCAAGATAGTTTAAGTCCTGAATTAACAAAGAGTCTTTCATCCCGATAAAAATCAGTGTTTCCGTGGTATAATCAAATTTCCGCGGGTAACAACGCGGATTTCAGATAAACTAATTATATGATTTTAACCTACATATTTGAGACAGCTAAAAAATATAAACGAAAACTTGGACATAGAATATGTACAATTTCTAATCTAGTAGTTATAAGGCGCTAAATGCTTAAAGTTTATCAATTATCGAATCAAAAACAAAACAGTCTTTATAATTACACCGTTTAAGCAATTATCCCATTATAAGAAACAGGATACATTATCTGCTTTGAAATCTCTATAAAGTATGAGTTCAGCTCGCTGGCAACATCTGGTGTTATTGAAGCCTAAAGCTATATTTATTACTAGATAGTGAAGTTATTCTAGATATCCGCTCCAAACTGGATATTTTTCTTGGTTTAATGGGTAGTTGCGTTACATAAGATCAGGTTCAAAGTTCTAGACCATCTGTCGACAGTAGTTGCTTGGTTGCTTATTGCACAATACAATAATTGCCCAGAATTAAACTTTTTATCACAGTATCGTTGACTTGACTTGATTGAGGAGACTATACCAAAACGAGTTATATAGAATAATGGAATAGACAACAAAACAAAGTGTGAAGCCACCGATCGAGCGGGCTAAGAGCTGTGCTAGATCTTTCATCTGCACTAAAGTATGTTTGTCGTACACTTAGTAAGTATTTGGGTCGTAATTTTGATTTATTTTGTTTGATCCTTCAGAAATATCTCGTGGGGACAGACAAGAAAATTAATTCCTGTTTGTCCCCCCTGTATGGCAACTAAGGAGCCAGAACACACAAACTTTTCTCTTTTGCAATATATTTATTTACAAATTAGAATCAATGCAATCTCAAAATTGTGCTACAGACAAAGGGCCAACAGGTCTAGCTTTTGCCTCATATATTCGTTTCTGTTTCACAGGACACATCAAGTGGTGAAACGGTTGTTGTAGTGCTGTTTCAGAATCAGCTGTTGTAGCAGTAGTCTCAAACTTGGAAGATGCAATGGCAAAAAAGAGTCGTCGTACAAACCAGCTGCACGTAACGAAATATTGCATCTCTAAATAGCTAAATGTTGTAATTTTTATGCGATTTTTTCCGGACAAAGAGGAAAATTAATTCCTGTTTGTCCCCCTGACTGAAACAAATACATTGACATAAAAATATCATTATGTGATATTATGTCACTGTGACACTGACACTTCTTAATTTTTTTATTCGTCATTCTAATTCATTGATTTTCTATATATTTATTTTATTAATTATGACGCCGTTCGATTTGTTTTTTTCACCTGTAAAAATTGTTAAATGTTATATTATGTTATGTGTATATTGCACGAGATTGTGTGAGTTCGTGACGTCACCTGCCGGCACCAACGGAAGACCAGCGCTGGTTGTTTACAACCAGCATTATGCTGAGTTGGAGCTGGTTTGTGCCAAGAAACTTATATATTATTTTGTATTTATATATGTCGGCGCAAGCTCGATCTAAATTACTTTTAATAGTTTTAAAAGTTATTAGAATGATTATCATAATCGTAAAGGTTTAATATTACTTTGATTTAATACTGTTGTCAGTTTTCTAACTTGAAAGTATGGAATTTGAGTAGAGTGTTGTAGTCGTTCTTGGCGACAAAGCAACAACTCTTATGTTAATCAACTTTAGTTTTAAGTCCAATCATCTATTGCTAAAATCATGTCTTGATTAATAAACTAGTTGCATTTCATTTAAAATCGTTTTTGGTTAGGTTTTAAATTGTAAAAAGAAGATTTGTTGGACTAATAACTATAGAATCAAAAAGCGAGTAGCGCTCTGTATTATTTCAATGTTTTAATCGAGATAAATCGTTTCAATGCTTAAACCGTGTCCTAATAATAGTTTAAGGAATTATCTAACTATACTCTGTTGTATTAATTGGTGTAACTTAAAATGTGTAACATGAAGTGACTGTGATTTGACTTTGCAACGGCGACGCCATCTTAGCTGGTTATAAAAGCAGAAGCGTGCCGTTGCGAGGGACATTCGTTTGGTGAATTTGCGTGAAATATCTTGTAAGTACAATTTAAATTATAACTTTAGATTTTAAGATTGTTTTAGACAAGTAATAAAACGTGTTTAGATAAAAGTGTTTCTTATTTGCGATGAGCGAGTCTGTTGGTGGGGATCGTGACGTCAGCCTAGCTGACGTCACGGTTCCTAAAAATCCTCCAGGTCCGGGTGATCCGTTATCAGAAGTGGGATTGACCCCTACTTCTGCTTGTCCATCTGACCATAATAATGAAACAGCTACCGCTTCTGTTAGTGGAGTACCTGCGGAGTTTTTCGCTCAGATGTTGCAAATGATGAAACACGTGTCCGATCGCATGACGACTCAACCTGATACGCCTAAAGTGAGAATAAAGGATGTGTTTTTGCCGTCGTACGATCCGGACACCGATATTGGGGTTCGAGAATGGTGTCAGCATGTGACCACAGCCATGGAAACTTATAACCTGAGCGACTATGAAGTTAGAATGAAAGCCGGTAGTTTACTTAAAGGCCGCGCAAGATTGTGGGTTGACAATTGGCTGGTGTCTACCACCACGTGGCAGGAATTGCGCGATGTCTTAATTACTACTTTTGAACCAGAGAATAGATACTCCCGGGATATAATACGCTTTAGAGAACATACTTATGATAATTCCAAAGATATTGCGCAATTTTTATCACAAGCTTGGGTTATGTGGAGACGCATTACCAAAGATAAATTATCGAATGGTGACGCAGTTGAGGCAGTTATTGGTTGCATTGGGGATGAGCGATTGAGAATTGAACTATTAAATGCCAGGGCCACATCTGTACCAGAACTTATTTCTGTGGCATCCTCTATAAGAAGCATTAAGCGCCCTCACGCTTCTATACCACAAGGTCCCTCTAAGCGACCCCGGTTTGATAAGACCTTGCTTTTCTGTCAAACCTGCAAAAAACCGGGTCACGAAAGCCATGACTGCCGTTACCGTAACAAAATTGATGATCCTCGAACGCGTCACTACGATAATAAAACTACGCCTCAAAATGTGGGTAAACCGACTTGCACGTTCTGTTCTAGAGTAGGTCATACTTATGAAACGTGTTATAAACGAGAGCGCGCAGTGGTTTCTAACGTAAACTGCGTGGGTACGACTAAATTAAACTCTATGCCAGTCGTAGTGGGTAATTTATATCAACTCGCGATATTCGATAGCGGAGCCGAATGCTCGGTGATACGCGACTCGGTAGCTGCAAAATTGCCCGGAAAAAGAGTTGATAAGGTCAGTTACTTGAAGGGGCTAGGACAATTTACAGTAGTATCGCTCTCAACATTGACTACTATTTGTGTCTTTGATAGTTTGCGGGTAGAACTTGAATTTCACGTGGTACCAGACTACGAAGTATGTTCTGATATTCTACTAGGCATGAATCTCGTAGAAAAGACAAATTTGAGCGTGTTAGTCAATTCTCGAGGTGCAATGCTGGTTCATCAACCGGTTGTTTACCACATGCAATCTCATAGTGAGAAGTTTGAAAAATTGGATTGTGACTTAACTAATGATGATCAATTAAACGAATTAAAAATTTTGCTAAATAAATTTGAGAATTTATTCATTCACGGCTATCCTCAGTCGCGCGTCAATACCGGTGAGCTCGAAATAAGATTAAAAGACGAAAGCAAGTGTGTCGAACGTAGACCTTACCGATTGAGCCCGGTAGAACGGGAGAAAGTGAGGGATATAATTAAAGAGTTACTTGAGCATAAAATTATCCGCGAAAGTAGGTCACCATTTTCCAGCCCGATAATATTAGTGAAAAAGAAAAATGGAAAAGATCGCATGTGCGTGGATTATCGCGAACTAAACAGAAATACGCTGCGGGACCACTATCCATTACCTATCATCGCGGATCAGATAGATCAACTGGCGGGAGGTGTCTATTACTCGACATTAGATATGGCAGCTGGGTTCCACCAAATCCCAATTTCTGAGAGCTCTATTGAAAAGACTGCCTTTGTCACGCCAGATGGCCTATTTGAATATTTAACCATGCCATTTGGACTCAGTAATGCGGTTTCGGTCTACCAGCGTTGCATAAATAGGGCTTTGGCTCATCTCTTGACCTCTGCTGACCAGATTTGCCAGGTGTATGTAGATGATGTATTGTCTAAGTGTGGGGAATTTTCTCAGGGCCTATCACATCTCGAGCGCATATTGATCGCTCTCCAGAAGGCCGGGTTTTCGATTAACGTTGATAAAACTGCCTTTTTTAAACGCTCTATCGAGTACTTGGGCAATATCATTGCTGACGGACAAGTCAGTCCTAGCCCAAGAAAAGTGGAGGCTTTAACAAAGGCACCCATCCCAAAAACGGTCAAACAAGTTAGGCAGTTCAATGGTTTGGCTGGATATTTCAGACGCTTCATTCCCAATTTCTCGCGTGTTATGGTCCCTCTCTATGAACTGACCAAGAACGACATGAAGTGGGAATGGAACGAAAGACATGACGAAGCTCGAAATCGCATCATACAACACTTGTCTACTGCGCCTACCCTTATGCTTTTTCAGGAAAATTCGCCAATCGAGCTCTACACCGACGCCAGTAGCATTGGATACGGAGCGGTGCTTGTACAAACTGTCGGCGGTCGCCAGCATCCTGTCGCGTACATGAGCCAGCGCACAACTGATGCTGAGAGCCGTTACCACTCGTACGAGCTGGAGACACTAGCAGTGGTCAGGGCAGTCAAACATTTCCGGCACTACCTCTACGGCCGAAAATTCAAGTTAATAACTGACTGTAACGCCTTGAAAGCATCAAAGAACAAAAAGGATCTTCTTCCTCGAATCCATAGATGGTGGGCTTTCCTGCAAAATTACGAGTTCGAGGTAGAATATAGAAAAGGTGAACGGTTGCAGCACGCGGACTATTTCAGTCGAAATCCTTCCACCGAAACACCTGTCAACGTCATGACCCGAGACACAGAGTGGCTGCAGATAGAGCAGCGCCGCGATGATGTACTGCGCCCACTTATAGATGCACTGAATAGGGATGACTCGGCTGAAGGCTATATGATGGAGGAAGGCTTACTTAAAAAGACCCTTGCGGATTCTAAACTTGGTATACACAATCCAATTGTTGTTCTCAAGTCATTTCAGTGGAGTCTTATAAACTCATTTCATGTCACTCTGCAACACCCTGGATGGGAGAAAACCTTACAGAAGCTAAGGGAGACATACTGGTTTGACAATATGAGCACAACCGTCAGAAAATTCACAGATAATTGTGTTGTGTGTAGAACCTCTAAAGGACCATCGGGAGCTATCCAAGCACAGCTTCATCCTATTCAAAAGCCCACTGCAGCGTTCCAAGTCGTTCACATGGATATAACCGGCAAGCTAGGAACAAAAAATGCTGAAGGACGGGACGAGTATGTTATTGTGAGTATTGACGCATTTACCAAATACATCCTGCTAAGCTATTCTAATGATAAGAGCCCAAGCAGTAGCCTCGCAGCTCTTAAACGTATTGTGCACCTGTTCGGGACTCCAGTACAAATAGTGGTGGATGGAGGTCGAGAATTTCTTGGAGAGTTTAAAACCTACACCGACCGTTACGGCATAAACGTACATTCTATTGCGCCAGGAGTAAGCCGAGCGAACGGACAAGTTGAAAGAGTAATGAGTACTTTAAAAAATGCACTGACTATGATTAAAAACTACGACACTGAAGATTGGCAGACAGCACTAGAAGCGTTACAGCTTGCATTCAACTGCACTCCACACAGAGTAACTGGAGTCGCACCGCTATCTCTACTAACCCGCCGCCAGCAGAGTGTACCGCCAGAGCTACTGAGGTTGGTTAATATTGATAATGAATGTATAGACTTTGACTTGCTTGAGCAACACGTTCATCAGAAAATGGCAGACGCGGCTCAATATGAAAAGCAACGATTCAATAAGAAAAAGGCGAAACTGCGCCCGTTCCAGCGAGGAGATTATGTACTCGTCAAGAATAATCCCCGTAATCAGACTTCTCTGGACCTGAAATATAGCGAGCCGTACGAGATACACAAAATTCTTGACAACGATCGATACATGGTAAAGCGGGTGACTGGCAGGGGGCGTCCACGTAAGGTGGCACACGACCAATTGCGTCGAGCACCACAACCGGGGGAACAGGAAACCGTGTCGGCGAGTTACGACGATGAAAATAATGAAGAAATGACTGCTCGGCTGGCCGATGTCTCACCAACAAGCTTGGAAGATAACGCACAACAGCAGACCACACTTCAGCCCATCAGCGTGGCACAGTTGGCAGAACAGGCCAGCTCCTGAGTTGCCAGTCTCATAAACAATGGTTCGTGTCTTTCATTTTTATCTCAATTGCATGTCTTACTGTGATTTGGATTTAGCAAAGGCATAAGGTCTTTGTCTTTGGTGACAGGCTGATGCAATCAAACAAAAGTTAACATTGACTGTACATCCGTATTTCCTGTTTCCTTTCCTCGACTGTTTTCAGAGCCTCTGTGGACCACGGTCAAAACTATTAAGGCCTAGGCCACAGCATCGTCCTTTCCAAATCCTTTAGAGCCTCTGTGGACCACGGCGTAAGAGACCGCTCAGCACCACAGCATCATTCCTGTGAGTTTTCTATAAACAAAGTCGTATCACGAGTTTCAGAGCCTCTGTGGACCACGGTCAAAACTGTTAAGGCCTAGGCCACAGCATCGTCCTTTCCAAATCCCTTAGAGCCTCTGTGGACCACGGCGTACGAGACCGCTCAGCACCACAGCATCATTCCTGTGACTTCTATAAATAGTCATACCACGAGTTTCAGAGCCTCTGTGGACCACGGTCAAAACTATTAAGACCTAGGCCACAGCATCACCCTTTTCAAATCCTTTAGTGCCTCTGTGGACCACGGCGTACGAGACCGCTCAGCACCACAGCATCATCCTTAACTACGAGAAATCAAATAATGCAAGTATGCGTGGAGCGTTTGCATTAACATAACTACCTACTGAAATGTGTGAGTAAGCGTGTAGCATTACAAACACTTGATATCTTCGCTCACTTCCCTTAAGTACAGCTAATCTTATTTGTTGACTATGAATTTATTTCTTTATCATTTGCTCTCTATGTACCAGCATAATTTATAAATGACAAGGTGCGATAATGACAGTTGACAACTTGGTTCGTTGGAATCGGTTATCACATTACAAATAAACAACTCTGATCAAAACCAAATTGTCGGCTAGTGTACCAGTGAGTGGATAACTAGCTCAGAGATATTCATCATTATTTACAGAACCGCGACTGGTGCTGGGCACGCACACCGTCTCGCAGAATGGCCGTGTCGGCGCAAGCTCGATCTAAATTACTTTTAATAGTTTTAAAAGTTATTAGAATGATTATCATAATCGTAAAGGTTTAATATTACTTTGATTTAATACTGTTGTCAGTTTTCTAACTTGAAAGTATGGAATTTGAGTAGAGTGTTGTAGTCGTTCTTGGCGACAAAGCAACAACTCTTATGTTAATCAACTTTAGTTTTAAGTCCAATCATCTATTGCTAAAATCATGTCTTGATTAATAAACTAGTTGCATTTCATTTAAAATCGTTTTTGGTTAGGTTTTAAATTGTAAAAAGAAGATTTGTTGGACTAATAACTATAGAATCAAAAAGCGAGTAGCGCTCTGTATTATTTCAATGTTTTAATCGAGATAAATCGTTTCAATGCTTAAACCGTGTCCTAATAATAGTTTAAGGAATTATCTAACTATACTCTGTTGTATTAATTGGTGTAACTTAAAATGTGTAACATGAAGTGACTGTGATTTGACTTTGCAACGGCGACGCCATCTTAGCTGGTTATAAAAGCAGAAGCGTGCCGTTGCGAGGGACATTCGTTTGGTGAATTTGCGTGAAATATCTTGTAAGTACAATTTAAATTATAACTTTAGATTTTAAGATTGTTTTAGACAAGTAATAAAACGTGTTTAGATAAAAGTGTTTCTTATTTGCGATGAGCGAGTCTGTTGGTGGGGATCGTGACGTCAGCCTAGCTGACGTCACGGTTCCTAAAAATCCTCCAGGTCCGGGTGATCCGTTATATATTAGTATAACTTATATATTAGTTTGTGCCAAGAAACTTATATGTTATGTATAAAATTTAATGTGAATTGTAATGTGTGATGTGAATAAATTATCTTATCTTATCTTATTTGTGAACTCCCTGTTAGTACTAGTAGATTTTTGGTATAAATAAACTATTTCATTCTTTTTTCTTTCCTGAAAATATCGCATGGGACAAGCAAGAAAACAGATTCCGGTCTGTCACCTCAAAAATATCGCATGGTGACAAACAGGAAAAAATAATTCATTTCTGTCACCTTTTTAGACATAGAGTGACAGAAAGGAATTTTTATTCATGTTTGTTCCCTTAAGGGTACGAATTTTGGTGACAAACAGGAATAAATCGTAATTTCTAAATTTAATCTTGACGATATTAAGAGTTTTGAGATAATTTAGTCGTCAGTTTATGAATTAGGTGATATTACCTAAATGTGGGTGAAAGTTTGTACGGCACCATTACCCAGCTAATTTTGATATAATGCAGATTCCAACTTATAATATTTAATAGAAAATAACGGAGAAAAGGTCTAAAGAAAAGTTCTGGTGGCAGAACTTCAAGTAACTTACAATAGATAGAGATCTAGATAAGGCTACCCTTATCTAGATCTCTATCTAGCCTCTACCCAGCACAACATAAAAAAAAAACAAGACTGCAAGAAAAATATCAGGAAAAATAATCATAAAATCTCAAGTTCGCTGCTCTGGCCATCTGGTACCACCACACGGTGGGACAATTTATTAAGTACAGAGTTATTGCGTAATGTACTAGTATCGGGCAGATGGTTTGGCTGATTGCACTAGGATGTATATTTAGCTAACAGGTGGCGTAGCTGTCCACGTGGTTGGCTAGGGCTACACCGATAAAAGATTTTATAGAAAGATCGATAAAATGATTTTAAAAAAATATAGCTGAAAAAAATATACAAGCAGGATTAGATAAGTTCTAGTCTACTCAGTCAGTCACTCAGTCTTTCTTCTTGACTAGAAGGTAAAACCCCTGATAATTCAAAAAATTAGTATCTTTGTATTTTGTCAAGATTGGCCCTAAACTACGTCCTATACGTGAGTACCAACAAAATTCAAACTTAACACTAACATATAAGAATGCTGACAGATGAAAGCAAAAGTTGCTAGATTTGTAGCAGTTACCGCGAACTGTCGGCCTCGGGACTACAATATTTTTGCGACTTTAAAGGAGATCAGAGATTGAGATAAGTCTTCCAACCGTTTTTGGCCATCGTGGTTGATCGTGATCGGCTTACAACCGCCATAGTGTTTTCACTATAGCGCTTTTATAGCTCTATTCTCTATCTCATCACGAGAATGCAAATATAGTGAATCGACATAAAAAAAGTTATATTTAAAAGCGACAGCCCTGAACTTGATACAATCGAGTTATACAGGTCAGGCCAGTCGTCGCGATTTTATAGAGTAGGTAGTACACATTACATAATGACCAATGTGATAATGGCCTTATCCTTGTATGGAGCCTAGCAAAAACTCTTTTTAATCGTTTATATGGAAGCCAAAAGGAAATAATATGTTTTTATTTAGAATCTTTGTTTGTTTTCACGTACTTATTTTATCTCACCGTAGCGCTTATTCGTGAGATTACGATTAATGAGGTAGGTAGGTAGGTACATGTCAAGTAGCTCGTTATGGTTCGGGTAATACAATGCAACATTTTCTAAGGTGCGTCAAAATAAGTGTTATTTCGTTAGTCTTTCGTATTTCTAATACATGACTGAGTATAATATTGGTTAGCCGCGTTTAATATGTTTATCTAATATTCCAAAAAGTAATAGAAGCATGCCTAAAGGTGGCCCTATTCTCCAATGTGTGACAATTGAAACTGTATAATTACTTACCTAAATAAAATGAACTTGAGATTATTTAAGAAATATGAGATTTTGATTGTGAATACATTTATTTTTGATTTACCGTTCTCATTTTTAGATATATTTTAATCTGGCTAAAAGTTCATCTTACTCGTACGTATTATAACCCATAACATCCCGGGCACGAGTCTCTCTTGTGAAGGAGGTGTTGGCTATAATCCACCACGCTGGCTAAATTGCGACTTTAATTTCAAAAGTATTACCATCTCCGACAAGCAGGTTTCCTCGCGATGTTTATTTCCACCGTTGGAACTAAACGGTACTTAATTGTAATAATAAGAGAGGTGAATGCCAGACACTGGCTTCGCGCTCTTTCGTTTGCGATGCAAGGGGTTTACCGATTAAGCTACAGTTAAGTTGTCAGCCTTAAAAAGATAAAAAAGTAACAAGTCATAAAAAATGAAATTGGCGCTGCTTACTCCTTACGACCTTACAATTAAGTAACTGGTTGTCGTTATTGGAAAGTGATCTGTCTACAGTTAAAAAACAAACCTTGCAACGTTATTGCGTAAAATGAAGGCCTACGCATTTCTAGTGCTCATACAGCTACACTCATAATCATTAACTGCCATCAGTTTTTAAAGATCACTCATAAGTAGGTACATAAATCATACACAAACGCATTTTTTAATGAGACCAAACATGGGTAATGATTAGAAACAAATACGCAGGTGGGTTTTCATAAGGAAAAGTTTTTGCACTGATAGCAAAAGGCAGCTGCTGCGAAAATTGCGAGCCCCTATAGCCTCTTCATAATCTAAGCATTAATAGATGGCTAATGACAAAATGGTAATACGTTGGTGTTTGGTCAGTTGCAAATTACTTAGTACGTGCGTGTACTTAGATTCGCCGGTTGGCAGAGATACGGGCAGTAGCACGTGCCCTGGCTGTCAGGTATAAGGAAAAACATATCTAACTTAATAAGTATTATACTATTCACTCGTATAATTTTTTATTAAATAAAAAATAGACATTTAGCATATGAGCATTTAAAATAACCAACATACTTTTTCTTTTACTATACTTACGTACGGAATGGTGAGGCATATTGGATTTAACTACATATTTTATTGCATTTCATTTATATTGTAAGCGTGTGTTCATATACTATTTATGCTTTAATTATTTTTAATATAATATTATTATTTATATATTTTTATTTAGCTCCACTGCAGTGTTCTCTAAATTGTTCTCTAAATTTAAATATGCCTTTCAACAAGAGTTATCTAGATGTGACCGCGTTTTAGCAATAAGACCGCTTCTTAGCTATAACACCGCTTCTCGTGCTACTCTTTTCCTTGTTTTATGCGTGTTCAAAAAAAGTTCTCTATTCGTCATTTTTATGTACGTTCTCTAATGTCTAATTGGTCTAGTAAACGCCGTGATCGATTTTAAATTATTTTATTTACTTTCCAACGATAATTTGTACCTTAAAACGATATGAAACTGATCAGAAATGCAAGCTACTTGGTTTATTAGAAGTATACCCAAAAGTTTCTTTTTTGCATAAATACTTTACGAACTTAGTGCAATCAAAAACAGCCGACATCAATAATAGAGCGAATCAATGCAAACCTTTGTATTGGCACATGCGCGCTCAATGTGAACCTATCACAAAACGCTTTTCATTTCGTTCAAGCGAGCGTTTTGTGCGCAAACGCAAGATGACTCACGATAACCAGTGACGAGGGAGTTAAAGTGCAGATAGGACTTTAACTCCCTCGTCACTGATAGTAAATGTCGATCTACCTGACAAAGGAGTAATTACTAATGCACAGAAATATTTCACAGCTTTCTCTTCATTCTAATATTTTCTTCGGTGTTCATAACAATTAATAGATAGTCTATAGGTAAAAATGGTCAAGACATAAAACTGTTTTTATCTAGGCACAAATACTACCAATGAATTACATGATTTTAAAATTCGATGAAATTAAATGGAAATAAAAATTATCGAATAGGTAGAGATACTTAAATTGTTTATTACGCTCGACATTTCTAGCCGTGTCATATTCTTTGCCACGATTTAATTAGTAGCGGGGTGAGCTGTTGTCTGCGAGGAATTCTATTGACCGGAGACAATCGGAGGAGTCTGGCCCATCAATGGGGTATCGTGTTGCGGCCACCTGCGCGTCTTTTCATCCATCGAGCTGCATCAGATTGCTGCTTTCCTGGTACTTGCGGACCAAACTTCACAATGCCTTATGACGCAATGGGATGCTGTTTTAGCACACATGTACTACACTTACATACACGTAGGTCCAATGTTCAAAAAGGATAATACGAGTACAATCATAATTACATAAATATCATATAGGTATTGTAAAATATTCAGGAATCCGGAAATACTTGGAGGAACAATAAAACACGGTGTCCACGGAATCACGTTATAATCGAACTGACAGAAAAACAAGTACAAAATCCTACCTTCAATCTTCGCATGAATATTCTTTAAGCTGACAAATACCCTCAATATATCACAGGTAAGTACCGACGGACTGACTGATATTCGCAAGAAATCAACGCAGAGCCTAAACCGTTTAACCTAGAGACATGAAATTTTAAAAAGTGTTTTCATTATAAAATATAATGGTGTAAAAGATTTTTAGAAATTCAACCCATAAAATGGTCAAATGGAGGTCCGAAGCTTGAAATATCTCAATATCTCATTGTATGTCGCGGGCAACGCCGCAGGTGTCAGCTACTATATAGAATGCAATATAGTACTAACAAAATTACTACACAGTTAAAATAAAACTATTGAAAAGCTAATACTAAACCAATTACATAACCACTTTATTGAAACCCAAAATACCATAAACAATATGCCAGTAATTGTTACACAGCCATTTATAGAATTGACTTACCAAAATTGTATGAATATAAGATCTCACACGATGATAGGAGTCACCCCCGTACACCCCGCTGGCTCTTGAGAACGTCACTCATTACGAAATATCGATATATCGATTACTGGTTAAAATCTATAAGTATTGATTGTATCGGTACCTGCGGTTTGTGGGAAATAAGTGAAATTGTCGATTTAAAGTGAGTGTACGATAGGACGCGTGTCTATTTTTTGCCACAACCAAAGCAGCTGCTATTTTTACACGTTGCGTTTGATAGGTATGCATTTTAGAGAAATTGCTATTTTATTTTTAGAGCGAAATTATCTATAAACAAAAGCACGTTGTGGTTTTCCTTTGTAAGTTTCGTAGTCACATACATTTTGTGGTCGCTAGCAGCTGAAAGCTTCAAAAGTAAAAATAAATTTTGAAAAAAAACTACTGAAAACTCTTCCTTGATAAGCCATATCTAGCCAAAAAAATAATTAGTAATAGCTATATAACCTAACTCTATTATTTTGTAACTAAATTTTATAGCATATTGATTTAGATTCATCGCAGCATAGAGTCACATACAAGTCCACAATTACTTATATTACAGAGCTGAAAAAGTTATAATAAATTATAAAAAACGCAGTTTGGTAAACATCTATTCCATGATATTGTAATTAATATATTAGATTTTAGAACAAATCATTCCTTAAGAAATAATTTTGTATACATTTAAATAAACCCTAAATGATCTACCAATTTACTTCCAGCAGCAAAAACAGAATGATCATTTATCAGTAAGCGTGACAATAATTGACTACTAAGCCGCATATTACACATGAGCAAGCATTTTTTCCTTTGTCAAAACAACCGGTGTCAAGTAACCATCACTACTATGGCTGTGGATGTGGCATACGCCACTCGCCAAATATTGTGATAATCCGACCATCATCCTTTGTCACTCGATGACTTGATAAAAAACCGCTACTATCCCTCGGGACCACTCCATATAGGAAAACAGACTTCTTCCTTCCCCATTCCCATAATCTATTCCAATTAACTGACAGCACCATATTGTGATATTAACACAATGCTTCTCCCCTTGCTCTATGCAAACATAACATCAGCTCTAAAATGAAACGTATCTCGAAAAGTTACGGTATGAAATTGCTGGTAGAACTTGGTGTTATGGATTTTGATATGGTTAAAAAGCTCGTATTGTACGCGTATTAGACTTGATTGTGCTAGTAAACCACTAACCTTAGCCCATATCTTCTATTAGGTGTACCAGTTTGGAATTTGGTATATACTTAACTGGTGTTATTTGGATTGGATATTATTAGGCTTTATGGCAAACTTGTCAGGAAGATTAGATGGATAGATAAAAACACTTTAAAGCTTACACACAAAACCAATACAGGTAACAGTTAAAGCTTATTGATAGCAATGCAAAACGATGCGGCCTTATCGCTAATAACAATCTCTTCTAGGCAACCTTTGGATGGAGAAAAATAAAGCATGATAATAGAGGGACTAAAATCATAAAATACTCGTACCTTAGAAAAGATAAAGCATTAGAAGAGATATTAATTTGCAATAATATTATAATATACACACAATAAAGTTATAATAATTAATTAACATAACATAAAATTTTGTTAGCATGTATTGTAAATGCTAACAAAATTTTATGAAGATACATACAAATAGCAAGAAAATTACATAACATTCTCCATAAAAAAGAGAATAGTCCTAGTCCCATATCAGATAGCTCCTCGTATTATATACCTATATCACTCAACAGGAAATTTGCGCCAGAGAACTATATCTAGAAATCAAATATCTGGTTATCACACACACCAAGTTATCTTCAAGCTGCCCTTTAATTAGACAGGCTAAGCTTTACCTCGCTAACAGATGACCGAAGATACGCTATCCATCCGGCTAATCCTAGAGATAAGCTCCCGCCACCCCTTCCTCAATGGCAGCTATTAACCCCGATACAATCGCCATTGTCTTTGCCCTTTCCCACAATCACTGAGGGTAGGTAACTTGGGGTACGTAGAGATAGTAAAGAGTAGTTTCAGTATGGGGTGAAAGTGCTGTTGTAGTGCTTTTAGCGGGTAAATTCCGGGACAAAATCTATTCAGTGCCATGAGTGTACTCGAGGAAGCTACGGCATAACTTTTTTATAATTTCAAAACATTGACATGGTTGACACTAATTATTCGTACAATAATACATTATTGACATTGGCTTGTTTAATCTGGTAACAGAAAAGTCAAGAAGTTGCAGGCCGTGGCAGTTTTAAGCAGTAAATTAAGATATATCAGCCGATTTGAACGTCAAAAAACGGATTTCCTAACATACATAAATACCCATCCCTTAATTAACATCTACAAATTATTTTAAGTAAGATAGACGTGTCGCGTCAGATATGACCAATTGTCCTGCTCCACGGTTATTAAGACATTACCTACCCCAAGCCAAAGTCCATTAGTACCAATTATGGGTCTGATTCTTGGCGAATGGGCTTGTGACCAAACGGAGGCGTGACCCAGTGAGAGGCCCGCATGTCTGCAACCTAGATGATGATGTGTACAGTTATGAAGAAAACAGTTAAATATTTAAAAAAAAATGATTTCAAGATGGAGATAAGATCAGAAAGTGAAACATTATTTTTCAACAAAAGATTCAATATGAACAATCAATAGCTTGTTCAATAGTTTTACTGCTGCTGCTTTAAAATTTACAACATAGGTACTTAAAGGTAAAGAAATGTATATGCCACAAATATTTTTGTTATAGAACAAAGGAATATTTTTGAACCCAAAAAAAAAACTTTTTTGTCCTAAAACACCAACATGTTTTAAATTATGCAAGGAAAAGTTATGAATTATATTGCTAGTTGATTTTAGCTATATTAAAGTAGATGAAGAGAAAGATGCCTCACCCAATGGGACAGCGGCTTTAAAAATGCATGAACTAGATGTATCAACGCATACTTAACGCCTAGCTACTTAGCTTATCACAGGTCTTCTCTACCAAGAGGGAAGTTAGGGGCTACACTTCTCTTTTAGATAATCAGTTTCCTTCGGGATATTTTTTTTTGTCGTTAAATGTGGTTAATGATGCTAATCTGCACATGAGTGAAAAACTGAAAGTGCATGTCCAAATCGATCTCGCGCCACCTTGCTTGAGAGACAATTGATTCACTTACTAGTGGATTTCTATATACTTGACATCTAAACATGTAACTATACAATACAAGCTAAGGCAAATCCAGCACCGACTTGCTTAAAAGTTTTAGAGACACTTGGATCGGCGAGTGTACCTACCTATCTTCAGACAAACCTCGTAGACTGCGCGGCTCCGTCGCTGAGACAGTGACTCAACCAACTTCCACTTTCAACAGCACTACTGCAATGACCTCTCTCAAGGCATCCGCTTGTCTCAAGTGGCTAAATAATGGAAGCATAGGTACAGTAAGAACTCAATTTGATTTTATTATACTCTCCCCAGACTCGACTAGGTGGGTCGGTATAGCATATTATAATTTCATACCTGCTGAGCTGTACTTACCTATACTTCCAATATTTATAGCTGGCCACCTAACCATTTTGTGAATTTGTTCTACATTTTATCCCAAAAAAATATAAATTGTGCTTTTTTACTTTAATGATTGATCGGCGCAATTATTGGAGTACTTTTATGTGCCGAGAAATCCGAGATTTATATTTGTTCTTCATTCACCGTACAAATATTTCCAAAAAGTAACAAATATTAATAAAGAACGGATCAAACCGTGAAGGCATACATAGTTTTTATCTATAAAAAGCAAATAAAGAAGACAACAATAGGAAGGCGCAATTTGAAGATGCGCAATAAAAATGCAATAATGCGTGTTGTGGAGTGCGCAAGAGTGGCGCGGGACAATGCGTGACGGGCGTGACAATGGAGCAAGCGACGCGTGCGCAGCCGCCGCGCCGCACACCTTGCTGCTAGATACCGCCGACACCGCGCGCCCGCGCCGCACCGGTAGCGGGTACATTACATATAAATAGATAATGATAATTTGGACAACGAAAAAAAATTGCAAAACAAATTATTTAGAAAGAAAAGAACATAGTCTTACGCAATCTTATGTATTGCTGCTCTAAGTGTAAAACTTATGTTGTGGAGCTCTACTACAAGTTAATTTTTATTATTCTGTC
Organism: Ligdia adustata; assembly: GCA_947049295.1. NCBI lineage: Eukaryota > Metazoa > Arthropoda > Insecta > Lepidoptera > Geometridae > Ligdia > Ligdia adustata. The sequence goes on from OX346215.1 coordinate 5,880,549, forward strand.
TAGTGTTTCTTTAGCATAATAAAGCAAAAAAAAACTATACTAACCTTAAAACTTTATAAAAGCATGGCTGTGTTAACATTCCAATAAGTACTTATGCATAATTGGATGAACTTTAATGAAACTATGAACTTTTATTAAAATATATATTATGAAAGTACAAATGCCGCCTTATCGCAGAATTCATCACTTCCATACAGGAGCAGGCTCTGGCTTAAAAACTATTGTTGCAATGTCCGAAAAAACGAGATTACAAAACGAAAAAGCCCTCGATGGTAATATTGAATACGGATCTTGAACCGCTCATTGTATGTTTTTTTAGCTATTTGATTTGTTGCTACAAATATTATACATGAAAAGCGGTTGAAGGTACTTAATGTCCAGTAATTGGCGATCAATGAGGATCAGTGGGCACATTGTGCTAAAGCATTGAATGGCACATTGTCCGAAACTGGGGCAAAAAAATACGTAAAAAATTAATCCAAGCAATCACCCGTCAACGTGGGTCAGAACTCAATACCGAGCTGTCGATAGATGACAGATTAAAATTGGCTAATGACTGTTAATCTTTATAATGTAACAGAAAAAATCTTTCAGAAAAATTTCTAAAAGGATGTTCTAATAACAACAAGTGTCGGCAAAACTAAGTTCCCTTATAAAAAATATATTTCTTAAAGTCCTATACCAGCAGTAAACAAACAAGGTGTCCAGTAACGGACACTCAAATTTTAAAATTCAAAGAGAGCACCCGATTGTAACCATCAACGTTTAGCGGTGGCGGTCCCACGCATTCTGAATAAGAAATATGAGCTGAACGGATACTGCTATTATCAAAACATTATTACAACACTCCAAACGCATCGCCCTTCCAATGTAAAAATTAGACAACAATTGCCTTTAATATTACCCTCGGCTGGTTTAAAAAAAATCTGTCAATCTGCCGTAGATCAATCATCCTTCGTGAATAGGAGGGGTGAAGAGAAAACACTGAGTATTGCAGTCGACCACAATCGAAGTTGCAGATAATAAGAGACACTCTATATTTACGTATGTATAAACGCGGCGGTTTGTGCACAGACGCAAATCCTATTACGGGGTCTGTTCTTCTCTTTGTGTCTACTGACTTGAGTGACGTTTTGAGAGCTACAAATGTCGAGTAGGCGGATTATTGTCGCCTTTTTCATCATTTGATCCCTTAGCTATATCTGACATATTTCGCAACTTTTGCTAATGTAAAAGCTTTTGATTTTGATAACATACAAAGGAGAAAGTGCAGATATTATACGAGTATAAGCTACATCAAAATATCAGTTGTCACATCAACAATGGATACAAAACGTGTTAACATTTTATAAAAAATTTAAAAGCTATAAAAGAAATAAACCACGTTTCCTACTACATTTGCACACACCTGGACAACGTACAAGTATTACCCACCCTTAACCAAAAAGTTCATTTAGCAAGCAAGCAGAACTTACAAGCTAAAGCTTTCAGAACACCAGTAGAGCACGGCAAGTCACCCGTGGTTAGGCCCACGTGCGCTCACGTTTGGTTGCGCACGCGACTAAAATGACACAGGCAGCTTAGAGCTTTGACGCGTGCGGTAAAAGCGTGCGATGATGTTGTTTTTCTATTTGTCATAACTATTTTGAACTTTTTACTGAAACTATTTTTTTGAGAAAAGATATCAATCATCAAGAAAAGATCATCAATGTCATCAAATAAATTTTACCAAGCAAGCAAACTTAATGTGTAAACCTAGAAACGTAAAAGAAATCTTTTGCAGCATGACAAAGGCGCTTCAAAACGACCGTTATCAGGCCCATCGCGAGTATAAAATGTACTTAGTGGACGCGAAGCTACTACAAGTTAGGTATCTTTGCCTAAGCGCCGGTCGTAAGCAGAAGATAAGAATTTCGCAGACACTTGGGTTAATGATTTTCTACGCATTTTAATATTATATTAAAATAGAAACAAGCAGAGCTCCTACGCCTTAGAGTAAGTATGTATAAAGTTTACCCTTCACAACACCAATAGAGGTAGCGCAGAGGGCGCGTGCGCAATAACTTATCTACCTCGGTTGGATGAGCATGCGATGCCACAGGTACGCATGTGACTGCCACGCGTGCGGTAACAGCCAATGTTGCAGCGGATGTTGTACTTTTCACACGTGTGATACTTTGTTGCACTCGGATGGGTCGAAGTGGAATGCATCTTTATTTTAATCAAGTATTTTTGGGCACTAGTACATGTGCTTATGACAATGCGACTGCAGTGGGTATCTATTTACCCATACGAGTTATTAATTTGGGAAAGATATTCGTGTATGTGCGTAGCCAACAATGCAACACCAAATATGTTCATCAATATTTTTTAGGAATTATAAAAAAATAAGTGGGATCATCTCCAGACTCTTAAATTTAATTTTACTCTATTGCATGTATTTGGTACCAAATGTTTTTACCAATATATTTTATTCGTATTCTACGGATTTAATGAATAAAAATCAGCTCCTATCATGCGTGACCAACCCTTCCTACTCAAAATGGAATGTAATGAGCGTTTACGAGGCGTCATCGCCAGAACACCAGTAATCGTGGTGGCAGCCGTGCACTTTATCACCGGATCCAATCGTGAAACCAAGTGAGGGAGACGCCATCTTAGATATCAATAGTGTCCAATCTATGTCGAAACTTCTGCAGAGATTTTATTTTTGCCGTTAACAACTGGTGATATTTCAATCTTGTAATAAAAAAATTACTTTGCCTGGCCAACACATTATATTCATAAATCTATGATAATATAGTCGGTCATGAAAACAATCAAAGTTGACTTAACAACGAACGAAAAATATCACGAGAAGTAGTCTTGACGATTACCTTTTCTTCTTATTCATCTTAAAAGTATTATTCCACAATAAGTATCATACTTATTGTGGAATAATTCTTGTATAAATAAGTAATCAAAAGGGGACAAAAATGTGTTCAAAATGACGTAAGAGGCTATTGAAATATACTATACCAGAATTATATACAAATAATTTGCACAGGAAGATTTACGACTGTTTTATTCAAAGGCTTTCACTATAATAGAACACTAATGAGTCCCCAAAAGTGTCAATTTGTTAAAATCACATTAAAATTGTTGACTACTACTTTGTTTCCGATAAATATATCGCAAACAAAGTAGTGATAAAATGCCATCATTCTATGATCAATAAGAATGTGGCACGCGTCGTGCCTACTATAATAATGTTGAAACCACCATTAAAATACCATATCTGACCATTCAACGAAGCTAAGTCGAACGGACATCAATACTTTATAACAATAGTATTTATATCTGTTATTCTGTTAACTGACCACAGGGGGCCGTGATTGATCATTGAATATGAAGAATAGTGTTAATTTTTAACTATACCGGAAATCGGAAAGTAGAATAACAATATTTTTATCAGTTACCATTGATAAAATAGATTTTATTTGAACAGAATTCTCAAACCATAAATTTGTTGAATGTTTTGTGCGTTATAAATTAGCAGATGATACAAAATATGATATGTTGACTATAACAATAATCGTACATCTCAAAAATACAAATATTGTTCTAATAACAATAATCATAAAGTGCGTTAAGTACCTACAAGCCACGAGAGACGCCAACCCTTTCCCACCGCTCTAATTTTACTAAACTCTCCCTCAACTGGGGGGTCAATAAGTACTGCGGCAAATAAAAGCTTCAAAACGTTGTTTAACCTTTTGGGTTTAACAAATTAGAAGTATTTTGTTACAGCTTTGATGTCAGTTGTTTGTTTTTGGTACAACTATTAAACTCATTTAAATTTAATTTATGTTTATGTTCGAGCTCATAATTAGCCCGACTAGCTTCATTCAGCCTCAGCCGCTTACTTTTTAGATAAAGCTAAAGTTGAGCTAACAAGCACATGAACAAGCTCTTTAGAAAAAAAAATAAGAAGATAAAACATATTTTTTATTAAGCGCTTTAAAATAGCACGCGCCTTATAATAGTTTTTCGTCTCCACAATCAAAATGAAATCCGTTCACATAGATGGTGTCTGTCACAATCGTAGCTAATTGCGCATAATGAGTGGAGCAACAGTCCCAATATGTTTTTTATTTATTTTTTCCATTATTTATGTCCAACGCCCTGCCGTTTTAGCCCCCTTCGCTCGCGGGTTGAAATAAAATTTAATGGTCTGCCGGATCTATTCTTAGGCCCGTTCTAATGCGCAAATGTGAAATATCGGATTTCCGGGCTTTATACTTTAAAATCAACAGTGGATTACTGGCGCCACAACCACTTCATCGTCGGGATTGCGCATCACGATCACAATAAAATTGGAATTCCATTCTTTTTCTAACACAATTTTTATAGATTTTAAGCTATTGCATAGCTTTTATCGCGGGCTTTGAGCGCGGCGACTGAATCAAGATATTCCTGACGTAAAGTGACGATGCGGTCTAGGATATAGCGCACTTGCCTAGAAGAAACCGATTCACTCGCAATTTGAGGAGATCAAGATTATAGCTATCGAGAAATAGAGAACGTGGCAGCGAATTCCACAACCTGGCAGTTCGCACAATAAATGTAGGCGCGAAGCCAAATGTGTACCATGAACTGGTGGCGCCTTACAGTATCTCTACTTGTCCGATTGTAGAATGGAGATGGAGGAATTAATTCATGTAATTCCATACGACTAGACGTATGCGCATGCAATAACTTTACCGCGGCAGTCCCCGAGTGCCACAAGTTTTTTTAAGTTATCTATATAGACGTAGACAGGATAAGTAGGAATAGATAGATAGATAGGAAGAGAGTGAACATAGATAAAAACAATAGAGACTACCTATGGTAGAAAACAATCCTATGGTAGAAAAGGGATTTTAATCCACATACCTATATACTAACATTATTTTCAGATAAAAACCTATATACTCATCGTGCACTAAATCGTACTTAAGCTACAAGTAGCTCCTATTTTAACATCGGTAGGGTAGTATTGAAACAAAATAATATATTTACTTCGAGTGGTTTAAGATTACGTAAGCTTACAAAACATATTTTGTTAACCTTAACAAAAGTTCCGCAGGACCCAACAGCAAAAGCAAATCACATTTTGGCACCTACAGCAAAACTTCATGCTTTCCCACGAAGGGAATCAGCCTGAAACTTCAATTAATTACACCAGCAATCAAGGTGCGTTCCCACGTTATGATATCTCCAAATCACGCAACATCTTTATTCGTTTATTAGATTACTCCCCCATAACCACCCCGTAACGGGTATTCTATTGTTTTTGGGGTGCGCGTGAAATGGGCTAACCACTGGGTTGTAATTACTTTTGTAATGTTTAATGTAATATTTAATCTAACGCGTCAATATTGTAAAGGGCAATGAGTAATCGATTTTAAAAGGTTATGACTTTAAGTACTTGTATTTTACAAAGACTGGTTTAGTAAAGAGAAAAATAAAATGTTTTGATTTAGATCACGAAGTTTGTAAAATATTAACTATTAAAATGTTATTCTTAAATGATAACTACGTCAGAAAACCTATTTCATCAGATAATAAATATCAATTTTATGCTATCACATCACAAAAGCGCAAAATGCTTAGAACATGAAACAATTTGTATAATTTCATTATAAATCAATTCTTTCTTTAGAATATTTACCATAATAATGCGGAAATGCCAAAGCGAGCCCCTGTTTATGCAAAATAAGCATTTTGCTAATTCAAATAATTGTACAAATTGCTTTAGGGTGTGAAAAGGGTTTAATACCTACTGGTGTACTGCAAAATCCAACAAGTCTCTGCGACAACATAACTACAAAGAGGTAGGTATTTTATGCATATCTACTATCTAATATTTGGAAAAAAAATCAAGAGTTACAAATTCCTAGTTGTAAAGTTAATTTAATTAATATTCAAGGAACAAAATAAGTTGGAAAGGTATGCAACACTCGCTAACCTTAAAAAACCTAAGTACGTGCTTGTATCTACGTATAGTAACTAAAACAAACCAAAAAGTTTATAACTAGGTTTTTTTTATTTAAGCTAAATCTAACACCAGTATTTGAAAACAAAAGTAAAAAATATTATCAACAACTAAAAAGCATGAAAAACAGTTGTCTATGTCGCGTGCTGCATGTTAAACGACGATAGGGCGGCGCGCGCGCACCCGCATCCATCGATAACCGACGACATAAATTAAACTTAGAACGCACCTATCGCCTTTCACAACGTTTTTATATGAGTTTTCACCTTGCCGTTGCCTTATCGTTGACGGCTGTCAGTTCATTGGCAGGAAAAACGCGAATTTGCTAAATAACGCGCGTTGATGTCTTTTGTACGCTAAAGTTACCTAAATTTGCATGCCACAAAGTATTTGATACAAGACATTGGTTGAAAATATGCTATCATTTCCAATAACATTCATAACATAACATATTTTGGAGCATTTGTTGTTTAAGATTTTGAAGAATGTCTTAATATTGCTAAAGTAGTGGTGATAAATTAACTAACTCTACTAAATATTTAGGTATGTGTAATAATAGTTAGAATGTAAACCATACATTTTATTTAGAAAACTAACGCGTGTTTGATTTATTTTGTTTAAGAAGACGGGTTTTCACGTGTATCTGATTTTTGAAAAGGTCCAGCTAGATATTGTTTACATTTATTTGGTGAACTTCATCAGGGATGAAATGAGTCGTTCGTATCTTCAACGATGACGATGACATGGTGCGAGACGTATCATCGTTGAAGACACAAAAGACTCATTTTACCCATGATGACATTCAACTAAACTAATAATTGCTACCGTTCCAAACATCAGGTACGCGTAAAAACCCATGTTCTTAAACAAAAGGAAGACACTTAGATAAATGTCTAATTTTACGTCATAATATGGTCACCATTCAAAGAGCTACCTTCCACCCACAGATTATATGGCATAATGTAAGATATCCATCTAACGCATTTGATATCAATTATATCAATATTCAGTTGAAAGCAAGCACAGGTCATCTGTCCGTGACACGGCGATAACCCTTAGCAACTGATACCCGATCTGAACAATCCCCTTCCAATCCCATAAGCCTTTCCACACAAACGTGTATACCTCAAACAAAGGATCAAATTAAACAAATCCGCTCACAATCGCGTTCCAACACGGGTGACATGAAAGAGAGTTCATCAAACAACTACTTTCCAACTCTGTACAAATATACGAGCATTTCGAACAGACCCACGCCCTTGCGATCATCTGTCCTCCGTCACACACAAATACGTTTATGATTGACTCTAGAATCGTGGATTGTGAGCGTGGATAATGCGATTGCAATGAAATACGCAATCTTTTTCAACTTTTGACACATACGCAGCTTTCGCCGGGTGTTAAGTGGAGTCATGCGTTAGAACTATTTCTCTATAAATATATATAGGTCTAAGCATACCTAACTATGATTCACCAAACATTTTTTTTTTCAAGTAAGTACCTAACTACAATGTAGGAATTTCCAAGTCGCAAGTGAATCTGTTTCTATTCGGCCAGCGAGCGTCGGTCGCATTATACTCGTACTATACGAGTGTTCCCTTATATTTGATGTTATGTCATAGGTACTAACAAAAAATCAAATATTTCGGTGTTTCATGTCAGGCCCATCGTTGCTTTACATCAAATTTAGGTCAAACGCAAGCCTATATTCTAAAAATGTATATATGATTTAGTTCCAAACGTGGTTTTAACTGATGTGTTTATAAATATATACTTGAGAATCTACACTAATAATATTATACACCGGATTTTGAAAATTATTACCCCAGTAATAAAGTGTTTAATATAACTATATATGAATCATATTTCAAATCAATACACTTCAACACATTCCCTATTTCGCGGTGGTACTCGCGGGTCGCTACTAGTTAAGAACATTAAAAACACGAGAAGCGTGATACAAGTCTATATCTAACACAGCACTACAATAACAAAATGATAAATCTTATGGATGTTTAGCGAACCACATGATACATTGTCGTGTCCACCGGAAAAGAATTCAATTTCGCGAATTGCTTACTTCCGGGAGGGGCGTGAATTGCTAAATTAGAACAATGGCTTCGTGACATTGCGCGGCAATTGGGAGACACATACCAGAACTCTCCGCCAATCGCGAGCTTGCCTGCCTGATAAAACAGATCATTGTCACTAATAACCGAATCCCACATATAAATCTGAAAATCTAAATCATCATCATACATCTCGAAAAATATGTCACAAATATTACAATTAAAATAAACGAAAGAAATTAAAACAAGATGGACAGGATTTGAACCTGCTTCCTGCATCCTGGATACACTAGATGTTTTTTCGTATGATTTTAACACTTGCAAAATGTGCAACAAAAATATACGTTTTCAATCATTATAAATATCAAACAGATGCCGAATAAACATTAGGTCCAGAGATAGTAGGTAATTTTAATGGTTTTATTAGTAGCTCCAACAAAAAAATACAAAAAAAATATGAATTTGAATAATCGTATGCTTATATATATAAGCTTATATAATTGCTATAGCTAAGACTTAGACCGAATCATTTGTTTCCATCAGGCAAGTTAAGGTCGAGTGCAAGCTTTATTACTACGCAAAAAAAGCAGGTCAGGACTTGTATCTACAATGCTAACTTAACTACAATCACTGGAGAGCGGCGGCTCTACCAATGTGCTTACTTCGAAAATTATGTTTCTAATCATCGAAAATCGTCTAAAAGAGTCCGCTACGTATTTTGCTCTTAATGCTCTAAAATCCCAGATTAAATGACCCTTGCAAACCAAAAGCTGGATTATAATTTCAGCGAATCTCGATTATCCGATTACCGAATCCTTGAGAGACGGTTTTTGATCACTGTTACATTTTATGAACAAAGAAAATGATAAGTAAATGGTGTTTGGTATGAAAAGATAATATAAAAACAAGGATTCTTACAACCCGACGAGGTAAAAATTAAAAATAAGAATAAAATCTACTTCTATTTGGCAGTTTAATATTTTCAAATTTTTCATTTCATTTGCAAATTTTTTCACTCATTAATAAACTAAAGTTTATTAATCTAAACCGGTGAAAAATATGAAAATGGTTTTTTTTTTGGTTTGATACTAGACCTATTTGAATAGTATTTATATGGGATAACTAGAAAGTATAGATACTTTTTACTTTTTAAAATATTCAAAATCGATCTAGGTATCGCTGAGAAATCGAGGCATATACATAAAAATATGTTACAACGAATCGAGAAACCTCACTTTTTTTGAAGGCAGTTAAAAATAAATTTGTATTATGAGTTTGTTTGTTTGTATGTAAAACAGAAACTTCGTTCCAAAAACTCTATGATTTTCGGGATTCGCAGCCTAAACGTTGGTCTGTACAGATTTACACCATTTTTGACACCACTGTCGCCAAGGATGAACATGGCGAAACACAATAGAAGACAGAGTTCGTGGCAGCGGAGGTCGTATTTCTAAAACACAAAGAATACGGCTTAAAGATGAGATGATAAACCTAGTTACAAATGAAACGCCACTTGTCGAAACTCTGCAAGTATTTACAATAAATTTTCCATAGCTAATTAGCAAACAAGTTTTCTTATCAATCATGAAATTCTTTCTTAAATGGAAACCCCTATATAAGCCGAGGCTTTGTTTGTTCAGTATATGCGTATTAAGTTTTTACAGGAAGATAGTTAGATAAAACGATTATAGTGTTGTCTGAAAACATTTAATAATACATATTTATTCATTTCGGAGGTTTCTTCTAGGCAAGCGTGTCCCATCTTAAGCCGTATCGTTGCTTCACATCAGGTGAATTACGGCCAAAACCAAGTCTATCTTCTATTTTTTTTTTTAATTCTAAATTCTTTATCAAACACTCACTCTAATGAGATACCTACTAACAACAGCAAGTATTACAAGATAATTAGTGCCATCATGTTATATTTTATTTACATTAGGGTTACTGGAAACAGGCAATCACTTCACTCATCACAACCAACAATAAAATCAAGAAAAATATATTCCTTTCGATAAAACCTTCTACATACGCTAACTACTTATAAACTTTTTCTATGTATAAGACAAAGTTACTCAAAAACCATCCTTAATGACTTGGTGACATTCTCGTTACTCATTTGCATCCTAATCCTGGGTGCAAAATTCTTCATTACGCTTCAGATTTGGTACAGTCAGGTCTTAATTTAACAATTATCTAGGACAACATACCTATATTTACTCATATTACGCATGCCAAAGTATGCTAATTTAGCATTATATAAGTTTATATATAATTTTATTTTAACATTAGTATACGTGCAATGGTTGGTACAATATGGTATCTATGTATATGTAAGCGTTACAAAATTACAAAGTTATATAAAAAACGTATGTTATCTATGCTGCAGGTTAAATATATGTTCTTTGTAATTATAAGAATATTTTATTTCATAATAATCTTTGTGCAAGTCTCCATTTAGAACATCTCAAAATCGAAGACAACCATCAATAATACAGAACATAAGCGTTTAATTATTCAAAGCTCAAAAGGGCGAAATATTTTTAAGCTTCTGCTCCGACCTGACTCGGACCGCAAGCTTTATTTTATAATAGTAATTCTCGGGATAATAACGGATAAAAACGTTATAATCACTAAAATAAGTCAATAATTTCTTGGGCTATAATAGATCCGTTAAACATAAAGTAAAGGCTTCTTAGCAAAGATTATCGGATTTTCGATTGGCGGCATAGATAAACTACACCTCACTGACTTACTAAGATTGTTCACTTTTTTAATTTACATCTGCTTCTACTTATCCTAGGTAACTATATTAATTGAAGCCTGGATGCATTGCTTACTATGTGCTAAATTCAATCTGTTTTATTTTATTTTCTGTTTTTCCATTTGCTCTACAACGAAATGGCGTACAGTGCCATGTATTTTTAGCACTACCTATATCTATTTTTAATATGTACCTATTGTGAATATTTGTGCAATTGAATAACGTTTAGCGACAGTCGATTCGCACATTGCGCAGACGCATTTAACGTATGCGCCCGCATCTCTCACCCTCCACAGTCGTACATAATACCTACAGTGTCGTTAACCGTTCCCTGGGAAACGTGGAAATCTATGTAAAATTACCTTTACATCGTCATATACAATAAGCAGGTTTTTTAATAGACTTGAATTAACTCAAAGTAGCCGATATGAAAAGTAACTACCCCGTACCGTGTCACATAAACCATTGGGTACCTATCACAGACCTGTTGACCCCACATATTTAAAAAAATATATATTAGTATAGTTTGAGTGATATAGATATGGTGGTTAAAAACACAACCTATTTTTGGCTTCTCCAATATTCTTAAACAAAAGGTATTTATTTAAATACCTAAGACAAGTATTTACTCTTACATGTTTGGTATTTGAAAACGATTTATTAATTTAAAATATCTGGAACGGTAATCGACTGGTTTCATACTTACTTGTTCGGGCGACGGCAGAAGGTTCGCTTTGAGTAATCTTTTTCTTCATGGTGCGACCTATCTGCCGATGTTCTTCAGGGTGGCGTCTTATCACCTCTGCTTTTCGCTATTTTTATTAACTCTATTTCACTCCATCTCTCTTTGTCCTCAGTCCTCGTCAAAACTCAGGTCATTATCATAGGGAGATCTCGTCAGACATGTCAGATAGACTGGGACACACTGACGCGACTAGTTTTTGATGGCGTCGCAATCCCATTTAGCAACACCGTTAAAAATTTAGGATTAATATTTGATAGCTACATGTCATGGGATGCGCAATTAACAGAAGTTAGCTGCAAAACGTTTGCGTAGGCTCCCTACGTAGGTTACGCAATTTTCTACCCATTACCACTAAAACTGCACTTGCACAATCTGTCTTACTTCCAGTTCTTGACTATGCTGATGTTTGTTACTTTAATCTCACCCAGGAGCAGTTCGATAAACTCGAGCGGCTTCAGATTTTCTGCATAAGGTTCATATTTGGTTTACGCAAATATGACCACGTCCCGTCGCCGGTATGTTCATATACTTTCCCTTCTTTGTAATGTATTATTTAACCTTCTTCTCCACGGTACCTTCAGAAGTGTTTCAAATATTGTCATACTACCCATTCTTATACGTTAATAAACATCTGAAAATCTCAAGTTATCTATTTCATCATCATTATAAGTCGTCATTCACTGTAAAAGCTATTTTATTGTGGAACAGTCTTCCCGTTGACATTAGGCGTGCTCCTTCGTTGAACGTTTTTAAGGAGAGAGTCATAATACATTATCTATTGCTATATCACTAAAATTTGTTTCTTATAATTATTAGTAGAGAATTTGTCTATTTATATCCATGCATATAGTATACGTATTCATATATGTATCTGTGTAGTTATATTAGTATCTATTGTATTTATTATTATTTATAATAGCTGTTTAGTTGATAGTGTAATATATTAAGGCCTCTTTATTATAAGTTATTATCATTTACGTGCATGGTTGCATGGAAGAGATCGCTTTAAGAGATAAGGCCGCCATTTAAAAGCTGGTATATGTAGGTATATAAGATTTCTTTAATCATAGTTTATGTATTGTTGCTGGTTTTTAAATAAAGAGTTTTCTTATCTTATCTTATCTTAGAATCAACGCTGTTTCATGACCATATAGTAACTTTCAAATACCCATATAGTAGTTTTCAAATTGCGAGTAAATCGGTTTCTTCTAGGCAAGCGTGCCACATCCTAGACCGCATCGTCGCTTTACATCAGGCGAGTTGCGGTCAAACGTAAGCCCATTATTTATAAAAAAAACTCTATTTAGACCGGTGGGTATACCTGAGTAGGTGCCTTATGATTTACTTCAAGCTTTACCTCTCTTAAACTTCTACCAAATCCTTTTATTTGAAAGCTGCGAACTATCTACAGCCTATTTCAAACGTATGATTAAAAATTAATTACAGTCTTTACTGTACTTATTTATTCTACTTTTAGAGAGGGAGAACCCATCATCCATAGCACTAAGCGGCCTTATCGCTTAAAGCGATTTCTTCTAGGCCTTTGCATGTATGAAACGAACTGAGAACAGTTACGTCGTGATGTACCAATCACAAAAAAGACATGGTATAAATACAGTACAACATTTATTAGACATCTACTTAGATAAATAGTTATCCTTCATAAGTAGGCCTCGTTCAGCATTTTTTCCGAAATATTTTGACTTGTTTTAAAAAAAAGTGAGAGAATATTTGTTATAATCGTAGGTCTATAAAATGTTAACGTGTATTTTTAGTTATATTTACCATGATCTGCAGAGAAATTGCATGTGGGGAGGTACAAGTACATACTGGGCTACGTTTGTGACCTGGATTACTACCTAGCGCATCCAAGCGTAAATTATTTCTTTATGACTCTCCAAATAACTTACATTTGTAATGGAAAAGTAGTGACTAAACTATCTTTTTCTTAATTTAGATACAAAAATTACGTACAATTCAATTCGGGTTTAACCAAGCGGTTACGCAAGGCAAAAAAAACGAATTCATGACCGAATTTCCCCAAACGCTTTCCTGAAAAAATAAAACTGTATCGGCGCTCTCTCATTGGCTGCCCTGTTGGCACTTTGATTGGTTAGGAGGCGTCTAAGTTGCACAAGAGCTCTATGATTGGCGCATGCAGTTACCCTCCTATTAGCCTGGTGGGGATAAAGCATCCCCGTGTTTATTTTTGTTGTTCAACTCAGTAAGCAAAGAGCTTTCGTTCTGTACACACGTGTTGTTGTTTTGACAATAAATAAACCTTTTTTTGCGTGATAACATATAATTTTATACAGTGAGCTGATGTGTTTAAAATAAACTGTGATTAAATTGGGACTGAAGACTGGTTTGTGATTGTGAGATAGTGACATTTCGGAGATGGTGATCCTGTAAGTACATTATTTTATCTAATTATCAGCTTCCTTTATTGATTTCTTTGAATAAAAGCGCAATTTATTACTACAACAGCATGTAGGACAAACAATATATCAGTATAAAAAAAAAGAATATTTTTTTCAATTGATAATTATATAATTAATTTGATAAACATGAATTTAATACTCGTAGTTTATTTTTTTATCGAGTTGGTAATAGCGAGCATTCGTTGAAAGCTAAATATTGTCAGTATCTGCAAGCTCTAGCTCTATATTTGAATAGGTACAGGCCTACCTGCCATTTTTACCTGCGTATACCTATGTATTATTCACTTCAACTTTGACATTTTTGAAGTAAAAATAATATACTCGTATTTCTCAGTGATTGCAATTGATTAGTTAAGTTAGCGCTTAATATTGCTTTACTTACTAGTATAGATGAACTTCGTGTGTTCATGATTTATAAAAAAAGTTAGTGGTAGCCTAACCGATAAATTCCTTACCTCGCAAGCGACGTAAGGGGATCCAGGGACGGATATGCATTTCTAAAATTTCAATCGTACGCATCTTATAATTCATTACCCACTCTCTTAAAACGGTGAAGGAAAAATATCGTGAGGTAGCCTACCAGTTAGCGAAGCTTTCGAAGATATGTGAAGTGAAGCAATTTTTTTAGCGTGGTGGACTATGACCTACACACCCTTGATAGGGGAGACCCTTGCCCGGCAGTGGAACGCTATGTCCGGTAGTGGGTTGCTACGTATGTAAGAAGGTATCCAAATAAGTAAAGCCTAGGTTAGTCTAATTAAATGTGACGTACCTAGGTAATACAGAACTGTGATTAGAAACAGTATTAATATCCATAGATATGTCTAATAGCTAGGTACCTACTTACTTGTATCTTGGTTCCGGCTGACAAAATTAAATACCTAGTGCAAATTTTTTACCAGTCTTTTTCTATGTATTTATTTCCCAAAAATAATTTAAACTTCTAGTTTGTAACTTCTATATTGTATTTTTTTGCTTTGTAAACTTCTAGTTTACAAAGCAAAAAAATACACTCAAACAAATACACTGATTTTTGAACTAAATATTTTCTGGTAAATAAGAGTAAATAAGACAACATGGAAATAAAATAAGAGTTTTTTAAAAGTATTTGATATAACGTAACACACTTAAAATAAGATTCCGACCTCTCGAAGAACCTCCTCCTTTTTGGAGTCGATAAAACTATACGAAAAGCTACCATGTTTGGTAGCTTTTCGTATATTCATTGCTAACAATTGAAACAGTCGTAGTCGGTCAAAGAAGCGAGGGTTGTCTAAGGTGGAGGGAGACCAATTGAATTTAATTGAAGTTCATTGAAACCGTGACATTGCAGTGTTGCCCATGCGGTAATAGCAAGAAAAATAATTTAATGTGTGTTTCTTCGCGCAATACTTACCTACTTCTCTATTATTATTTTTCGACATTATTTTGTGTGTTACTAATCAGGTTATTTTTTGATAAACACACATTATTTATTATTATGTAAAAAATATATATAAAAATTGTGTGATGTTAGGTTAGGTTCGGTCCTATTTATTATATTTCTTGGATGCAGTGATCAGCGGGTAGAAGTCATGCTTATACTGATATTAGTGGAAACAAAGGTGGCTTCGGCTTCCGCGGATAATTGGTTTTGATCACGGTATCCATATAAAAAAACCTGTACTTAGTTATATCTACTTTATGATATAGGTACCTAACCTAGTTAGTACCTTATGTCCAATCATCTCAACACAATAAAAAGTTCAAGTTATGCAATGTATCCAGATACCAAGGTCTAATACTTGTATACTTAATACTTTTAAGTACCTTATAATGTAAATAAATATATGTAACACTTATTGAATTGCAGCGATAAATAATTTAGCAGTGCAAAAGAGATACTTAATTCAAATAATACACTAAAGAAAACCTGAGACACTAAAGACTGTGCAGTGCTTGTAGTAGCTAGAAGTTGTGACACAGTATATTAAAGAGAATAAATATAAAAAATACAGTTAGAACAATAAATACATAATTATAAAATAAATCTTATGCAAGCATGTCATGATCCCAATCTGCGAGTTACGTAGCTACTACAATACATACAAAGAATGTTAAAATCTTAAAGCCTCTTAGAGCTCGTCATCTTCGTTTATTTACCTAATCAAGTTCGTTGGTTGTGCACACAAAGTTGTTTAATCAATTAAGGACCGCCCCCTCAGACGGCAATTTTGTAGCAATTGACTCAATGAAGCGAGGGGAAGCGCTTTATACGCGATTCTCAACTTTACTTCTATAGGTATGCATTAAACAGCAAATTACGACGATTAAAAAGTTCGGCTCGCTTTTATAGTGTTTTTTTTTCAGTTTTGTTATTTTGTTACTGTTTGTCGTGGGCAATTAAAGTAAAAATAATCACCTGAGTATGTAGTAGATCTTAAATAAGATGAATATTTAGATTCTTGATCGCAATGTTTTCATAATAATTTAGGTATAGAGGAGATAT
The DNA here is from genome assembly GCA_947049295.1 of Ligdia adustata. Lineage (NCBI taxonomy): Eukaryota > Metazoa > Arthropoda > Insecta > Lepidoptera > Geometridae > Ligdia > Ligdia adustata. The sequence continues at coordinate 5,897,069 of OX346215.1, forward strand.
AATAAATAGGTTGTTAAGGCATAGAAAACAGATCAAAATATCAAATAAATCACTATTGACAGTAAAGCTACTATAGTAAAGCTAACGAATGTTCACCTTTTTCCAAGTTCCTAGACCTATCTATACCTACTCGCATGAATCTGCGTGACTTATACTTAGATATCACCTATTTCAGAGTTTTTTTTTCCAATTCATACTCTTATAAATGACTGTTACCCGTACAGCAGCAGCCGTGCGGACATGTCAGACGGAGCTACCACAGCCGACTGGGACATAAACGACGCGGTGGTCCCTCGAGTGGCTTCCTTCGACAACTTCGGCGAGTGGTGCGACGGCCACGTGCGGCGAGTGTACCCGCCGGCCTGCGAGGAGGCCCGCAGACACGCCTCCGGCTGGGCTATGAGGAATACCAACAACCACAACGTGCATATACTCAAGAAGAGCTGCCTCGGAGTGCTGGTGTGCTCCGTGAGATGCCGACTGCCCGATGGGTCGCGAGTACATCTGAGACCAGCTATATGTGACAAGGCGCGGAAGAAACAGCAAGGTAATTAAATATGTATACTAGAATAGATTTTTTGTAAAAACCTAAAGCTAAATGTCTGCCTATGCCTATTAAGTAGTGAAAATGGATTAAGTACTATTTATTCATAGTTTCTAAATTACCTTAAACCCTTATTCTACCTAAAACCCTTATTCTACCTTCATATGAAAAAAAAACACATAAATAATAATAATAAGTGCTGAAATAGACCTAATTCTAATTCGTATTGTTCACAGGCAAACCATGCCCGAACAGAATGTGCAACGGAGGTCGTCTAGAAGTCCAGCCGTGCCGAGGTCACTGCGGCTACCCTGTGACACATTTCTGGAGACACACAGAACACGCAATATTCTTCCAAGCGAAAGGAACACACGACCACCCGCGACCTGAAGCCAAAGGAGCGAGCGAAGTGAGGCGATCGCTCGGGGCTGGCAGAAGAGTACGAGGTCTAGCGTTATTGCTCTCAAGAGAGACCTCGATAACGGACAAACTTTTAGCAAAGTCAGATAAGCAGATACCACAGAAGATCGTTAACCCACATCCACAACCGCCTCCGCTTATTCCCGATAACCAAAGAGGTAAGAAATGTTCTGTACTTATCATAAACACCATTATTCTCTCCTAAACTATATTTTTGTTTTCAATGCATATTGCTCAGTAATTAACATTTTTATTATCCTTGTCATTACAGGTCAGCCGGCATGCACGTGTGGCCCATTCGAATGTTCTTGCCGATGGCGCGCTGATACTGCGGAGTCGTACGGCGTCGCCGCTTGGTCCCCCGCCGAAGCACAGTGTTACGCCAGCTACGTACCACCGATACAACCAGCGCCTTCAATACCGCAACACTACGATCCCACCGCACTACCGGCTGACGACATCTTTCATCCAGAGGAAATATTCCAACTCGACCAACCGATACGATTAGACTTTCCCATGGAGGAGACGACGCTAGAATCACCTCCAACCTTCGCCGATCTGAACGGCGAGAACTCTCGACCGGAAGATGCTTACTGGATAGACTGGCAGAGAGCACCCGGCGAATCGGAATCCAGTGAAACTCCTTCGCCAGAACTATTCAATGGCTACCAGCAAGCAGAAACATACTGCGAGCAGCAAGCTTACGTCCCTCAGGTGTACTACCAGGAAGATGGGCAGTACTACCCCACAGAAAACACTAGAACGTCTCCCATAATCGACCTGCAAGAACAGCGGTTTTACAGATACGGGCAAGACTGTTCCCATACAAATATTGACAACATGCAAGCGTGGAATTACACAGACTGCGCATTCAACTCCAATGACATGCCAGAATGCAAGCAGTACTTTGACGTCCATCAACAAGCGAACGCCTTTAGCACTCTGTTATAATCCAGTTCCTGTACATAGCTCTGTAAATACTTTAAGTATTAAGTTTGTTGATTATTATTACTGTAGAAAATATTGCTCACTATGTAAATACGTATTTGTTCCTATGTTTGAAAACGATCGGTTTGTGAGAAAATAAAAAGCTAACTTGTATAAAATCGTCTATTTATTGTATATAAAAATTACATTAAAATTGTCAATTTTACATTTTTATAATTTCTAACAATAAAATTAGTCACTACAAAATAGTCCATTAAGCGATCGCACGATACATTTATTGTTTATACTTCATCGCATAACATTCACACAATCTTTTGTACCGTACGCTGCCATTTTCTGTACACAATGTACTTGCAGATCGTCCGTAATGTCCATATTTTGTAATGCAAACGCATAAGCCTGCGAACCAGTTCGTAACAATCGCAACCATATCACAAGTCCAGCAAAAGCGCCCCTTTTCCCTCATACCAGTCGCTTAGTCTTAATGGACAACTCAAAGTAACATATCTAAACATGGCGATACCTTTCACACATCTTGTGTGAAAACGCATTTACAATACATAAATGAGTTTCAGGTCGAATAATGCACTGAGCAGTGAGCGGTACCCTCCTTTATGCACTTTAGCCGGAATGACGATTCAGTTCATTAAAGAGGGTAGTCTACTATATCATAATTCATAAACCAAGCTACATTTGAATTTTAGAAGGTCAATCCGTTCTAAATTAAACTGGTCTCTCGTTAAACTGTTGATCTAAACAACTGTAGTCATGTTGCGACGTATGTATGACTACTTCGGTTTTTCTTTATTCAAGACAGCTAGGCAATCGGCCACCAGCCACGACCAAGAAAGTCAACGATACTGTCCCCCCCCCCAAAATAAAGCATGCCTAATCTAAAATGCACTAGCTCTCAAAGAAGGCCGCTGTTTCAGACAACAGGGCAAATTACCACCAATGGAAGAATTTTACGATTTAGATGCGATCAAGTCGTAAGGGTTGAACGGGTATGGGGCCGAACTATAGCATATTTAGCACTATTCCTTCCACGTGCAGCGATCTACACAATATCTTATACCCTTGGAATACCTAAAGAAATCAGCGCGTGAACAGAATCTCAAAGAGTTAGCTACGGTAAGGCCTTCGAACAGATAAAAATGTTGCAGATATATCGTTCAGTTATATCATAACGTATATGGAGGTATTTATTTTCACTAAACACACACATTAATGAACACAGGCCAGATTAGAAGTATCTACAAGGCTCAAGGTTTCGCCTCACAAAGATAAGATTGGCTAGAAATCTAATCCAGATATTCGAGAATTGAAAACAACACTTGAACGAGAGATCAGTTCATTTTAGAGTTTGTACACGTACTAGAGTTCTGCTACGTAGGATTGTAAGTACAGATTTGCTTAATCAAATATTCTGCTCTATTAAAACTGTAATTTTAACTTAAGTAAACAAACACTAATATATATAAGTATAGGTACTCCTCAAACAACTATTTACATATATTGCGTTTGCTGATGCATCCCTTACGAAATAAAATGTTGTTTATATAATATAATCTGGTTACAGTTATCTATTTAGACATCCGAAATAAATAATTGCAATTAAACGACCATATTACAGTACGAAACTCTCTATAGAAGAAATTTAAGAATAGTTAAAGCAGTAACTCTTCCATATAAACGGAATTACAAAAATACCAGGCTTACGAAAATGTTATTCGATCCTTAACGTTGACACAAAAAAAAATATAGTGTAAATTCTACTTAGTTTTCGGTATCACTTCATACACAATATTACAAGCATCAAATGTTATTAACCCTAAAAACATGTTCTTTCATAGACATAAACATAAGGGGTAATTCTAAATTATCACGCAATCAGCATCGTTTATATAACATATTTCGCTAATAAGATCACACATTTTTTTGCATTTTTGTTTACAAAGAACTGGGAAATACGTTTACCTAAGCGCGATTACACAAATGTGCCCCCATCGAAACGCGCTTGTAGTCGCCGTGACCTAGTTTCGCACGGCTCTGCGACTGAGCGTGACTATGAGTTTCGCATTAACTTTGCATGACTTGAAGTTTACTCAATATTTATGTACTAAAGTAGATTAAATAAAAAACACGGGTATTTTATATTTCAATATTCTTTCAGTATGCTAAATATACGCACTCAATTTAGAATCACCCCGTATTCTAGTATTAAAAAAATACAGGCTTTTGTCGTCATATTGTAAGGTCATGGAGATTTTATTCACAAGCCCTATATTATTGTAGTAACGTCTGCATGGAGATGCTCTTCCCCAAGTTGTTCAATTTCAACCAAAAGGTAAATCAAATTATTCTACAATCAAGAAACCATCGTAAACTAGTTTTTGTTAGTACATAATTTTTCAGATCAATGGAAACCAGTTTGTTAGTTGTATTTCTAAATAAATCAGATACCTACTAGTCGAGCTCAAGGAGACGGATAACATCGATTATAGAGTATTTATTCAGTTTTCAACTTCAAATTAATTGCAGTTATTATTCATACGAATATAATACTTATGAAAGTATACTTTAGACACGTAATGCTCCGATATCTTCTCTGCCTATTAGTGACAAATTTTATTGTAAAATAATATAACGCGAGGTATCACAAGCCTCAAGTACTTAACATTCCGTTAATGCTCTTCCATATTGACTGAGCTTGTTACAATTTTTTCAACTATCACAAAGTGCTGAATCTTTCTGTCAGTAACTAACATTAACAAATAATATTGCAACTAGGACTCTAGTTAAATTCTACTTTATACTTCGAAAATGATTCCGTAACTGTTTTAGGTCACGGCCACAATTAAATAAGAACAAAATTTTAAGCATTTCAAAATTAAGTCAATTGATTTCAGATTCTTTTTTTTTAAATCAAGGTTTCGAACGGTTTCACAAATGCAACATACACATTTTAGAATTAATATTACACGTCTTAAAAATAGGCCCTAAAATATAATGTAATTACAATTTTTAGTAATAAAATATTTTCATTTGTAAAACCGTTCGGCTGGGATCGAGGTTTGCACAGCACGCACTATCACAGCTCTCGGCACAAGCCGATGTTGACGCTTCCAAATATACGCCCAAGAATTTATATGCTAATAAAGAAATGATTTCATGTTAATTTAATGAATCTTTAGAAAATATCAGAGCTTGTTAGAATTAGATTACATTAAATATATGTCTGTTTAGCATTCGCTAAATATCGAGAGCAAAATATCCACAACTTGAATCAAGGATCGTCTGATAGCCGAATCCAAAGTAAATACACTAACTCTGGAATCTGATAGATGTTATAATAAATACTTAATAAATTGTATATAGAGAGAGGTACTTAAAGTTTTTGTCTTGAATTTTTCCATTTTTTATAGTTATTCTGCTGTTTGGGGCAGAGACGAATCCAACAAATCCAACATAATTAAAACTTGTCTATCCATTCTTTAGTTATAAATGTTTAACGAACCCTGTTTTAACTCACCCGACAACGTTTTATGTATTTAGAGAATAAAAAGAGCATATGTGAGTTTGTAATTTGAAATACTAATTAAAAATCCCTAACTAATTAAAAAACACATTGAATAAACTTGAAAGATAGATCCTTGCATTTTAAATATCTCGGGCAGCATGTTTGAAAACATCCGTAGCTCCACGTTGGGCGCCACATGTATTAAGGCCACTAACAAATTTAATCATGAAGCCGTCAACGTCCTTATTACATAATACAAAACTTTTGCGCTTCGATTTAAATTTAACAATATTATAAGATAAGCTAAACAAGTAGGACGCAAGTGTCTGTGTCTCATTATCATTATATTATAACATTCCATGCAAAACGGGACAAAACCGTCGCCAGTATTTATTAATTCAAAAGTTTAAGCGATATCTAAATGGATCATAAAGAGGTCTAAACTATAACTAAATCCAAATCTATTTAGGATATGAAGAGAAGGCCGAGCGAGATCGAGTGTTGAAGCGTTATCGTTGCTGAAGCATTATCGACACTTGTGAGAAATCACTAACTGTGGAAGATGGCTGGACTCATAGGCTCTAGCACGAACCATGGCATTCCGACAACGAACATGCTTTCTTTCTCTATTACAATTGTCGATATGACTCAATAATTATCAAACCAAAAGAAAATAAAACGATCCACATTTCATTACTTAGGTTCCAATATCCGTGCTTGTACCCTATGTACTTGCTACATAAACAACAATAAATAGACTATACTTAAATGTGAACATTTATAGTGTGGAATTACATGTTTACGTAGCAAGTCAAGTTCCAGCCAACGCCCCTGGACTAATCGTCCCACCATCCCACTAAATATTATGACTTAGTTATCAAGAGTAGACTTACAGGAATCTTAGATAAAGACATTCAAGAATCTAACTATTAACCAGGAAACTGTTGCCGGGTGGCTACTAACTAGCAAAAATGAAAACGAGATGATTTTACACTTAATACTTTTTGTGCTAAAATCATGTAAATTATTCTTGGCTAATCTACACACATTTCAAAATCAAAGTTACAACAATATAAAGACGGTACATGTATGAACATAAAACTATTAGTCAAAGAACTAAAATAAAACACAACACGATGCAGGATTAAAATAATAATAAAATATAAATCGCAAAATAAAACGTGTAAAGCTTTAGTTAGATTAGCGACTAAAACAATTTGTACTATAAACAAATCACTGCCTGATTTATATAATTCGATTTCATATAAGACAAGATATATATTATTATTTATACTATAATATAGAAATGTGAATAAAGGTTATGAGTGAACAAATGATCCGTAAAGTGGAGAGTCACTTAGTAAGAATCATATAGATAGATCCACTTGGACGATAATTTTAGGACCAATGTGAAGACCAAAACTAATAATTTCATGTGACAAAATGTCGTTGCTATAAAATACGTTACGCCCATAAGTATAATAAAGTCGTGGAAGACATCGACTAGACGTTCAAACTGATATAAATAAACAGCATACAGAATATGAACTAATTTTGTAAACATACAGTGTGATGTACTTCTCATATATATTAAACTATATCTCTCTCGGTAAAAGCCGCCGTCTATATTACACTTCTTTGCATCACTACCATAGAAGCAACGATATCATTATTATTATACGCAGTAATGAGCTAACATTCACGTTCACAAACTTAACAACGAGGCTGAGAGATTGCCTTCTTTATTGGGATAACACTGTTCAATTAAGACTTCAGTTTATTTTCGTTGTTACAAATTGATATCGTAGCAGTGACTTTTACACGTGAGCCCGCACGCAATAATCATTTTGCGTTCACGTGAACGCACGAAGTCGATCCATCGACAATCACTGCACATACTTCGATGACTTTAGAACATCCGAGTGGATAACGGACACGATTTTTGAAAAAATCCGTTCGCAAGAAAAAAGTTTACAGAACAGTCAGTTAATTCATTAACATGGCACAAAATGAGCGTATGATGTGCATGAAGTAATTGCTTCAGAGTCATAAGTAAAAAAACCAACTCACTCTCCGAAGATCTTCGGACAATGTTTACGTACTTCCGGAGTCTGATGAGCGGCTATTAGCTCACTCAGTCGTAGTTCATCATTCTACGGTAGAGGTTGTGAGTTGTATATCATGTCGCGGGTTTGCGCGGCGTCAGGGCGAAGCCTCCTCGGCCAGCTCCTCGGGCGGCGCCCCGCCTCGTTGAATCACGCCCACAGCGCTCACAGACAATTCTAACGGCTCTGGACACCGACCCACGCTGCATTCCATATCCGTACTGAAATTAAAAAGAAAGCTTTAATATTAGGTACTTACATATGAAATTGGCGTTTTGTCGTACTGGCCACTTTGATCTCAAATATCTCTTCTTTGGTTAGGGATACCAATTTCAAATTTATACAGCTTTATTCATACCTGTGATGAAAAGTGGATCCTGTACGATAATCGGAAACGCTTATCGCAATGGCTGGATCCTGGCGAACCAGCCAAACCCTGCCCCAAGCGAAAATTGACTCAAAAAAAGTTACTTGTGAGCGTTTGGTGGACTAGTGCCGGTGTCGTTCACTACAGCTTTCTTAAATCTGGCCAGACGATTACAGCAGATATCTATTGTCAGCAACTGCAAACCATGATGGAAAAGCTAGCTGCTAAACAACCGAGGTTGGTCAATCGCTCTAGGCCACTGATGCTTCAGGACAACGCTAGACCTCACACTGCACAACAGACGGCTGCCAAATTAGAGGAGCTTCAATTGGAATGTCTAAGACATCCACCGTACTCCCCGGACCTGGCTCCAACAGATTACCATTTTTTTCGAAATTTGGATAATTTTTTGCAAGGGAAAAAATTCAACTCCGTTGGGGCAGTGCAAAGCGCCTTCAAAGATTTCATTGATTCTCGTCCTAATGGTTTTTTTAGTAAAGGGATCAATGAACTACCTATGAGATGGCAAAAGTGCATAGATAGCAATGGTACATACTTTGATTTAATAAATATATTATTATTAAAAAAAAGACTTTATGTTCCTCCCTTACAAAACGCCAATTTCATATGTAATAACCTAATAACATCTAATCAATTAATCAGGCCCGCGAAAATATAAATTTTTACGTTTCTTGATTAAATTAGTATAATTGATCTGTTGCTGATATGTCACCACGTCAATGTCAATGTCAATGTCAATATCAAATGCCTAGAACTTCTTAGTAGTACAAAATCATTATTCGGCTAATTATCTCTGAGATATAACTCTAGAAATCTATTTTGTTTCGATACATATATTTTACGAGCAAATACATTAAGATAGAAAAAAATACTTCTTCATGAGCTAATCTAAAACAAAACACATCATCATAAGGTTTACAATGTATCCGAACAATGCCGAAATAATGCCTGATGCAAATCTCAATCAGACGAACTACTTGTGCCAATTTAAATCGAAAAACACGGATACTTACAGACCACTAACTGTAGATATTTGCATCCTGGACCCGTGCCAGTTCTCGCTGGCTTCTATAGAGTCCAATTGATCTTCCCCTCTCTCTTCCGCTTTATCTGATATCTCTTTCGCCGCATCTTCTTTGTCTTCTTGCGGCACAGCGGTAGCGGAATCAACCGCGTCACTGGTTGACACCGGCGATTCAAGATTGATGAGGGTAGCTGTGGCGACTTCTACTCTACTCGCCTCGTCAGTGGCCGAGCTAGTCGACTGGCTCGTGTCTAATGACGACTTTTGCATATCTGCGAACAAAACGTTGGGATACTGTTTCTGCGATTGTGATATGTTGAAATTAAACTGGTTGCATATATCGGATAAATCGCGCGTAATCTGTGACGTATCAGGCACGTCAAGACGTAACGTACTTATTATTTAATTTAAACGCGATTTATCCGATAGTACACGTTAATAAAATCAACATGTTTCAACAGAATTATATCAACAGAATTTTTGGTTGAAGATAGGATCGATTATTGAGCAAGGTTTATATCGATTGTACGAATAAATGACACATAAAAAGTTCGCTGCACTCATCAATATGAATAACGTTTTCGAAGAGTCTTTTTCGTAAAATTCGGTAATACTAAAAGTTTTTCGTATTGAGCACAACCATTTGTCATGTGTTACCCGACGACTATTTCAGACGAGCACCCGACAGATTATTTGGATATGATACGAAACTTAGCTAAAACTCTTAGAAGCGAAAATAACTTTGTATTCATAACACACTGAAGTGTTTTTGGGTAAGGTAAATTAACACACAAAAAACCTAATCTTATGTACACCATTGCATCTCAAAAGTTGTGTTAGGTAATGTACAGAAGCGCAACTTCACACGTTTGAGTGTAGGACAGGTACAATAATTTCAGCAAAGCGTTCCACACAAGCCAATTGCAGCAATAAAGCTACTGCGCCATTAAGCACTTTGTTTACCATGACGCTATTAAAGCTGGAAAAGTAAGCAAATCATTAAAATAATCGCATGTGGTGACAAAAATAAAACATGAATATGTAGTGTTAGATGCTAGCACCTCGGCTATTTACGGATGAAATCGGTAAAATCGGCTCCGAGATCGAAAAACGTACTAAACATAACTCATTACAATATGTCTTTAATCATAAATATATAACGATCGAAAATGCCTCCTGATCCTTCCCGACTTTAGCCGTATATACTCAAAGAGCCATGTCCCTTGAAGCTCTGCTATATAAGCGCCGTACAATATCACATATTTATTAGTATGGCTTGTATCGTTTTTTTAAATTAAAGAAACAGAAGCAGGCCGGCAGCCTGATGATAATCAGAATTGTTGTTATTTACAGCTCATTAGCCGTCGTTTTGGCAACTTTAAGAGGCATATACTACGGATTTCCTTCTAAATATTACTGTATTGCATCTTTAAAGATGAGCTTTAAAAGGAAAATATTTTACATCTCACAAATTCCAGGATAAGTGGCACAGAATTGGCTTAGTTGCCTCTCAATATAGTATTATAAAAATATTTGTATGTATGAGGGTTGTATGAAGATAAAAAGCAAAGACCTGGGGCATGCACGTAAGTCAACCACTTCTTGACCGGCCGGTCAGCCAGCGAGGTCAGCACGGCGCCTTTCATTGCATCTGCAACGCAATGCGCGTGCGCAATGTTAGATAATATACTCGATAACGTTTACGTACGTACCGCCATCTCTCTTATGACGTGGCAAGTTAATAGTCCGCTATCTTACTCGCACATTTCAAACACTTTTAACGTCGTGAAATTGCTGAATGAAATTACGAAAAAATTCAAAGCGGCAGTCGGTTTATACAGTTTTATTGGCTAGGGGTGTACTTAGATAGAGGGTCACTATGCTATACATCCTGTCGACGATAAACTTTTTGTATGGAACAGCTGATTTTTTTTTCGTATTCAGGATTGGCCCCATAATACTAGTGGTTCAATAATGATGAGTATAGTCATCCCCATTCGGCTTAGTACACCCCTAACCGATAACCCTGTAAAGAACATCAAGAAGCTCATAAATAGCTAAAACAAAACAATGCTATTATTGAAGGAAGGGCAGTACTTGTCTCTTCAATTAGTAATATATCGGTACTCAGTCGACAGTGTTCCGTTGTCTCTCCAAGTGTTACCAGCTCCTCGAATATTTACCACACACAAGTGTCAGTAGGACAGTAAGCCCTTGAAAACCTGACGCTTAACTTTATTTTATTAAACTACACCAGCATTCACTAAATACTGAACAGTGCGAGGAGCCAGACACCGAAATACTATCCTCAATCTCCTTAACAGAACGACCTAGCTAAACTTGATTTTACAAAATATCGCTACTAATTGGGAATATCTACGATTGAACTTCTCGTACTTGTTGACTAGAAACAGTTACTATTTACAAGAATAATGTGCAATGTACTATGACTTAAAGCTAAACATAACTCAAGCACTAGCAGAAAGCAAATTCTAAGAGGCAAATATGATATGTAATTTTAGTGGAGCTAACTCAATAAGCAAGCGACAATATTGCACTGGTACTTCCATTTACATAGACCACTTACTGCGCAGCGTACATTAAACTAGTTTTCAAGGAAAAGGCTAAAGCTGTGACTATATTGCGCGGACGCAGCGTTGTTATCGATAAAAACGAGTTTATCAACAACGTATTGAGATTATCAAAGATACGTGCACAGTGCGCGATATACAGGCAACATTGTTTAAAAATATACACATAAATCGATGGCGATAATGCCTAGCACCGTCTAGTTTGGAGGCCATGACTGCATGACTGCATGAAAGTGCATTTTTTTATTAATAATAAAAACATTTATTGACGCAGTTTATTCCACAGGTGTGCACACACCTGTGGAATAAGCTGAACAACCTGTGGAATATGAATCGCGAGGCTAGGTAAATCTTCATTTACATTAACAATTCTGTTGGTTCCTAACAAATACATTCATCCTCGCTCATCTGAGGTGGAACCCTTAGGCCTGTGAGTGGCAGAGAACCAAATCCCTGCTGCACGGTTCCCACATTATTATGTCCGAGTGTGCATTATAACTGTACCATAGTCTTACCTGATTTATGTTTGGAGTCGCAGCATGGCGGCGGCGCTACGTGCGCGCGCGCCGGCCGCACCCGCACGCGATAGAAACGCGACCCGCGCGGCATGTTGAAACGGTTGCCGCTCTGAAAACAAATATTTTTAGTACCGTAGGTTTGTTATCCGACTGTCAAAGAGGACTGTAAGAGAGTGTCATGTCTTTCAAGTATACGTTTGGACTTTACGTTTACGTACGTTTCATTTTCGACCAAAAAATTAATAAAGATGTGGTTAATACTGTGTATTAATGGAAAATGCGTCAGTCGCCTCTATTTGTACAAAAATCTCTAAATTCAATGAATTGTAGTGGAATTATGGCATTCCTGGAAGATTTATGTATCCTAGGTTGACTGCAATGGTCATTGGTCTATAAATTGACCCGCCGGTCACACATGTTAAAATTGACAGAATAAAAACGGTTAAATTACCATTTTGCGTAAATAACATGGAAATATTTTGATTTGAAATTAATTCTGTGCACTGCGATAAGTTACGTTATTTTGAATTTGATTGATATATTACTGATTAATAATAACAAACCTATTTATGGTAACAAGTACACTGTCATTAGCGGGGCTCTATACATTATTGAAACATCTCTTTTTTACCTCAACCCTAGAAATAACAAATCAAAAGTGTCAAGCTGCAAATGGTATACAAGCTATGAGGGATATAGAATAATTTTCGTCACCCACCTACCCATTAAAAAAAATTCAACATAATATGTGTGTTACGCTTTATTTTATTCTACATCATGTACAAGTTCTATTTTGTAAAACTATGAGATGTAATGCCTGCAATAAATCACATTAATTTTTATTTACATTACGGCAGAAACCTTGTTACTTGTATTTCAGGTAGAATCGTAATGCAACAACACATGTCATATAAAAAAGAGCAGTCATCCGGGACGATGCATTCGATATAAAATGTATAGAAAAATATAAAGAAGTTTCAAACTTTGACCCCCTTAGGGGATAAATTTCAAAAAATCCTTGCTTAGTACACCCCTACACCTTCCTAATGAGTACACCCTCCAAATTGTATGTCGCTAGGTTCAGCGTTTTAGCCTGATATGATCGTGTCAGTCAGTCAGGACTATTATATACAATGTGTAACAAAAAGGTGTGACAATATTTAAGGATGTCAGTCAATCCATCAAAGTGAACCCGTGGCAAAACAACATTATGCTAAATTTCAAAAATAATAATTAGGTTCGGTCAAGTTGTAATGAGGACGAATCTAAATTGATCTAGAGTTTTGAAAAATTTTGTTCTACACTAGGTTTACTTTGATGGGTAGACTAACACCCCTAAGCATTGTCACAGGTTTCTGTTACACGATGTGTATATATATCGTGTTATTATAGTATTGTAGGGACGTTGCTATTACTACCCGTCGCCATGGGATGCCAACGTACGTTCCTAATAACCGCAAGTTTGGTAGGACCATGGGCGAAGATAGGTGCATATATGAATTTTGTAGTTGAATTACCTTCTTAGCATAGCAGTACTCCTTAGACTCGACAGTGGCGATGGCGTAAAGTTTCCTCTCTGCTTCGTTGCGAGCTTTTATGCTAAGTTCCAGGGCGGGAAGGCAGTCGCTGTGCACGAAGTGCATTATTGGCGCTTCCTGAAAACAAAAATGAAAATCGTCAGAAAATTATAGTAGGGCAATGAGGCAGGTAGGATGAAATTTGTAACACCACAGTCAGACACGAGCCAGAAACGTGTTGTATCTTATATACTAATTAGCTTGCTAACCAGTCCGTGAATTTTGTTTTTGAACCACCGCCTAGAGTAAATCGAATATATATTTTTTATTCCTTCAAGGGTTGTTTAGAAGAGTATGAGAAGAGAAGGATGGTAATACATTTACAGATCGCAGTTTTAATATTTTTGTCATCGAGGACCCTTCTCGAGATACCTCCATATAAACCAGTAAAGTCTCCAACACTTGGATAATATGGCGTGACTATGACTTCACCATAAAGACCTTTAAAATATCCACTTAAAGGTACTTGATTAATATTGAAAATATACTAATCGTATGACGCCATATAAAAAAAACACTAGTTATAAATATAATAATCATATTACGCCACATTAAAAAAGCAATAGTTACAAATATAATAAACACATGACGCTATCTTTAAAAAAAACTAGTTATAAATATACTTATCGTATGATGCCATATTTAAAAAAAACAGTAGTTATAAATATTATAATCATATTACGCCACATTAAAACAACAATTGTTACAAATATAATAAACGCATGACGCCATCTTAAAAAAAAACTAGTTATAAATATACTTATCGTATGACGCCATATTTAAAAAGAAACCACTTTATTTATATTACCTGCATGACGGTATAGTTGACGTGTGCCGGGTCCCATAGCACCAGCACGTGATGTCCGGGCAGGCACGACGATAAGCTGAGTGTGCCCGCCGGCAGCCCCGACGGCGTGTGGCAGCGGGACTTGCTCCTCTTTACATCATCCTTCTTTTCTGATGACCTGGTAAAACCATACACAAGTATAATATGAACAAAATTACATCTCATGATCTGGTTACACGAATACATATTATTTCTACATTCATCCACAACATTCTAACTTATTTTTTGACGATCAGGTAACACAAATACTATAAAAAAATATGTAAAAAGGACATACTCGTAGTAACTGATACCCAGTATGTACGAAGATCATATTTTACTTTACTTTCTGATAGCCTGACACAAACATCGTAATATATTTTCCGGGGGCATAAGAATACAGACAAAGTATAATTAGTATTTTTGAACATAATAAGGTATCAGTTTAGGATAAAATGTTCTTACCTCCCGTCGCTATCTTCGTCTCTGCTCTTCTCACTCTCCTCCGATTTCTTTTCTAGCTCCTTCTTCAACTCTTGCACTTGCTGTTGTAATAGTGCCTTCTCATTCTCCAATGTTGCCATCTGAAACGAAGACAAAAATTTAACATCTACATACTTCAAACATTTAATTGTAAAGAAAAAAGTACTATTGATTATTATAGAAAAATATAATTAATGGAACATTTTATTGGACGAGATCATTCTGCTTCTTATAATTTTATTTTTAAACCCACGTATCTATACATGTGAAATCGCGGGATTCAGCTAGTATATGGTTATCTACAGGTGAAGACGAATCTATTAACACCATTGACATAAAAAACATCAAGCCGTTAAGGCTCTAGGGCATGCCAAAGAACTTCGTACCGCCTAACGGTTTTATATGTTAAAACCTTCCCTGAACTTTCACAAACATTTCAAAACCAAAATCAACTAAATCCGTTCTCGAGTTTTAGCGAGACAAACGAACAGCAATTGATTTATATATTCTATTCACCTGTGTCTTGAGCAGGGAGTCATAGTCGTTAGTCTCCGGGTCGGTGAGTTGTTGTATCGTATCCCGGTACTTGCTACACTCCCGCACCAGGGCCTGCTCGCGCTCCCTCAACAGCTCGATCTGTCGATCCTTTTCAGAGAGCAAACGACGCGCTACATCGTTTATCGTCACCTGGAAAAAACAAATAACGCTTTCACAATTCATTATACTAGCTCCCTTCTATCGAGTGATCGGGTCATAGCCATGTAACAAATATTCTCAACGTCAAACTTAGGCTTATTGAGAGCCGGTCTCTTTGTCATTTGCCTCACAAGTTCTTTATTTTGTCTGAATGAGGATAGCATTGTAGCTGGATATCTCTATCATGTCAGTACAGTTTTTCTTATCAGTAAATATAAAAATGTCCCGACTGACTGACAGGTCACATGACATCAACACGGAGCTTAAACCGCTGAACCTTGAGATATGAAAATTAGAGGGTGTGTTTATTTTATGGTGTAGGAATTTCCAAAACCCCTGAGGCGTCATATTTGGGTTAAAATATTGAAAATTCTTTATATTTCATTTTAAGTTGCATGCAATGCCACGGGTACGAGTCACTTCTAACCAACAAAAGAGAAAACTTCAAATACCTGCTTCTCAATGTCGAACTTAGACTTGAGCGAGCCAGTCTCCGTCTCAAAGCGACTTCTCCACTCATTCTCACATTTCTCCACCGCTTGCCTCACAGCTTCTTCCTTTTCCATTTCGGCATTTTCTTTGGTCTGCATGAGGATAGCATTGTGGCTGGATATTTCTATCATGTCAGTACGTTCTATCTTCTCCAGGCTGGATTCGGAGGGAGAACGGTCCATGTTAGTCAGTGCTACTAGGCGGAACCTATGGACAAGCGAATGTGTGCTCTGTTTATATATGGAATAAGGACTTATTAACAGACTTCCAAAAAAGAATTTCTCAATTCTTTCTTTATATGTGTGTTACCGGATTTCTGATAGGATGGATTTGAAAAATTCTTAGTTTGTAATTTGCTTTTGAAATCAAATTCGGGGAACATACATAAAGAAAGCGATTCTATATCTATATCTAGATTTGAGGAACACATTTTTAGAAGTCAAATATAGACTCTGATTCGAGCAATCATAAAATCCGTACATCGGCAGAGACGACTTTCATTAAGGAATCTTGTGATGCATTAAGTTATGGTCTTATTTCTTTGACAGTAAGGTAGTATGTATGATTTTTAAGTTTTTATAAAAGCAAAAAACGCAATATGCGTTATACGAGTAAAATCCCAAAAAATATAGTGAATTACACATTTCGTAAAGTGTGCTGTCAAATTGACTATCATCTGCGAATAGGTTGACGAAATTATGCGAACAACTAATTTGATAGTTGTAGAAAGTTATAAACCTTAATTTTCTTTCCATAGGAAATAAAAGTTAAAGATTACAATAACCCAATTAAATTGTTAAGATGGGTATGCTCGGATCAGGGTCATTTTAAATACAGGTATTTTATTGATGCTGGCTCCTTACACAAAGTATGTTTTTCCTTTGTGCCACAGCAGTGCGTGAACAGTATTTATGGGTATATCATAAAAAAAATCATTATTATCAAGAATAATAATCAAAAAGTGCACCTGACAATGGCAGCAAAAAGTCGAAGTAAAAATAAAAGTGATGTAAGAAAAAAGATAACTTTACCTGGATCTTAACGACTCAATCTCAGCTTTGTAATCCATGTGCATTTTCTCCTGCAAATCTTTTATATCTTTCTGCTTTAAAACTTCAAATTCTTCCAATTTGTGCTCAAAACTTGCTATTTCTTCTCTGGTTTTTTCCAATAACTCTTTTGTACTGCGATGTTCAATCTCCAATCTTTCTATCTCTTTTTGATGTTCGCTTTTTATGCTGTCCTTCTCGCTCTTCAGAGTTGAAATGACGTCGTCTTTCTCAGTTAGCGCCGCTTTCATATCGCTTAACTCTAGTTCATGATCAACAGTAAGTCTCTGCGTTTCCTCGCGAAATTTCAATGCCGTTTCAGCATTGTGTCTCTCCCATTCTTTCAACAATTCAACACACTTGCTATTTATAAAGTTTCTCTGTTCATTGACATCATTTTTGAGCCTAACTAATTCCTGCATTATATACATAATATTAACTTTACACGCGTCGTAGACTTTCAATAGAAATTGTTGTAGATTTTGTATGTTTATTTTGTGCGTGTCCATATTGTCCTGCAAGGAGAGCAATTTTTACATACTTGTTAGTTTTATAATATTAAGCTAATAATAGTAAAGAAAATGCTTAAGCATACAGAGCGTACGCGTCTAGTCTAGATAGGAGAAAAATTAAATTCGAATGCGAAAATAAAACGCTACAGCTTCTAAGGGGCCGGCGAACACAGGAGCAAAATAACATCAAATAAAGGCTACCATTTTTATAAGACCTCTAAACTTTTAGATAAATTTTAGTTTTTCCCAATAGTGATACATTGAAATTGCTTTGAATGTTTCGATTTTGTGATGTGTTTATTTTGACTAGATGGATAGTGATCTGAATCTCAGTCTGATCGATTCGATGTGTATTATGAATAAAATAAAGTATTGATGTCGGTTTCTTTCCACAAGATCGATAAATACTAGCTTAGCTAGCTTACATTTTGTCAACGATCGATAAACCATCAGAGTTGGTCCCATAGTGAAATTTTTCCTTAGGATAAGTATTGTGAGCGCCTCTTGGCTTAGTAAACCCCCAACCGATAACCTTGTTTAAAAAGTTTCAAGACTATAATATACTCATATAACTATTCATACGGAAATGAGGAAACCAGTACCTAGTTCAAATTCTATTAATTACTACAAGACATTCCAGTCATGACAACCGATAGGATAGGATAGGACGAGTTCTTGACTTGAGACCGCGAACCGGCGAACGTAGTGTAGGATGTCCTACGACTGGGTAGAGCAAAGATATATAGACGATAGCAGGCAGAGGGTGGAGACTAAATGCCCAGGATAGGGCCGAGTAGCGTGCCTTGGGAGAGGTTTATGTCCAGCTGTGGACGAATTAACATGATGATGATAAATAAGTCAGTAACTAAATAGTCGTGTAGCGCATATAACACCCACATTTATATCCACGTTAGAGGTCTTACAAGCCGGTACTAAAACAGGGTACATATATGAACACCTGTCGTTCAGCCCGGCCCCATTCCAAACTGGACGGGAGCGAGTCTTCAATGTAAAGGTCAGAGTTTTCACACTCATACAGAGGGCTTTCGACGTCCGCCTCCAATATAACTGGTAGAGTTCGCACCTCGGTCAGTGTGGACACGCCTACAGTCTCCGGAACGCATATGGTGGAAATGTCCACCGTTAGCCGCTGCTCGCTCTCACCGCTTAGCTTTTCGAACTCGCCCGTTTCGGTTTTCGATTCGAAATCCCTGGAAATAGAGATGAATGGTGTATTCGAATGAACGACAGCAAAAAGGTAAGATATGATGTAGCTAAATTGTTGGTCTCTCCATTAAAGCTGTGTTCTAAATGTGTTGAAAAGTTGTGTTCTAAATACGAAGATACGAAAACTAAATACGTGATCGATATCACGTGATAAAAATTGTATACGTCATTTTTTCTGGATTTTAAAAAACTTGGTTTATACAAGTTGTTTATTTAGATGTCTAGCACTTGAGTGAGGTGTTTTCAACCGATTACTAATGTTAAGCGACTCTCCGCCCGGTCAAGTCGGAGATGGGTGACCGTGGAGTGGTATATACAACTGTGCGCTACGATGAGTTGGGTACACCACCCTTTCAAGACAAGGTTGTTTATCTTTGGATAACAATCTTAGACTATGTCGAAGGTGTTTGAACTGCCCAGACACTGACACCGACGATCTTAATAATAAACACGTCTCAATGTTAAGCGTCTTTTGTTTTGTTTTGACACGTTTCCCATCGGATTAAACAAGACAAAAGACGCTCAGAACTGATATGCGTTCATTAATAAGACCGCAAGGCAAATAAATCGCTGCTTATTCAAAGAAGACGATGATAATCTACTTACTTTTCAAAATCTACTTGAACATCAGCATCTTTCTCTTCTGAATAGGATCCGCTTATCCTGCAAAACATAAAGTCAAACTATTCATAACATGACACTTGCACAATATCATAGACTAAAAAATATATTTGTGCGCAAACCTCACCTTTGCAGGAAAAACCGTACTGTAGCATCCATATCGTACTTCGGCACTTCTTCGGCTAACTTCGGAAACTCTTTCGCAATATATTCTACATCAGCATCTGTTAGTTGCGGCAATCTCCCGTCGAAAACTGGCGGCGCCTGCGTCGCGAATGGCGGTGGTAATTCTGTCATGCCAGGGAACAGACTTTTTAAGAAATGACCCTCGAATATTTGGTTGAACTCTTGCCTTCGACTCACTTCCTCATCGTGTAGTCTCAGTAGTTTCTCCGCTAAGTCTGTTGCCCACTGTAAAAAATAATTAGTGAACGTTACAAGTAATACTCAAAAACAAAGTGACAAGTGACATCAAATCAGCTGTTACTAACTATAGGACCAAAAAAAAAATACATTCGGCTGTGAAATAAACAACAATTTTTTACGAGTAAATCGGTTTAGGTGTGGCCGAATAAATGGGGAACCAAAATATAAAAAAAAACTAAAAAAATTATGTATCGTATCGACGTATCTAAAAAAAATAGAGTTTTATATATGAATTGACCAATCGAGTCCATTTTATATACTGGGCACAAAATTTTTACACGTTATATACCGGCTAAACTATATAGTCAAAATCGACGTATTAGGGGAGAGTATGCGCATGTGCACTTCTGATTCATGAATCACCGCACGCTAACAACCGCCAAGTAGACCTAAATACCATCACTGCTTAGGCAAGGTCATGGTTAAGTTACCTTTATATGTGTATGTGAGAAGGTCCACCGTCGTGCCACCTCGTACACCGCTCACATTGAGCTAAAAGCGATGTAACCTCGTGCATACGCACCTCTACGGGGCTAACGGCTATTTGTATTGCTTTCAAAGCTATGACGATGGCGATGTCTAGGCTCAAAGCAGTAGTACTTACATCGCGCTAGCCGATGCCAATATCTGTCAAATATATGGAGTCATTGCAATCTTTTGTTCACTTATCGTTTTGAAAATTGTCATCGCTTTGCTGAAAGCAATACTAGGGTCTTGATTTCGTAGCCGATACGAAACTACAGTATTGCTTTCAAGACTATAGCAATACACACAGCCGATAGTAATTTAATGAATCACCGTTAATTTTTCAGTGAAAAATAGTTTTCCACTGCGCAACCACGGTCTTTTTCAACACTTTTTTATTTTACCTTTATATGTGCTTGTGAGAAGGTCCTCCGTCGTGCCACCTCGTGCACCGCCCGCACGTACACGGCGGGCGCGGCGTGCAGTTGTGATACGATGCCGAAGTACCGCGCCAGTCGGTTGAAGCATTGGAACGATAACATCGCGTGAGCGTCTTGCACCGACATCGAGTTCTCTATCATTAGCACGGCTCTGGAAAGAAAAACAGATATTTAATCCAAAAACAATCTAGATAAAAGTAATATGTATTTTCTATGCCATAAGATTTATTTTGCTTTGGTGATACTGTAGTGTGAAACATGCCACTAAACTGCCATAATTACCATGATTTAACTGACCAAGCAAAGAGGCTATAGCGGTAAAATGGACCGGACACTTTTGACGGGCAACATTGTCAATCAGAGAAAATACTTCCAGCTAAAAACGTCATTAATTGCACGCTAATGTCGTTACATCATATAAAATGAACCGTTTTCTTGTTTATCTCACAATTTCAGCGAAGACAAGCTCCTGCGCTAGGCTTTCTGGTTCAAGTATAAGAATTTTCTTTCAGACAGTACATCAGTCTATTTGTCTGGATAACGAAACGTGATATAGATAAGTATTATAGTAAAAATAATCACACAAATGTACTTACTCCAATACTGAATATATGCGACAGTTTTTGTTTTGGCGATAGTTATTTTCGAACAGCAGTTGATTAAATTAGCTGTAATATCGTTAAAACATTTTCTTTGGTACTCACTCTAATCTCGCCTTCAATATATGCGACAACTCGTCTTTGGACTTGGCGATACGTCGCCTTATGTCAAACAGCAGCTGATGACCTTTGAGTAGCTTCTTCAACTGACACCAGTGCGACTGTACTAGCGTGGGGAGGACGGACGGATCGCACGCAGAGTTCAAACGTTCTCGATACTGAAATATAAACATTATATAAGTCTTTTCCACGCCACGCTACAACTGCATTGACGTGCCGCGTACGCCAAGGAAAACAATTTCAAGGTTTTTGTCAACTACAGACGACATTATTTATTTTTTATCCTGAACAGCTAGGCATTTGACCACAAGTTCGCACGACCACGGAAATCAGCGACACTGTAGCCCTAGATGGATCCTGCCTAGTCTGGAATACACTGGGTCTCAAGGAAGGCTGCCGGAACACACCGTCAGGTGCTTGGCGACAGATTTTACAACTTGAGGGTAGTAGCTAGCCAGGCGAGCGATAGGAAACGCCCTACCACCATGCTATGGTTTCCTCACGATGTTTTCCTTCACCGATAGCTCAGGCTCTTTTTGCATGTTTCGTGGGATTCGATCTAGTACCTTTTGCACATCTGGTACCTTTTGCACGGCAATCGACCCCACTAACCATTCGACCATCGTCGCTATTACATTAGCGCAAAGGGCACGCTAGCGCTTGTCATGTATAAAGTGACTACGGTGCTGAGAATATTAAAATAACATTTCTTAGTCATGATTTCCCAGTAGGATTTCTCCTGTGGTGGGGATACCATATCAATTCAAAAAATTCATAAATAACACATCCAGACGCACAAACGAATGTCTATACGATATCATTTTAAGCCGGCACTTGAAGCGAGCATCCTGACCTAGAACAAGGTGGTCGTAAATAAAAATGTAATTTTTTAAAATCAGTTTGTGCATAAATGCAAGCCGCTAATACTTAGGGACCTAACATATTTTATATCGCACAACATTTCTTTTTTCTATCTTTGTACTACATTTTTTTCATACTTAAGTCTAAACTAATCGGTAAAAACCCTTAACTCTCTTACCACATGCTTTCAAGGTGAAAGATATCATCGTGTGGTAACCTGCTAGTTAGAGAAAGCTGGAACTCTTAGAAGATAAACGAAAACCTCAACACGGATTCGGTCAGTATCGTGAGCCTAGAGCCTTTCAGGGAATCCCAAGCGCAGCAGTGGAACGTGTATATGATGTATTAAACAATTTTCACTGTAGGAATGACTCTGAATTTGAGAAAAAAATCAGCTGTTTCATACATTTTGTCAACGACCGATAAACTTTTTCTATGGAATAGCTGATAATTTATTCTCGATTTCAGAATTGGTGAAAAAATGAAAGTTGTTCATAATGATGAGTATAGTTACCCCTTTCCGGATTAGTACACCACTAAACGTTAACCCAGCATATGGTCTTACACAAAAGTTCTGAACTCACCTGTATAAGCGAAGCTGCCTGATCGTGTTGATCTCTCTCCAATTTCTTCACATCGTTCAACAGTTGATCGAGTCTATACAATCTGTCTTCTATGCCTTTTATTTGCTTCAGTCCGTGATTGTTGGCGTACTCTAAGATGTTGTATAGTTCTGCTTCACGCTCTTTCAGCGGCTCGGCGTCTATCTGTAAGTATTGTAAGGAATTAATTATAATAAATGCCAGGATATCTATGAGTATAACAAAAAACATATATAAATCAATTCAGGCGTTGGAGAGATCGGAGAACGAAACAACATTAAAAAAAAGATTACGTCGCATTGAGAATCTCTTTTTCTGGAGTAGGTTGAAAAGAAGGCAAGCAATGCGCATATATGGTATCAACTGCCATTCTCTATACAGAAACTGTTTGCTATTAGGCAATAAATAAAATATTTGAGTCTTTAATGTTTCCTTAGCTATACAGGCTTACCGGCTAGGGGTGTTGGGCTAAGCCATCATCAGGCATAATTAAAAACAACTTTTGGTAAGGGGACAAACCCTAAATCCGAGGTAAAAAAAGGTGTTCCATTGAAAAAGTATATCAATAAAATAAATTCATATATATTGATAATAAAATTTAGGTCCTCGACAAAATGTATGAAACAGCAGTTTTTTTTTCGTATTTAGTGTTGGACACAGCAAATGTTGATAACCCTGTAGATGCATAATAATATATAGTTTTGCAGTAAAATAGAAAAGTCAACGACCTTTGTATAGGAAATACTAGACTTTCAATTTGCCTATTTACATCACCTTTTTGTTTATACCCTTCGCTATATTACTTCACGTGACAGTAACAAATAGCCAATTTTATTTCTCATTTTAACCAATACAGGTTCTGTAGAGGTAAGTAGGTGATGTTCTAACTTCAAAGCTAAATACATGAGCTTCGTTTTCCGAACTAAATAAAACATACTCTTTGGTTTCTATGCCTACTGAGAACTCCACTGTTACGGCCGGCACACTTTTAGGCACTCGTCTCTCTCTATATAACTGTCATTGACTACAAAATTTCATACAAAAGTTTACTATCATATTAGATACTATCTTAGTAGTAAAATGCTGATTTTGTGACATTTGAATGTTTCGCTTGAAACATGGCGTTATAATTAATATAGTTTGAACATTTCCAATGCTACATTAATAATTTTGCTGATTTTCTAGTGGCAACGTGTTAACCTATAAACACACATCGATAAAGCTTTTGTTTTGAACTGATAAAACGAAAGTGTCAGACATATGTACACATAATACAATCATTTCATATCAGCTACCTTTATAATAATGTCATCTATTACTGTTTTGGCTACAGTGTTAGTCTCTAAGATAATATAAAATTATGTAATAATATAACAAATAAGTATCTAAAAGATAACAAGATTATTAATTATTAATTTAAAATGTAGCGATGTGTGCGTCATAGCGTTGACAGCGGTTTGGTAGGTCGCGAATACAGCCACACATCGCTTCAGTCGTCCCTGATCCCTTGCGAAGTATTTAACGTTAATATCAATTATACGGAGCATTAATATTACACGTTTTACAATAGTAAAGTTTCATTTAATAAATTCCCTAATTATCTGCCTAAACTAGTAATGACTATTATATCAAATACAGGCAAAGTGGTGACCCCGACATGATATGAACACGCAAACTTCTGATCTGGAGTCAGAAAATAATAACAATACAATTAATATTAGAAACGAAAAAGTCTGTAAGAATATATCTATAGGTGTATGTTTGTTACTTTCACGCAAAAACTTCGGAACCGATTTGTATGAAGTTTAGACCCTAATTAACACATTGGCTTTTTATTCTGTATTAACGCGGGTAAAATCGCAGGGCGCAGCTGGTTCTAAATAATTAAGAGTTTCTGAGCTACACGCTAAAAAATCATAACATCGTTGGTTTGGTTTCTTTGTCAATCTTTTAATCAGCAACTAAGTGATGGATTGATTAAATTTTTATTTTATACCGGGAAAATAAACATAACGCGAGCGAAGTCCGAATAAAAGCTAATAATATATATTCAAAGACTCACTAAAGCCAGTCCCTTCTGACAGTAGTCCAGTATATCCTGCAAGGAGGCTTTGTTCCCTTGCGCCAGGATCCAGTGCAGCAGAGTGGGTTCTTCCTTGTCATCGTAGGACTGTGCCTTGAACGTGACGCCGTCATCAGACTCCTCGATGTGCGGCACTGGCTCCGACAACTGAGCCGTTTCTTTACTCGATTCGGCATCTTTTTGTTCAAACACTGAAATAACGGATACAAGTAATACTATAGAGGAACTGACAAACGACGTACATATGTATGATATACGTTAGAGGAATCGCCCTGCCGATCTTATTCAAAAAATAAATAACTAACTTTTAAATAAATCAAAAAGAAAACTTAGTCTTAAAAGCTCGTTACAAAATCTAAAATTTGATGTTGATATCAAAAGTCTAAATCTTACTAATCTTATAACTTTCTCAAATATAGGTCCTTACATATGAAATTGGCGTTTTGTCGCACTGGCCACTTTGATCTCAAATATCTCTTCTTTGGTTAGGGATTCCAATTTCATATTTATACAGCTATTTATACATACATTTGTATTTCGAAAACCGTAATTCATTTGTTTTGTCCTCGTTTGGTTTTTTCTTTGCGTCACGCAGTTTACAAAATGGAAAACTTGAAATATCCGAAAGATCCGATTTAAAATCCCTTCATTATTGTGCCGGTTGAGTAATGTAACGCAGCAGTTGACGCGCGTTTGTCGGTTTGCTGCACTCAATTCATGAGGTACCCACCTTTCAAGCTTTTTCACCTTTCCAAATTTCTTCAAGTGGATTAAAACAGTTTTATCACTAACGCCGCAGCCTGCAGCTAACTCGGACGTGGTTTGCGATGGATCTGCTTCCATAATAGCTTTCAATTCTTCATTAGCAACTTTAGTCTCCGGCCGTCCACGGGGCTTGTTCTGCAGGTCGAAATTTCCAGAACGAAAACGTTGGAAACAAAAACGCTCTGTGTTTTCTTTTGCGACACCGCCGCCATACACACCATTAATCCTTCGAGCCAGTTCTGCAGCACTGGTACCACGGTGGAACTCGTACTCGTAAATAACGCGATATTTCAAGTTTTCCATGTTGTAAACTGCGTGACGTAAAGAAAAAACCAAACGAGGACAAAACAAATGAATTACGGTTTTCGAAATACAAATGTATGAATAAATAGCTGTATAAATTTGATATTGGAATCCCTAACCAAAGAAGAGATATTTGAGATCAAAGTGGCCAGTACGACAAAACGCCAATTTCATATGTAAGGACCTAATACTAATAGCCGACCTGGCGAACTTCGTACCACCTAACATTTATGAATGTTTCACGGGGTTTAAACCTTCCCTTAACTTTCACAAACATTTCCAAAATCAGCTAAACTGACCTATATCAGCCTTTCTCGAGTTTTAGCGAGATTTGTCTCAGAAATTGATTTTTATTTGTACAAGATAGCGCCTCCGATGGCTTCGAAAAATATCCACTTTAATTGGTACTTGTAAATAACACCTACAATATAGTTATATAACTTTAGCCTGCCAAAAACAATACCAATTAAAAATATTCTATAGAAACTTCCTTACTGAATTAATACTTACCGAGAATTGCAAACAAGCCATCGCAAAAAACTGAAGCAATGAACTCGTTCAATTTACTAGTCAAGGTTGGAAAACAATATGTATACGTTTGGAAGATTGTCTATTTCTGTGATATCACGCCACGATTTGTCCTTCGTAAAAAAGTCATGGCTTAAGCCTATTTTTTATTATAATTAGTTTAAAAATTAGCAATATTAATATGTAGAAGGGATCCCTCCTTTCTACTCTGATACTCTTTACTCGATCCTCATTCTAACTATGTAGGATGTACTCATACAAGGTGCACATGCTTTTGGCAGTAACAATTAATCATAAGTTTTGTTTGTTGTTAATCGATATTTATTTTAACATTTTTATACATTAGAAGTAATCTTTGAATTATCGTATATTTGCATATAGCTACTCTAAAACTCAACCTGTGGATGTCAACGTACCATCTTCCTCAGAAAACTTGAAGGCTTCGACTCCAAAGTCTTGGTTCTGCTTCTCAGAGCTGCTGTCCAACGGCTGACTGACTCTGTACGGATGGCCTTCGAAGTCTGTCTCTTCAAACACATCGAATGCCGAAAACCGATGCGATTCAGCAATGAGTTGTAAAGCGGGCAAGATTGGGATGTTCCCTAATGATTCTAACACTGCATTGAGCCTGAAAAACGAAATAGCATAACAATAATGGAACAGATTATAATAGTTTACCGACCGAATTTACCCAACCGTGCTTAAAAGTTTTGCAAGTACATCGAAAGGAAAAATAAAGGATGGATTATCTTGTCTTTATTGCCTACCTTATTAAAACGAACTAGTTCCGTTCTTATCTTAAATCCTAGATAAAGTGTTTCTATGATTTTTTCTACAAATCAAATTTGGATTCTGTCTGTTTGCAGATTATTGTGAATATTCTGCATGTTAGTTTAGGTTATTGTATTTGTGCCCCGCTCTACAGCTTGTAGAGCAACACAATATATACGGCGAAAGTGCGGTAGATGCATTACATTTTACGTAAATTTTCTAATACCTACAGTTTACTGTAATAATTTATACTATAAAAATGTACCATAAATTGCTCAACGACAAATGGATCCAAAGTTAAATTTGTTCCCTTTATTAGTACACAATAACCAACCGCACTCTTGAATGATATTGACCATTTGATGGCACATCGCGTGTCTTGTGTTACTAGGTGTTTATGATGATGACTGCTGCAGCTATTAGGCTCTATTTCGGTAAATTAAGTAATGGTAACGGACACTAGTTTTACCGCCACCGGTTAATGAATACGATTTTTTTTAGTTTTTTTAGTACTGAGTTAATTACATGGGTTAGGAACATTGATGGTTGGGACTGTTTACTCTGCAATTGGCAAAATTAATCAACAGTGCTCATACAAGCTTTGAGTCTACTTTTATTTTACAAACTGCCTGGTTGTGGAATTCGCTGCTGGAACTACTTATAATCTGGATCTTTTGAAGTCGCGAGTGAATGCGTTTCTTCTAGACGAGCGCGCCTCATTTTAGGCTGCGTCGTTGCTATACATGAGGTAAGTCGCGGTGAAACGCAAGCCTAGCCTTAACCCATTAAAAAAACTAGATGACTACTTCTCCATCACTAATATACAATAAACATTTCGGCCCGAGTCCATTGTTTTGCGTGTTTTTTGACTAAATATTAGCTGTTATTAGACAACTTAGTCAAACGGCATACGATCACTGGCAGTATTTCAAACGGAGTTGCAGAAACCCAACAGGTCAGGTAAATAGCGAGGGTAAATGCGAAGCAGTTGTGTGCATTTGTCCGACGATAAACTTTCATTTAGAGCGGCGGCCTGAGCAATCTCAAAGGCCAACGACCCTGGAGATTATTGCCGGTTCTATTACGAGGAAATACGAAATATCATACGTTCTATAGAAAGGAAACGCTGCTTTCCAAACGGACATATAGTTAGTTTCACTTTTATATTACACTAATAAGTGATTATACACTTTTTAGTGTAAATGTAAAACTGTAACTACCAAATAAAAGTGAATCTGTAACTCGATGTTCGTTTGGAAAGCAAACCTTTTCTTTCTACTGATCATTATAATATTTCGTAGTACGTGTCTATTCTATTATGTATTCTTCGTCGAAACAATAATAAATAGTACCAACTTTAGAATTCTATCATGGACTACATATGTTAGTAATTATCAATATAGACTAAATGTAATGAAGTCACGTTGTGTTAGAGTATACAAAGATCACATCTATTTATAAGCTAACAAAATGCATTCAGCTTCTTTTGAATTCATCGGCGTTTTAATAAATGCGTAGTGATTCCGACTAAAAGAATCGGTTACCTTATCCGGCAGGTCTATTTATAATTGACTCATAAACCTGCTTAGTTTTTTATATCTTCTAAAATCCTTGTTAAAAGTAGCATACGAGTATACCTAATCATTATATTCCATTATGAATTAAGTTAGCATTACAGTCAAATGTCTTAATTATATTAGTATAGGTATCTATTTGTTATCAGTGGCGTCTGACGAGACGGATTGTGGACGAAATAGAACTGGGTTGTGAGACTAGCAGGTCAGGGTCAAAAGATTCGCAACATGCATAAAGATGATGATTGCTTGTTGACTGTGATAGTAGGGCATTTTAGATCATTTTAAGTCAAACGTGTCTTTTTCTATGTGTGTGTTGTGTATATGTCCAATAAAACGTAATACCTTTTGCTATTTCCTTAACTTTTGAAATATAGTTAGTTCATTATCATACAAGTAACATTCCCGACTTATTCTAAGATTTAACAATTGATTCATAACAGGTGGACTAATTGTAATCTCCTATCTACGTCAAATGTATTGCTACAAACTACTACATAACCTACGTTGAATATAGGGCAGGCGATTTCGACGTTCAATAGCGTAACGCAAGTAACGATGCCGAAGATTTAATGGAAAATTTGGGTAAAAATAGACTGGCTATTCTGATCCGGTGCACTTCGATTAAAGATACCCTTTATTATTAAAGATACTTCGATTAGACGCTTGAGTGTAGTTCTTAGACTTTGAAATTTTACTAGATTAAGAGTGCGTTGCATAAGTATCGATATTCTTATGCGATACTGAAACATGGATAATAGCCGTACCTGGATAGTCGTCGAAATGCGTCAATCGCCTTATTACGTAAATAACGTGGAAATATTTTGATTCGAAATTAATTTTATACATTGCGATAAGATACGTTTTTTTTAGATTTGGTTGATAGATTGAAGATTAATAATCTCTAACGTATTTATGGTATCATTGTCCTGGCCGGAGATCAATACATTATTGAAACATATATTTTGGTATGTTGGTAGGATACGTCACCTAAGAACGGAATTTGATGTTCGATAAAGCAGAATAAAGGGTCAAGCTTTTATATCAGCGGTTAGGTACCTAATATGAGTTTTTCATAAGATTATCATGCCTTCCCGTGGTCATAGCACGACCTACAATAGCTCTGCGTCCCTAACCCAGTTGGTTCTATGGTAAGGGAAATTATGAAGACTCGAACTCAGAATCTTGTTATTTATACGAATATACGGAAAAAAAATATTCCCTCGCCGTATCGGCCAAGATTAATCTAGATTCCTAGACGTAGAAAGCGGTCTTAAAAACCCCGTACAACAAAGCCTAATTAAAGCGTAATTCCGCAAGTGGTTACAAAATAGCATACAATTTTGACCCATGATAGAGGTGAGCCGGTCCAAAGCCAAGGTCGTTATTACCACAACACGCAACTTATAATATGACAACAGTAGATAAACTTGAAAATAAATAACTTCCTATATAATTAAATTATGCCTCATAATTTTGTACCATAGGAAAGCTTGATCGATAGTTATGTTTCACTATTTATACGTAAGATGACGTATTTTATTTCTATTTCATGGACTACTTTTATTTACTTACGTCCACGATATTAGTAAATATCTGGATCAACGAAAATACAACATGATACATATATGTGGTTTGTTTATTATTGGCTTCCGTTTCTATTAATGTTTTCCTAATAAAGATGTCACGTATACGTATACGATAGTACAAATGAATATGTCACGAACATTCTTATACGCCGTAAATACCAATCTGAAAAGTACTAAATAGGAGGACAGTACCATTACTTTTAAATTGGACTCCGGGAATTCATACTATTTCAATTTTTATCTATCGATTTCGTGTGACTGATGATGATACTTACTGAGAAGTCTTGAAAGTTGACTTACTGCAATTATCTGTACTGTGTCAATACGGCAGACACCATTATGTAGACAAACGGGGACATGCGATGCGCGTGCTCGTTTATTATTCTCACCGCGCCAGCGAAGACAAGTAGTAACACAACTTGGGCAGGGGGAATTACTTGTAAATTACTTATGAGTCTACTGCGAAGATCGATATTTACTCGACTTTCAGAAGTGGGTTACTGATATTCTAAATCTGTTATAACAGCATTATTATGTAGCACTGAAATATATATACTGACGAACCAACTTTGATAAGAATAAGAATAAGAAATATTTATTGGCCTTTAAATAGCATTCGTTAAAGGCAAGTCATCTTACATTTTAATTATTAATTACTTTACAAAAAAAAACTTAACTTATAAATACTTTTATAGTTCTAAGAACAAAGACTTATTATATTATACATTTACATTGTCATTTATTTCTTTACCTATTACTAAAATTTTGTAATTGTTGTTCATCACACAAGAACGATGATTCCACAAGCTGCATTGACATATATTCACTGAGTTTATAAAAAGGATTTCTTTGAAAAATATATTTCAATTTTTGTTTAAATATTTTAAAATTGAGTTCCATCACACTATTTGGTAATTTATTGTTCATTAATATTTTGGTGTAAAGTCCCTGTTTCTTACATTTAGATAATCTGTTGACAGGCAGGACTCGCCCTTTTTTATTATTACGTGAAATTCTTTTTACTTGTATTTCCGTATCCTCGTGTACCTCTAATAATGCGATATGTTTCTTGCTCCTTTTCTCTTCTAGAAAAGTTAATAAGTAACAAAAAGGTACAAGCAATGTTTAGTTTAGAGCTGTGAATAGTGTTCATTGGCGATTCAGAATTATTATTGCCAAACAGGCTCGTCCACCCACATCCTATTTTATAGCGAGTCGCGTTCATATTCAGACGTTATGTTTTGTATCATAAGATAGGTGATATCATGAGTGAAAAAGAGATTTTTAATTAAGAACTATCAACATAACCTTTCACGTCATGGTTAAATTAAAGCTTTAAGGTAGTAATATAACATACAATTATTTCGTGTGTAATAAGACAATTATAGCAAGACGAACACCTGTTAGTAACAGTGACTGTTACAGTTATGGTCTTCCGTGCCCATACATGTTGGAGGTAAGGTTTGAAGAATGTCTATAAATAAATGAGTCAAGTGCGTGTTGAGGCACTCGCACTAGGATTCCATAACATTATATCGGAGTTCATATTCATGTATATATAGTTATTTTGACTTCGTACATACGTTGTGTGCTTAAGGCATTTTTACTATTTAAGTTACAGGCCGATTTCGTATAAAACATTTTTTTTTTTAAATTGTCGTTTCAACCTTTTAAAGGTTCCTTTGAATTTGTTTTCTTTTGAGTTAACTATATGTTCCAGTTTGGAAAATCTGAGAAAAGAACTTGCAAACTTCTTAAAAAGCCCGTAACTTAAAAACGATGCAGTTTGTAAATGATATCATATGAGAAACCATACCATGAAATGAATAGATCTATGTGGTCATATCCCACACGAAAAGCTTGGATGTAAAATAAATAATTATTGCTATTATGTATATGATATCAAAAATAAAATCTATGTTCAAACTATAGCTATGCTAAATTTCACACATTTTAAGAAAATAATTATACACAGACGGACGGAGAAATACGGACGGTCGGAGCGAAACTATGAGGGTTCGTTGCATTACTACGGAACTATAAATATGTGCTTGCGTGCAAGGCAATCTAAGAAACACGCACCATGGCCACGTAATAAATCTAATGTACAACTGATTGTAATTGTAAGATTGTAACCTATATTGCGTGACTTAATGTAAACTAAAATTTTAAGAATTATTACTGTTTACATTCTGAATTTGTTAAGATGCTGTGATTATGTAAGGTAGACGACGTTTACTTAAATGTGTGTTACGTGCAGTCCACATTAAATTTAATCGTACAGTACGTTAGAAACGGTTCAGATCAATATAAAATTTAAGAACGGTGACATTTTTGTGACAATGGTGGCGCGGCGTAGCGCCACCTATGGTGTCTAGACCTAATGAAGCGACTGCACTGGAGATTACTTCTTTGTTAATGCCGTTTATACAGCCAACTTATCAATTTCCGTCGTAAAATAAGTATTAATTAGCGTCTGCATATTGATTAAGTGCGACTTGTTCTTTTGTTCTAGTTTTCAACGCTTTAAATAGCTAAATAAATCGGCAACGACCTCGTACAGACAACAGCGTTCGTAATTGCATTACAAATCTTTTGTATTTAAAATTGAAGGTGATGTACTCGTATTAATTATCCTGTAAAACCTCTTGTCACTATTGTAATTTTTACAAATCAATGAAGGAATTTAAAAGTATGCTGTCCTTACCCTTGTTTATGACGAAAATATTCCGCGTAGAACCCTCAACTCCTAACCAAGTTCAAATTCTACCCATAAAACAGTGAAACATGAAGGTAAAGCTTGTATACCTACCTATAATAGTTCGTTGTATGTTATGTCCATTGTCATCAGCGGGACCTTATCAAATTCTGCTTCTTTTCTACAGCGGTTTCTACAACCTGCTTGCTTATCCTAAGGCAAATAGCTGAGAAAGAACAACAAAACAATGCCTCCAAAGTTCGATGATGCAAGTAACCCGAACCAATTATTTGTCAACAATTAAGAATATACTCACTCATTCAATTGTTCATGGTACTCTTCTTTTTTTAGGCGATGTTTCTTGAATGAATCTTTGAAATTTCGAGATCTTTCACAAAACTCGTTGAATATGTCTTCCAAATTTGCTACTACGGCTGCCCAACCCTATGAAACAAAACAAATGGGTCACTAATCTAACAAGAGTAGGAAATGTAAATAATATTAGGTCGTTTAATGAAAATAATTGATTTAAAAAATCAACTTAACTTAACATCAGTCAGTGTTAAGTTCAGTTGATCATTAACGTGTCTCAGTTAGTACATATATAGGTGACATCTAGCATCGTCCTAAGCTAAAAGGAGGTCACAATACTCATCATTAAAAAGAACTGTTATAACCGTGAAATCGGATAAATTAAAGTTTTGGCATACATTTTATCTGCATTATATAAACATATTCTATGGATGAGACATTTCTTAAACCAACTACTCTGAGAACACATCTCTTGACTGTGTGCCCGGAGGGCGCAATGGCATAACACTAATTTAGTAAATTGCTGTTTCATCCTCACGACTCGCCTCATATATTCCTGACGCTGCATTTGCAACTGATTCACCAGCTGTCCACAACTGTGCGAACATCTTGCGCGAGGTCACTGTCGCTGAGAGACTACCCTATGCAAATTACTTGTCTACTGCCTGTCACATGCTCACCAATCGGTTCATGCTTACCTGATGCTGCAGATGCTGCTCGTGCACTAGCTGCTCGCAGCTCCGAGCGACGTCGTGCGCGAGGTCACTGAAGTGCTGCGCGAGCGCCGCGCAACTCTTCACCGTGTGGACGGTGGGCGCGAGCGCGCAACACTTGTCTACGGCCTGCTTCAGTTCAGCGACAGATTTGTCGCTAGAGAACTCGATGCTAAGCTCCACTATTGGACTGAGGTCGCTGCACACTACAAACGATAGAAGTATTTAAAGGCGAACGCACAGAGCAGAGAGTCAAAAGTATCAATAAAAGTTTAGAAATTATATCATATTTTTCATACTGTTGCTTTTACTGATCAAGGAGAGTCTAATGC
Organism: Ligdia adustata; assembly: GCA_947049295.1. NCBI lineage: Eukaryota > Metazoa > Arthropoda > Insecta > Lepidoptera > Geometridae > Ligdia > Ligdia adustata. The sequence continues at coordinate 5,931,791 of OX346215.1, forward strand.
CAATAATAAGATTCCACAAAATGAAAATCTTTTTATACTTGCTCTAGTTTGAAAGGGTTTTGTTTTAAGAAGATTTTAAGAACTTGTTGAGATTTGAGGTTTCAACAATTTTGTCTAGTGACTGTCAGAGTTACTCTTAAAATCATTATTTATGTCCTTTTTTATCCTACACAAGTAGGCATTTGACCAGAAGTTTGCACGACCACGGAAGTCAAGGAAGCAATACTGTAGCCCTAGATGGAGCATGCTTAGTCTGGAATACACTGACATATCAACTTAAGCAATATTAGTGTATGTATGCTACACAGGTATGTAAGTAAATTGCAAACAAAAGGCCAGATAAGGATTGTTATGTATATGAGGTAAATGTCCTCAGCTGGTAATATGTTATTACGTAAACAAACATGTAGGGATATACATTGACCAAACAATAGCAATGAAAATACACCAATTTTTGAGAATTTGAGAATTAATCACATTACTTTCTTAGTATTAGATGATCTATTGAAACTGATATACTTAACAAAAAAGAAAAATGCAACTGGAGAATCACAAAAACTGGTTATCTCATACAGCTACAGTTTACATACAGTTTTTCAGGTATAGAAGACAATACTGCGAATTTTGATAAGGAAGTTCTATTTATATCTATACCACATGAATCCACAAGTTTGGGGGTCAAACAAAGAAATCATTAAATCTTTAAAAAAAAGGTTAATAACTTTCACTTACTGGACTGCTTCAAATGGCTCTCCTTAACCGATGGTTTTATAAACATGTATATGGGATTGGTATCAGTCCCCGCACTGTATGAAGAAACCATGTGATCAAGTTGGAGCACCTCGCCTCCACTCACGAGAAGCACCAGCGAATTGGAGGGCACTTTCGTTTTCCTTTCTATTGCCAATTTCAAACTTGCCACACTGTAATAAAGATTGTTTTTATAAAACCTCTAATATGAGCTAAGCTTTGTTGCTAGTTTGGCGGAAAAACTTCATGAACAATTAGTAACTTGTCAGAAATACCACAAAAAGTGCATTAAATAAACAGACTCAAATGTTGTTCTAGCTATGGAATAAACACCTAAGATGTAAACATAAAGCTGTTTTTAATGTCAAGGGAATGTGATTTATCACAAAACTTATCATAAACAAATAAACAAATTATTACTGACAAATTTTATTTACTACTTATGTCCTGCTACTGGGCACAGGGCATACCAATCACAGGAAGCACAGAACTATACATATAATATGCACATTAGTTATAAGATCAATGTCTTAAATCAGGATTTTAATCCTCATATGCTTGAAAATTAAATAATACCCACTACGTTTATTTACTAATAAACTAGGTAAGTATATAATTGCCAGTGATTATTGATTAAAAGTAATGTGAGGAAATATATCTACAAATCATTGAGATCAAAGTAATCATAACACTTACTTCTGCAGCGTCAGGCTCATGTCATATGTGGTCATCTGACCGGCATCAACATGAAACACATACAGCATCTTGGCAGCTTATCGTCACATTCACAGTTCAATACAAACTACTGTACAGAATATCATCTACTACACATGTTCAATTCTTCATTGTGTTCCTCCATAGATACTGTAACAAAATTATGCTTCCTTAGCCCCTATATGGAACCTTTGAGAGATATTATTATTTAGCCCAATTTCAACAAGGTTTTCAATTTGTTGAAATATTTAGGTACTTGATCTTGGCCTGAAACAAATGTATACAAAAAAATGCATATGTAATTATTTATCTAAACAGAATTTGCAAGTATGTCAGAAGACTCTTGAGACTTTTTACATATCTTTGGCTACTCTATACATAGACAGTATTGAAAAATTGGTGTGCCTACAAGTTTTATATGGCACAATAATAACATACTAAGCATACTACTTATAACATACACACAATTCCTTAATTAGCTCTGTCTACTATACTGTATTAGTATATATTTATATGAACCGCATAGATTACATAGAATAAAAGAATTTATTATAATAAGTAGATACTAAATTTTTAAGGCTAATGCTTGTTTTCAGATTATGCCCAAAATAAACAACGTCGTACGTAGATGTTCATTCGAATTTTGTAATACAACAATTTAAATTCATTACAAATTTATAACAGGCAGTTTATAACAATGTTCTTCAATATAATAGAAATCAGAAATAAATGAAAAATCACGTTGCTCCGTCACTATTATATCTACATAACATTTTTGCGTTGGACATAATTTGAAGCAGTACCTAACAAACAACAAAGATCAACCACGGTCTACGTACTTACGTGGTGTCGAATAACGCAACGCCCCGTCGAAGTAGTGTTTTCAATGGAATAATTTAGATTCACAATCAATGGGAACACATTATAGTCAAATTAAACATTAAAATAGAATTATCACCCAGAACAGAAAAAAATCAGAACTCTTGAATTGGCAAAAACACACTACCATTTTCTGGTTCAATTCAATAAATGAAACGAAAGAATGAAATGAACTGAGTAGAACGAACAAAAGATAAAATCGAATGATTTGTTAGAAATTTAGGGAAGTCCATTTAATTCATTTTGAAATACAAATGTCGATATACTCTACGACATATCGATATACCTAAAAATACTTCCAATTTATATTAGAAGTTCTGCGAATTATATACCTCGCGAGCACAAACTGCCCGCCAAAGTATCGATCCCTCGCATTTTTGTGGAGTATTACTTGTTAGTGTAGAACAATTTATGAAGATACTAGCAGTGTCCTGCGGTGTTACCCGCGTTAATACGTGATGATAAGTAACCTATGTGTTAATCCTAAGGTTAAGCTATTTCTGCAGTTTTTGCGTGAAAATGTAACAAACATCCATATATTCTTATAAACTTTCGCGTTAAAAATATTAGTAGAAAGTAAAAGAAGGATAGGATGCTGCTATGAGAAATTATAGAAGTGCTTTGACTATTGACAAAATTTATACCAAGTGTAACAGAAAGGTGTGACAATAATTAAGGTAGTCTACTCATCAAAGTAAACCCATTATAGAACAAAATTTTGCAAGATTCAAAAAAAAATAGATAATTCTTTGTAATTGGTAATATATATACTCAAAAACTGCCATAAATATAAATAAGCGGTAATGAGACAAAAAACTATTTCAAATGTATATTCGAACAGCTAATGCAAATGACGATATATTTTACTTTTAGTTTTGAAGCATCTCTGAAGTACACAGTACTTCTCTATGCATCACAGATACCACCATATTCACGTCAAAACTAAATAATCATTCACTCAGTGGAGACAGATATACAGACTAAAAATATTTATATTATCATAGAGGTAAGTAGTAAAATTTCGGGAAAACTGAAATATGTTTTTAAAAACTAAATTAAAAATACTTTTACCCGATTTGAAGGCTCTAAAACTAATGAATATTCCAACGAATATATCCTTAACATTAACTTACATAAAACCTACTAGGTGGTAAGATAAGAAATACCTTAGTCAGTCTTCCACAGAAGTGCAGGTACTGCTGAGTAAGCCGTTTCTACATCAGAGAATGTGGTGAAATCTGTTATTTGAATTGTTTCAAAATTACAATGGGATTGTGCCAAAATGGCTGTTTTGACTAAGAATAGGCCACAGTTAGTATTAAATAAAACATAATTTTTAACACAAACTGATCTATTCCATTTCGACACGACTATTTTGGCACAATGCAATGAAATTCTAAGGCGATCCAAATAACAGACTTGACCATCAGAAGGGCGAGGGGGATGCATACCTAGGTATTTATTATTATTCATGAAAATCGTGTCAGGTAAATGGAGATTTGATGCAACAGAAATTTTACTTTTAACTTACAAATAACACATGCCCCAAACAACAAAAAATCGGCCATAAGCTGGGGAAAAAGTGATACGCTCTACCTCTTTCATTTACATGGATCTTGCATATCCTATTTCTTATACTGTGACTGAGAAGCAAATTATCTATTACTTTTTCTTTCTATGATAATTATCTCTGAAGTATCTAGGAACAAGGGACACAGCGAAGACAAGATTAGAAATGAGTATGTTAGGGGAAGTTTGACAGTTAAGAAGATGTAGGCCAGGATAGTATAGACATGTTTTGCGTAGAGAAGAAAGCCATGTGGCGAAGAGGTACATGAAAATAATTGTACTTAGTAGCGCCAGGAGAGGGCGACCTAAGAAGATGTGGATGAATTGTGTGAAAAGGAATATTCGTAAAGGGGGAGTGAATGAAGAGATGACTGCTGACGACGTGACGCTAACGAAACGCTGAGCTAGGTCGAAAGCTGCCAACAGAGAAGACACGAGCCCGGCTGACTGAAGTAGTTCTTTATTTCACTCGCACTTTCCCGTATCAAGTTACTAACATAATTATAAGAGCGATACTGTGAATTCTCTAAAGTTTATCATTCATTGCTTGTTACGCTTAACGTCAATTTTGAAATTCCATCAGAGTATACGCAATGTATAAAATACAATCAAATGTGTCTAATTTGTTTAGAGCCAAAAAAGACATTAGAGTGATACAATGTTTACTGAAAATGAACTTTAGGTCTAGGTAAGTCATATGACTTTACGATTCATTTTGGTTTATTTGTACCACTATATCTATCAAAATAACTCCGAAGAACTAGCATTCCAAATTTAAACTGTAAGAGGTGAACTACTGAACTAGGAGATAGATATACTTCGCAGTGGTGAAAAGATATGTACATATATTTTCATTACAGTGACACATTCTGCGCACGGCTATTAATGAAGCAAATTTTTTAGTTTACCATTGTTACCATTGATGCAAACCTAAATTGGAAACCACATATTAGTGAAATTAATAAAGAAATCAATATACATATATACTCTTTATACATATTGACTAATGTATTATCCTCTTTTAAGTTATGGAATAATTTTTTGAGATGATTCTGTAAACGTTGACTTAACTTTTATCCTACAAAAAAGTCTAAGAGCAATATTTAATAATGTCAAGTCTAGACACTCTACGTAATGTTTTCAAAGAACATAATTTTTTGACTGATACTTCCCTGTACATCTATATTTGTTTATTCGTTATGCATAAGTAATAAAAACGATTTCTTTAATACTTCAAATCGATTAGACGTGTTAAGATCTAAACATGAAAGTAACGTTTTTGTTCCTCAAACAAATAATGCACTATACAAAAAAGCTCCTATTATAATGCTATAAAAATTTACCAGCTGACATAAAGCTTTTAGAAGACAAACAATTTAGTAAAAAATTAAAAATATGGCTATTGTCTCAAGTATTTTATGACTTAAAAGAATATTTTAACTATAATAGCGTAGATTATTTATATTACTTATAATGTATTGTTTGACACCAATTACGGTGTGTTTTTCGTGTTTCTTTAACGACAATGTAATATTTATGTTTTGATATGTTTTCAACCTTTTTTCTTATAACATTGAGTTACTTAAACTGTAGGTAAGTTAATTCTAGTTTGCACGCTTGACATGTGCAAATTGTTGACACTTTTAAATATATGAACATGTTATGTGCAAAGTTAAAGCAAATAAATAAATTCTTATTCTTCACAGAGTTCGGTAAATAGAGTCATTCCAAGCGTGTCGGCAAAAAGGACAGTAAATTTAATAGTAACTATCACTATTAGCTATGACTGCTGTGGTGACAATAGTAATTACTACATCAGCTATGGCAGAAATTTTTCTTCGCATTTTGTACTGTTACAGCCATTAAAACCATATCGCACGATTCTCTACAAAAAGTTTCTTCAGATCTTTACACTTTTTATTAATAATATTTTAAGGATGGGGATATTACAAAATTAAATGAGATTGCCTCAAAGTTTGTTTAGCACTTGATGTGCCAAACAATGTAAAAACCGGCCATAGGTACGCTACGGAATAAAAATTGGTCACTCTGTCTCTTTCATTTCCATGGACATTGTATATCTTCTTCCTTGTTATAGTATGACTGAGATGGCATGTGCCCGTCGTCTATTTCTTTCTCTGTCTACGTTATTCTTATTTTATATCAACATTTTTTTTCTCATGATATATAGCACCATACATTATATTTGCCAGCGTCAAGTGTATCTATTTTCAAGTTATTAATCAATCAAGTTAATTCAAATATCAAGTAAAAAGTCATCGTGGTCAAGGTAAAGTCACATCATGTACTTACCACGTAGTATCTTCTTATTAGTTTGTGTACTTACCCTCGTAAAGTAGTGGAGACTTTACCAGGGTTTCTATGGAGATTTCTCACGAACACGAAAACCACGTTATTTATAATGCACCAACATTACACATTAAAGCTTGCGAATCATTAGTTTTTTCTTTCAGCAAACGCGGGAAAACCCCATCAAACATTGATGTAGAAAATCCAACTTGACATCAACTTACCTACATCAATGTAAAAAACAAAGTGTAAAAATTCAGCCCTGCTAAGCAAGTTTCCGTTTAGCCTATCCTTATTTGCTGTCGGATTTAATTGAACAACAATATAAAACAATAAATAGAAACAAAATAACATTAATAAGTAATAAGGTGTTTGACACTTCTTCACTTTTGCCTTCTTATTCTGGAAATTAATCAGCACATATACACTTTTATTTTTTATTTTTTAAGAGCCTAGCCTAAGCCGCTAGTAAGTAATAATTTTAATTAAGCATAATCATTTTTTTTAATAGTTTCTCTAAGAATGTGTCCATCAACACGTATCTTAAAATTTCTATTAAGGGGATGATACTTTCTTCACAAGGCTTTCGATTAAGTTAACAATGGCTTACTTTGGAATAAACAAAGGAAGGCAAAAGTACCAACCCAGGTGTGTTCCTTCTGTTGGTACTGAAAAACTGGTATTCAGGCCAAATTAACAGTGTAAATGGGGTGTACTCTTTCTAATGAATGTGACTTAAAATCATTTTAAGTCACATTAAGCCTCACGCCACATTTTAATAAAATGTGGCGTGAGGCAAGGAGGTCTCAGTTCGCCATTGCTATTTAATATTGCACACAGATTTCGTAGCTGTTCTGTGACAGTAAAGATCACACTCTACCGTGCGTTTTGTATCTCGTTCTATACATGTAATTTGTGGACAAACTATCGCAATAAATCTAGTCGTACCCTTCGGATGCAGTTAAATGACGCGTTCAGGGTGTTGTTGGGGCTGCCGCAGTGACTCCGGCATGTGAGACAGACAGATTACCAGCAATAATGCGCTTGCGCTGCTCCGCTGCATGCCTGCGTGATACCCGCAACGCACTTCTGAAAGTAGTGCGAAGGTAAATGTAGGCGCTTGCGGTTTCCAGGGCTGCTAGTAGTTGGTGTCTTATTCAATCTTGTTTTCTTCCTATTAGGTTATTGAGGGTTTCTTGAGTAAAAATCCTTGGTTGGTCTTGCCTTATGGACAGACAAATGGTTTGGCACTAGATGGGGGTTCAGTGTAGGCGACATTATACTTACCTGTCACTGAGTACCTACATTAAGGCTTAGAAAAATAAACTAGAATTTAATATATACATATAAATCTTTAACTAACGTAAGGTTAATATTAAGTTACTAATCATAGGCTTAAATTAATTTTATTTAATTGCAAACAAAAAATGGATGTACTTAATTTCTAAATAGTTTCAATTTATTTCGTTTATTTTATTTATATTATAAAAGTACGTTATGAACGTAACGAACGTTAGGTATTTAAAGGTCAATAAAAAATATTAGTTTACATCTCTCATATTCGGTAAGTAGGCCCTTATTTCCAAATGGGGCTTGTAGGTAACCAATTAGCGCTCTAGGGTAATAATGTAGCTAGAAAAGCCCTAGGGCGGTAAGTAATTTAAAAAAAAAACTTCACTCATTCAAAAAGTTCGCGTACATATAACCATCATACTGGCAATAGACGTCATGCATTCATCCCAATGACAAAAGAGGGCCCTTTGCTTTTCAGCCTTGTCTTCGTATGATTATAATAAGTAGTCATCAATTTTAAATATCGAACGGCGAAGCTTAATTTCGTTCTTGAAAAAATAAAATTAAAAAAAAGATGAAATAAGGCAGAAATAAAAACTTTTACTTTAAATATTGTTTGTTTTTGGGTTTTTTTATAATTACTTGCAGATTTTATTTTTTTAAACATTTTGGATGCGCACACCCATCTCCCGCGCACTGGCATGTCGGCGTGTATTTATAACAGACTTCCAAAATGAGGAGGTATTTTTTTACATATTTTCTGTTTCATTGTACAGGTCATATTTTGAGAATATAATATTTCGCGAATGTAATATTATGAGAACTAACCCTCAAATCGACTGATGCTGAATTAAAAATAAATATTTAAGGGGTCTTACCTAATTCCATGCAAAAAAAAAGTGTATTGCCATTATTTTCTCGATATTAATAACGAAAACACGAAGAAACTTAACTAATATTGTAAAGAGTACGATACGGAGCGTTTAGTGAGCGAGTCCGAGTCAAATTTTCGATTGCTTTTTACGAAACTAAAAAAATAATTATTTTTAACACGCTGATGGTGGTAAGACATTTCGGAGAGTGTGCCTTAGAATCACATAATTTGATTCCCCCATCCCCTTTCTGCGATCGGACAAGTAGAGATTCAATGCAAGACGCTAACGATACATGGTAGAGATTCCACGGACTCGCACAAAACGCTTTGCGTCTACTTTTATTGTGCGTACAGCTAGGTTGTGGAATTCCCTTCCGAGTTCTCTATTTCCCGATCTTTTCAAATTGCAAGTAAATCGGTTTCTTCTAGGCAAACGTGCCACATCATAGACCGCATCGTCGCTTTACATCAGGCGAGTTGCGGTCAAACGCTAGCCTATTATTCACAAAAAGACGTTTTTATAGGCTTGCCTGGCTAGCTATGAGTAACACCCTCAATCAAAACAATTTAAAAAATCTGTTGCCAAGCACCTGACATAGTGTTTCGACAGGCTTCCCTGAGAGCCAGTGTACTTTGGACTAGGCATGATCTATCTAAGGCCAGTTTCGCTCGTGGTTGTGTGTACTTGTGTAAAGAAATTAACCAAAACATTTGCTCATTAGCCATATCCTAAGCTTTTGTGGTAAGACAAATAGTGTCTTTAACTTTCTATGTTTTTATTCATTCACATAGTCACAAATGCCCAAGCACAATTCTAGTTTTCCTAGAGTATCCTAAAATAAATGATCTTAACATAATGAAATAAAACATATCAGAATATCATTCAGTATTTATGTAAACATTGTTGGTTAGCAATATTGCTGCCCCATACTCACCTTAAGCATACAAAGATAAAATAAAATTATAATCACTTAATAATCAAATCATTACAATAAAACAGATCTTGAAATTGTGATAATGATTATCATGCATGATTTAGCAAATAAATACATTTGATTTGTCACTAATAAATGTAAAAATGTAATTTTATCTTATCACAAAGCATAAAATTTAAAAAAAATCACTACATCTAAAATCCTTTTATTATTATTTATTATTGTTCATGTGCCAAAATCTTAATCAATAAACTACTGCATTTTTTTGAGGCTAATGTCAAATATTATACTTATATATTATGTATATTCAATAAAAAGTTTATCAAAAAAAGTTTAACAATTTTAACAGTACCAAATCCTAAATACTTATAAAAGATTTAACAAGGTAAAACTTCTAGAAAGCTATCACGCACGAGTATGTTCAATCCAATCAGTATATAAACTTATGTACATTCAAATAAAGTAGGTAAGTAAAATAAATAAGGTGATAGAGGTTGACCTATGTTCATTACAGTCACTTCAAAGTTTAATCATTCACGTGATTATCACAGGTTTACTCCTTAACTTGTTACTATGTCACTTTAATTATACAATTTTTAATTGGTTTTTGATATAAGGCACTTTACACAACCACTGATATATTGTTGTAATCATCTACTGAATTTATTATTCACTTTTTAAGTAATCCTAATAAATGAAAAAATTAATCATTTTTCAAGCTTAGTTATCTATAAAAAAAAAATTTTGATAACAAATAATTGCACAATATTTTTGCAATGGGAAGTTAACTTACCACATGTTATTACAATATATTTCCAAAAAATATTAATATTTTAAGCGAAAAATGTAACTAAATAACTTTGCGATAACATGAATTATGATAATAAATGTCCTTTCTTACAAAATATGTTGTAAATTTACAATAAATACCTACTAGGAATGCAGAGTACAGTAATTTAAGTAGGAATCTATTTAACCTTAATATGACCTTAGACACATAAAGCACTTTATATGTACTGAGTGGATGAAATTTTGGAATGTCATGATGCCTTGTGTACTTAATACTTTATTGCTCATTATATGAGCTCAACCTTTGCACTTACATCACCAAAGCAGAAGCAACCATCACCACAATTATAGGAATGTTTAGAGATACTTTTATCTACTACAGAAATTATTCTTCAGGTTTTTGCCATTTGTAAGACCCAGAATACTTAAAACCGTATTCATGGAGTTTCTTATCAGCTTCAATGGGGCCTCTTGACCCGTACATGTAAGGTACCGGCTTGACACTATTATCTTCAATTTTGTTCAGAATCGGTGTGAAGATTCGCCAGGCCTCTTTCAACTCATCAGCACGGACAAAATGCATTTGTGTGCCAGTGAACACATCAAGAATCAACCTTTCATATGCATCAGGGACATCGGCACCCCTGTATCTCATACTGTAAGTCAGATCCAGCTCTGTTTCTACCAAGTCAAACTTCATGCCAGGGGATTTGCTCATCATTTTCAGATACAAGGCCTCTCCTGGTTGTACTCTGATGACTAGCTCATTCCTTTTAGCATGTCCATTGAAAATATCACCTGGGACATCTTTGTACTGAATTCTTACTTCTGCTTTTCTTTCATTTAGAGCTTTGCCACAGCGGAGTATGAAAGGTACTCCCTGCCATCTTGCATTTGAAATCCAGAGAGCTGCTAGAGCATATGTTGGAGTCACAGAGTCTTTTGGCACAGTTGGGTCATCGAGGTAGCCTAGCTTTTCTTCCCCTTGTCCGTCTGGGTTTCCAACATACTGTCCGATCAAAACATCTTCCAAATCAATAGGCTTAATGTGCCTTAGCACCTTTACTTTCTCATCTCGAATATCATTAGGGTTCAGGGTTACCGGCTTCTCCATTGCCACTAATGATAAAATCTGAAGCAAGTGGTTTTGCATCACATCACGGATAATACCAAAGTCATCGAAGTAACCACCGCGACCTTCTGTTCCAAATGGCTCCTTGAAAGAAATGAGCACAGAGGCAATGTTTTCTCTGTTCCAAGATGGGTTGAAGATTTGATTAGCAAATCGAATAGTCATCAAATTTTGAACCATCTCTTTGCCCAGGTAATGATCGATACGGTAAATTTGCTCTTCTTTAAAAAGTCCAGATAAATGATTGCTTAATTTCTCTGAGCTGGTGTCATCTCGTCCAAATGGCTTCTCAATAATAACTCTTGTGTATCCTTTAATGGATATGCAAGCATTTCTGATATTAACCGTCACATCTTCAAACACTGTTGGAGGCACCGCCAGGTAGAATATTCTGTTGGCCACAGGTCCTTTCTCAAATTTATTGATAGCCTGATTGAGCATTTCATAATCAACTCGTTTGTCATACGATCCAACGCAGTACTCGTTCGCCTCCCAAAACTTTTCCAACTTTTTTTCTTCCCCTGGACGCACTTTTAGATATTTTTTACATTTTTCTCTTACCTCAGCCAACGTCTGCTTCGTGCGCGCATAACCAAAAAATTTTGTATTCTTCGGCAAAAGGTCATCACGGTATAGATACCAAATCGTAGGGTAAATTTTCTTTTTTGCTAAATCACCGGAAGCACCGAGAAGAACAAATGTATGAGGGTATTGAAAATCAGCTTTGTTTTCCATTATTAGCGGCGTCTGTATCTACTCGTTGAATGAGTGAAAATGACTGAAGAAGCGTTTAGGGAACTGAAATATAGGTAAACTCTACGATATATTAAAAATATCAACGATGATAATCACAAACTCGAGCACACTACTAATTATCAAGTAATAAATGAGAAACTGGCGAACTTTTGAAAAACATATACATAGCCAAACTAAATTAAATTTACATTTCATTCAGACCGTTCTCTTTAACTTAGCTTTTCAAGGTCAATTTACGTAAATGACCTGTGATTGGTTTAAATTATATCGGAAGATGAAAAATGACTAATGGCATGCTTGTTACTTAATGACAATAAAAAAATACTAACCTATCCAATGAGAACCTGCTAAACATCTTTGACATTAAATTGACATTGAAATTACTTACTCGTTTATAAATAAAGAAACTAATGAATTTTACAATATAAAACCAAAAATACAAATCTAAGTAAAATTTAAATTACTTTATGGATTTGGGCTTATTCAGAATTACTAAGTTTACCAATAAAACTGAAAATATTTTTATTATTTCCTTCGCTCAATTTTGGAACGAAACATTTATATGACGTGACGCGTTGTTTTATGTCACTGGATTGTCATTTCTGTAAAATTCAGGAAAATTCGGATAAAATTGCAGTTATTCTCTAAAAAATAACTGTAATCTGTACTTTAATTGCATTCAACAGTGCGATTGCATCGTTTACTATAAACAATACAAAAAGACTTTATTGGAGCGTAGCGTAGTGTTCAGTTTCATCTATAGGTATATTTAGTTCAACGACCTTGTTACTGACAGGTTCATCGCCAGCAACTAAACTGTTCTATGAAAGTGGTGTATCGTAAACGATAGATAAAGACTTACAAATGATGGAGCCATCGAGAGAACCAGGTAAGAACTACCTTAACATTTTTAGTTCTTAGATAAGGTTTGCATTAACATCTACATCCAAGGTAAATCACTGGAGCATTATGTTTAATGTCTAATGATTGTAGATTCTCACACTACTGTGAGAATACCATATCCTATCATAGTTAGTACTTCTTATTTCTATGTGATGGTTATTCTTCAGTAAATGCATATTTATGACACGAGAAGCCCCTCAAGCAATGAAATGGCCCTTTCTTATACCTACAAATAACAGTAAAAACACAAATTCAACTATTTTTGCAGTGTGTTTTATATTTCAAAGTGTATATGTGTCCCAAATCTAATTCAATTAATATCAATCACTGACTGACAAAAGCAAACATAACCTCAAAAGAATGATAAAGCAGTTGTCCCCAATGCTAGATTCTTAAAGAGATTAAAAAGTAAGACAAGTAAGTTGTTAAAAATGTATAGTTAAAAAAATATAGTTTGTTCTGCATTATTCTTCTTTAGATAGCCTTATAGTAAGATTATTGCCCTGTGCTTGTCATCCTTGTTCCAGGAATATTCTATATTTATGTATAATAGCATTGCTTTTTCCATTTTATTAATACATAAATAACCAAATCATTAATAGATAACAGCTGTAAGATGATATATGTCTATATGATCAATTATTCTGTTTTTTAGAAAAAAAAAGTCATCTGTTTTTTTTTAAGAATGTTCATGATAATTCTTTTACAATAAAGTGACATTTGACTTCCACTACAGGAAGTGCTAATAAAACTTTTTCAGGTATTTTTAATTTAAAAAACTTCTTGTATGATTTTGAAAAAATAAAAATAGTACCACGTGGGAGGTATACATACCCAAACAAAAAGAAAAGGATTTATAAATTGGACCACCTGTCTCAGATATTTTAGGTAACAAGTATTACCTCCTCTATTTGGAAGTCAGCAGAAAAGTCTAGCATGTTGCACTCAATATTTATTTATATGTATATTTAATGACCTATAGTTGAGCTATTGTGCTAATGTCTCTATCATACTGTGTTGAATTCATCAAATGTATGGTGTATATAGCTAAATATCTTTAAAGTTTTGTAGCAGATAGTTGTCTAGATAGCTAGCTGTTCAATACTCAGTTTTTAAAAGAGTTTATGCATGGAGCAGTGATTGGCAATCTGTTCTAGTTATAAATGACTCTTAATGGCTATAGATTTGCAAGAGATATTCACATGACTGCATTTTTTATGTTACTTATTTCGTTTATACTTATAAAGTATTATAAGTTTGCATTTTTATAAATGCATTAAATGAGATTATAGAGTATAAATCTAGTATGTATGTTTTACATTATCATTGCCTGTCATCTCCGTTAAAAACAATGCTACTAGGTTTGAGAACTGTCAACCTAGCAACCACAGTATTGACTGGGAAATTTGAATAAATAATACAAAAACTACATGACTGATTCTGGAATAATTATATTATTCAGAAATCTTAACTAGTGTTGTGTTCACATGCTTGTACTAAATATTTTTGAAATCTGGCATTAAATGGCATTGTAGCAAACTTTCCTTGTTATTAAGAGAAGTACCTTCCCCAAACAAAAATCTGATTAGTTGGAAACTATAACCTGTATGTGAGTATGAAATTTCAGGAAACATCCTAACTGTCTGTGTTTTCCTAAGTCTGTTGACTAAAGAAAAAAATTGTCAGACCCGAAGCAGAGACACTTGTTAGTCAAGTATGTATACCCACTGATTAAACAACATAAGCATTGTGCCTTGCCTTGTGTTTTAGCTTTTTACAGACTTAAATAGTTACTGTCTAAAATTGGTGAAAAAAAAAATTACTAAAGAATATTTTGCAAGGTCTTTTAGCTGTTTTTGTTTAGTCTAAAGTTTCTGTTTAGTTTCTAAATCCAAGGAGGAGGACCAACTTACAATCCTCTTTTTAGGTAACTTATAAACGGTATGCATCATAAAAATATGCTCTATGAATTTGGCAACATATCACCACACTTGGTTTCGGTGAAAAAGTATTTCATCCCCACTTCACATGTATTGAAGCTACTCTTAAAATATAACATTATTATTATGAATTAAAATTTTATGGTCGCAAAAATGAAATCTGAGTATATGGATACTATGATTATGCCACATCACACAGATTTTGGTCCACAATTATAAAAGTTACAGGGCAACAGATGTATGGACAGATGGACGGAAAGACTGTACCTTATAGATCTATGGAAAACGAAGAAAAAATTTAACTTCTATTACATTATAAGATTTTCTATAAATTGTAATTTATAGATGAATTTAAAAAATATTATTAATATAGTTCTCTTGTGATAGGCTAAGAGAATTTTTTAATCTCAATAACATACTACAGGTCTGAACAAATTCTTTGAAGAATTGTAGAAAAGTAGGTAGAAAAATAATTCATTATAATTAAAATAATTGCTTAGATATTAGTGTAGTTTAGTTTTTATTAACTTCTATAAATTGTCATTGCTACACCCTATTTACAATAAATAAATAAATACATATCAGTGTATAAGACTAAAAAAAACTTTAATATACAAAATTAAATACTGATTATACAGAACCGATTCAGAAAGACATGTTTTGCATTATACTATTTATTTAATTAATGTATTATTTTATATTTTACGACCCTTTCTAAATTGTTCATAATTATTCAAAATATTTTTATGATGGATTTGAAGTATATACCTAGCTTCACTGAACTAAACATAAATATGAGCCTTGTTCAAAATTGTATAGATGGCGTTGTATAGTTCAACAAGAAGCAGCTAGATGGCATGACGTGGCTGAAATCATTTCGTAATAAAAAGTTTTCTACAGTGAATTTTAGTACTGAAAAAGTTTATAAATGATTGCATATCATGTAATTGTGTGAGCGAGAGGGTGAATACTCAATATTCTGTCACTTTTGCAAGGGTAGGTAATACTAAAGGGAACCATTTTTATAAGTATAGGATACCAATTGCCTCAATATATATATATATATATATATATATATCAAAGAAAGCACAACAGATAACAAAGTTTTAATACAGCAAGCTTAAAAGACTACACGACATTATGAAACTTTAGAGATTAGGGGGCCATTGATTACGTGACGCTTTTAGGGGGGCGAAGGGTTCGTGTGATATCTCACCCAATCTCATGTGGGAGAGGGAGTGTGTTCTATCTCACGTAATTTATTTTCCGCAAGAAAAAGTAAAAAATGTTTATCTGCTAATATGATAACAAAATTATAATTTTCAACATTCAATGAAAAAAAAGTGGATATAAGTTATAAAATAATAATTTTACCGTTAATAAATTGGTTTTATTAAACTATTTGTGTGTGCAAGCGATAACGGGTTGGAATAGCTAAATTAGAGTGAGGTTGTAGGCAGTTGATTTTACTGAAAATTTTATGAACAGGTTCATATATTGTTCAGTTATTGGTTCCCATACTCACTCCATTGAGAATATATATGGACTGAATTAGAGTGAATATTCTTTTATGTATTTTTGTAGTTTCTATTTAAGTATTCTATTGTTCGATTATCTGTCTGTGAAAAAATAATATAAATAAACATTAGTAAATCAAATACATTCAAGCACATATTAACTTATTTACACTTAAAATAAAGCAATTTCGAAAAATCTTACGTTATATTAGGGAGGGGGTATAGGGGGGCAACATCTCACGATAAGGACGAGGGAGGGTCGAAAAATGTCCAATTGCCTCACGTAATTAATGGGTTAATAAATGGTTTAGCAGAATACGGAATCATAAGAGGGCATCCCTTAAGGGTCCTTATTCTGCTAACGCAACTTGAAGAAAAACTCGTTAAAAATTCCCAACCTTTGATTGCAAAATTTGTAAAATGCTACCTGAATCAGGCTGGAGTGACAAGCGAGAAAAAACTAAACTAATCTACTAGTTCGTATTAATGGTGCATACCCCACTCTGTAACCTGTAAAAATCCAATTACCATGTAGAGTGACGAAATAGGTTAACTCGTTAACGGCGAGCGAGCTGTGGAGGAGTGCAAGTGCGGTCCAGTCGTGTGTGTGATCACATTGCATTGCATGGTGCGGTTCGAAGGACTAGAGCACGTGTGATGTGGCGGCGACGACGGACGGCGCGGGCGGGCGCAGGGTGAGGGGTGAGCACTCGTGTGCAGTGGACCACTCGACGTCGCACAAGGTCAAGGAGAATGATTAACAACGAAAATACAGCAAAACAAACGGTGGCGCGGGGTTGGCGGGGAGACGGCGCGCCAGTCAGAGCAGCGACGCCGTCCGCACCGGCCGCGATACCGGCGCCGCTCGCGAGCTACCACGAAAATCGATGCACGATCCGCAACCGGCATTCAATAAATCGACACCCGTAAATACTTACGTTTAATGAGTGACGTCCGCCAGCCCCTTGTGCAGCAGCTCCCTGTGATGGTGCATCACTCGCGTCTGCGGCCTAGGGCTGTCCCATGACTTTCCTGTCAACTTTTGAACGTTCGGTGCGCTCTTGGATCCTAGGATTTTTTTAAATATCTTCACTTGTTTCGCAATGTTCTGTCTGGAAATTGGTTCGAATGCTGTATGATTGAGAATGTCAGTTTTTATGCATTAACAAGAGCGAGCGGTAAACCTGTATACGTATGCAACATTAACTTGACCATTATTTTTATGAGATCGTATGGAAAGAAAGTGTTCAGTAGTTCAGTTCAGTTGTGATAACGGACAGGAATCGAGTCACAATGACAGATATAATAATCACATTACGTATTGAATCATCTAACTGGATTGTTTATAATACTTTAAAAAAATCATCTAACTAGATTGCTTATAATATTTTGCGGGCATTTAGTTACCGATTTGTTGTTGCTCCATTATTGGCATTAATGCACTTATCATTTTCAAAATTATTATCTACACACAATAGAACAAAAAAACTCTCTTGCATGTAATGAAATCCTGTCAAATTACGTTAAAGACATTTTGAGGACCCTACAAAAACTATCGACAACTTCCGAGAACGACCAAGGTACTGTAAGTGAATATAACTACGCAACTTATTTCTGTAGCTATAATATAAAGTTGTAATATTTTAATACCCTTATGTCTTTATCTGACGTGAGTCGTAAAGAGCGTTGCAAGGTTGCAAGTGTATTGACTCTATGTTTTGAATAAGTTTATCTCGTGCTCTATGGCTCTATCGGCTGCATTTCTATTCGCATTTAAAGGCTCCTTTTGCGAGATAAGAACTTTCCATATTTTGATAGTTTGACGTGATGATGTAACTCTTCGGCGTGATCGTGCCAAACTCAGCTGTGACGAGATGGACATCTAGTCACTCGCGTTCGCATGACATAAGCTTTATCCTTTGTCAGTAAATAAATTCTTACAACAATATCATTATCTGCACACCAGATCAATATTTACGAAAAATAATCTATTTTTCTTTTATATATCAACTAGTTGACAAATTCTAAATAAGATATATCGCAGCAAACTATCTTTAGCACATGATAAATTGCACATAGTTGGCAGTCGGCATATCACTTTTCAAACCTTCGATTGATAGGTCCGGTTCGTACAGCGTGAAGAAAATTGAAATCGAATCGATAGCCTTAAATTGCTTCTGTGAAACAATAACTATTTAGCTGGCTATGTCGTCGCTTGCCGCTCATTTATTTTGTACTACTGTTATCGATTTTCTTTCGCTTTACATGCCACTTAGTTATTGTTCCATGTCTATTTTAATCCTTCAGATCACAGGCTGTAAATAAATTATTATCGTCGGCCCTTCTAATTGATTTGATAGTCTTTCTAATTTCTCTGATATAGCGAATACCCGCTTAAATCTGCTACTTGTATTATTAATACCTGACATTACGAACAGGTAATTAATAATAATCTTATAAAGAAGGAAATAAAAAAAAATCCTGATTTAAAATTAGCTCGTTAGTCTTGTAAGTATTTATTCTCCATACTATAAATGGTCCTAGCTTTCCTAAAAAAAACATTCACTGAATACGTATCACACGTATCCATAGAATTTCAATTGGACATTGTATTGAACTATTTGGGTATTATAAAACGTTGAATTAGTGTACACGCTTATTACTCTATACCGGGGTTATCCAAGACGATTGTATCATTGTCAAGGTCTTCTACTCTATTAGAATTCATTGCCGCCTTCATGCTAACTCACTTTTAGAATACTAATACGTTATTTTACTTTTTGTTAATGTGAATTCACAGTAACACATTTCCTTGTTTTAGTTTTATTTTAGACTGGCCATTACACAATTAAATGTACTGTATAATGTTAGTAGAGAAGCTATTATATCCTTATCTGTCATATGTTTTTCACCAATTGGAGAAATAATTAAAACCTGCGATTTCGCACGCATAGTAAACCTAATCGTGTTCACATGAGAAAATCGAACTACTGTTAATGTATTTACAACTGCTATGCATGCGAATTATCCAAAATCTGTGTGGAGCATTCACATAATTATATCTCGTATTATTACTCTGAATCTTCCATTTTCAAGTTGTATGTCAACAGTCAACGGTTCGGGCTGTACCTATTTTTTGTGTCAGGTAATTGAAACAAAACGATTTGTGAATTATGAGACGTAACTTTCATGCTCTCACTTCTACATTACTGTCTTTATGACTGGAAGTCAAATCTAGTAAACTTCTCTTTTGACATCTCTTTCTTGTGCCAAGCAATGTTCTTCTGCGGCGATAATAGCTGTTCTATGGCAGATGTAGCCAAAACTTATTTTCTTCGTCTAGTTTGCGTTTGCTTTCCATTTAGCCTATCATAAATCAATTGGAGAAGCTTGTATCGTTCATGCCTCAAGACGTGAAAAATATACGCAATTTTCCTCTTTTTGTCGGTCTGCAATAGTTCGTAGTTCCTGGCTCAATATAGATAAGCTTAGCCTACGTTAATTTATAATGATCAACCTCAAAAATAAACATGTTTTTCAAACTCGCAATTTTCTACGAGAATTGAATTCTAATATGTAGATGTTAGATTCAGTCCTTGTCCCATTTCATATACATAGTAAGTATCCCTTTAGGTTTCATTTAGCCTCGATGAAAACCTTCCCTCAAAATCGAACACAATTTTGAACAATATAAGATTTCACAAGTTCATAGTCGGCTCAGCACGAGCCACATACAACACAAAGCGGAAAATTGTAAGAAATCGTACTATTGGTTTTCGTACAAAGGTTTTGTTTTGTTACAGGGCGTTGAAATATTCTGGAATCGTTTTGTTTGGTTTCACCCTTTTGTTAGAGGCAATAATTTCACTAAAGTTCTAGCTAAAACTGGTAGGTGTGTCGGTGTAGTTAAACGTTTATTCATTGTTGTTTAAATATAGATTTCAAAGTTGTCGGCTTTAATATATAGGAGTAGTTGAGAGTTTTTTTAGTTTACAAGTAGCATATTGTTTTGCGTGAGCCTAATCTGAGTGTCGGGCGTTGGCGTCGTCGCTCTGCGCGGGAAGTGTTGCCTATTCGTTGGCTTGGTCACGGCCAAGGTCTCAGTCGTCACATTGCGCTGGTTGCTGTTACGTAACCCCGCCGATAGACTGATAAAACGCGATACTTGGCATTTATGGCTTTACCCCAAGCAAACATTTTATTTTATTAGTGTTTTGGGTTGTTCTGTTCTGTCTCTATTGCATGTGTGACTTTAGGATGCAAGATAAAACCGTCTGAAACCGTGGAAGGCATGATAGTTGTAGAGTTGCAATTTTTTGCAATAATGTTTTAGTTTAGTTAGATTTGCTAGTTAAAAATCATGTCTTCAGATTTATTTGTAAATTTGTAAATCAATTTAAAAATATTTAACATTTGTATTCCAATCTGGTCATGTTCATGCGGATCATCTCACGTCGCCATAGTAAGTCCCAGCAAGTATAGGATTATTATAATCGTATAAATTATTATGCGACTGCAGTAGCGGCTATAGATAGTCTAAATCGAGTGTGCGATGAGCGCATCTCTGTATCAGGAATGAGAAGCATTGTTTCGCATAGAGTTCCGGTTGTTCTCCCCTCGCCGCGCACCGTCTAGGCCAGCCGGGCGAGCATTGCTCAACGATCTTGTGCACAAACAAAAAACACCTGTAGTCGTCAGCGAATCGCCAAGGTCACAGGCCCCGCGGCGCGCTTCTCTGCGTTCCGTTTACCCATATCTCGCGGCGAATGCACGTCGCCTGCCCCCGCCTGACTCACCCGCTACTCCGCTTCGTACCCCGCTGCACCATACATTGCACTGGGACACTTGCGACATTCTCTATCATACTCGTAACATGAATTGATAACGTCTGCAGAGCAAACGCTAGTCATGTTGTCAAACAGAATGAAATGGAAAGTGTGTACACGAGTCGGATGGAGCTGTGCGCGCGCGTCGCTATTGTCAATGTTAATTGCGGGTGCCGGCGCGCGGCAGTCAAGGTCGGCGCAGATCGATAGCGGTGGCGGAGGGGCAGCCGGCTACATCTCCCACATGCACGTTGCACGTCACACCGCTCGAAGAAAGTCTAGGAAAGTAGAAACATTCCTCGATAACGTCGCTCGACTTTTCTGTCTCGGATAGCGCCGCTGCGTAAATCGCGCGCTTATCTAATTCTGCATACATACATACCTAGTTAATGTCACCTTCAAAATGCAGTCATCGTCATATTTGCATTTATACCTGTTTCTTGTTAGAGCGTTCTGTTTCTAGTCGGGATATAAATACGAGTAGAATCAATTGTTTTAAAACCTGATTGACGCCGATGAAAATGTCAACCTAGGCTCGCGTGTGAATTATGAAAACCTCTTTTATTATTTGTTCCTTTGTTAAAGTGTTACCGGTAGTGATATCAGCCTAGTCATTGTGGAGTCGTTTCCCATTGTGTAACCCATCAATCCCGACACCATTAAAATGCCTCAATTCATTCGTTATACGTCAAGGTGCTGGTTGTGTAGGTTTGCCTAAAGCATTTATGCCTAATAGCTCTTCCTCACCTATTGATTTGTATTACTTGGCAAATTTTTCGCAAATTTTCTCTGTTCGTATATTTTTATTTGAGTTCGTTTCTAAGAAATATTCCTCGAAAAGCTATCAATTACATAGAGTCGGTCTTGTCAAGGATATCGCTTGATTGACATGGACGTGTATTGTAACCCCATAATGTACCAAACCCTAAACCAAGCGTAAAAGGATATGGATGGATTCTCGCTTGGATGATTTCTTTTGAATTGGGCGTGAATAATATCCAGACGCCCACGTTGTAAATAAGATATTCTTTACATTCGCTTAATAGCTGTCTGAGCTTTATAAGATGCAAAGAAAATACTTTAAATCATTACAACGAAGGAAAATCTTAATATCAACTTCTTACTGAAATGCGCCGTTATTACCGACTTTCCAAAAAAGGAGGAGATACCTCGGGGACTTTCTTGTGTACCTAAATATTTTTCTTTGTCTTGTCATTGGCCGTCTTACTGAAGAAATCTCCTAATAAACGTGCAAGAAATTTATTAGCTTGTTACATTATCCATCACAGAAAGTAAATTACGAGTAGCTGGTCTCAGAAGCTCGTCCTCGAATAATTCAATAATAACTTGAGTTATCTCGACATCGTCCTGGCAAACCGTATTTACCTACTCATATTTTATCCTTTGTATAGTTGTGAATGATGATAAAGTTTTGTTATTATAAATAAACCCGGATTCTAAATGGTTATCTTATGTCACTGTATGAATGGACGAAAACAGACGTGAACGATACCACAACAAACTTCATGCTTAAAAATTAAACGAATATAGCATACTTGCTTAAATGGTATTACTGACTGAAATAACACCGGATGTGTTTTTGTTGTATGCGTATGACGACCAGGACACGTGCAAAGATCCCCAAACATATCCTACCCAAAGCCGCACACATGTCTTCAAATAAACTAACTCTTTGCCGTGTTAGGAATAAACGGCCTCTTTGATAGATTTGTGTTTCGCAAATATTGCTCTGAAGATGGCGTGTCTTCGGTAGTTTTATTTGTTTGCTTAGTATTATTAAGCATGATCTGCATTGCTGATGTTTATCGTACTTCCAAATGACATACGATGTTAGAAATGAACAATTACTAACAGTTGCGATACAGTAGCTATTGGCTTTGGCAGTATGTACCGCTGCGTAAAGTGACATAGCGAATTTTTATATGGTAGAGGCTATCGCAGGGAGTTCGGTCTATGAGTGACGTAAAACATAATTACAGAAACGCGCCGCAACCACGATCACGAAGGCCAACGGCTAACAACTACAATTATTTTGATGATTCCATTTTAACATATGACCATAAAATGTTTTAAATCATCTTGTTTTATATAGATTCGTGTCGAGGTTCGCAGGATAAAAAGTGTGTGATTGTGGAAGACTAGTTTTCGAAGGTATATGAGATTTATTCACGTATGGATTGTATGCGGACCTTGAGCGCTCCGAGTGAGACCTTCACGCCGGTAACCGCGCGGAAGTTGACGGGTAATTTTTTTCGTCAAATTCGAGCTCGTCGAGTTTAGTGCGCATTAGTCACTTGTTAAGCATCAGCGACGCTCGTGGCGCACTGTGGGCTCGTTGCAGCGCGATATCGCCGCGCGCGGGTGCAATAACAGCCGCTATCACAATGTCACAACGACGTCTGCTTTGTCCCCGACGGCTCTGACGCTTTTGTCTGTGCGCCGTATCTCGCACGCTCACTCCACTTCGCACGTATTATTCAGCAGCCATAATTCACGGTGTTGATATTTTATCGCGAACTGGCTCGCGCGGAGAGGTTAATTCATAAATTGTGCAGTTTTTGTTGATTGAAGTGCAGTGTCACTAGTGATGTGAGGATGTTTGTGAGTGATAATGATGTCGAGTTTGACGAAGAAGGACAAGCCGTCGATAGCGGTGACGGCGTTGATCAACAACCCAAATAATTGGGGACGGCCGCTGCCTCCCACGCCGCAGCCGCAGACGCCGATGACGCCGATGCAGACCAACAGCTTTATGCCGACGCCGTCGAGTTTGCCCAACAACGATTACCTGGATATACAATGTAAATATTAAATACACATCTAGTTTTACTACACACCTTATTTTTTTTGCATTAAGATTGCACTTTATTTTACTTGATCTCGCAAATCTACATGAGTTTTAGTTTTAGGGTTTTCGGCCGTTTAATACTGACGTTTTTTTCGAAAATACTCGATCTATTAACATAGATCTTTATATGTCGATTAATTATTTCAGCTGCTGCGTATTTTGCGTATTTTTAATGTTTGTATGTTGTGGGTAGATAAAACGTACATGTCTTTTCTATTTGAAACAACAGTTTATGCTTATTTCTACTATAGCTGTAATAGAAGATAATTTTCAATTAGATAATTAGGCTTTAATTTCAGTATATAAACTTTACTGTCAACCGCGTGACGTTGCCAGCGACAAATTGGAATATAAAGACTTTTCTAACTTTGAATTCCCCATTTGGTTCCCTTAGGGTTTCAATTTCCATAAATCCTTTCTTGTACTAAGAAATACCATACAATGAATACAACCTTCCAAAGTTCATGTCTCTAGGTCCAGCGGTTTAGACTCAAATTCCTATAGCAAAAAACAGTCTGTTAGGGCATTTTTACATCTTATATAAATTTCCAATTTGTAAAAAGCGATCTTAATTGTTCATAGCCTCAGTATTTCAGAAATAAGTTTGTATGAAAGGCGTAACTATAAAATATTAGTTCTTTCCACCCAAAGATTGCCTGGAAGAAATCGCTTCAGGCGATTACTACATATTCTACCATTGTATCTCTTTTTGTGCTGTATGTATGGTCATATGTTTGATGTGCAATAAAGTTATATTCATTTATTCATTCATTGTCTGAAATAATTACTATTGATTAATTCCTATTAGTTTCTACGAAATATGTTTCATATATTAAATGGTACGGATAGCGATCCTGTTTTATGCTATGAATGTCTTAATCTCTCATTTCCAGTGATTTTAGTTAATTACTCAGATAAACGTGTAATAGCGCGACGTATCTCGTTCGTTTCGCGAGAGTGAAAACAGTGATTGCTCGCATGAAAACCGCTCTCAAATTAGTCTGGATTGTAAAGTTCCAACAGAGTTGGTCGCTGGGAACAATATTTGCGTTAACATTTAAATTAGAAGCAAAGCTAATGAGAAGAGACAGCGGTAACGAGTAGGGAGAACGACAGAGTTGAAGATGTAAAATGAGATAAGACTAATAATAAAAACGATATTAAAACCTATGAACGAGCACCGTAAGATCTGACCAAATTTAGTTCATAATAGATGACTAGAATACGTTGACGAGTCGTATCAGCTTAGTATAACCGATGACCGTGTATATAAAAATATTCTCGCTGTTTTATTTCATCTCAAGATATATATATCTTCGGTTAGCCGTCTCAGCACGACAAACAATTTGTAAAAGAATTATGTTAAATATAATGTCTGAATTAATCCTATTCAATGGATCCACACATTTCTCTGTACAATTTTTAAATGAGATATTTTTTAGAAATTGGTTGAGTGTACATGACATTATCGTATCAGTTTTGACATTCGACGAGTTCTTACTCGTATCTTGTGAAAGTAACCAAATCAATTTTTGGTTACATTAATACCTTTACTGACCTTCACTTCAATAAAATAATTGCGCATTGCAACAACGGTTATCGCTTTGTTCTTTTCTTTGTTTTAAGTATCACCTTGTTTATCGATATATCTTTTTAATTATGAATTCGTTTATATATATTGCTATCAGTCTGCGGACCAACATTGCTGTGATATCATCATCATTTTAAATGTAATGTTCTTAACGTCTCATAAGATTTTGTTTAAGGCCAGCCATTATACTACTGATATTTAGGAAAGTAATTCTGGGTTATATTAGTTTCTGGTTCTGGGTTTTATGTGTACAAAAACTTAGACACCTTTGGTCGTTGGTATGACGTACGGGAAAGCAATTTGTGTACAAGAAACGAGGATAAACTCATTGGGATCAAATATCGACTGGCAAGTCCTGAAAAAGGGCGAGAATTTGTGGTGTATGTATAATGATTTATCGAAAATAATACCCAACTCTGAATCACTACTAGCGTTTAAAGGTAAACTTGATTTTTTTTGACGGATATGGCACCTTATTCTGTCGATGAATTCATCCCGAACTACACCAACTATTTACCCAGTATAATTATCATTATCATTCCAGGGACGCTACGAGTATTAATAGTTATAATATTATAACTCATTGATTAAACTTAATGCGCAATTGAGACATTTATGCTCGAATGCCTTGGTTTATTTCTCCTGGGAGGCTAAGAATTTAAGATGGCAGATTTATTATCAGTTACGTGACAGTTTCATTCATAAACTAAAAAATTCGGTAATTTTGGGTGCATACTACAGCACATTAAAGATTAGGATTATTTCGTTGATTTTACTTATATGTTGCTAAAAGAAATCTGGAATATTCGCGTATGTGGATAATTGTTTTTGTTATGTATTATCAGAACTTTCTTCGTAAGTATTACGTGTAACAATCTGAAAAGCAATATTTTATTTCACAATATTAATGGAAGATGCGTGCGACGTCCGTACGAGTATACGTACATGGAAATTTTCTCATTTGATGTAGCACAATCTTATTGGCGTGCTTTACAATTTGGGAAAATATACATTGCTTTGATTTATTATAATCTATGAATTATTCTAGAATCATATTGAGTATGACGAAATGGTTGTTGATCGAAAAGCCAAAGCTTTGAAAGGTTTCTCGGGTGAATGAGTATACTTATTCAATTCTATTGTTGTTGACAAGAAAATACAACTTAACTTTTAACTAAGCTTTTAAATAACTGCTATACCTAATTTTCATACACTCTAGTCGTAAACGTGGTGAATTCAGGCGCTTAGCATCTGAAACTAGAATAGACTCATATTAGATGAATAAACTCATATTAGATTCAAAGGCAAAGTTTTTGATACAAGTATCAGATCCCAATTACATAATTTACTTATCATTGATATTCAAATCCTGGAAGGCATTAAAAATGTACTATTTATATCAAAGATCAATACAACATCATCGCTACCGTTCCCTTAATATTTTCTTCATGTACGATTGTTTTTGCTATGTTCTGTTTTGTGTGTCTACAATAAAGCGTTCATCTATCTATCTATAGATATCTTCTTTCTCTTTTAATTTTTAAGACCTATTGAAGTCTGTAAAGCAACTTGACTGTGTACATTAAAACTTAGTAAATAGCTGACTCATGATTTAGCTGCGACCTTCCGGAAGGATCTCGATTTATACAGCACTAGCACTTAACTTTTGCAATCTTAGATGTTTATATAGGAGCCTGCCCAAATGGTGACTACAAATATTTGATAACCTTTCTTAACTTTCCTGGTAAATACTTGCGGGAAATAATTTTTGAAAATGTGGTTATATTAAGTTACTCTCAGTTCGCTATCTCCATTTCTTGTACACGAGACATTTTATTATCATCGCCAACAGCTGAATCTTGTACTACTTTGGGTGCTCTCCCAATGCAAGTCGCTTAGCTCGATCATAGGTTTCTCTCTGCGCATATTTATCTGTCTACTGCCTGATTAACTTAAATACTGTGGCCAAAAAATTACAGTGTCTCTTCGATGTTTCTATTCGTCAGTAAGTTATTATAATATTTTAATTAAGAGTCCATCCAGCTCCTGATGTCATTTTTGCAATCGATAGTAGGTGTGGTGTGTTTATCAATATCCAATAAAATGCCAGCAAAAACAACAGGCTATTAGCAGAATGCACACACACTATCACACTCACGCATATTTGTGCAACATGATCATACTGGAGTCTTGATGACGTTTCTCATTATACATTATCCGACTGAGCTATAAAAACAATGTTGAATAGAACATTCCAGCGATTCTATTTACATTTAGTTTCAATACATATAATTTTACTTCAAGAAAGAGTATAGTTTGTAAAAGATACAGATAATATCAAAATTAAGTAAATATTTCATGACTCGTGTACCTATGTTGGTAATCTCGTAAAAATTCAAAGCAAAACTTGCTGGAGGATGACCTCCATGACAAAATTATATGAATAATTTTGAATGTTAGCGTCAACATTATATTTATGACGATAAAAATGCTAAGTATCAATGAAGATATCAACGATTACACTCTGATGAGTAAAAATTAAAATTTGTATATATATATATATATACAAATATACAAGTACCAGTAATATAGGCAAGGTAGTCCATAAATAAACATAACCCGTAAGCAAACATTCTGCTTTATGGAAAGTTGTCTAAGGCGCAAAAGAGGGTGTGTTTTATTTCATTTTCTGTCTGGTCCTGAAGCTCGGAGACTCTCAGACTAATGGACCGGTTGCGTAGGTTTTTCAAACGACTACCATTCATATTTTTTACTCGTGATCCCAAACCACGAGCTCTAAACTTAATTGTCGTCTACTTTTTCATGTAATTTGGATATCAATTTTCGATTTCGATGTTTAATTATCGTAACAAATTGCCTCGTTATTAATTTTATTTCTTTATTTATGTATTGTCTTATATTACATGATCTTATAACTGAACGCGTAGTACAAACGTCGGTTATTTAAAGTCTGTAAAAACTAAAAACGAAAATAGCATAGAACGCTATATTTATCAAAGCAAATATAATACTATAGTTTGCTCGCATTGCTTTCACAATGCCTGCAAATATAAGCAATATTTCTAAGGAAGATGAGAGCCTATTTATCATTTGACGTGTATTGTAGTAGACGATGATTGGTCCTTTGTTGCAGGGCTAGACACGGGGTTCATGTCGCCCATGTCGCCGCCGGATCTGAAGCCAGACACGGCAATGCTAGACGGGCTCCGGGACGACTCCACGCCCCCGCCCGCCTTCAAGAACTATCCGCCTAACCACCCCCTTAGCGGATCCAAACACCTCTGCTCTATTTGCGGCGACAGGGCGTCGGGAAAACATTACGGTGTTTACAGGTAATTGATGGGTTTCGTGATACAAAGACTCCGTTCTGAATTAATGGTTTCCTAGGAATTTATGTACACTATTGATACTTATTTTAAAAGCTGGCTTTAATTTGTCACTCACCATTGACGTCACTTTGGAACCTTCTGGCTAAAAAATCCTTCCTAAAAGACGAATTTTTTTGAGTAACGCTCTTCCATTGACGTCACTTTGGAATCTTTTGGCTAAAAAACCTTCCTAAAGGACGAATTTTTTTAGTAACGCTTAAAATAAGCTTTAAAATAAGAGCCTCTAATATGAACGTTGTCAAATGGTTAAAAAATGGAAGACATAATAAAATCATGAGAGTGTATCAAAAATAGGCCCAAACTAGATTCGAAAAGTAAAATTAGTAAATGCTAACAAATCAATCAATCTCGACTCGTAAACTAAAAAATTGAAGGCTGTAAAATAAGTAAAAATTAGACTGTTTCCAATGGTTCGGAATCAGTTGAATGAATGGAATGTTTCTTACCAAAAAACTGGGAATAATTCCAACACATTCGTAATGCACTTTAAAAAACAAAAATCTCACTGCGGAGTGTTTCAGCAGCAGCTTATTGATTAATATGATGCCATCCATATTATAAACTATACCGTCGTGTCGTTTTCATCTTTTACGAGAGTTGACTGGAACTTGTATCTGTAATTTATGATCGAGACCTCGTATTCACAATTGCGAATCATCAAATTTATAGAGCGTTTACTCATAATCGTAAATTAAACATGACGCTGCGAAACGCGCGCAGCAAACGGAGGAAATGGTTGCTCCTTCACAGATTCTCGCGCACCCGATCCCGTTCCCAACCTTGTCCAGATGTGCCGATAAATGAAAAATATAGACGTGAACTTTTTGTCCCCATTTTTTGCTGACATATTCCATGTGTCTGTTATAAATGGTCAGACGCCGCCGCATCCCGAGTTTTAAAAGGATCGCTGTCAGCGAACTGATAAAAAGCGATATGTCGGTGTTCGTTATAAAATTAGCTTACGTACCCTGAATCATTAATAGATGCCTCTGTAAATATTTTGACACAATTACGAATAATACGAGCTACTCGAGTTTTATTAGACTCGCAGACAGAATATTGATTTGTTGAGTATCGTGCGGGGGTGACTGTTTGTGTAATTTAATGAAAGTTTAAGTATTTGCATATGGATTTACTTGGGTATACTTGACCACGTTTGACATTTTGTTATTCTTTTGAATGTTAATCTTTGTTGTGCAATACTGTGAAAAAGTGAGTATCTGTGTTTAGCACGTGTAAAATTATAATTAAATTGTAATTAGTAAAAAATGCTGACAAGCATTAAATTCTCTGCGAATTGGTACCCCTGTCGATGGCAAATTGAATCATTGCTGCTGTCGTTTTTTACATCAGTTTTATTATATTTTTGTACAGGTATCTTGGCTAGCTGTCTACTCCAGTCTAGACGCAGACCTGTATATACCTCTTCAGTATCTCTACTGAATAATATATTTCTAGTGAATGTTACATCGTATATACTCTAGATAATACTGTCGGAAAAATCCTTGAGATTTACTAACGCATTTGGTCCTAGGATAATAGTTTTAGTCTAGGCAAGACAAATATAACGTTTGAAGAATAATACGAACTTGAATTGTTTCATCGGATTTTATACCTGTATAGGGTACCTGTAGAAAATAAATATTAATTCACACACATAGGTATATCTCATTAACTCATCACCATATTAGTTAACCGAGCAACTTAGTTATTTGCAAAGCGTTGCAGAGTGGAGACAATTGTTTTTTTTTTACAGTTAGTGCCAATTAGATGGCCTTATCGCTAAAGTGGATCTTATATTTAGCGTGTTTACAAAAAAAGGCTTTTCTTGGTTTCAAACTAGACCAATTCAGAAAGGGTTTATCCGGTAACTTATGCTTGTTCAAAATACCCTGGATGTACCTACCCATTCAATATGTTAACACGGGCTAACTTTATTGGTTGCGTGTGAAATGAACATTATGTTATGGCATGCGCAAAATTAAAGATTTTACACCTCCTTTATTATTCTTATAGTCATTTAATTGGTCCTAGTACGAGTATATTGTAGCGTGTTACGGCACTTCGTTTAACGTTTTAAATAAAATATTGTTAGTGAGTATTTATATTACTAGGAAATTGGAAGATACATGTATATATATATATACTAGCTGACCCGGCCACGCGTTGCTGTGGCTAAAGTTTTTAGTAGATTTACCATAGCAGCGCCATCTATTGATTACTTACTCAACCCAGTCGAAAGGTATCGACATCTGCTAGAATCATTTGGAGTTAACAGATAATTGTGACTGTCAAATAATAACAAACAAATAATTAGCAATAAATTAAAATTGCGACTATAATTTGAGATTTAAACTATCCTATCTCTCAAGTTGGATCGAACTGCACATGGTGTGCGAATTTTATTATAATCGGTTAAGTGGTTTAGGAGTCCATTGAGGACAAACATTGTGACACGAGATTTATATATATTAAGATATATACACTCGTATAATATACTGGTGTTCAAACCAATATACAATTCTATCGATCGGCAGCCAATTCTACATAGTAATGTAATTTGAGAGACATTTTTTTCACCTTGAGATTTTTTATGTTGATTTGACAATCACGTCGCCGAGAGCAGGCAGGTATTTTACACCATTTTGAATTCATTTTGAAATTCACGTATTCAACG
Organism: Ligdia adustata; assembly: GCA_947049295.1. Taxonomy (NCBI): domain Eukaryota; kingdom Metazoa; phylum Arthropoda; class Insecta; order Lepidoptera; family Geometridae; genus Ligdia; species Ligdia adustata. Next base: position 5,963,525 of record OX346215.1, read on the forward strand.
AAAACGCTCAATCGTATACGCTGATCCCAATTCTCGAGTGAGCAAAAAAATTATCAGAAATTAAAGCAGCTTTAGGCTGTGGAAAAAAGCATCGCGCTTCAAGGCACATATATCTGTTTTTACTTTTAAATAAATTCAGCCAGCGCAGGCACAATAGGCTGCGTTGCTGTAATTCATTTTAATATGACGATCGTCAATGTAGATAAACATTATTTTACACTCGGCGTCGGCGCAAAATAGCGGGTACTAAGGATAAGGATACTTAGCAGCTACTAGAAGTAGCGAGCTGCAGCATACAGGGCTATTAGCTCTGGGAATAAACTATAAATGGGCAAACTGTAACCACATTAAGCACGAATATTAGCCAGACTTTGACCAAATTCCTTAAACCATCTATTACAGCTATTCCGTACTTTATCTACTATTGTAATATTTTTTTTACTTGAGCAGTATGATCCCTTTAACTACTTAGCACTTAGCATACCTATAGGTAAGATTAGTCCCCGTAAAACCTGTTAAAAGCACCATCTAGACTATATAGCCTCTCTTCTAAAAGATATCTTCTATGCCCGTTGATTAGCGACGTTACCTCTCGTAGTGCCGAGATATTATATTCTTATCTAGCAAAGAACCCACTATATTCGTACTCAAATATGCAGCACTGCATCGTTTAACTGAACATAAAGATTATTTATTTTCGACCTGTAGTAAATGTTCGTCTTTATGACGATATGTGATGTTCACGGTGCAAACTTGTTTTCTGGCTCTGGCCGATGTTGGTACATAGATACATACCTACATTGCCTACGTGGCGCGGCGTGTGTATCTATTTTTAACGCAAGCTTTTTTGTGAATTACATTATAGGATGGGGTATCTGGCCAACGATTCTCTAATGACCTAATCCCGCGCTGGGCGTGGGCAACTAGATAGTTTATTGCGCACTTGATGGTTGCTAACAGTATTTTTAATTTTAAATCGACTACTTAAAAAAGGAGAAGATATTCACTTTTTTAACCTAAGCTAGCAGATAATTCTTTATTAGACTATTATTAGAGTCAGTCATAATTCTTGTTGGACGAAATACATCCAATTCGTGTTAGACATTGTATTTTGGACATTTGTCGTACAAGGAGAGAATTTTCCCAATTCTCTTTTTATTTCCTAGGCGGTCCTATTAAAATTTTATTAAATTGGTCCGTAGTGGTAGATTTGTTTAAAAATCAAAACAAATGAAATGTTTCGCAGGATGTACTAGTTATAATAAAATCCCATTTTAGCAGATTAGAAAAAAATCGCAAAAAGGGCTAGTCTAATCGATTTATCAGAATTAAGTCAGCTATCATAGTAAACATTAAACTCCTGAGGAATATAATTCAGCATCTGTAAATTACCTAGAGTTGTGTGTTTTTAATATCTCATATTAGTTTTAATTCTCAGTCATTTTGTACGTCATTTTTATTTATGTGACGCCCATTAAATTGTAGGCAAAACAAATGTAAAGCTAGTTAAATTGGTATTTATAGCTTTTAAAGTATTAGTCACGCATGCCGGCAACGAGCATACGTGCTATTAGTCAGTAAATCTACCTTATCTTGTTTATTAAAGTTAAAAAAGCTGTCTCTCTGACTTTGACCTTATGATTTGTTATATATTTATTTATATTTTAAGCTAGTGTAACTGACCGGCGAGCGAAGCGTATCTACTTCGAGTCTGGGAATATATTATTTCGTTTGTCTATATTGATAGAAGTTTGTCTACAACAAATTTCCTCCTACTCGTGTACAAGTCGCGGTTTCCAACAAATCTTGACGAATCTTGGTGCATAGTTTTCAGTTTTTTTATCGTCTAGGATTTTTAATTGGGTGCTATTTCTTCCAAAAATGAGGGAAGTTTGCTACGGAGCCATTTACCAGTCGATTTTATAAATATTGAGTACGGGTATGCGGAAAACCACATAATTACTCGTATCTTTTACAATGATAAGATTTAAGACGGACCACTGAAATTATTTTTCTAATTTTTAAGTCCCACTGACATAATAATTAAAGGTTAGCAACCGCGAACGAAGTAGCGGGTACAGCTAGTATATAATAAGTATGTCAACTCAACGCGAGTTAAATACATGATCAGTTGACGTACTAGCCCACTATTATCCGACTTTTAATTTAAAAATAAAAAGCTTCCGATCAATCGTCAAAAAGATTGAGATATGAAAATTAAGTTACTTTCTATTTAATTAAATAATGAGTAAGTAATGGTAAAATACAAAATTCATGTATTTTACTCAAGATACATTGTATCGTTTACTTATATACCAACCACTTCAGACTTCCTCGAATTAAAACATGTTTAAGTATGTCTCCGGGTCAAGAACATTGCCAAGTCGCGCGTTTAGGTCATATTGCAAAGCGTGTATGTTATATCATTACATTATTATTTAAGCCTGCTACAGAAAACTTTCAAATGGCACATGTCCGTACGGTGACCCGAATCGTATTCTATGTGTTCCAAGCTCTACTATTTTTTACTTCTTTCCGAATCTGAATCGCTTAAGATTTTGGAGGTTTTATTATAAGTTCGTAAAATTCTAATCGAACGAATATTATTTAAGGCGCATAAGTTACAGCTCTATTTTAGTATGAAAATAATATTCTGACATCGCTATGATGAATTATTTGACGCATCTGATCATTTCATTAAAGAACAAAGCGTGTCATAAATTATTACCTAAACATGTAACCGATACAGATTACCGATGACTACCGATGTTACTAAAATTACCATCCGTGCATTCAGATCTTTAAAAAATATTTTTTTAAAGATCTGAATGCACGGATGGTATGAGTCTATAAAATGTTCTTAATTGCCCCGCATCAAATTGCCCATAAAGCAATGTTACAGCCAGTCATTGACATGTTAATGACCAATATTTTCACAAAGACTTCCAATTTGTCTTTTTATAACAATAACATTAGCCTTAAAGGCCGATCGTTAAATCGACTTCACTAATTCCATAGTGTAAAGCAACTAATATACCTGTTTTAATTTATTGATGAGACCTATTGATTTGATGACATAAGCGTTAAGATTTAATGCAGGGATTTGGGATTAGTGCACACTGGTATATGCATCGCGAGATTTGGACAAGTCGATGTTTTATGACAAACAATGTAAATGGAACATCACAATGACCCGAATCCCTGTGACAAATCCGACACCCTGACGGCTTTGTCTAGACTTTGTGTCTCCGTGAAATACTGAAAACGCTTTCTGGAGCGTGGACCAATCAATCAGCTCAAAAATGTTGTTGTAGAAAGAAGATAAGTCGTTAATCTATCTTTTAAATTTATGAGCGACAGTATTTTTAGTAATGATTTGCATTAAATTGTTATTGTATATATTCCTAACGTAAATGAAAGACGTGAGAAAAATAACGAAATTAAAGTAAATAAACTTTACTTACCTAAATTTTATAGCTATGTACTGAGAGGCTACAAACATAGTTATAAAATATAACGATTTGGATTTGGATGTGGACGTTTGTGGGGTACCAAACGCCCAAAGCTAATAGAACAAGTAAAAAAAACGTAAATATGAGTGTGAAATCAAAAGTGTGAAAAAAACAATATACGAGTAAATGTTTCAAGTGACTCATAGTCCTGTATCCGTGTGTGAGATAAAAGTGAAAGTTTAATTTCTCAATAACTTGCCAAGATTTACGAAACACATGTTGATGGCGAACGAAACGTGGTCGAGGCATTAACTGCACATGGGGCGTCAATTATTAGGCACTTAACTCAGGTAGGTAGGGTGTGTTCAAGGACAATTTTGATCATCAAGTAGTAATATTACTTGCTCGCAAATATAATAACTCTGCACATGCCTCAAATTATAATTAAGTGTCTAAAATAAACTGCACTGTGAGCAATATAAATATAGCAAATACAATAAATAGCAGCTAAAAATTAGGCTGTCTCATTCATTTTAACAGACGATGAAAATGTCGGAGTACAAAAGATGTCTGATGATGGATGATCCTGCGTAAGGTTACAAGAGATGTGAGAGGGAAAGTCTGCACTACGTTGGTAATGACACGACATAGAATTCAAAAGACACAGGCGAAAAAAAACGTTTAAATTATGGAGACTTGTATTTTAATTGACTTTGCAGGAAGGCTCTCTCGCTAATTACCCTCATCGGCCCTTTCAACGAGTTTGTTTTTCCCCTAACCACTGTCCAGGTTATTTGATTAGTACATTTCTATGTGCTCGCGGTAATTAGCCTGTCGGCTGACCATCAATGCTTTGTGGGGAATAGCAAATTGCTGACTGAAGCAAACTCTACGTCACGGACGGTGACTGTTTGCCATTGTCTTAATTTAAATTTGAAACGTACTTACCCAGTAATTTTCTATTACTACGCCAGAAAGCTGAAAGGAAATAAGAGATGAAATTGAGTGCAACATAATCTTTTGGCGTAAATGCACGTGTCTATTCTTCGTAGGCGCTTTATATGTTAAACATTGTACACCTACCTATTAAAATCTAATAATATTTCATACTAGCTGACCCGCCGAACTTCGTACCGCCTAACAGTTATGTATGTTTCTAATCTTTTAAACCTTCCCTGGAATCGACAATCATTGCAAGATTAAAATCAGCTATATCGGCCCAGCATTTCTCGAGTTTTAGTGAAACAAAGGGATTCAATTTTTATATTTTTAATTTTTTTTTCTGTCATAAGAACCTTCTCCTAACAATAACAAACACAACAAAAAAAAAATAGTGAAATCGGTCCAGCCGTTCACGCGTGATGGCGTGACCAAGGGATATAGGGATTAATTTTTATATATATATATATAGATTTTCTATGTTCCGTAAATTCCGCCTATAACACTTGGCCTTAGCTATTATGTCAATACATATAGACCTGCGTGCATCCGAACGTTAATTATCTCTAATATAGGTTAGATTGCCTCGTGGTATTCCATTTGCCCTTGGTTTCTACGCTATTAGATATCGCTTTTGTTCAGTTGTGACTGCATCCACGAGTTCAAACACTGCGTGATAATATGCCACTAGCTCTATCCATAACGCAATTTGATGTCTCATCTTTATAACTGAACCGCAACTCATGCGTCATTCATCTTCCAGTTGCGAAGGCTGCAAGGGGTTCTTCAAGCGGACAGTACGGAAAGACTTGACGTACGCGTGCCGTGAAGACCGCAACTGTATCATCGACAAGCGGCAACGGAATCGGTGCCAGTACTGCCGCTATCAAAAATGCCTTGCGTGTGGAATGAAGCGCGAAGCAGTGCAAGAGGAAAGGCAGAGGGCTCAACGAGGCGCTGAAGATGCACATCCAAGCAGCTCTGTACAGGTAGATACTGTTTAAGAATAAATTTGTTAAGGGTACAGAAATCTATTTGCCGTGGCAGGCCTAAAATTAGCAAAATTTAAGTATGGCGTCCTTCGTTGGTCTAAGTAGCAGCATATAAAGCTTCTACATTTTTAAAAAGTTAACAAAATTTAGGTTAATAGGTTGATGCTTGGATATATTTTGCTATCTAACATCTTATCCACACTATTGGAAGAAAAACTCGATTTATACTTAGAGAAAGTTCCATAATTGTTGTTTTTTACCCCAAAAGATATGTTGTTTTCCTCAATCTTCAGCCGGATAGGCTCCAGAGACCATAATTTGAATTTTTCCTCTCTTTATCGGCGGCACAATCAAAGTGATCTGTCACTGTCATTATCCAAATCAGAAGAGAATTGTGGAACAAGCGGCCAATTGTGGAGATGACAAATCGTGCAATTAAGGTTTCAACCCGGCATTCCAATAGTTAGACACCGTTTACATTGAATTAAATAGAGTCGGTCGAGCCGATGAGTGACCGTCTAAAATGTAGAGGCCTTGCTTCTATTTTCCACGTGGCTGTGCTAAAGAATTCAAAGCTCGCGAATTCTGCACGCAAAACAGTTTTCCGAAAGCGATATTTTAGCTCTGTGATTCACGATGCAATGTTTGCTCATTTATTTAACATCGTTTTGCGTGCGTGCACTCGACCGATGCATGTGTTTGCTGGTCACCCTCAAATCGTTCTCGGTCGCGTACTCGATAGATTTATATCGATTAATTTAAAATTAAACGATAGATTACTTCTCGAAAGCCTTCCAATTAAACCCCGAGCGCCACTCGGGAGAAGTGGTGGCGAAAATTAATTAAAACTGCTTGTCTATAAATAAGGTTGCCGAGGACGCGCCTCGAGCAGATTTCTTTCTTCTTTGTTTATGGCTCGTCTATCGATCTCGTTTCGTTCCACTTGTTTGGCAAACATGATGACGTCCGTAATTTGTATTTGAAATAGATATTTGCATTACTTTGTAAAAGATCCAAAGAATTTAATTAAGGCAGAGATAGGCCTACGAATCTGTACATAAATGTCCTCAAGTTCTATTTATTTAACTCAATTTCTTTTTCACATCTTTAACAGCTTTATATAAAGCTCTGAAACATTATTACTCTATGATTACTGTGTATAAAAACGGAATATGGTTGTGGTGTTGCCGTGTTACGCAAATTGTATCCGCATATTTCCCCGTGGACAATGGAAGGGTCAGCGTAGCGTGGCTTTGTGCTTTAATTGACAACATTGTGATTACCAAGTACCAAGTACTCGCACCAACTACCTTCATTATTATAGTAACAATTGTAGCATTTTCTACAGATGATACACATATCAATTAAATTTAGTTATTTTGCCATCGGACCGTACTAAACTTTAACACTTAAATCTAGTACAAAATTACCACACAACAAAATCTAGTTTGGGCCGTCATGGTCGTTATCAGATCACTTACGCGATATGTTAGTCAAAGCACACGTCACGGAACCCTTGCCTCTTATATAGCTTTACGTAAATAAATCGTAATCATCGTTACTAGATTTGATAGCAATTTCGCGTTTGTTTTGAACGTTAGCTTATTTTTAGATCTGTTTTTAGCTCAGGTAATTTGACCCTCTATTAACCTTTAACCGAGCTAAGTACAGTATTTCAGCGAATTAAATGCACATCGGGAATGCAGGGCTGAAATCGTAAAGTAGCTTTGTTTTTGAGGCATATAACGACGAGCACAGTTTCTTATAAAATAAAGCTTCATTTTTATAAAAAAGTCGAAAGAGAAAACGGGACCGCTGCTAAAAAGCAGTTCTGCCACGCAAGTGCGCCTGCAACACAAGAGATGTTTTTACAAGATGCTTGCGCTGCCGATCTGTGGTACATTTACAACTTTTTTGATCATTGTCATAAACGGATATCTCGCAAAATTTCAGTTTGCAAAATCTATTTTGATAAAACCTCTATTTTCTACAATGCGAAATATATGGAGACGTTCTTCATATATGATTTTTTTCCACCCCAGCATATTTACTGTAGTTTGCCGACATGCCTTCTTGCTTGCCCGAATATAAAATCTGACACTGGATCAAAGACAAGTTCTGAAATAATAATCTTCAGTCTCATTCAACTTTGAAATTGTTAATTTAAGTTCTTAGAAGTCGTTTTAGGTTACATGTAAATAAATTCTCGTGGGTGGTTATATTCCACTAAGACAGTTGAATGATTGGAGAGAAAAAGAAGCCTACGTATAACTATAGATTACCGATAAAAGATGCGTTAGTGATTAACTGAATATAACGAAAACAAAATCTGTTATGTTATTATTAAATACGCCCAATCATACATAAAAAATACCGAAGGACTTGGTTGTTCCTTACTCATCCTATGACTTCTAAACCGTCGCCTTATTATAATCTTAACCTATTTTTATCCATACCATAGTTTTTTTTATTATTACTCTTACGTTTTTATATTCTTAACTCTTATGAACCGTCTTTCCTAATTGTAAAAAAAACACATAATTATATTGTTTCTTTCTCACAATACTTCTTAATTTGTTGGTAGCATGATGTCACAATGGTAAATTATTATCAAACACGTGGGTGACGCATTGCTGTAGGTCTTATCAAAGTCTTGTTACTTTAATGTACGTCATTTTTAACTATCGCTATTTGTCATTAATCAAACCTAGATAAAATCAAGTTGATAATGAATAAAAAAAATGTTTTTAAATGTCATTGGATTTTCTGATATTAATTTGAGGTCAAGACTTTTAAATATTTCTGACGAGACCTGCCTGTTATACACATTCTGATTTTTATTAATTGATTGAATCATCATCAGATTTTTCTGACCGGATAAATTTTCACCTTGCCTGGATTTTTACTTTTTCGGTATATTATATACCATCATAAAGTTGTAAAGTTTGCTACGCTGCCATAAACCAACAGATTTCAAAAATAATTGCAAGGTAAATTGCGGAAAATTTTCCTTGCAATTATTATTGAAAAAAATACCCTATTTTACGTACGGGTACGTCCAAATATACCTACGACATATAAATAAACATATCCTGAAGCTGTCGTCGTATTTTTATTTTTTAGGAGTTTCACTCCAAGTTGGAAAGTTTGCTACGACGTCTTTTTACGGACTGATTTTATACAATATTTGGCTGAGGCATTGTAGAACATACTCTACCTTTATTAAAAAATCACTGAACTACGATAATGTGGTAACTTCTTGCGCGATCTTTGCACTCGCAAGTCTTTCTATGTCACTTGTTTTGATCTTTGATAGCCAGTGACGTCGCCCATGAAGTTGCACCTACTTGCAACACCATAGTTATCGTTCAGATATTTAATTTGAACGTTACGTTTGCACGTTAGTTTATCTCGCTCTCTTGTATCGATCTTGAAGGTTGACAGACAGAGACAGACGCACGAAATTGCTACACTACATATATCGTTCAGATACTCACGTGAAATTATGCAAACATGTCCAGGAGCTGTCGATCGAGCGGCTGCTGGAGATGGAGTCGCTGGTGGCTGACCCCAGCGAAGAGTTTCAGTTCCTTCGCGTTGGGCCGGACAGCAACGTGCCGCCCAAGTACCGAGCGCCCGTCTCCAGCCTCTGTCAGATTGGTAAGCGAACTAACTTTAATTATTTTACTAGTTGTTACGTACCATACAAGCCATGTCAGAGGCATTCAGTGTTTAGAAAATCAGTTACTACAGTCATTTCGCCTATACGAAAATGATGAAGATAAGATAACCGACGAAAAGCCTACTCGGGGGTCATGGGAAATAACAAGTGTTAGTAGCGAATTCAAAAATTTAAGGAGAGAGATTTAATGAGTAAATCTGCTGCATGCACTATAGATTATATACAAGACACTTATAAGACTGCTAGTTATTTGAAAAGTAATCAAAATCTGGTGTGCCTAGGATTAGAGAAGGTAACAAGATAAGAAATTACTCCATTAGTCATAGTCAGAATGGATTGTTTAAGAGGAAAACGAACTAAATAAATGTTTTTTTTCTATCAGGTTCCTGATTGAAATTTTAAGAGGACGAATGAGGAAGTATGTTTGGAAAGGTTCTAGTAATTAAGTAGACCAATAAGTCCGAAAAGATTTCATGCCTAGTAATGCGTAAGAAATATCACACTCATTGCTTGGTTGTATTTTTTAAATCTTTCCTTAAACCATCCTTACATCATGATAGGAATACACGTGCTTCATAGTTAGTTGAAACAAATAATATTAGAAACAGTAGTACACCTGACATTATAGTGTAAGGGTGTGGGTAGGCTAGATTTGCGGGACTCACCTGGAGAATTACCATGCCCTTGGCTTATTCAAACATAAATTAATTTATCTAAATCATTTGTAGATGTGTGAACATAATAAATTTTGTCATCTTAATAAATTACGATCCAAAAGCAAATGTTTTATAACGATTTGTACACTGCCCAAATATGTTAAATGAAATATTATTCAAAGCCAAACATTTTCTACCCCACACCTTGTCTTTTGCATGTATTAGACGCAAAGATAAATGATGTACCTGGTGCATACATAATCTTCGTATCATTAACATTGCAAATTATAAAGCTTGTTATTTTAGGTATTGTGGACTCATTGGGTACACTAAAAGACCCTCTACAAAAATTCCATAATACAAAAAACATTGGCACGTACGAATTGTATTTACTTACATAAATACGTTATATCTCTAGCATACATAATGTGAAACTGGTTTAAAATTGCGTCGTTTTTCGTATAGGTACCACTCGAGTAGAAGGAGTACAATTAATATTGAACATTATATATTTTTACATTATGTCAATAAACACGCCCAAAAATTTCATCTCAAACAAAGCACTATTGTGGCTATTAATTTAACCAGTACCTAACGAGAAACTCATGTTAATGTATATACCGCAAAAATCTACCAATAGCTGGCAACTTTGTCATGTGTATTATTTTTATGATAGTTAAGATTGTCGTAATGTAGCGAGTTGTTAAAGCCGTACTTATATCAACCTGAAATAGGGCAATAATGTCATGTGTCATAAAAATTCTAAGTATATCTTTGCATGGTCTTGGTACAAAGTAAAATAGTTTACAATCCTGACTTTATCAAATAGGCGCTATTGTAGAATAGCGACAGTCTTACCTCAAAGAATATTATTAAACATGTTTAAACTATTATTTTGTTTAGGAATGTCAAATAGTAAAACACCTTTTAAACTAGAGAAAGGATATCAAAATTGGTTATCAGACACTTATTCAAAAGAGTGATAGCCCCTGGATTCGTCGTAAAAAATGAATCAAAACATCAGCTAAATACTTGTCAAATGCATGTATCTTTTGTGGTAAGTCGGTACAAGTTCGTCATAGCTGTGATCATAGTTATTTATGATTTGCGTCAAGATGTTTTTGTCCCGGTACACAAGACATTTCTAACATATTATTTAAGAAAATAAGTGAATATCGTAGAGTAAACCAAAAGTTTTTTTTAGTATTGTAATAAATAGATATGAGTAATACTAGGCCATACACCATAAAAATCTAAAACTATAAAACTGGCTTTTTCCATCATGAATAGAATAGAATTAAACTTGTTTACCGCTTCACATGCTGCACAACATTATATGTAAACCTGTTTTATATATAACTATGAGTTATTGTAATATATGCGTATTATTTTATTCTTATCAACAATCCGCTGTGACTTTCCTTTTATCTTGTAGGTCAAATGTGCAGTTTTTAGGGTTCTGTTCAGAGAACAGTCAAAAGGATTATTTTATTCATCGAACAAAGGACTTCGGTTACAATTTTTATGTATAATGAAAAGTTGTAAAAATTATGAGCTGTGTATAATAGTACTAAATTAGGATACCTAAAGATTGCACAGCAAGACCCACTATATTTATTATGTGATGTTACGGAACCATAGAACCAAAGATAAACTTCTCGACGCTCTTTAATAAATTTCTTGAACTAAATTCTGACAAAAATATATCAATATTAAAAAAAAAAACTAGGTATAAAAATATTTGTACGTCTTTCGTGTATCGCAAATTTATGCTTATCATTTTCAAGCGTTGTATATCAAGAAATCTGTCTCGCACAAAGATTATTCAGCATCTATACCTACTTATTAAACATGAGTTTGGCATGTCTATGTATGGATAAATAAGTACCTACTTACCTATACACCTATTCATGTATGTAGGTATTTTCATGTGGAGAATATTATTTGCGTCGTTCTTTTTCTGGGAATTCCTTTTCCTTCTCCCTGTCCCTTCCCTACCTCCCCTTGTCACAGATTATACGATACTTACTATGTCTTATCGGTATTATTGAACGTTGTTTGAACTATGTACTTATGTTCTAGAAATAGATATAAAGCCGATTTACGTGATATTCTGAGTTTTTCCAATATTACGAGTTTGCTGTTTTTTATTAATTTTTTGAAAAAGACTGAAAACTATTGTGGTATAACAAATAAATTCTCAAGAAATGCTCCTTTAGTGGTCCAACTAGAATATTGTGTGTAACATTCTGACAGAATATTAGCTGTCAAATTAATCTTGTAGAATTTCCCACAGGTATTTAAATAATTAAAGTAGAACGAACGGCCTCACCGGCGAAAATCTCGTAAAAGAGCATGTATTAGCATAACAATTTCTTTTAGCATAATCTAAAGAGCAAATAAAGAGGGTTTATGTGTGGTTTATAAAACCACACATAAACCCTCCTTATTCAATAGAGGAAAATATTAAACAGCAAAATACCAAAGATGTATCACAGTATAATTTATTATACAAAATTATTAAAATATAAAACTGACAAATTTTTCAGTCATACTTTCAGTTTTTTTTTCAAAAATTTCTTCGGCGTTTGCAATTGTTTTGAAGTTAAGATATATATTTTAAAAGCGCTTATTAAAAAAGCGTATTTGCGTTACTACACTATTGTCTCTTATCTTATACTTACTCGTACGTGTAACATAATGAGTTCTATTATGTACTTAATTGTCTACCTTGGAGATATTTACCACGTCCTTCTTGAAGGGCTCTAGTCTCCACACAAAGAGCGTGTTATCTCGGAGTGCTAAGTGCACCTGAATTAAACAGGTGATGTACAACAATTGCTAATGGGTATTTTGTTATTTTTTTATGTGTATATCAAATGCTATGGATCTCGTATCTGAAATAAAGTACTATTATTATTATTATTATTATTATTAATTATTGTTTGATATGCCTTAATTCTTAACGAATTGGATGTTTGATAACCTACAAGCATTTTTAGCGCTATATTAATGTCGCGCTAAACTTATCTGTTCGTAAAATAAAGTTATCTGTTCGTAAAATAAAAAACCCGTCAAAATGTTATGTACATGTACAAAAACGCAGCGCAAATCCCGCAGCGCAATTGTTCTGTCGTAAATAGTTGTGAAATGGAATGTAAACCAAGTCGGTTAATTCAGTACCTATTCATCTATGGGAGCAACTATTAATAACTAAATGTCCGATTTTACTCATTTTTTAAACTCTTTTCTTCATCATCATTTTTAAATTTTATGGTTCTCGGCACCCTAGCCAATCTCCTTTAGGTACCTATGCACCTAGAGATTTAAAAAAAAAAAAAATATTTGCCGCTTGCAGAATAACATATTTTATGCATTAAAACAAACACGGTGCGATATAAGCTTAAATCATCAATCTTCTTGAAATCACATAATAAAACTAGGTCATAGTCATAAAGCGTCTGCATTGCGTATTTATAAAGTCTTACCATCAATATAAATGAACGCTAGCTGCAGTTTGCAAGCGAAGCATGACTCATAGAAAATGCTGTTATTAAGAAGTAAAATGTCCATGATAACGAAAATGTTGGGAAGAACTGTAGAAAACAGAGTTTAAGAAACTCTTAAAATAGTAATGCAGTTTCCAAATACACCAATTCAAGAATTAAAGTATCTCTACAATTAAATCTATTTTATTTTAAGTTTAATAAACTGTAAAAATCTCACCAATTCGAGTAGTATCATATATATCTATAATATATAGAAAATTGTTATATATATTTGAGTCCTGACTGACTGACAAATCACAATAAACTCGGAGCTTAAACCGCTGAACCTAGATAGTGAATTGAAATTTGGAGGATGTGTTCATTGTAGGCGTGTACTAAGAAACGGTTTATTTTATATTCTATTTTCAATTTAATAGGCAAGTAAATTTTGTAATATATATAAAAGTTATTAAAAAAAAGTCACGTGAAAAATTTTAATTGTGGTCAAAGTGCCCAAAATGCTCGCTGCGTTGCCTCGCCGAATTGCTAGACCTATTTTTTGGGCAAATATAAGCCAGCATTTCTGTCTAACGCAGAGTCCTTCAGACGTTCCGACAAATCCTTATAAAAGCTGAGAGCTCCCGGTCTTCACGGCCCCAAAGTTTCTACCCCAAACGGCACAAACAAATACACTCTATCAAGAGTAGAATATTTGCGCTGCTTTAGGCATTTTGCTGACAAAGCTGCGCCACTCGCTTGCTGACTGGTTTCCGGAATATGGGACTGCGCTAGAGTATCGACACACGTGGCGTCCCACACTAAAGGTCTAACCATCCCATCTTCCAAGGAATAAAACTCATTCCTTCAGGCCTCTTGCCATCCTCACGCAACAAACCACTGGGTAAACCCGCAGCGATATGGCAGCTTCCGAAGGCCTGACGAATAGAATGATTAATATCGCTGTGGCGAGCTATGCGACCAGCACTAACACAAGATAGGCCGTGTTACCGAGACTGTCAACCTTTTCTCCACACCGGCATCGGTAGGCAACAACGCATGGAGCAGAGAGCAAAAATCCTTTCTTGGTACACCCTACACATTCTAATGAATACATCCTCCAAATTTCATATTAAGTTTCAGCGGTTAGGCTCTATGTTGCTTCTTACACATATATATATATATATATTCCTTCATCATAACTATGACAATTAATAAGAATATTAAACTCAGTAAAGTCATAAAATTGTACAACAACACGAATCCAAGGTGAAATGTACAGAACGGAAACTCACAAGGCTGTACCTATATATACTTAGACTCAACTTGAACCTTTATGTTTTTACAAAATTAGGAAAATGTGCTAGAACACTTTATCCATGCCACGTGTTGAAAAGGATTGATTGAATATATTTATGTTATTATAAAAGTAAGTATATTTAGAAATATAAGTTAAAATATGCAGCAAATTTTGAGCTATTGCTGTAGTGTTTATTCGTCAAAAATGCTCAACAGACTGTCCCACTACTTGGATATTACGACATAAAAACTCTGGATCTGCGCATCAATATTTGAAAAGTAAATAATATTATGCTAGGTTTTTCGACGATCTTGACAATCTTGCTTGAGGGTAGTATATTAAATATAACTGAAGATTTCAGAAAACGATTGTATGTAACAACAAAAAAAATTATTAATACTAACATAATAATATTTCATTAAAGAGGTATCATACTCTTTTGTTACATTACACTCTATAATTAATCATTATTATTTTACCCGTCTGACCAATAGCAGGGTAATGTTTTTCGAGTGAATGTTTGTATTTATGTCCAACACCTTGTTTCTGATGTACGAGGTGTCATTAGATTCGCCTTTATCTGCAAATGTTCGTAGGCTATACTAATTGCATCCCGGAGATTCACTCGTTAAGATACAGTGGTCTAAAGTTTTGCAGTCTGGATTTTATTTATTTATTTATTCAATTCTCCGACATTTACAGCAACGCCAAGGCATGTGGCGAGATATATATATATTCAACATGCATAGTTGATACATACATTTATAGTTGATTCTACTTCGAATCACTTGTTACACGTTTATATTGTTCCGTTCCAGGCAACAAACAGATAGCTGCGTTGGTGATATGGGCGCGCGACATCCCTCATTTCAGTCAACTAGAGCTGGACGACCAGGTGCTGCTGATCAAGAGCTCCTGGAACGAGCTGCTGCTCTTCGCCATCGCTTGGAGGTCTATGGAGGTACAATACAATAACTATTTATAAAAAATACTAGATAAAGATAAACTACGGGGGCCTTACCGCAGCCGGCATTAACCGATCTCTTGCATGCTGAGAAGAAAATGCCTTACGCGACTTAGCATCTTATTGCAGCCGGATAGGGTTCATGGTTGCGATGAGTTTAGCACCGTGCGCGAACCGGATTGTTTAATGCTAGCCACAGTAAGACATAGTAGTGTTATCGAGTGACACGTATTTTTAAATTTTATTATTGATGCATAGTTCTTGGGTTTGGTTCTAAATTAACACTAGGCACAGTCTTAGTTATCGTGAATTATTCGAGTAATGTGTAGAAATTTGAGCAGTGCTCCTAGCGGGCGCCGACCTCAAATTTTACCTCAAACCTCAACATTACTTACTTGACTTAATTTTGTTTTATAATACGGTTTCTCATATGTATCTGATCGTTGGAAAGGCGACGGACCTTTCCAACGATCAGATACATTCTCAATTGTTTCATTCTCAATTGGTGAAATTGACTTCAAAGTAAATTGAAACAGTGATTGTCACATTGCAAGTTTCCAGTTCTTGTCCTAAAAGCATGCTACTACTAGCGCCATCTAGTGAAAAACTCGCGCATTGGAAGATTAGTTAAGGTTTCGATTCGTTACAACAGAGAAATATCTATTTCTAAAAGAAAATTTAATGTTCCAGACTATTTTTAGATAAATTGGATAACTATTTAGGAATACAAAAATGAATTTAAAAATTTACTCGCATATAGTTCTATCGAATGCAGCATGCTATATAGTTTCAACTCGCACTTGAGAAATGTGATTTTCTTTGTCAATTTTTGTCAAATGATTAACGCAATATTATTTTGTACTTTCAGTATTTGACCGACGATTCACGGAATAGTTCACCGCCGCAGCTCATGTGTCTTATGCCTGGTAAATATTGATATTTCAAATTTAATAACTTCGTTTTCATGTAATGACACTACTAAGATTCCATACAAACGTATTCCGCAATTTTTTTTATTTCGTTTTCATAGTAAAGAAAAATACTTTTATCACGATATCATAGATTTCAACGGCCACCACTTGAGAATTGTGATAAATATTTTTTTACACTTTCTAAATTAATATGTCTAATATCAGACAATTGAAAATTGAGCTTATTCCACAAATCCCCTAAGACTATCTCCTACGCAGAGGATTTCTACAAATCCCCTTAATCAATGTTTTGTTGAAATTTATCTGTTTCTTATCTGTAACTTATTAATAATGCAATGTTTGGTATATATACGATTCTAGTAGTTTTGGCGACAGTGATATACTTAGTACTTACCTATCTATTTAAAATCTACTGGATGGATATAACAAAATTAGCAGAAATTGTAGACCATATCAATAATGCTTTCGTATAATATTTACAGTCAGCATAGGGTCGGCTTGTGGTGTATTAAACCAAAAGGTGACTCTATACGGCTTATAACTACTAAATTTATTTCACAACTGTACTACCGTACCTTACAAAATGTTTATTGTTTTTTTTTCGAATGACTCCATAGTAAAATTTGTTCATAAGATCAGCACGCGACCCCCTCACGAGCCATTTGCCCTAATGGCTAGAAATTAATATGTATGACACTTATAATACACAAGTACATGTACAAATAGCTCTGCTAATTCTTCGCCAAACATTATAAATGCATTTACGTAGTATTTAAATTTTATATAAACAAAAAACGTATGTTTGTCTCGCTCAAGTCATACGACGTCGAGGAAAACCCATCGTCACGCAATACTTGAGACACAGAAGTATTAATATGCTTGAGGTCAGATAATACAAGATGACTGTTTAAACGCTCGCAGAATTTGAAATCTTTCAAACATTTTGCATAATTATTTTGTTACAAGGGCAATTTAATTGGTACCATACTAATTTTTAAACGTAAAAGGATCATAATCTCTAGATTTTTAATTACGACCTTATCGCTAAAACCGATATTTAAAAAAAACTAAGTTAGCATAAATTTAATATAATTCTGTAAAAAAGATTAATAAAAAAATATAATGATGAATGTATGAATATATATTATAGGATCACATTGCTTGCAACAGTTATCAGTGTTTATAATTCTTTTAAAACTTTGCTTACTTTACTTGACATATACATGACTTGGACTTGGACGTGTGAATGTGTGTGTTTTGTAACAATTGTAAACCCCTAATAAACCCTTATAATATTATTTATTACAATCCCGAGAAACACGCGTTAGTTGAAATAAAGTAAAACTGCGAAAAGTAGCCAGTTATAGCCATATATAATTTATCGATGAAAACACCCACACCCAAACTTAAAAATCCTCGTTTAAAGGGTTTTGGGATTAATCTCAGCACTACCAATCACAATTTGACAATTTAAAAGACCAGTATTTTACAAGTTGGTTGCATCCGCCTCGGAGTCCAATATACCGTTATGACTGATGATCAAATCTGTCGTCAGATACTTTAGTGACTATCTGATCATCTGTGGTCACCGGTCGTCAATTTATTTGCTAAATGACGAATAACACACGTCTTCGCGTCTTAGTGCGCGACGGCTCATTGAAGGTTATTCAATGGCAAAACAAAACCGGCAATTCTTAGAATAACTTGAAATTTAATTAGCTAGCTATCTTCAGTTGAGGCTAACGTTGGTCGAGACAAGCGTCTTCGTCGTTAAACGCCCTCTCCGTGGCTTTGTTATAACTTGTAAAACTAACTTAGATAACATTTATGTATCTCGACCTGACCTTGACTTATCTAACGCAGTTTAAATGTAATTATGTACCAACATTACCTAAGTCTAAAATTAAACGTTGCTCTTATTGTTTGCATATCGTTGAATAATATTTGAGCCAAGCTGAGAGCTGGTAGAATAGGATTCGGGAATGGATTCTAGGATAAACTTTGAAAGAGTTTATACAAAGTCTTACCAGATTGTTTTCTGATATTTATTTCGTGACATATCATAATATATGTAGTATTTAGTGCCCTACAACAAGGTTAATCATAGATAGGAAGTATACGTAAATTCCAGTTCCGGTGCTGACTTCAACCGTAATTAAGAATCCACCTGCCTAATCAGTAAAAGAATGTCGCTTGTAATATCATCACGAAAAAATACAGATAATAGATAAATAAATAGTGTAGGCATATAGAATTTCAAAGTTCTAAAAATATGGCTGACTTGGACGTCAAATGTTGTGGCTTCTGATGGCGGTTCATACCTACATAAACTTTGCAAACTTTGATTACTTGGTTATTTAAAACCGTCTTATAAGAAAACCAACCCTCCAAACCTCCCAACCCACATATAACCAGCTTTATGGGCTATTTATTCCTTCTTTATATAAGGTGATGATGTCATCCGCATAGTACCGACGGGGGCGGCCATGCTTAATGTGTTGCGTATGGCTTCAGGAAGAAGTTTGGATTTGAGTTGGACGCCTATAGATTACAATAATCTTGTGGAGTTAGGGACAAACAGATTCAGAAAATAAGTTCTTAATAAAATATGATTACCGGCTGGAATTCGGTTCAGTTATATTAATTGCTATACAAACGACTTGTTTCATTTTCGGCGAAGACGGTGTGCATCTACCGGAAAACCTGCATCATTGTATTCAAACATATCTAATTCTGTGAATTGTTGTGGAATTCTGGAATCCCTGGAAGATTTTTATATTCTAGGTTGACTACAATGTTCACATTGGTCTATTAATTGAACCGACAAAAACGCGATAACCGCCTTTTTACTTAAATAAGGTGGAAATATTTATATAGAAATTAATTTTGTACACTGCGATAAATTGCGTTATTTTTTATTTGTTTAATAGATAGAAGATTAATAATCTCTGACTTATTTATGGTATCATGTACACTCTCCTGGCCGGAGGTCCATACATTGTTGAAACTTCTCTCTTGAATCAAATAAAATGGGTTCACATCTGAAGTATAATATAAACCTTTATAACAAAAAAGAAACAAATCAGAACAGCAGGTGCTGAGATCACAAGTTAAAAAAAAACACAGTCGACTCTAGTACCCTAATCCTTTCTTGAAGTATGTAAATAACAAGTGGTATGGTTATGTTATTCCAGGCATGACCCTGCACCGCAACTCGGCGCAGCAAGCGGGCGTCGGTCAGATCTTCGATCGCGTGCTCTCCGAGCTGTCTCTCAAGATGCGCACGCTCAGTATGGACTCGTCGGAGTACGTCGCGCTCAAGGCTATCATACTGCTCAACCCTGGTCAGTATCCTAACATCCACATATACCTAAAAAATTAATAAAAAGGGTGACGGGAAAATATACATTTTTTTTTAGATAACTAACGCATGGTGTTCACACATACCTGATTGTTGATAAGGTATAGTAAGTAACTATAATTTTGTTTACATTCGGTGAACTTCATAGGGATGAAATGAGTCGTTCGTGTCCACAACGATGGCACGCCTCGCACTGCCAGATAGAGAGTGAGAACCTGTATTGTTAATCAAAATATAAGATGCCAGGCTGCTTTGGTGCACTTTGTCATTATCGTATTATTTTGTGGTTCGGATGAAATGTTCAATTGAGCTCTGAGTTGAGCGATCCTGTCCGCTTACACAAGGAATGAATTCAATATTTTTTTGGTATAGAAAATAGGCTTGTGTCGACCAGGTCTTGCATGATGTGAAGCGGCGGATGTACATAGAAGAACGCTTACATAGAAGACACCGATTCAATCGCGACATGAAAAGATCGAGATTATAGTTATTAGGGTATAAAGAACTCGGCAACAAGGCGCATGAAGACTTATTGTGCTAGAAAAATCCTTAGGAAGTTATTTAGTATTCATTCTTGCCCATAGCAATTACTTTTTTGAAACTAATTTCAAATCCAAATGGAATGCTGCTCCTGGTGCATAAAGAATAAATTATAGACATGATTGTAATATTATTGTAAATACTAATTAATGATTCAAAAATTTTATGTTTTTTTTTCAGATGTAAAAGGACTGAAAAATAAAGCAGAAGTCGAAGTGCTACGGGAAAAGGTAAAACGTCACTCTTAGCAGTAAGAGTTAAATAGTTAGGAAGTTGATTTCGGCGCCGCGCTGAGTTTTATTTCGTTCTGATCTTGTTCGTTAATTCTTTATTTGCACGGCTTAACATCTGATTCAAATTTAAAGACCGGTCGAGGTGGTGGGAGGGGGAAGATCTAAGGGGCCAAATTGCAGGTTCGAGAACCTGTCTTTATACAGTTTGATATTCTGTGACAAAAAGTTTCCTTTCAACATCTTTCATCGTCTGCATTTGAGCGAAAACACTGAGGTGCAGGTCTGAACCAAGAATAAACAAAAAATTACACATATGTATTTAAAATTAATTCCAGATGTTCTCATGTCTGGACGAGTACTGCCGGCGGGTGCATAGTACTGAGGAGGGTCGGTTTGCGTCGCTCCTCCTCCGACTGCCGGCACTGCGCTCCATCTCCCTCAAGAGCTTCGAACACCTGTTCTTTTTCCACCTGGTGGCAGACGGCAGCATCAGCGGGTACATCCGGGAAGCGCTGCGGAACCACATCGCTACGATCGACACGACCATGCTGTGAGACGAAGCGGTAACAACACTCGAAGCTTCGTTATGATGTAGCCACGTGGATACCTCCACACATTGAGCCGCGCGGCAACGAGGGAGTAGACAGTAGATGGTCGCGCTAACTTGTAGTTGGCGACACGGTCTGGTCGGGTATTTGAATGTGACGAGTGTAACTGAGTTTCTTTAACACGTTTAGTCAAGGTTTTTTGCTAAAATATATATGCGAAATTAATTAAGTGGTCTATACAGCGTCGTAGGTAAAGCCGGCCTGGCTTTATAAAAGCTTTGTGTATTTGTGCTTTAAGTAAAGGTAACTGTAGTCGCAAATTCTTGCTCAAAGCAATCCTTGATACGACGCTGGGTTTATACATAATTAGAACATCAGGACCGAATAGTTATATGTAAAAAAAACTTTGTAGCTCGGACGACGAATCTCAGGTTATGCAGTATCACGGCGTTTCACATCTAAGAGCAGCTAAAGTCCGACCGACAGCCCGATCCGGACGCATCAACGAACTTTGCGATAAAACGATGCTATATGAGTAACTCTTAATTCCATATTAATTTTAATTGCCCCAATATACATAGTGGTGCGAGACGATACGCGTCAGCTCGAAAGAGATTTGCATTATTTTTTTTACGATAAAAGACTGGACACGGATGAAGCTAAGCGTACCTAACAAAATACATGAATACTATCGGAATAGACCGAGGCAGGTTTACATTACCAATAAGCCTCGTATTCACTAGAGACACATCCCGTGACGAGTATTGCTAGAAATATCTAATGAAATAAGGCTATACCGTCCTACGCCGCAAGACTACTCTGCCAAATTGTAAATAATTTAAAAACTTAACAAGGGGGAAGGCCGTCAAGGGGATTTTCGCTGAAATAACTAGGTTTTATATAGAAACATCATTTTCGTATATTTGTTTTCTATAAGCTACGGTTCAAATTATTCATACTTACGTATAAGTATTATTTTATTTTATTGACATATATAAATTGACTTTATGAAATACATAATATAAGAATCATATACGTGCGTGACCCTTTGGGCAACCAGAATAAAAAGCTATGTTGATATTGTTGCTGACGTCATCGCTATGGTTACGGTTAATCAACTTGTCTTCTAGTCAATACGAGGCTTTATGCGAATCGTATCCAAAGGAGATTGTATACAATGCTAATGTAAAGATGCCTGATATACGAACTGGTTCATTCAGCGAAATACCGGAGTATTGTCGTGTTATACCGGTGGTGCCGTCGTTGTATATGTGTATAAATTGTAACAGGGAACATTATTAGGAGTTTAGATTATATATCTGTCACTGTAACACAAAGGCAGGTATATCATCTTTTCCTTAAAAATCGTCCCCTAATGTTAGAGTAAATGGGGCCGCCTCGTTAATTATTACGTAGTATTAATTGAATAACATTAGGCGTTCATATATTAAGGAATTATATTCGAGTAGATGTCTATAGCTTATTATTAATATAATGTTAAGTCTAATTAATGTGTTACTTTAGTAAAACATTTTACCAAATCTCTCTTCAAAGCACTAATGTTTGTAACCTTTAATGTTCACATAAAAATGAATCTATGAAGAGCTAAGATGGAGTTAAAATTAAATTTATATCCCAGTTTCTAATATGCTTCAGATATTTCCAAAATATTACACGTTGGTGCTTTAACATTCATTAAATGTGCATATCAAATATGCATCCTTGGAAATTTATTGTTACAAATAATATTCTTTACGAACATAGTATGTAGTTGGTTAATTAATGTGTAAATATTATCTTTGCATGTACAATCTAAGTATAATTATGATTTAATAGCATATTTAATATATACCTCACCGGTTAGAAGGTGGAGGGAGAGAAGGAACAGTGGATGGCCTATGCAAGCATTGCTTTTACCTGATGTAAAAAATTAGGTCACAATATTTTTGTACCTTGATTTATTGTACACATTTACACTATCCACTGATGTAGAAAATATTCAGTATTAATTGGTGAAATATTAAAAAACACTTATTGACTGTATACAGAATTATGAAATAAATATTGAGCGAAGGATATTATTTTGCGTTTCGTTCGCGGGATGTTTGAAGTGGTGAGCTCAATACTTGTCTGTTAAATTTCTACAAATCGTGTAGTATATTTTATCGTGTTTTAGAATGGAATTCTCCATACAATTTTTCTTCTTATATTGGAAATTGTTAAAAGAGATGAATATGAAATAAGAGACCAGTATGAGTTTCTGTTATGAAATAATGTTGAGCATTGGAAATATTATTATGAATGGATTTGAATTATACGAGGGAGATGTTGCAGCGGTTGTGAGATGATTTATAATGATGTTCACTAATTATCTGATTAAATTTAAGTTATATTTTTTGTATAGACATAGCTTTAAGATAAATAATGGTGATTAAAACTATTATCACTTAACATTTTTGTGTTTTCTCTAATTCCTCAGAAAAAACTAGTGGGTAAAGCTCGAGTTTCTAACGTTAGGACGGGAATTAAATCGATTACTTGGCATGGACATTACAATTAAGGACACTTCTATCAAACTTGATGGTTTTGTTCCCGGTCGTCTCCACTGGGTACGAGCTGACAGAAAATTCCGTTCGTCCCTAATGGAGACGATTGGAACTTTTTAATTCCCACTCGTTCCCCTATAGACCGAGAGCCAAAATGCAATAATCGCAACATTATAGTTAAAAAAATTAAAAAGGACTAAGATCTTATACTGTAGTTAGGTGTATTATAGACATTCAACCTAATTTACAATATTACCTATTTGAAATAAATCTGTTTTTCTTTTTAAATATTTGAATCACTATTTAGTCGGATGCTGCTCTATACGAGTTTATTATCATCGGTAAATTGTAAATATGTAACAAACAATATTCACCATAGTGTGGTGTGTATTTGGAGAAAACAAAGAACAACAAACTTTGCAGAAGGATGGCATCACAAGTTAAACAGTGCTGTTGGAACAAAAGCGCCCAATTTAATGCATTTACTGCCATCACTACAAGAAGATGCTTCTTTTTACACAGTTCAGTTTTGTCAAACACAAAATAGTGAGAAACCAGTAAAAAAGAGAAGCGAAAAATCAAAATAAAGAGACGAAGGTAATATAGGAGTCGGGCATTTTCTTAAAATAGTACGAAGTTATCAATCTTTACTTATGTAGCTGACACTTTTTAGACATTTGTTTTTTTTTAAATCATTCATAAGTGATAATTTTGTGATCACCTGAGATTTTTTTACAGAATTGATTAGAATTTTCAATAACTGTTATAGGAACTTTACCTATAATAATTGTAAATAAGTTGATTAGGTAACTGCGATACATAGTTTTGCCAATAATACTATATATGGTATATAAATATTTTTAATATGTTGATTATCTGTGATACGCACTTTAAAACTGTAAGAATTATTGTAAATTCGTTAATACTATACTAATTACCTCAACAAATAAAATTATTTCAATCAAAAACATTGTTGTCTTGCTCAGAAACTCGTAATTAAAGTATAGTAACAAACCTTGAAATCTCTTATTGAAATCCCCATGTATTTGGGCTCTCGGTCTATAACGGAACGAGTGGGAAACAAAAAGTTCCAACCGTCACCACTGGGGATGAACGAAACTTTCTTTTCCCACTCATACCCAGTGAGGACGACCGGGCATAAACCAATATGATTAGGTGATCCACGGGCAAGGACCAAATTTGTGTTCAGTTATGCATGTTTCTTCACGATTGAAGTGTGTTCGAACTAAGCTGGTTTTAATTTACTTTCTTTACTGTGCCTTTAGACAGTAACAATGATAATTGCTTGTTACTTCTGTTTCATTTGCCTAATAATAAACAAAAAAATATATTTTGGAATCTTTTAGGATAACCCTGAATTTACCCTAGGAAGATATTATCCATTGAGCAAACACGCTTGCATAGCTTGTACAATTTAATCTATAGATAGGCTTTATAGTGTTGTTATAGTGAACGACACCTCGGCACCTTTTATCACAGTAGCAGAATGTCACTGTTAAAATGCACTCGCGTAGTCTCGTTCTGTGGATTTTGAACCGACAAAGACCAGGAAACTAGGACTTCATTGGAGGCTTCGAGTTTTTGTCATACATACATACAGTTACCTCCTTCAATATATAACTCATACACTTCTTACTAGTTTCTTATCTCGTATTTTGGATTTGAGAGTTTGTAAAGTAGTAAGGCTGGTTGTGTCCTTGACAAATCCCAGTTCTTAATTCATTGCATCTTCGCGTGCTGATTAAAATTAGTTACAGCGTGAGCGTGACTTTGAGAGGAAATTTCTCGTTGGAGAGCCTATCTTACTATAAAATAAAATACCTCTTAGTTTCTTGCTGGGCAATAAACTACTCCATAGTTGACACCAGTGCCCAGAAATGCGCTGCTATGGTTTGTTTATTTACTCGATTGCCCAAAATGATGTTATCGTTTTTCGATCGTGATATGTAAGTATGTATGTCCAACTTCATGCGACCCTCTACAGCCTAAATCGGTACACCGATTTTGATGATGGACATATGCAATACTAGTTGCATCCCGCGGTTTCATTCGTTAACGTACAGTAGTCTAGTTTTTCAGTCGGGTTTTTATAAAGTCGTTTTGAACCATTTGTTAAAACCAGAATTCTGATGTTTATCTCGCCCAACATACAGACATCGCTATTTAGTGGTATTGCCGCTGGCTTCCTGGTGTGCTGCCCTCTAGTGACGGGTTTTTGGATTATCTTTAGTATTATTGTCTATGGACAATCCAACCGCTAATTTTAATTATAGTTAGTCCAATTATCGTTTTACTAACTTAAAGGCACTTGGCCGGAAGTTAGTTATTTTAAAGTCAATTTGTGTCTTCTTAATTGTTTGTATTAAATCTCATTATCTAAATTATCAGTTGTTCATCGGACCATACTCTGTAAGAAGACAATGCAGATACTTATTAATGTATAAGGCATGTTTCATTTATTAAAATCCATTCGCTTCACATCATTACTGTATTTCAAATAAATGCACTGTAACAAATAATTTTTGACACGAGGTTAACATACATCTGAATAAAGTATTACGTAAGGCACAGCCAAGCATTGTTTGATTTAATATGTACATATTTATAACATTGCATATAAAATGTGTTCAGTAGCAATACAATACTGCACACTCGTTACAAACGTGTTGTATACGAGTATGTTATACTTATATCTAACGAATATATGATTTTTTTATATTTTATTTGTTGAATGGCGAAGCTTCCATGGATTCAAACGCTTCTAACTTCACTCCGATCCTGAAAAGAAAAGCATTATTTATAATTAGGTATCAAAATATATAAATATATGTCATCATTACGAGTAGGTTTATTTTATATGACATAAAGGCACCTCACGATTAAGATTTACAACTCCGTCAAACAGCATTAAAAACAGGAAAGAACCGTAAAAAACTCCGAAAACCAAAGGCCAAAGGTACACAAGACTTACTTGTCGAAGTAAGCCTGCATGTCGTTGACCTTGGTGGGATGGCAGACGATGGCCAGCACGCTGGCGGTGGGTTCCAACACCGCAGGCAACCAACGCGCCAGCGCCGCGCCAGCAGACTCGGCCGTTACTGCTGATATCGCGCACACCAGCTCCCTGAGGAATAACATGGGTTATTCATATTCTAATCATGTGATGATTTCCAATCAGTATATTGGTTCTTGTGCGTCTCAGATTTCACTCACCTCAAAAAGTGCTGGTCGACCCTCTGCAAGTAGTACATGAGAGATTGTTTGACGACGTCCGCGGGACACTTCTCATTCTCCACTACTTCGAATAGAGCTGTGCTTCTCGCAGACGCGAACAAATCCTCTTCAAATGTTGGGTTCGCTAGATATTCTTGCTGTTTAGCAAATATATCATCCAATTAAACATTATTAAGGTTTTAGTCATCAAAATTCAACCACCACGCATTATGTGTTAGCTGAAGTTTGAAGGAAAAAATTAAGGGTTTTTTAACCTATACTGTTCTACTGCTAGGCAAAGCCATTTCCCATATCCTTCCACACTTCACTATTTTGGGCCATCTGCTTGGCAGTCCCTTTTTAAACGAAGGATAAACATAGCATATGCAGATCCCATAGTTAATATCTCAGATTGAGCAGCGCAGCGCTGGATTATTTATCAGTAATATTCACTTACATAATCCAGCAGGTATATAAGTATTCAGCCTTCGAAATATCGAGTGACACAGCAACCGCTAGCTGTATTTGTTTATTGCTTCAGCCTAGATGTGAGGGGCGTACAATCTTCTAGTTAACTCACGAGACCCTATTAAGTGATTTCTAGTAGCACTGATTGGGTAGGTATGTGCCGAGTGCAGGAGTCAAGACTACCTACTACAAATCACACGTTTTCTAACGTCTTATAATACGCCATCAATTCGAAAAGAGCCTAAATAGTTTGAGGTTAGCACAGGAGACAACTCATCAAGATGCACATGATCTGAGTTCTTTATATAGAATAATACCATCAGGGCCACAATCTATGTTTAGTGTAGTTGTAGATGTGACTCTGCCAGTATTAAAACTCTTCAAACGGAGAAGCAATATATTTCCTTTCTTCTCAGCAGTATAAGTCAGTGACGTAGTGACATATCAAGCTTCACATTAAATAAGGATCGGCAGAAGTTGGCCATAGCGCGACTAAAGCGCTTTACTAAATAGAGTTATGTTAATATGACCAAGCAAGCAAGCTTCCCTTAAGGCGCTTCAACGCGTACGGATATTGATGCCCAAACCAAAGGGGAGAAACTTTGCCTTTGAAAGTGGCACATCAAAATATGGGATTAAAATCACAAATGCAAAGATCACTCCCAAATGTAACAGATTCATCACAGTATCTGCACCGTCACGCGTTAATTTTTAATTAGATCACGAACCTTGTAATTACTCGTATACTTCTAAAATATTGTCACACGTTTCTTTTTAATGTGATATACATTGGAAATTCGTTTTTTAAGTTCTAAGACTTTAGAAAATATTTAATAACTAGCTGCGACCCGCTGCGTTTCCCGCGGAAATTTGATATCCTATGGGGAAAATATTATATGTTTTAATTCCAGACATAATCTACGAGTATCTTGGTGCCAAATTTCAGCCGTTCAGCAGTTTTTGTAAGAACGAGTAACAAAAGACATTTGCGTTTATAATATTAGTAGGATTAAGTCTATACTGACCAGAATAGCCTTGGCCTTGGAATAAGCCTGCACTGCGTTGGTGGCGCGGTAGAGTGAGAGCAGCAGCACGCCCTCTGTAGGCGCCGCGCGCAGTCCGTAGCTGTACGACAGCCCGCAGCCTCGGATCAGCCGCCACATCGGACCCTGACACAACATCAAAACTCATTGATTGGGGGACAGTATACGTTTATATGGGGATAATGATTATGGGTGTTCCAACTTGAAGGAATTCCTTAATTCCTTATAACGAAACATTTACGCTATGGCAATTAATCCTAATTTTCTTTGTCGATTAGGTTTGCATTTGACCGCCAATAAAATGATGTGGAGCGACGTTGCGACCTAAGGCGAAGAATGCTTGTCGAAAAGCAACAATTCACTCGGGACTTGAAAAACGCCGAATTATGATTAGTTATTATAGTTATAACTTGTAGTGTGGTACAAAAATAGACATCACAGTACAAATAAGGGATAAGTAAATACTTTATTTGTCCATCAGAAATTCATTGAATAAAATTAAGAAGTAAGGGTATGGTAGAGAGTTGGTAGGTAGGTAGGTAGGTATGGTGGTACCTCTAGTTGCGTGAAGTAGTTGAGCGCGACGAGCAGCGGCGCGAGGTCCGTGAGCGCGTACCCGAGCGGTCCGCGCGACACCTGCGCCGCGAAGCACGACTCCAGCCCGCCAACGCCCACCACGAACCCGCCGCCGTCAGAGGGCAGCGGGCACTGGAGATCAGCGTCCCAGAACAACTTTGGACTGGAAACGTGCAATTTGTTACGACCGTGCCCTATGTCTCACAGAATACGCAATAGTTAGTTAACGCAGCGTCCACATAGTGTGACCGATCCCAGCATAAGTCACCGCGCGCTACTTCGAACGCATCTTCATCTAACCCTATTATTATTCATCAAACAGTATTTTGAAACCAGCCATTAGTCAATTATTTGAGATTACGCAAAATTATGGTAAAGAACAGACTCTGGTTCGAGGAGTCAGTTTATTTGAAAGCTGACCGCAAACAGTTCAAATACGAACCAAGTGTGCGGTGTGTGGAAGTGCTTAGTTCAGAGCACTTCTACTTCTTAAACTTCTAGTAAAAGTGTTCAGTTAATTTTTTGTGTGTAATCCTAAGTACTCTGTGTAAATAAATTTACATTTGTGTATTAGAATTGTTCACTTACTATCTCGAACCTGGAGTTCGTAACAATATTTTGATGTAGTATTTGGAGCCAGTATCCAAATACATACTCGTATACGTAATGTTTCCACTTTGACGAGTCAATAACAACCGAACCAAACATCTGTAGGTTCTCATTGTTCACTATCACAATATTATTGTAATAAAATAAGAGATTAACGAAGCATCTGCGAAGTGTTGTTTTATTTCATTTAGTTATAACCGGCCAATCTTTTCAGCGTTTGTCTTTTTGCAAACCACGCGACACTGGCATAATTGCGGCTATACCGCAGAGGCCATAATTAAAGATAGAATAGAATAGAAGAGAATTCCATTATACTTATACTTTTCGATCACACAGGGCTAGTTATTAAAATTAAAGTTTCCCTAACCAGCAACTTAACAAAAACGTAAATAGACTTTTTTAGAAGTTTGAAATATACTCACGTTTGTGGGACTATGACATTCTCTCGTGCGAATTTCTTCCACGGCTCTGTGCTGAGTGTGTACCTGAAATAATAATAATAAAATAATTGTAAATGTCGGTGTCACACTCTCCTGAAATATATTACACAAATGGAACCAAAAATAATATATGACTTTGTGTGAAATGATTCTTAGTACTACTAACAGTCACTTGGGTTCAGGAACTCCTAAAAGGCCTTTGAGAAATCTACAATGGTCCTGCACAGTCACAATCCGCTGCCAGCGCCGTTGTGATAAGAGAGCTCTCTTGGATGAAGCCTCTTAACTATAAAACATTCGCCAGGGAAGTGCACAAACTAACATTGACGAACACCAAATAGGAGACACAACTACTTTTTCCAACCATAAAATGAAAATTACAACCAGTTTTTTGATATTGCAATATGTCATTGCACCAAGAAACACATGTTTACAAAACAAGATACAGAAACAGTGGAACATATTCAACGGACTTTAAAGTTTTGAACGACTTAATATGATAATAATAATAATAATCTCACCAGGATTACAATATGGGGACTCCGGTTAACTAACAACAACTGCAGGCACCATACCTGTTGAAGTTGGTAATTAGAGATTTCTAGTGACACTACGGAACGCCGCTCCGACCTTCTCTAGTGCCGCATTTGCCTAGCAGCAACTTTTAATGGAAATGTATTTATATAGGTCTTGATCAAACATAACGCCTGATCAAGGAACATAAACATTAGTGACTTGCCGGTAATAGTGCGGACGCCAGAGCGTGCTTGAGCGTCTCCACCAGCTGCTTGAGGAACTTCTGTTGTGGCAACACTGAGCGTACACCAAGTCTGCAAGTGACGAAACTATACCTGTCACAGTCGGTAGCTAGGTGGAGCCACAGGTTGGTGGTGATGGTGCGGAAGGCGGCGCGCGCCTGCTCCACCGCCGTGAGCACCGCGTCCCCGCCGGCGCTGAAGGTCTCCACCAGCTGCTGGAGGAACTTCTGTTGTGGCAACACAGAGCGTACACCAAGTCTGCAAGCGACGAGCCTATACCTGTCACAGTCGGTAGCTAGATGGAGCTACAGGTTGGTGGTGATGGTGCGGAAGGCGGCGCGCGCCTGCTCCACCGCCGCGAGCGCCGCGTCCCCGCCGGCGCTGAGCGTCTCCACCAGCTGCTTGAGGAACTTCTGTTGTGGCAACACTGAGCGTACACCAAGTCTGCAAGTGACGAGCCTATACCTGTCACAGTCGGTAGCTAGATAGAGCAACAGGTTGGTGGTAATGGTGCGGAAGGCGACGCGTGCCTGCTCCACCGCCGCGAGCGCCGCGTCCCCGCCGGCGATGAGCGTCTCCACCAGCTGCTTGAGGAACTTCTGTTGTGGCAACACTGAGCGTACACCAAGTCTGCAAGTGACGAGCCTATACCTGTCACAGTCGGTAGCTAGATGGAGCCACAGGTTGGTGGTGATGGTGCGGAAGGCGACGCGTGCCTGCTCCACCGCCGCGAGCGCCGCGTCCCCGCCGGCGCTGAGCGTCTCCACCAGCTGCTTGAGGAACTTCTGTTGTGGCAACACTGAGCGTACACCAAGTCTGCAAGTGACGAGCCTATACCTGTCACAGTCGGTAGCTAGATGGAGCCACAGGTTGGTGGTGATGGTGCGGAAGGCGACGCGTGCCTGCTCCACCGCCGCGAGCGCCGCGTCCCCGCCGGCGCTGAGCGTCTCCACCAGCTGCTTGAGGAACTTCTGTTGTGGCAACACTGAGCGTACACCAAGTCTGCAAGTGACGAAACTATACCTGTCACAGTCGGTAGCTAGGTGGAGCCACAGGTTGGTGGTGATGGTGCGGAAGGCGGCGCGCGCCTGCTCCACCGCCGTGAGCACCGCGTCCCCGCCGGCGCTGAAGGTCTCCACCAGCTGCTGGAGGAACTTCTGTTGTGGCAACACAGAGCGTACACCAAGTCTGCAAGCGACGAGCCTATACCTGTCACAGTCGGTAGCTAGATGGAGCTACAGGTTGGTGGTGATGGTGCGGAAGGCGGCGCGCGCCTGCTCCACCGCCGCGAGCGCCACGTCCCCGCCGGCGCTGAGCGTCTCCACCAGCTGCTTGAGGAACTTCTGTTGTGGCAACACTGAGCGTACACCAAGTCTGCAAGTGACGAGCCTATACCTGTCACAGTCGGTAGCTAGATAGAGCAACAGGTTGGTGGTAATGGTGCGGAAGGCGACGCGTGCCTGCTCCACCGCCGCGAGCGCCGCGTCCCCGCCGGCGCTGAGCGTCTCCACCAGCTGCTTGAGGAACTTCTGTTGTGGCAACACTGAGCGTACACCAAGTCTGCAAGTGACGAGCCTATACCTGTCACAGTCGGTAGCTAGATGGAGCCACAGGTTGGTGGTGATGGTGCGGAAGGCGACGCGTGCCTGCTCCACCGCCGCGAGCGCCGCGTCCCCGCCGGCGCTGAGCGTCTCCACCAGCTGCTTGAGGAACTTCTGCTGCCGCAGCACGGAGCACCAGTGCTGGTTGCTGTCCGTGCTGTAGATAGAGTCGCGGAGTGCGTCGTATACCATCTTGTTCCCGTTCCGACGAGTCTGGAAATATTTTTATTTTGTTTATTTCTTATTTTATTTAAGCATCTTGATATACTCGTGCTTTTTTTCAAACAGGGAAAAGTTCGTTAAATAAATTAATATTAGAATATTAGGGAAATGGAGCGCACCGACAGCGAGTTCCACAACCTAGCAGTACGCAAAGTGTTACTCTGCATTACTACATTTGTACAATATTAGCCTTACTTGCGAGACGTCGTTGATCATTCTCTGCGCGAACACCAACAGCCTTTCCTTTGTTATTTCAGCTGCATACAAGATCTCATACAGATGATTTACTACACGCTCGTAATATTCCGGTTCACACTGAAACAAACAAATACATCAATTGGAATTATTTCAGAAACATTTTTGTGGCATCATACCTAAACATACGCCGAGCGAACACCACGAGTAATATGTCGCCGTACAAAGATAATACGTACTAATTAATGATATCGTCAAAACTTTTCCCAATTGAGATGTTGGTAAATTATTATGGCACAATATGGCACAGTGCATACTGAAGACGAGCGTGAAGAGACCTCGACGGGTTTTGTTGCACTCGAAACCGGAGTCGA
This sequence comes from Ligdia adustata, assembly GCA_947049295.1. Classification (NCBI taxonomy): domain Eukaryota; kingdom Metazoa; phylum Arthropoda; class Insecta; order Lepidoptera; family Geometridae; genus Ligdia; species Ligdia adustata. Next base: position 5,996,675 of record OX346215.1, read on the forward strand.
CTGATTTCACTTCCTATCTCAAGTAACAAACCACTAATTTAAGTACGATTAAATACTGCCCAAAAAGAAATCTACTCACCCTGGCTTCAATGTGCACATAGTTTCCGAATGTTCCGACGGAGAAGTTCCCCGGTCGGTCGAAGCCAACCTCGGAGCCGAGCGATGCGGTGATCTCCTCCGCCGCGGCGATGACCTCCTCGTGCGGCAGCAGGCGGTCCCCGCGCCGCACGGGACACTCGCCCAGCGCGTTGTTGAACAGCGGCACCCACTGGCGCGTGCTCTGCTCCACGCCCCACGTGTCCAGCATCAGGTTCATCTGTACACGTACAACATTATAATACACGCCACATAGTAGCATGTACAGCAGCACCTCAAGTGAGTCTGGCACAGTACAGTACACAGTACTTACATACACGAAGTTAGTGCTGAGACTGTGCAGCCTGGTGTAGAAGGGCAGCTCGCGCAGGTCCATGTGCGGGCAGGGCTCGCCGTCACTGCTCCAACTACTTATGTTGTGGCACTTCAGCCTCTCGCACGACGGGATCGGGACTGACGCCAGAGTTCCGGCCAATGGTGGCCTCTGACAAATAAGACAGTTAGGAGGTAAGGAACAGATTTAGGATACTAACGTTAAGAGTTTCTTAATGGTTTGATGGTTAAAACGGGCATTAGTAGAATAACTTATGAAATATATCAAATAATAACGTGGGACGTAACAATCCACTTTAAAGAATGTGTCAATCTTATAACGAAACTTGCATTGATATATGTCTAGAACTTGATATATTTCATCCAAACTTGTATAACTTTAAGAAGTTACTTCTCAAGTTAGATTTATTAAATACTGATTAATTTGACGCTGTATTCCATATTAATTCTGATATTATAATAATGATGTGTACAAAAGTTGATTTAGCAAATTTACCACGTTGTCATATTGAATTTTGTCTTTTATATAAGATTTAATTTGTTAAGTGTTATTGTACCAAATTATAAAAAATAAAAATAAAATAAATAAATATTAATTATACCTGAAATTATTAACTTTTGAACAGCAATTTAAAAAGTTTTAATAACCTAATTTCCAACCTATCACCAATCTTAGCTGGCGCAGGACCCTAGTAACAAAAGAGAGATATCCCTAGAGTTGTTAGTGTAATCTCGTCTTTATGATTCTCATCTGGCTGGTGATCTGCGTACCTCGTTAAATTCTACAGCTTCTTTTAACAATTTCTGCTTCTCAGCTAATCCACTCTCACCGAGCTGTTTTCTCTGTTCTTCTATCCTCTTCTTTTCTTCTTCAGCCATTCTAAAAACATTTTGATCATTGAAAAAACCTGCTTGAAAGCCACTCGAGTCAATTACGCGGTGCGAATAAAGTATAAAGGCGATAATTTTTGTAGCTATGATTGCCGAGTGTTTAATGAGGCCGATCGCCTTGCAAGAGGTACGAGACTTGATCCCACGAAATGTGCAAAAAGAGCCTGAGCTACGAGTGAAGGAAATCAATGTGGGGAAACCATAGCATGGTTATATGGCGTTTTCCAACACTCGCCTGGGTAGCTACAGCCCTCTAGTTGAAAAATCTAACCTAACGGTGTGATCCGGCAGCCTTCCTTGAGAGCCAGTATATTCCAGACTAGGCATGCTTCATCTACAGTATCGCTAACTTTCGTGGTCGTGTGAGCTTATAGCCAAATGCCTAATTGTGTTGGATAAAAAAAACCTATATACGAATTTTTATGTATCACCTTCCGGTAACTACGAGACCCAAGGGCCTTGAAAAAGAGATATTTTGAACTCAGGATAGAATAAAACTAAAGCAGTTATTACTTGCCTGTTAGTTTTTAAACAACTCTTGTAAGACAAGTAACATTCTAACCTGCATAATGGATTTTTACCTACACACTGTTCCAAGCAGAGGTACATGGCTTAAAAATATTGTTTATTAGTACATACTGCGTCTGCAGCTGTATACTGGGTTGTCCCACCACAGTGATGAGTTCATCCGTGAAGTATTTCTGCAGGATCCCCACCCAGTACTCTGCGGGTTCAGACATCAGAGACACTATGTCCACTTGAGGGTTCATGCGACAGAAGAACTGCAAAGGAACGACAAGATTCCAAATTGACAAATTGATCGAAACAATTGCCTGAATCATCTCTTCATCAAGTGTGGCAAAAAAACGTTTAACAGCCAAATCCTCCCTCTCGCCTCGTCTAATAGAAGTCTCGTTAAAAAGTACATACGTCCGTTTCGTTCTGCGAGTAGAGTGCGTCACCGATCCCTCGGAACGCGATCACGTGATGTGGATCCGACTCCAAACTTATATTGCTCTCGCGCAGCTGTTTCTTCAACAGGCGCTTGATGCGGTCCAGATCAATAGGCTGCAAAACAATATACACGTTAAAAATATGTTTCTCGAACTAAAAGCAACATGGTAGGAGTATTTTCGTACATGTGCACTTTTAATTGAACACCGCGTCGTGACGCCATCACTGCGCGGCCAAGGACGTCCAAATTGTTTGCTGGACTCTGTACTAGGGACTACAATCTTTTGGGGCCGTAGAAAAGAACTTTAAACGCTATTAACAGATTCCACTGGTCATGCCACAATTTATATTTCAACATTCGCACGAGATTGAAAACCTATTGCGTAACTCCCCGTTGCTTTTGTTGTATCAAGAAATTCAAGTAAATATGTATAGTAAGAAAAGTAAAAATGCAATAGTAATTTTTATTCGATTAACAATTTATATGCAGTTGGTAAACTAACCATGACCTACATATAAGTATGACGACAACAGGTTACCAACCAAACTGAAGATTGTTTGTCAACCCATTCAACATTCATTCAGCATTTGGTCGGTTTTTTCTATCTGTCAAATATTAATATTTTTACCTCGCTCCCTTCCCGCACGCTTCTCAGACATTTCTTTGCTTCTTCTTTGGCCTCCTGCAGTTTAGCAACAGGCACGTTATCCAACTCAATCTTGATGCATGAAGCCAAATTCTCCGTCAGATTGTAAGAGACCTGTGAACAATGAACATAAACAGCGCCTCGGTATGTCAGTTTGGTTAGGGAACACTCGGTTTTTATTATAATGTATAGAAATAAGCACTACGAATTTCCCAATTGTATATGGTTATACTAAGTCCATTTTTAATTTTGCTTTACAGAGAAGTATAAATTTTTTATAAACTGACGGACTGACTGTGAGTTCTTCCTTTTTTCTTAGTAGGGTTTGGGCTCGAGAAGAAACTTTCACTTTATTAATGAAAGTGTATCAGTAGCAATTTGTACCTTGTGACTTTTACAAAAATA